>CM061542.1:222829418-223439418 GCA_030864215.1 Capsicum pubescens | reverse complement strand
ATAGAGTTTTTGGGGCTCAATTGGTGAAAGGGACCCATTGATGAATACCCCACATACCTCAATAACTAGATTCTTGAAGATTTCTTGAACTTGGAAGCTTGAACTATTGGATTCTTGGGGAAAGGAGCTTGTATTTTGTTCTTAGGAATGAGGAGGGTTTTTAATGAGTAATTTTGAGAGAAAGGGAAAAATAATGCCCCTATGGATGCCCCCAATCGTGTTATGGACGACTTGAGTTGAGGGAAAAAGACTCAATTTACCCTTAAGCTTATTATTCAAGAAGCTAAATGTATGGCACCAATGCGCCGCGTCTTTTATTTCGGGGGAGTAACCAGTATGTCGCACCCTTTTTTTCCTGGGGAGAGACCAACGCATCGCGGACCCCATCACCATGGGAGAGACCAACAGATAGTGGGCTTATCGGGGAGGCTCTCTATCTCCGCTATCTAAACACGTCCCAAGCCCCGTCCAAAAATCCGAGAACTCTCTTAAGATATACTATTTACCTCCCTAAACATGTTCCAACTCAAAAACCAACATCTCGGGGTCGGGAAGGCCAAAATAAAAATTCGTAAAGTTTTAGGTTCTTGAAAATGACTAAGTCCTCATTACTTAGTGAAATTTTCAAGCCTTGGAACCCTTTAAGCATACAACTACAACTGAATCGAGCTTAGAATCTAATGGGGTATTATAATATCTCCCCCTTGGGAATATTTGTCCTCGAATGGTACTGGGTAAACTGAGAATACTAAGGCAAGTGAGATCATATACTGAACATGCATGACTTGGAACATGATTACATAATTTAGTCTCAAGCATGATACATGAACTGAATAGATTTCGTCAATGCATGCAATGACATGAGAAAGGTTACATAGCTAAAATAGAATGGAAAAGAGTCAATCTAAGGAAAATCTTTACCTCAAGATGAATTTGAGTTTGCAGAGAAAAGATGAGGGTACTTGGCTAGCATATTTGCTTCTGTTTCCCAAGTAGATCGCTCAATAGACTGATTCCACCATAGAACTTTACCCAAGGAAACTTTTTTATTCCTTAGCCTATGAATCTGACGATCAAGGATCTCAACTGGGAATTCTTCATAGGAGAGGCTATCCTTAACTTCCATACTTTCTAAAGGAACAACATAAATTGAATCACCAATGCATTTCTTTAACAAGGAAACCTGGAATACTAGATATATCGATGCCAAACCTACATGCAACTCAAGCTCATAAGCTACCTTCCCAAAACTGTTCAAGATTCTATATGGGCCAACATAGAGGGGACTGAGTTTCCCCTTCTTGCCAAATCTCTTCACTCCTTTCATAGGTGGAATCTTTGAATAGACCAAGTCAGTAACCTCAAACTTAAGATCCTTTCTCCTCATATCTGCATAAGATTTCTAACCGTTTTGGGTTGTCTTCAACCTCTCTCAAATTAACTAAACTTTCCCCATCACCTCAAATACTGAATCTGACCCTATCAAAGTAGCCTCACCTACTTCAAACCAACCAATAGGAGATCTACATCTTCTTCCATAGAGATCCTCAAATGGAGCCATCTGAATACTGGAGTGATAACTATTATTGTAAGCAAACTCAATCAAAGGTAAGTGGTCATCCCAACTACCATTAAAGTCAATAACACAGGCCCTCAACATATCCACTAAAGTCTGAATGGTCCATTCTACTGAGGATGAAAAGTTGTATTGCGATAAACTTGGGTTCGAAGACCCTTCTGAAATGCCATCCAAAAGTAAGAGGTAAACTAAGTACCTCTATCTAAAATAATAGAAGATGAAATCCTATGCAACTTAACCAACTCTCTAAGATAGACTCTAGCATAATCCTCAGCTGAATACGAAGTATGAATTGGAAAGAAATGAGCTGATTTGGTCATTCTATCCACAATGACCCATATCGAATCGTGCTAACAATGTGTATGAGGCAACCCTATCACAAAATCCATGTTCACCACTTCCCACTTCCAAGTAGGGATGCTAAACTCCTGCAATGTATTACTAGGCCTTTGGTGCTCAACTTTAACCTGCAGATAGTTCGAACACTTAGCCACAAACTCTGTAATATCCTTCTTCATACGATTCCACCAATTGATTTCCCATAAATCATGGTACATCTTAGTGGTTCCTGGATAAATAGAGTATCTCGCACCATGCATTTCTGCTAAAATTCATTGTCTCAAACCATCAACACACAGAACATAACCTACCCTGACAACGAAGCACACTATCTCCCCCTTGGGAGAAAACCTCCATCTTCTGATCTCTAACTGTCTTCTTCAACTTAACCAAATTGGGATCCCTATCTTGTTTTTCTTTTACTTCGGCAACCAATGAAGATTCTGAACCATCCTGAACCCATATACTACCTTCAGCTGAATCTACCAACCGAACTCCTAACCTAGCAAGATGATGAACCTCATGGACTAACTCCTTCTTATCATCCTCAACATGGGAAACACTACCCATATACGTTCTACTAAGGGTATACGCCACTACATTGGCCTTGCCTGGATGATACAACATATTCATATCATAAGCTTTTAACAACTCAAGCTACCTTCTCTGATAAAGATTTAGATCTTTCTGTATGAACACATACTATAAGCTCTTATGGTCCGTGAACATATCAACATGAACCCCATAAAGATAGTGCCTCCAAATCTTTAAAGAAAAGACAACAGCTTCCAACTTAAAATTATGAATTGGATAATTCTTCTCATGGGGTTTAAGCTGCCTAGAGGCATATGTTACGCCCCGAAATCGGGTCCCGAGACGTCACACGGTGTGTAGGATCACAAGTGACCCCAAGCTAACCCTTCTACTGGCATAACTCATAAGCAATTAAACAAAATGTATAAATCTATACAAATCTGCGGAAAATAACTCTTTTCTGAATATGATAGATACAAAAATAAATTTACAAGATTACAACTCTACTTTTACAACCAAAACTGAAATGGAATACATCAACTTCTACTGACTGCCTATGAAGCCTCTACTAGTACTGACTATAGGTAGCTGGGTCATGACTCCCGACTATCCTAACTCAATACGGCTGGATAAAGAAAATACATCACTTCTCAAACTGTATAACTAACTCAAGCCCTTGAATCAAAAGGACTCATCACCTACTGACTGGATGCCGCAAACTAACTGAATCTGAAGATGTACACTATACCTTGTACCTACATTCTAAGAAAATATAGCCCACATACGAATATGTGGGCCAGTACCATGGAAATGTACCGAGCATATGGGGGTGCAATGCATATATAAAATAATATCTTAATATCATCACAGTTTATAAAATTATGCATGCTGATATAAATGACTCACTTAGCTCGAATTAAAATCATCATAATCATAAGAGAGTAAAATATATCGGGTGAAACAAGTGAGTCATCATAATAAATATCAATTCACTTTCATCTCAATTCCAATTCATCAAAGTAATCAAATCTCATGACAAATCTCTTTAGAATATATAGTCTTTAAATCTTTCGAAAACAATGACTTTCTCAAACTCAATCTTTTAAGCAATTATATTTTCATCTCATAGAGAAGAATACACACACACACTGGGAGTCTCTTACAACCGACATAAACCATGTGAGCTACATGGAGTCCAGCGTCTTACCCACGTTGGGGAGAGCTCTCTTATCCTTTCCATCAGAGTAGGACCTTAAATCGTCAATCTAAACACTAGTGATCACTATAGAAATAAGCCTCTGGCTCATATCCCATGGGGGCACGTAGTTCTAGGGAAGTACCAAATCCTGTTATACCTCCCGCTCGATGCTAAAGACTACTCCTGGACTTAGCTCAGATCTTTTCAAAAGAAAATCCACTAACAAACATTTCAACAATTCACAATGGGAGTCATCATGCTACCCTTTTTATAATAATCGATAAAAGTGGATTTCTTTTCTCATCTCGGGTTCAAAAACACCCCTTTTTACGAACGAAATATCAAAGCTTCTTCATCATTTCAACTAATTTAATTTTCAAGGTAGTTATAACATATGATTTCTCAAAATAATAAACTCAAATAGGGTTCCAAAAACCCATACATCAATATCACCATAAAACCTTCCAAAGTTTCATTCTTTATGACATAAGCATAAAAATAATCATGTAAAACTTAAATTTTCAGCTTTATAGGTAACCATATCAACATTCTCATGAAACATCGTAAGGTATAAAATTCATATATTCAAGTTCGTAGTAAAGCATATCAAATCATACATCTTTGTAAAGAAAATTAACTTTGGGATTAAAATCTCATTGTGCTTATAGCACATAATTTCTCAAAGTACAATTTCAAAGGGGGTTCGAAGTGCCATTTATCAATATCACGATAAAATCTCTCAAGATTCATGCTTGTCATCATAAACATATATAAATTACTTTAAAATCCAGAAATTTCAGCTTTTTGTACAATAATATCATCATTCTCATATAATTTCACTTCTAAAATATCAAAAGTATCATAGTATCATGAGAATCAATGTAGAGTATAAATTTATGCTTCAAATTCATGATAGAACATGTAAAAATTCATAACTTCGTAAAAGAAAAATATTTTTTGGGCACAAGAACGACAGGGTGTTCTTGTTGAAAAACCCCACATACCTTAAACTTGAAGCTTTGAATGATTTTCCGAATGACATAATGCTATTCACGAACTTTTGGGTGTCCCTCGTAGCCTTCGTAATGGGGATTCCGAATATGTAAAAATTATAGAATTCTCACGGCTAAGTCTTGAGATATTAGAATTTTTAGGTTGAAACCCTAATGAATGTTCTTGGTGATTTTGAGAGAGAGTAAACTTATTTTGGTGTTATGGGAGTTTAATCCCGTGTTATAGACATATATAGGGGTGTTTTTGGCACTTGGAAGTGAGGTATGCGGCGCACAACCCATGGAAGACCTTAAGGTGTGCGTCGCACACCTTATGGCAGACATTTAAGTGTGCCTCGCACTCCCAATCGCACATATTTGATTGGGCGGCGCATTGCCCATCGTACACTCTTACTGCCTCTCACAAAAATGGGCATAACTCTTCGCTCGGGTATCGGATTTTTGCAAAATTGGTATTGTTGGAAATATAATTCAATTATATACAATTCGATAGGTCTTGGGATGAAAAATTCCATGTATATTAAGAGATATTCACGTTTGAAGTTGATCCTTGTAGAATCGAATGTCAAACTTTGGATGAATCAATTGGTCTTAGCTCAACCTTGTTCTAGGTCATTGCTATAAACATTTTCCACCTCTAAACTACTCCATAGACTAGGATAATGATCATGCAACTTGTATTCACGTGAGAATCATTTGGATTAGTGCTTAGACGTGTAGGAACGATGGTTAGAATTCTAGCACGAAAATACAGAGTATTACATTATCTCCCCCTTGGGAACATTCGTCCTCGAATGTGGATAATTAACCTGAAACACAGAGGGATATTAGTCTTCAAGATATCATGTGTAACTGATAGAATTGAATCACTGGATCTCAAGAATAATGAGCTACTGAACTGGTCTACAAGTGCATGAATCCTCAAGAAAAATAACTATATGGCTAAGATAGAAACGAGAGTGTCAACTTATGGATAACCATTACTTTGCTTTGGATCTGATCTCATGAGAAAGGATGAGAGGTTTATGACATGAAAACTCGGGGTATTACAACATCCCCCTCTTGGGATCGTTCGTCCCCGAATGATAATAATATGATGAAAATACTAGGAAGAGACTGTGATACTACACAGGATACTTACGAACTGAATCATGACTTAATATCTGAAACTGAAACTGATGCATGAACTGAGCTGAATTCATAATTTAATTGGACACAAACACATTGCCTCTTGGAATGTACATACGTATAAGACTGCGGATAGTAAGACTAGCTGGAAAATTAAGAATCTATAGGAGCTTATCTGCTTGCTTGCTAAACTAGATTACAGGCTATATGGACTGGATCATACTGACTACCCATACTCAAATGGAGTATTTCTTTAGCACTTTTCTACGAAATTCTATTGACATTAGGGAGCAAAGAATTTTGGGCATGCTCTGGACAAGACATTTGACTAAGGAATTACAACATTGATATAAATCTATAGCATGGAATATAATTATATAACTCATAAACTAGGATAGGATTTCTAGGCCGTAGGCAACGCAACTTCTTACTTTCAACCTTAGCGTCACTTCTCAAATGCTCTCTCAACTATACCATTCTCCTTAAATACCATACTCATTTGATTCAACTTATAATTCTCATATTAGTACTACAAAATCTTTTTACTAAGGTCTAAACTAAACTAATTTCTCTCACCATTATCAAGCCTAACACTAAATCACAAGATACAACATGTCAAACCACAATACTAGTCTATACCACAAGGTTCAATATTCTATATCTTCTTAGAGCTCACACCCTAAGCATAACATGCCTTACCACTTCAATGACTAATTCAAAACTCTTGATATGGATTCACTAGCACATATTGCATTCATCATCTTACACCCAACATGACATTCAAGCCTATCATTAAAAATCACATATAACATTAAGGCAAATACCCCTAAAGGCATACTTCACATATTCTCTAAACCTTTATCAACCACAATTTTCTTGCACTATTCTTAAAAACATACACACAATTTCTAACTAACCATGACATGTATCAAAGACTTGGCCTCAATCTTACTTCACACTTTAGCCTTAGATAGAAAAGCATAAATAATCTTTCTTAATGAGGGTCATCAACTCTCTCACATCTAAACCATTGCTTATCCACTATTATCACCACTATCTTAACATAGGAAGAGGTCACCGAAGTGCTAACACATATGAACCAGAAGCACGAAAACTACAATACATAACATTAACACTTATCTTTGTCCTGAGGAATAAAATATCAAAGGCATGAATTCATTAAAGAAATCTAAGATGAGGACATGCATGATATAATGCGAACTTTACTAGTATCATGAGTTTAAAAACTGGTCATACTCTGAAACATGAGTTTATACTTATCATGAGATATTCAACATAAAACTGGAGTTCATAGATTCATAAGAGATAACTCGAATCACAGAGTGAAGCTGTTACATGCTTTCTAGAAGATGAGAGTGGGCTTGAGCACACATGATAGGTATAAGCATAGGCCTGTGGCATGGATTTGTCAAGCAAGTGATGGATTTGGTGTTGTAATGACTGAAATCCAAGGAATACTCTAGAGTAAGAAGGGATCACTATCTCATCATAACTCATTATTAACATGTATCACAATCTAATTCTCAAAACTCGGTTTGGTTCTTCACTAACCATCTTCCCCTTAAGTCAATGCTGGTATTCTAAGTATGATGGTCTACTCCATATCCTCGAGATTAAGCCATAATTTCATAATTCTATTATCTATACATAAATGCTAAATTCACAAGAATAAACTAATTTCGAACTTACCAACTTCATTCTTGAACAACCCATCCATATGTCATCCTTAACTTTCTAGCTTTAATAATCATCATCAAAGACTTACACTCTCATTTGCAACCATACCTACATCTCTAATCACATAATCATAACCTACTAAGATCACACCTCTATTCTTATATTTTTTTTCCAAACCATGAGAATAATAATCATACTAAAAAGGCTCAACACCTTCAATCATAACTCCTTAACTTAGCTATCAAGAACATCATAAATTATCTAACTAGCCTTTCTCCACCTAGAAACTAAACGTTACTACTAACCCCACAATATGTAATAATCCTCAAAAAATAATGCAGCCCCATAGCACCTTGGGCACACCTCTACACCATACTTAATTATGAACACATGATCTTACACTCTTGCATACACTGTTCAGTCCTACTAGATCACCTCCATATAACTAGCATCAACAACCAAACCATTAACTGTTCAAACTTAATGTCTAGTGCTAAACATGTTTTACAACCCAATCTCACACACAATTCTCACTTCAAAACTATAGAACACAACATTAAGAAAAACTAGTACACAATGACAATCGATCATAATCATATGGCCTATCTTATTCATAATCCGTTAACACATTCTCCTTCTTCACATCATTACTATTTACCCATCTTCACACCCAAATTACTTTCATAGCTCTATAAATTTTAACTAAACTTCCTCTTGCAATCTCAGGAAAGCCTAAATTAACAATACTCAACCACCAAGTACTACCATCAAAACCTATACTTTCCTAGCACAACAAATACCATCAATAACTCTTTTCATACTTCAAGCAAACAACAACCCACCTTAACTAATAATCTCCTTCTCTAACTTTACTAAACTAACAAACAAGGGTATATCACTTCATTACTAATTCAATCATAAGCAAAAATTCAGCTATACATATTTAATAAATCTCCCCTTACCACCATTCATGCCACTACACTTCTAAACCCATAAGTTCAACTAACACAAGACTTTCAACTAAACGTTACTACTTCTATCACTACACAGAAACCTACACTTTCAACTAACACCAGAACAATAAGATAAACAACAAGTTTCTAGTGAATCAAAATAGGCCTCACACGGATTCACTAGACTTTGGTTTTTCACAAACATAATGATAACAAGATTACATAATACAAGAGATAGAAACTTGACACATAATATTCAACTATCTAAGAATACACCTTACTCTGTCTTAATTAAATAACTCATAAGAACAAGGGCATAACTTAAATTTGAAGGACTTATAACACACTAGAAGGCTCCTCTCAAGCCACTTTATGAAACTTCTGCCAGTAAATATAAGAGCATTATCTGGGGAGGAAATTGAAACTTGCCGAACATGTTACCTCAAGAACAATACATAGATAGAGAAGTATAGATTATCATTATGAATTCTGAGGAGAAATTTGAAAGCATATCTGACTCGGGCTTAGTGCACGATTTCTACAGGCCTGATAAAGCACTTTAGTTTTCAGAACTCAAAAGTACTGATAGGATAAGTTTGTAGCTCTCTTACAATTCCATAACTATCTATGGAGAATTAAGCTCACCTATTTCTGATACCTTGGAAATAAGGCAGAGATGGCCTGACTAGAGTAAGATGAGAATCTGTTTAAGTTTCTTGGAGAACTTTTCTATAGCACGATTTAAGACTTGAAAGAATGGAGACATTTCCTAAATGCCCTGTAGCCTCTCGAAGAAAAGTACAGATGTCTATGTATCGTTCTACAAGACTCTACTAGACACGGCTTCATAGACACCCTAGGACACTTGAACTCTGTGCTCTCTGATACCAAGTTTGTAACGCCCCAAGTGTCCCCAAGCTAACCCTTCTACTAGAATAACTCATAAGACATTGAACAAAAAGTATAAATCTATACAAATCTGTGAAAAATAACTCTTTTCTAAATATGATAGATACAAAACTAAATTTATAAGATTACAACTCTACTTTTACAACCAAAACTAAAACGAAATACATCAACTTCTACGGACTGTCTATGAAGCCTCTACTAGTACTGACTATAGGTTGTTGGGTCATGACTCCCGACTATCCTAACTCAATATGGTTGGATAAAGAAAATACATCACTTCTCAAACTGTATAACTAACTCAAGACCTTGAATCAAAAGGACTCATCACCTGCTGACTGGATGACGCAAACTGACTAGATCTGAAGATGTACACTATAACTTATACCTACATTCCGAGAAAATGTAGCCCACATACGAATATGTGGGATAGTACCATGGAAATGTACCGAGCATATGGGGGTGCAATGCATATATAAAATAATATCTTAATAACATCAAAGTTTATACAATTATGCATGCTGATATAAATGACTCACTTCGCTCAAATTAAAATCATCATAATCAGAAGAGAGTAAAATATATCGGGTGAAACATGTGAGTCATCATAATAAATCTCAATTCACTTTCATCTCAATTCCAATTCATCAAAGCAATCAAATCTCATGACAAATCTCTTTAGAATATATAGTCTTTAAATCTTTCGAAAACAATGACTTTCTCAAACTTAATATTTTAAGAAATTATATTTTCATCTCAGATAGAAGAATACACACACACTGGGAGTCTCTTACAACCGACATAAACCATGTGAGCTACATGGAGTCCAACGTCTTACCCACGTTGGGGAGAGTTGTCTTATCCTTGCCATTAGAGTAGGACCTTAAATTGTCAATCAAAATACTAGTGATCACTATATAAATCATCCTCTAGCTCACATCTTATGGGGGCACGTAGTTCTAGGGAAGTACCAAATCCTACTATACCTCTCGCTTGGTGCTAAAGACTACTCCCGGACTTAGCTCAGATCTTTTCAAAAGAAAATACACTAACAAACATTTCAACAATTCACAATGGGAGTCATCATGCTACCCTTTTTATAATAATCAATAAAAGTGGATTTCTTTTCTCATCACGGGTTCAAAAACACCCCTTTTTACGATCGAAAGGTCAAAGCTTCTTCATCATTTCAACTAATTTAATTTTCAAGGTAGTTATAACATATGATTTCTCAAAATAATAAACTCAAATAGGGTTCCAAAAACTCATACATCAATATCACCATAAAACCTTCCAAAGTTTCATACTTTATGACATAAGCATAAAAATAATCACGTAAAACTTAAATTTTCAGCTTTATAGGTAAATCATATCAACATTCTCATGAAACATCGTAAGGTATAAAATTCATATATTCAAGTTCGTAGTAAAGCATATCAAATCATACATCTATGTAAAGAAAATTAACATTGGGATTCAAATCTCATTGTGCTTATAGCACATAATTTCTCAAAGTACAATTTCAAAGGGGGTTCGAAGACCCATATATCAATATCACGATAAAATCTCTCAAGAATCATGCTTGTCATCATAAACATATATAAATTACTTTAAAATCTAGAAATTTCAGCTTTTTGTACAATAATGTCATTATTCATATAATTCCACTTCTAAAATATCAAAAGTATCATAGTCTCATGAGAATCAATGTAGAGTATAAATTTATGCTTCAAATTCATGATAGAACATGTAAAAATCCATAACTTCGTAAAAGAAAAATATTTTTGGGCACAAGAACGACAGGGTATTCTTGTTGAAAAAACCCACATACCTTAAACTTGAAGCTTTGAATGACTTTCTGAATGACATAATTCTATTCATGAACTTTTGGGTGTCCCTCGTAGCCTTCGTAACGGGGATTCCGAATATGTAAAAATTATAGAATTCTCACGGTTGAGTCTTGACATATTTGAATTTTTAGGTTGAAACCCTAATGAATGTTCTTGGTGATTTTGAGAGAGAGTAAACTTATTTTGGTGTTATGGGAGTTTAATCCCGTGTTATAGACATATATAGGGGTGTTTTTGGCACTTGGAAGTGAGGTATGCGGCGCACAACCCATGGCAGACCTTAAGGTGTGCGTCGCACACCTTATGGCAGACATTTAAGTGTGCCTCGCACTCCCAATCGCACACATTTGATTGGGCGGCGCATTGCCCATCGTACACCCTTACTGCCTCTCACAAAAATGGGCATAACTCTTCGCTCGGGTATCAGATTTTTGCAAAATTGGTATCGTTGGAAAGATAATTCAATTATCTACAATTTGATAGGTCTTGGGATGAAAAATTCCATGTATAATAAGTGATATTCACGTTTGAAGTTGACCCTTATAGAATCAAATATCAAACTTTTGATGAATCAATTGGTCTTAGCTCAACCTTGTTCTAGGTCATTTCTATAAGCATTTTCCACCTCTAAACTACTACATAGACTAGAATAATGATCATGAAACTTGTATTCACGTGAGAATCACTTGGATCAGAGCTTAGACGCCCAGGAACGACGGTTAGAATTTTAGCATAAAAATATGGGGTATTGCAGAATAGGATATGACTTTTCCTCTCTACATTAACGCACAACCAAGACCAACTCTGGAATCATCACAGTAAACTACGAATCCATCTGAACCATCTGGAAAAGTCAAGACTAGGGCAAAAGTGAGTCGAGTCTTTCACTCCTAAAAACTCTTCTCGCATGAATCTGACCACTGAAATTTGTCCTTCTTCTGTGTTAATCGATACATAGGGAAACAATAAAATAAAACCTTTCAATGAACCATCTTTAATAGCTAGACAAACCCAAGAAACTCCAAATATCTGATAGAGAGATGGTCCTAGGCTAATTTCTCACTGCTTTGGTCTTTTGAGGTCAACTCAAATGCCATCACCGAAAACTATATAGCCAAGGAAAGCTACTTATCTTAGCCAAAATTTACACTCACTGAACTTAGCGAGTAACTAATGATCTCTAAGGGTCTACAACACAACCCTTAGATGATTTGCATGATCATTCTCATTACGAGAATAAACAAGGATATCATTAATAAAGACTATGACAAACATGTCCAAGTACTGCTTGAACACACTGTTCATCCAGTCCATGAAAGATGCAGGGGAATTTATTTTTCCAGAGGAGATAACCAGAAATTTGAAGTGACCATACCGATTTTTGAAAGTTGTCTTCAGAATGTCACATTCTCTAACTCTATGTTGATGGTAGCCGAATCTGAGGTCTATCTTAGAGAAATAACTGGCACCCTGAAGTTGGTCGAACAAGTCTTCAATTCTTGGGAGTGGATAATTATTCTTGATTGAGACTTTATTTAACTAATGGTAGTCGATGCACATTCTGAGAAAACAGTCTTTCTTACGCACGAAAAGAACTGGAGCGCCCCATGGAGAAACACTAGGCCTGATGAAACCCTTATATAAGAGATATTTTAACTGTTCCCTCAATTTCTTAAGCTCAGCTGAAGCCATCTTGCAGGGTGGAATAGAGATAGGCTGGGTGTCTGGAAGAAGATCTATTCTGATGTCGATTTCCCTCTCGGGAGAAACTTTGGAAAGATCTTAAGGGAACATATCTGGAAATTCATTTACTACTGGAACAGACTCAAGACTTGGAGTTTTGGAATTGGAGTCCTTAACTTGGATGAGACGGTAAATACACCCCTTGGATATCATTTTTCTTGCTCTAAGATAGGAAACAAACTGACCATTAGGCACTGAAGTACTACCTCTATATTCAATAACTAGTTTATTAGGAAACTGGAACTGAACAACTCTATTTCTACATTCAACTGAGGCATAGCATGAGTGAAGCCAATCCATGCTGAGAATGGCATCAAAATTAGTCATCTCTGGCTCCATAAGATCAACTGAAGTGATTTTTTGAGGTACTATGACCGAGCAATTTCTGTATACTCGTCTAGCTATAATAGATTTACCCACTGAGGTAGACACTAAGAAAGACTCTTCTAACATTTGACTCTTCTAACATTTTGAGACTGGCACCGAAGTTGATGGCTATATAAGGAGTAACAAAAAAAAGTGAAGTTTCGGGGTCTAATTAAACATAAACATGAAGATGAAAGACCTGCAATGTACCCGTAACTATATTAGAAGAACTTTCCTGATCATGCCAAGTCTGGAGAGCATATAATCTATTCTGGAGCTGTCCACTGGTGGCACTGGAAGTGTCACCCTACTGAGTTGGGTGACCGGATGGAGCTAACGAATGATTGGACTAACCATCTGGCCTGGCTTGCCATATCCAAAACACACATCACTACCAAATCTATAGTCATGCTAGTGATTCCTACCATATTTCCTGCAGAGCGGATTTGTACGACCACTGTTCACACTACCCTAGGACTTAGAGCCTGGCCCTTTATCCTGACTGTCTTGCCTAAACTTAGGCATTTGTGCACTAGCCGAAGATAGAGCTGGGGCTAAAAAATTCTGACAGACTGAGAATGGTTATCATCTTCTAACCTCGGCTGAGAAGAGTTAAAACTACCTATTCTGGGCCTACTATTCTCTCTCTTCTTCTCCTTACGCTTTTCTTCCTCAATCTGCTGAGCATGAACCATGAGTATAGATAGGTCCATCTCCTTAACCAACATGGTGGCCCGATACTTCTTGACCATACTATCAGATATACCAGACACAAACTTACTCATCTTGGACCTAGAGTCAGCACCATAGTCAAAGCATACCTCGCCAACTGAGTAAACTTGAGCGAGTACTCCTTCATACTCATACTACCCTACTTTAAGTTAACTAACTCCTGAACCTTATCTTCCTTCAACTCTAGGGGAAAGAACCAGTCTAAGAAAGTTGTGGCAAACTTCTCCTACTCTACAAGCCCTGCCTCAACACCTCGGTCCTCCTTCCACTACTTGAACCAAGTGTGAGCTACACCCTGTAACTGATACACAACTAAGTATGTACTCTCACTTAAAGTGACTCCCATTAAATCAGTCACTTTCTGCACTATGTCCAAAAACTCTTGTGGATCCTCCTCAGACTTGGACCTAGAAAATAAAGGGGGATTTATCCGAGTGAAATCTCGAATCCTAACTGCAACTGTATTTTCCACTAGATTGGTTGGGGCAACAGTCTACTGGTTGTTCTGAGTAGCTAAAAAATAGGCTAAAGTCGTGAAAGCGGCCCTGAATTTGATGTGAGAGACATGTTTATTCAGGAGATCTTTCTGAACCGATGGTGGTGCAGGCTGATCCTCGTTCCTTCTTTCTTTGTTTTTATGGAAGGCATTGTCTGTAAATAGAAGAAAAAATGAGTTAGAAGAGGAATTCAATAGATCTCATGTTTTTTTACACAACATAAACACTGAAAGAAGGGAAACTTTCCTAAAAAAATATCTCGTAGTCTCTTTTCCATAAGTGTTGTGCTCTTCACACCCATGTACAAGACTCTACTCGGCATGGCTTTTAGACACCCTAGGACACCTTAAAACCTTAGGCTTAGATACCAAGTTTTTTCATGAGCCGAGGCTACCCCCTAGTCGCGACAACGGTTCTTACGACCATGAGTGACCACAAGCTAACCCATGAGCTGGTACCTGCTGTGAGCACTGATTAAAATAATAATAACACAACATGTGTGGAAGATAAGTTGATAAGATATTGTCAACTAAAATACTGAAATGCATATGTAAATAAACTGTCTGAAATATCCGATAAGTACTGGAAACTAAACTATCTGTCTGAAATAACTGATAATACTAAAGAACTGAATGATTGTCTAACTTTCTATCAGAAAGACTTTAAACTTTATATAGAGTTGATAGGACAAATCCCTAACTAACGCCGACTGACTGAACATTGAAAACGATCAAACTACACTCTTGAATGGGTGTAAGTGATCATTGTCAATATAGAACCCAACTAGGTTGGGGTCGAATCCCACAGGGAATATGGTGTGAACTCAAGTCGTTTGCGATTTAATTCACTGCTAGTTTAATGTTTCCTGAAATGGGGGTTTAAGTTTCACAAATGATTGTTTGTCACTTTAATTTTGATGTTTGTAACCAAGATTTTATAAAATAACCAGAATTATGTTCACTAAGGCTTACGGTACATAACAGATGCTAAAGGTGACTCAAGATTCTCACGGTGGTTAGGATAACAAGTTATCTGTATCAATGATATGCTCAAATGTCTCTCGACCTATTTAAGCGTCTAATTTCCTAATCCTCTCAGACTTAGGAAATATTTGTTCACTGTCCAGATTTTACCTCAGGTTAATCAACCTCGTTACAGAGCTGATTATTAAACGAAGTATTTTCGAGTCCCTATTAATAATTCACTTCCTACTGTATATGATTTCTTTCTCAAGCAAATCAAAGTAGGTTTGTCTACTGTTTGCAACCAACAGACCTTAATTAAAATCTCAGAATTATCAAGAAATCATAACACCTATTAAATCTTGAGTGTTTAGCACATCATCATGACCTAACCCTAGATCCCCATAATTCAGGTTTATAGAGTTTAGCCACTCATGATGCAAAGAACGAAACACATAATTGAATTAATAATTGAGAATATTAACTTACAGAGATGAATAATAATTAGTGAATCATAGATTAGATCACAAAGAAAAATCCCCAAAATAGTTGTATTGTTTGAATCCAACAAGATAGAGAGAGAAATATCGGAAAATATTCTCCAAGACTCAAAGTATCGAACTCTCTTTAGAATAATAAAGATGATGAATGAATAATGCCTCCATAAAACCCTAAAACAAAGCTTTAACTAATTCAAACTAAATAAGGAAATAAAATTAAAGTTGCAACTTTTTGTTGGAATAGATGACGGCATTCGTGATAGCTTATCAGAAGTCTGACGACTTATCATAGATGTCGTCATCTCCTCTACACTTTTGGCTTCTGTTGTCTAAGGATGACGACGACGTTGACGCCTTATCACCAACCTAACGTCTTATCACTGATGTCATCAGCTCTTCTGCAATTTCGGCTCATACTAGCTAAGGCTAACAACGACGTTGATGCCTTATCACCAACCTGACGGTTTATCACGAACATCGATACAAAAATGTCTTCAACTCTTATTCTCTATTTAAGGCTGAGGCATCCTTGACAGCTTATCACCAGGCTGACGACTTATCATGAACGTCGTCAGCCACACTTGTCCTTTATTTTGCTTTACTTTTTAGCCTTTTTGCTTCCATTATTTTTGGTTCTCCTACATCTCAACATTTACTGCAAAAATCAAAGTAAACTAATCAAAAACTACTAAAGTTGTTCAAGACCTTAAATTATTTAGAGTTAAATGCCTCAAATGTGTTAGCGTAGGCTCACACATCAACACCCTCAACTTAAACAATTGCTTGTCCTCAAGCAACCATAACATAACTAAGACAATACAAAGTACAATTTGGCAGCTAACTACTCATACTAGTTCAGAATACATTCACCATCTCCAAGGTCAGTTAATTTTAAAACTCACTGTTGATGTTTTGAAATACAACCATCCAACTCACAAGAATCAAGATACGGCAAAAATTCATCAATAAAAACCATGCCATACCAAGATCACACTTATCCGAACAAGTTAGTGACTAGTAACATACACAGTGTGCCCTCACCACAAAGAAGTCCCTTTTTCACTCATATCAGAATTCAAATATATAAACAGAGGGATAAAACAAGACCAACTCTCAGAATGAAGTTCGAAACACTGCATGTCAAATGCCATAGGCTTGCCCTTATAGTCAGTTCCTAAGTTTTCAGACAGGTCAGTTAGGATCACTATATGGCTTTTATTAAGCTTGTAACATAGGCCAGGGGCTGGTATGATATTCATGGATATTTTAGAGTGACTATGCCTCCTTGACACTACACTAAACTCTCGGGGTTTTAACTCTCAACCTTTTTTTCTTCCTCTATTTTATTGATCACACATGCTCAAGATGGATGCGGTCTTTTCAATTATCACATTATCATTTTATCATCTTTTACACAGTTTTCTCATTTCTTATTCCTTTTTCACCGCACCCAACTTTTTATTCTTTTCTTTTATTCTTCCTCTCTTCATACTCATTTTGTATCAGGCACCCCTATGATAGCCACCCTCACTTAGGTTGATTTCCTAAGTCAAGGTGCACAGTGTCCAAGGATAACCAGGGCCAAAATAGATTCATTGTGATGTAAAAAAGAAGGTGAGAGGTGTCATGGAAAGAAATAGGCTAATTAAGGTCTAACAGGGATCAAGGGATATTATTCACATTGGGAAGGTCATTTAGGATAAAAGTGGACTAATCATCAAAAACGGCCTATGATACTTTCCTAACTCCTATACTATAACCATGGCAAGACTAACCAGGCAAGTTCTAGATTCAACACACAACGGGAACTGAGTAAGACCTTACACACACATGGCACACAAGTATCTTGCATATCACTACTTATCCGATTCATGTACTTGTTTAACAAAGGTTATTCAGTTGCCAGACTAATGCCATAAAAAGATGCACAGTGGTCACAAATGGATGCAATGCACACAGTAGACAATATATCAGACCAATGGAGAGGTACTGAAAAATCACAAAACAAGCTAACTGCGTCAAGTACTTGTATTAATCCTAATTATCTACAAAATATGCTACAACAACAACCTACCCTACACCCTCAACTTAAAATTAAAAATAAACTGCTCTAAGGGTTAGGGTATACCTGAAGGCAATCAAGCACATGGATCCTGGGTCTCCGACCCTGCTACTGCATCATCTGTTGTATCCTGTCCATCGGGAGCATTTGTTTTTACAGTAGCTAGATCCCTGCTAGATGAGGCACTTCCATCCCTAGCTCGGATGGATGCCTCCCATTTCTCATTATCAACTAAGGACTCAATTTCTACCCTTTTCAGCTCCTCCGTCTCCTTCTTTTTTCTTGCCCTCTTCTCTGATTTTTGCTCTTCATCACTGTTGGGCCTCTCTCTTTTTCCCTTACCTTTCTTCTCACTTTTATTTTTCTTTTTCTTTGGTGAGTCTCCAGTGAGGTCAAGCATTGGAATTTCTTCCTCAGATTCATGCATGGCCTGACCTATTGGCATCATAAATTGGTGTTGCTACAACACCCTGATATTTGCCTTTACCTTGTCTAATGCCGCTATGAATCTAGCAAGATCATCCCTTGACATTTCTTTTGCTCGCGCATCAAATCGGTTCTCCAAATCTGCAACCCGCTCAGGCAAAGTCACAAAAGGCTCAAGGGAAGCCTTGATTCTCTTATCCACTGTAGCAGCAAACTATTTGGCAAAAGCATGTAGTTGTGCCTCACACCACTTGGCTTATTTAGCTACTTTTTGGATATCAACCGGCTGAAATGCAAAACCTACTGTTGCTGTAAGAACTGAAGGGCTGGCTTGAGTCTCAGGCACTGATCTTGCCCGTGCTGAAAAAGTTGGCTGCATAGCCTTATAATTTTGTACTTCCACATGAGGTGATGTACCAGCATCTGTAACTGGAGGGTCTGCTGCTACCTCGGCACCTCTATCAAGTCTCAATCCTGGCTGATTTTCATTATACCGTATGGGGTTGTGAGTCATTTAGGCAGGAATGTCATCATCAACCCCTGCAATCTTTGGCACATTAGCGGCTCGGCACAACTCAGTGATAAGACTAGGGAAAGGGTAAGCAGTGTCGGTTCTCGACATTCTAATCTTCATCTCATCAGTAGTGATTTCCCTGAAATTTAGGAGAAGGTTCTGCACCATGCTCACCACTAGAATATCTCGATCATCACCCAAAATATTGTTTCCATCAGTGGGCATCACCCAGATACGCATTATACCCCACTAAAACTTTTCCTCTTGAGTCAAAGAAGACTTACAGATTCTTTTATTTGGGTTTGTTACCCATGCTGGTTCTCCTTCAGCTATGATGTTGGCCAACCACGGATGTTGTTTCTCTCTATTCTTAATCCTTCATAGACTGATGGTGCGGTGGCCTGAGAAGTGAAGTTGGGACCATGCAAGAACCTATTGATGGTTCTGATTGATACATCAACCCTTACACCCCTCACATGTACTCTATCCAACAGGGGACGATCTGTTACTCTTTCACCTGGCCTGCATATGTTTTCCAACTGAGCCTAGTAGTTCACGTAGAACTCCTGAACTAGTACAGGGCAAAATGAACCTCCTCCTTTTGTGGTCCTTCCCAAGCCATACTCTTGGAACTTATGTTCTACTTCAGGGTACCTACTCAACCCTCTGGTGATAATCATTTTTTCTTCCTAAATTGGCCTCTTAGCACTCCTTCTATTATTTCTGCGGAGCCCAGCGGTAAAGATGCTCTCTTCCCTGGGAATTTGCCACCTAGCATTATCTCAAACTTTGCGGTTCTTACATTTGATAAATGTTCCCCGAGATGGAGACTCTTCATCATCTTGTTGTTCAGTGGATGGGGATCCAGATGTTGTTCCATTAGACTCAGACTCTTCAGACCCATCCTGTCCCTCTTCTTCAGATTCAGCATGGTCAGACTCATGTTGTTCAAAACCCTCTTTCTCAGAGGCGGTATGTTCAGAAGCTGCACTTTCTAGTGGTGTTGTAGTCTCAGTATCATCACTATCCTCCACTTCAATGGGTAAAGGTGGCAAAGGTTTCTTCGTACTTTGCTTCTCCTTTTGCTTCCTGAGTAGGGCTTCCTCCTCTTCATAATTAGATTCCTCATCGATGAGCTTACGGCGTACACTTTCTTTGGTCGCTTTCTTTGGTGCTTTAGGGCTCTTTCATTTTGGTGCCATTTTAAGGTTCCTGTAGCAGTAGAAAAATCATTGGTTAGTCCACAAGAGCACAAACACAAACACATTAATCATTTCATCTTATTCATGTTCAGGTTCCAGGTGTGATGACAATTCTTGATAAACCGTCACGACTGTGATATCGTATCACAATGGTCGTCAACCTTAGACAACACCTTCAAAATTTTAACAACTTTGACATTCCTGATAAGCTGTCACAATTGTGATAGCCTATCACGAATTTTATCATCTCTAAATAGAAACCACTTTATTCTTGTCAGCCTTTGATGACATTCCTGATAAGCCGTCACAATTGTGATAGCCTATCATGAATGTCATCAGCTTTTTTTAGAACCCACTTTTGATTTTAACTCAATCTTTGGTCCCCATTATTTCTCAAAATCTGCTTGAATTCCGAGTGTGAGCTGTCTTTTTAAACCCTGGGCCTGCACAGTAGACCCTAGCTGTTATTTTAGCTCTTTTCCAAGTTGAACTTGGTTCAAGCATCTTGGGGACTTGGGTTGTCATCTATCAATCACTTACCATAAGAAAACAAGAGTTAAAGTTAGAGTATACCTGATGGGGGCCCTTAATCTAATTATACGCACCAGAGGAAGTAGGAAGTAAGAAAAATCTCTTGATTGTGAATTGCAAACCCACGCACAAGGGAACTTATTTTCTTGAAGTGTTTTGCAAAAAGTAGGAAATAAACTAACTAAGGAAAGAAATAAACTAAAGGAAAAGAATTATAACTAGTGGAAATTTGAAAAGGTTCCTGTGCTGGGCCAGGTTGGATGTGATTTCTACTAGGCCCAGAATTTAGCTTTTAAGGCTTTGGGCTGATGACGACTTTTGACGGCTTATCACAAGTATGTCAGCCTATCACAAACTTCATCACCCCTAAGCAGATGTTGCCTCAAGTTTGGCCTATCTGACGATATTTCTGATAGCTTATCACAGTTGTGACGGCTTATCAAAGATGTTGTCATGGCCTTTCAGCTGACCTCCTCATTTTTTACCTTCTTTGTACTAAATCCTAATTATAAAAGTAAAAACACTTTCTTAAACATAAAAACTTTGGGTTGCCTCCCAATAGCACCTGATTTACTGTCGCGGGATGACTTGGTTGTCTTGACTACTTAGACTTCGCCAAGATAACCTGCTGATACCCCTTTACCATCATCATAAAAGACGTCAACGATTGAGAAAACACTCATCTCATGTTGTTGAGTCATGGATGAGTGTATTTTGAAGCGTGCTTCTTTGTCATTGAACCTGAACTTTAGATCGTTCAACTCCATGTCTACTAGCACTCTCCCAGTTGAAAGTAATGGCTTACCCAAGATGATGGGCACTTTAAAATCCACTTTGCAATCTAGGACCACAAAATCAGTAGGCAGAAAAAAATTGGCTACCTTTACCAAAACATCGTGCAGTATACCCACAGGCCACTTCACAGATCTATCTGTCATTACCAACCACATATTTATTGGGGTAGGATCCCCCAAACCCAATTTCTTATACACAACCAGTGGCATTAAATTTATACTGGCTCCAAGATCTCATAGTGCTTTTGTGAACTTCAGAGGGCCAATAGTACACGGGATGGTAAACGCTCCCGGATCTGCTTTTTTCTGCACTAAAGACCTTGTAAAGATAGTGCCACAATGGATAAGATTGTCCTCCGGATGATGGCTAACCTTCCGTTTCTTGGTTACAAGGTCTTTCATGAACTTCGCATATCCTGGCATTTGCTCAACTGCCTCAACCAAAGGCACATTAATTGTCAATTGCTTGAGCATGGCTATGAATTTGCTGAATTTTGCATCATCAGCCTTTTTCTTCAATCATTGAGGAAAGAGAGGTGGTGGTCTTGGGATGGATTTCAACACCACTTTCTCTTCCTTCTTTTTTTCTTTTACCACTTCCCCTTCCTTATTTTTTCTTTCTCCGAAGCATCAACAGAACTATCCAGCTTCTCAGACTCCACTGGTTTGCTTTCTTCAGATTCATCAACAACCACCTCACCATCTACAGATTTACCCACAGAAGGGCCAGGTACGATCTTACCACTCCTAGTGGTAATCGCTATAAATAAGCCATCATTCCGCGGATTCTGAATCGTATCACCAGGTAAAGTACCACTTTTTCTTTGGTTTAGTGTTACGGAAAATTGTCTCATCTGCTACTCCAACTGCTTGATAGAAGTGGAGTGTGAACTAACCAACTGACTTAGGGTAGAGAATTCACTCTTCATAGTGGTTACCCCCGAGTTAGTAGCCTCAACTCCCTTCAACAATTTTTCCATCATGTCCTCCATGGGCATCTTGCTAGATCTAGTTGGTGCAACATCCCGACTTCCAGGAGGAACATACAAACCACTCATATCATTATTGCTTCTCTAGTTTCCTTGCTCCATGTCTTTATAATCAGGCTTGTCATAAAAGTTCCAACCTTGATTCCCTTGGCTATTGCCTCGAAAACCCACCTGATTATTAACATAATTTTCCTTCTCATCTGCATCAATAACAACAGTGCACTGAGATTTCACAGCCTTAACCTTTTCAGTATTGCCTGACAGCAAGTGTTTGGTCAGCAAGTCCATCTGAGTCTTTAAGTGCGCCATGTCTTGGTCTCGCTCCTCATCCCTTCTGTGATGCTCTACAGTCATACCACCAGAAATAGTTGGGCTATCTACCACAGAATCCCTGGTATGCCAAGCCCGACTCTGTTTGGTCATTCTATTTAGCATGTCTGGAGCATCTTAAAAAGAAAGGTCAATGAACAAACCACCTGCAGCATTATCTACAATTGGCTTTGTCACAGAGTTAAAATCTCTGTACAAAGTCTCCATCAAGTACAAGTCTATCATGTGTGGTTCAGACATTGTGCCATCTTCTTCTTAAATCTCTCCCAAGTTTTATGAAATGCTTCAGTCGGGAGCTGCCTGAATTTATAATTGAGAAGATTAACTTACAGAGATGAATAATAATTAGTTAATCATAGATTAGATCACAAAGGAAAATCCCCAAAATAGTTGTATTGTTTGAATCCAAAAAGATAGAGAGAGAAATATCAGAAAATATTCTCCAAGACTCTAAGTATCGAACTCACTTTAGAATAATGATGATGATGAATGAATAATGCCTCCAAAAAACCCTAAAAAAAGCTTTAAATAGTTCAACCTAAATAAGGAAATAAAATTAAAGTTGCAGCTTTTTCTCAGAATAGACGACGGCATCTGTGACAGCTTATCAGGAGTCTGATGGCTTATCACGGATGTCTTCAGCTCCTCTGCACTTTTGGCTTCTACTGTCTAAGGTTGACAACGACTTTGACGCCTTATCACTAATCTAGCGGCTTATCACTGATATCGTCAGCTCCTCTGCAATTTTGGCTCTTGTTGCCTAAGGCTGACAACGATGTTGACGCCTTATCACCAACCTGACGGCGTATCACGAACATCATCACAAAAATGTCTTCAACTCTCATTCTCTGTTGAAGGCTGACGGCATTCTTGACAGCTTATCACCAGGCTGATGACTTATCATGAATGTCATCAGCCACACTTGTCCTTTATTTTTCTTCACTTTTCATCCTTTTTTCTTCCATTATTTTTGGTTCTCCTACATCTTAACATTTACTGAAAAAATTAAAGTAAACTAATCAAAAACAACTAAAGTTGTTCAAGACCTTACAATTATTTAGAGTTAAAAGCCTCAAATGTGTTAGCGTAGGCGCACACATCAAACATAAAGGAATACTGAAATAACCGTAAAAGCACATCATATCCTCGATGAAAGAAGACTCACCACTACTGGTACTGGGTAACACTGAGATAAGACCAATTGGGAAACTAAGCGTCCGAACCTATATTATAATACAACATAGCATAAAGAAAAAGTATGCGGTCAGTACTTTGAATGTACTGGTATGTGACATAAAGACTGACTGAAATGCATGAGATAACTAAGCATGAATGCATGAACATATAATATCTGAGAATGAAAGACTAAGCATAAATATCTTTTTAAGATAATTTGTATTCTGAAAGACTGAATTTTGTATAATTGGGTAACTGAAATCTATACAGCTGGTTAAGCAAACCTGAACTGAGCTACACTAAATACTGATTGAAATTGTGGGAGGTATTATGTAACCGACATGCCCCAATCTGATCTAATAGAGGTCCAATCTGTAATCCCAGTTGGAAGGGTGTCAGTACCATGCCACGGGTACTAACACTACCTATGTGGATCCATTAAACTGGTGTCCCAGAGGAATAGAGAGTCATCCTCTACTAGCAGGTGCTCTCATGAGATATGTGTCAACCTTCAACTAGCAGAAAGACATCTTGAACCTATGCTGGATTCATAGTTCTGGGACTCAGGTACTGCTACTAAAGGTCACATCCTCTACTGGTAGGTGAGCCCCTATCCCTAGGTTCGCTCGGTCCTAATCCTACTCACAACTAAACTGACATTGGTACTGAACTGAACTAAATTCAACTGAACATTATTTCTTATGGTGCTCATCGTGATCATAAATAACTGAGTATATTAAGAAGATTCATGGCTTAACTGACTTATTACTTAAAAGTTTGAAATCATGTAAAACATACAAGTAGCAGATGTTCATAATCCGCCAACACTCAATGATCATAAAATACGATATCAAAGCTTAGAACTGTAATATGGAATCATGGTTCAAAGATCCAAAACATAAACATTTCACCAAATAAGTGAGAAGCATGAACTTAAACATAGAAATATGATAAACATTAGAAAACAACATAATTACATGGCTAAATTCATAATTTGGGGATTTAACATAAAATCAATGGAATATGGCATGGATATTTGCAACCCAAAACATGAAATAGCTTAATTCACTTGGAAACAGTTGTAGACATGGCTTGTAAGTAATTTAGTAAGAAATTCATGGATTAATTTCATGAGATTCATGAATGATTTCATAAAGTAGGATAAGATTTTATACTTTTAAAATTTAAAATAGAGCTTTTGGGGCTCAATGGATGAAAGAGACCCATTGATAAATACTGCACATGCCTCAATAACAAGATTCTTGAAGATTGCTTGAACTTGGAAACCTGAACTATTAGATTCTTGGGGAAAGGAGCTTAGATTTTGTTCTTGGGATGGATGTCACAACCCGAGCCGGGGCCCTGGCCGCAACGGGTATCCCAAACCACCAAGGCCTAGAGACCCCTTACCCCACCCACTAGTAATATTTTTTGCTCAGGGCCCACACCCGCAAGGCTTTAAAATGCATCACTAGGAAGTAAGGCTTTCTTACTTACATACCAGTATCCCTCCTATGTTTTGTTGATGTTGGACTCTTTATCCCAAGTTGGGGTGTTACAGATACTCCCCTTATGGACTCAACGTCCTAATTGAAGTTTTACCCACCAAATAGGATTTGCCTAGACTCGGCATTGAAGTTTGCCCCGCCTTACCGGGATTTTCCTAAACTCAGTTTGAACTTTGGCTCACATCGATAGGGCTGGACACATGAGTGGCTCTGATATCATTCTTGTCACGACCCAATTCGGGGCCTTGGCCGCAACGAGCATCCCGAACCACCAAGGCCCGAGAGACCCCTTATCCCACCCTCTAGAAATATTGTCCGCTCTGGGCCCAGGCCTACACGGCTTTAAAACATGTCACTAGGGAGTAAGTCTTGCTTACTTATATACCCATCATCCCTTCTGTGTTTTTCCGATGTGGGACTCCTTATTCCAAGTTGGGGTGTTACATAGGTGACATTCCTTTTGGCACGTACATCACGTCGCGGTGAAGGTGTTTTCGTCCAATTATTGATTTATAATAGAATGCATGTGTCATGCTCTTTATCCTAGTGTGTGAAGTTCTTATGAGGTGAAGAATGTTCATAGGAATCACTTAGAACAAATTTGAGCTAAGAGCCTTTGATTCATCCAAAGTTTGATATTTGATTCTATAAAGGTAAATTTTGAACGTGTATATCTTTTGATATACGTGGAATTTTTCACTCAAGATCCATCAAGTTGTAGATAATTGAATTAGCTTTCCAACTATACCAATTTTGCCTTAATCTGATACCCGGACGAAAAGTTATGATCACTTTCATCAGAATCAGCAAGCCACTGCAATAAGACCGCATCGCGGTGACCTTGTAAACCACATTCCAGTTGCGGATTTAATTGCCTGATGGGAAATTATGCCTTTTCCCTCAACCCCATCGTCCACAACACGATTTGGGGTATATTTTTTTATCGTAATTGGTCTTCTTCTCCAATTCTCCTCTCAAAGAAACCCTAATCATCTACCAAGAGCATCAATTTTATTACTTTCTCTCTAAGAAAACCAAGAATTCATGTTCTCCAAGTTCAAGAACCTTCAAGAAAGCATCAAGATTGGTGTTGATCTTTCAAGTTAAAAGCTTAAGGTATGTGGGGTTTATGAACAAGGATACTCTTTCATTCTTCTGCCCAAAACTTGTTGTAAAGTTAAGATTATGTGATTTGTAATTAGGGTGCATACCCAATCTATCTTGTTTTGAGTTTATGGATTTATAAGGTGATTTAAGTATTAAAGTGCATGCTTATTCTCGTCTATTTATGTTTTGACTTAAAGATTCTCTATTATGATTTGTATATCATAAGTTTGATATGAATAATGATTAAAGATTTTCAATTGAGTTTTAAGCATGATATTATGTTACTAGTTATATGAAAGAAAGCATGAGATTCAAAGGTTTTAAGTGCATCAAGGTTACATATGCTCGTGTTTTGATTTATAAGATTCATATTGTGATTTTGATTTCATTAACTGAAATTATTGAAGTATTTCAAGAAGATTATTGATCATGAAATAGTATTAAGAAATTCTAAGAATTTAATCTTAAATTGACCCTTGTAGAATCGAATACCAAACTTTAGACGAATTAAAGGCTCTTAGTTCAACTTTGTTCTAAGTGATTTCAATGAACATTATTCACCTCATAAGCACTTCACACACTAGGATAAAGATCATGACACATACATTTAATTATAAATCAAGAACTAGACGAAAATAACTTCACTGCGATGTGATGCATGTGCCAAAGGGAATGTCACCGCAACGCAGCCCTATCATAGTGACTTGCTGGATTCGTGATCCAAACACACCCCAAACCATATTCGAAAAATCTGAAACTCCCCCAAGACATATTTCTTACATCCCTGAACATGAATTAACTCAAAAACTAATGTCTCGAGGTCAGAAAGACAAAAATAAAAATCCTCAAAGTTTAGGGGTCTTGAAAATGACTAAGCCCCCAACACTTAGTGAAAACTCCAAGCCTTAAGCCCCTTAAGCATGCAACTAAGAGTTGAATCGAGCTAGAATAAGTACGGGGTATTACAATATCTTTCCCTTGGGAACATTCGTCCTCGAATGAGACTAGTTAGACTGAGAGTACTGTACTAAGGTAACTGAGATCATATACTAAACA
Source organism: Capsicum pubescens (assembly GCA_030864215.1). Taxonomy (NCBI): domain Eukaryota; kingdom Viridiplantae; phylum Streptophyta; class Magnoliopsida; order Solanales; family Solanaceae; genus Capsicum; species Capsicum pubescens. The sequence goes on along the minus strand of CM061542.1, from coordinate 223,411,725 downwards.
TGCATGACTTGGAACATGATTTCATAATTGAGTCTGAAACATGATACATAAACTGAATATCATGAACTAAACTGATTCCTTGAATACATGCAATGACATGAGAATGGTTATAAGGCGGAGATAGAAACAAGAGAGTCAACTTATGAGTAACCATTACTTTAGGCTGGATGTGATTTCATGAAGAAAAGATAAGAGGTTTAGGACATAAAAACTCAGGGCATTACAATGAAGGGGGGGTTTCTAATGAGTAATTTTGAGAGAAATGGGCAAAGAATGCCCCTATGGATGCCCCCAATCGTGTTATGGACGAGTTGGGTTGAGGAAAAAAGACTCAATTGCCCCTTGAGCTCTTTAATCAGGAAACTTGATATATGGCACCAACGCGTCGCGTCCCTTACTCTGGGGGAGTAACCAACGCGCCGCTCCCTTTTCTCCTGGGGAGAGACCAACACACTGTGGATCCCATCACCAGGGGAGAGACCAACACGCCGCGAGCTTATCGCGGAGGCTCTCTGTCTCCGCTATCCAAACGCGTCCCAAACCCCATCCGAAAATCCCAAAAATCTCCCAAGACATATTTTTATCCTCCAGACATGTTCCAACTCAAAAAACAACGTCCCAGGGTCAGGAAGGCCAAAATAAAAATTCAAAAAGTTTTGGGGTCTTGAAAATAACTAAGTCCTCAATACTTAGTGAAATTTTCATGCCTTGGACCCCTTTAAGCATGCAACTACAACCGAACCGAGCTTACAATCTTATGGGCTATTACAATTATAAATTAGAATAATTAATAATTAAATTTTTAAAAAAATATATAGAAAAATTGAGTTAACGCCAAATTGCGTTTGTGTCACATAAGTTGGGACTAAGACATTACTCCCTCCGTCCATATTTGCTTGTCCATTATATTAAAAATAGATGTGCAACAATATTGGTTCAACTTGAAAAATCAATGGATAATTTTTCATTTCTGCCTATTTTACCGTTGATATTAAATACGATTCATTATCCAATAAATTTTTCAACGCCTTAAATTTATTATATTCAAAAGATAATATAGTAACATTATCCCTATTATTTACTATTTTTAAAACTGTGTGTCAAGTTAATAGTGAATAACAATTGATGGACCAAGGGAGTAACATATACTGAGCCCATGCTAGCACGAGTGCTTCGGTATCTAGTCTTATAAATATAAAAAGAAATGAACACATATTCGATATATATTCTTTCTACTATCTTTAATATGTGGGACATTTCAGATAAAATAAAGCATATATGATTGGAAAAGCGACCGCTCTTTATAAAAATAAATTATTATTTTTTATAATAGCGACCAATATTTTTATAAAAGTGATCGTTTTTTGATTTAAAAATATAAAAAAACTATTTACAAAAATCGACCACTTGTGATCTCTTTTAGATTAAAAAATATATATATATTTTTGATAACACGACCACTTGTGGTCTCTATTATAAAAAAAATAAAAAATTAATTACACTGACCACATGTAGTCGGTAATTTGTATAATAAAAATAAAAATCAATTAAACTTAAAATATGTAAGAAACGAAATTAAAAATAAACTAAGAAATATATTAAATAAAATAACTAAATTACGTTAAACATAATCTTTACTTTTTACTTATGTTTTAATATATAAAATAAATATATTTTCTGTCGAGTATGTATGTATATATATGTATATATATATATATGTATATATATATATATATATATATATATACATACGTTAAATTACATTAAACATTATCTTTGTATATATTGAATATGTTGATATCATACGGTCGAGGTAATAATACACTATTGAAGTATAATAATGTAAAATGTGTGTGTGTATCATGTAGTGATGTACAAAATACGTAATCAAAAGCTAAATAATGTATCCAGTTATATATTAAATAGGTTGATATCATACAATTGATCACTCGAAGTAATAATATTCTATTGAAGTTACAATAACGTATGATAAATTAATTAACCAATAAATCATCTGAGTATATATGAAATAAATAGCATTACGTAGTAATATATTCATTATATTTGATCTATATGGTATGTAGTAGAATCTGATAGCCGATAGTATGTGTGTGTATGTATATATATGTGTGTGTGTATGTATATATGTATATATTATGTAGTGATGTACGTAGTCCAAAGCTTACATTTTTATATATGTATGTATTTCTCATATGGTGATGTATGTAGTACATAGCCAAAAGCCAACTAAATGTATCTAGTTATATATTGAATACGTTGATATCATATGATCGATCGATCGAGGTAATAATATACTGTTGAAGATATAAATAATAACTTAAAATAAACTAATCAATAATTCATCTGAGCATATTGAAATACATTGTATTATGGGGTAATATACTAGTGGATGTGATGTATATAATACGTATTTCGAAGATGATAGTCAACCGAATATCTGTATATATCGTGTAGTGATGTACATACTAATCAAAAGCTAACTAACTGATCTATATATCCAACTATTTTGACTAATACGTTGATTCATACAACAACAACAAACCCAGTGTATTCCCACGTAGTGAGGTTTGGGGAGGGTAAGATGTACGTAGTCCATACCACTGATTCATACCATTGAGGAAATATACTACTCATATTAATATATACCAAGGATATATACTGTTGAATTAATAATAAAGTAAGCTAATTAATCGATAATTCATCAGATTAATACACTCTATTACATGGTATATAATATCGTATTTAAAATCTAATTGACAAAAAAGTCATCCTAATTAATGAAATGCAGTGATATGATTATACGATTTAGGAAATATACTACTTGTGTTAATGTAATGATAAAATAACTAATTATCCGATTTATATATACATTGCATTAAATTATTTGGATGTTACTATAAATATTATACAATTTTTATTTTTTTTTAATATCCAACCCAGTCCAACCATGACCCGACCCAGTCAATCTTAATCACCCCTTTTCCCTTCCTAATTACGTACTATAGTTGGGGGTGGACATAAATATCGAAAAATCAAAATATCGAAGAGAATCGAATTAATTTAGAATTTTGATTTTTCGATTCAGTTTCATATATATTTTTTTATAAATTCAATATTTCAGTTTGATTTTCAATAATTAAATTTACGTAATTTGGTGCTTCATTTAAACCAAAATTTATAATATACTTATATACTTGTAACTTTTTCTAATTATTATACATATTATAATAATTAAATACTCTTTATTTCTTTAAAAATAATGGTATGAACTGGGTATACTTTATCTTATACCTACTATATGAAAATATACTGAGTTTGTTGTTGTTGTATTATAATAATTAAATAATTAGAATATTATTAATGACTAAAAGGTTGAAGTCCTAACCTATCTTTCCACTTCACACTTACTCTCCGTGTCTCTCAACGAAGTGAAGAACGGCGGCAACAGCGGCAAGCCGGCAACAACGAACGGTGAATCCACCGGACATCTATGCAGTCCCTTGTTATAGCTTTAAGATAGCTGATATCACCTGCATTAACATGTTTAAATTACTAATTTAGCGTCAGTCTCTTGAAAACAACCTCTCTACATTCACGAGGTAGTGGCAAGGTATGGGTACACTCTCTGTATCCTCTCCAGTCCCCACGTGTCAGAACTCACTGGGTATGTTGTTATTGATTATACATGTGAAGTTGTTGTTGATCTTAGCTATATAGGATATTGAAGCCCAGTGCAGCTCATAAATCCCTCTTCCCCCACCCCCTGTCCCCGAACAATCGCGTATCAGTTTCCTGTTTTATTTCAACAGCAAGATGGATTTCCACAGCCTTACAAGTTACAAGGAGAGAATTGCAAGAAGAACAAAATCCCCGCTAATATGACTAATGTTGCCATGGCCGATGCTCTTCAATGTCTCCAGTTTGTTGATGGTATTGAAGAGGTCTTGAAAACATGTGAATCTGATGTTGCAAACTCATCTATGGAGTCTCCTGGAAAGTCAGAAGCAATATCAAGAGTACCTCGGACTAGTCACCGGACTACCCAACGAAAGACAATCAAACATGAAATATTTTGTTCCTATACTGATTCTGCTTCTTAGTCCATGCTCTACAATGAATGAACTATAGTTATTGACATCATTTAGTTTCTCTTAAGTGGTCCACATGTTATTTGGTTTAACAAAAGTATCTGCTTTTGTTCACATTATAAGATTGCTATCTCAGTTACTGATTATTATCTTATTGAAACTATGTGCTGATAATTTAAATGAATAAAACTGCTAATTTTTGTGGAAATATTACTGCGTTTGCAGTTGATAAGTGGCAGGGGAGGCTATAACTATCAATCTGTGCGAAGATGGACATCCAAAAGAAAGCTGGGTTACTGCCTCCTTGAATGCGATAAAGTAAAAGCTCTATAATTTGTTTTCCTGTTCGTACTTTCTTTTGCTATCTGCTTTGTACTAATTTGCCCTCCCAATTTGCATAGATTTTTGTCCCTATCCACAAACAAGTATATTGGGGTTTAGCTGTTATCAGTAAGAAGGATGAAAAGTTCCAATATCTTGATTTACTCGGAGCAAGGGATATTCATGTGTTGAAAGTGCTGGTAAACTTATATTGTGCTAAGGGAAATTTTCTAGCATTGTGCAGTCTGCAGGAACTGCAGCGCTAAAGAAAATCCCGTCAACTTGTGGGACAGAATAGAGAAATTGTGTTGCACTAGCCACTTTGGGACATTGAAGAGCTTGTCAATCCTATATCAATTCCATCTCAGCTTCACTTCTCCAAGTGGGTTGATATATTTTCCCTTGTATACAAGGTGATCTGGGATTATGTTGATTCAATGGACGAGTTACTGCAGCCACTAGTGGATGAGGCAATGCTATCAGGTTATAGTTGCAGAGAAGAATGGATCTCAGCTATGGTCACTTCTCTCTGGACGTACTTGGCAAAAGAAATATTTCCCATGTATGTTAGTCAGCTGGATGAAGAGAGCACAAGTGGAGCGCACTCCCAGGCTAGGATATCCTAGCTCCATCTTATTGATCTGATGATTTTAAAAAGATTTTGCAGGAAAATGAAAATGCTGTACATTTGGCCAAGTGAAGCCTCTTATAATGTAGATAATAACATTAGGTATTTTTTGTTTCCACCTGTCTTTCAGAAAGTTATCATAAGCAATTTTAATCAAATGGTAGAAAAATTAACAAGTCTGCAATTACATTAAGTTAGACGATCTGGCGTAATATTACCAAATGTAACAAGAAATTTTTATATGTTTGGGTACATGCAGGCTGATTTATAGAGAAGGGAATCCTCATTCCTCGAATATGGTTGTCGGCTTGGGCCCAAGCATGAAACGAGCAGATCTTTCCCTCCAAATTCCTCCAAGACATGCAGGTTTTGGAAGTGGCAGAAAGTATTCACTTCATTCACCAGGTCCAACAGGAGGTTTTCTTCGGGCTTTAAGCTTTATAAAGAAAGCTGCTTCATCTGATGGTGAGAGAAGTTCTCTCCTCAGTTCATATCATAAGGTAGTTCCAGGAAGCCCTCTTTCAGTAAACTTCTTCTCCTTCAAATTCATTTTTTATTTTGGTTTCTAAAGGTTGACCTATTGTGCACACTAAAAGAAGTTTCCTCGATGAAGCAGGGGATGTGAATCAACAACCTTGTTGGGTTATCATTTAACCTTTTCATATTATTAAATGCAGAAAGATGGCTGCAGCTCTGATTACAACAGTTATTTGGATGCTAAGGTGTTTTGATCCTATCTTTTACATTTCTCACTGGATTTTATCATGACATGTTTATAAGAGGTATTTGTCAGATGGACTTCCACTCCCAGCAGAGAGAAAATACTTCGATTTTTGCTTCACCCTTCTCTGCTATGGTTATTTCACTGACCGATGGGAAAACATGTTAGAAACTCTTTTGCTCGCAAAAGTGATTTTGATTGGCTTAATCTTTCTGGCCTATGGAAGTATGATAGAGTTGTTCGGTTGAGCCAAATACATCATGCCACTGTGAAACTTTGAGCATCTCTAGTGTAGTAACATTTGTTCTGGATCACAATATTTTATATTTTGCAGGGGGTGCCGACGTATTCTTTCGAACAGTTTTTTTGCTCTTGGAACGGATGGATCATTACTGCTCCAGATGGATGAAGCAGAAAAAAGATGGCGAGCGATTAAAGAGAGGAAAGAAAAGACATACTCTTTTGGTAATTCCTACTCTTCATCTGCGAGAAACCACGTTTTCCTTTTCCTTTATTCGTCAGTATATATTCATTCATGTAAATATTTGTTATAGCTTGACACAACAGCATTTATGGAAGAATTTAGTTTCTCAACAAAGAAGAGAACTGAAGATGGATATAATCCTCGCCTGGATGACTTCAAAAACACCAAATTTTATTTGAGCGTTCCCATACAAAACATCAAATAGACTGACCAAGCCTTTTTCCTCTTCACTTCTATAGCAATGTCGTTCAAGGAAGCACGTAACACAAGTGTAGAGAGGACACTTCTCATTGTGACTTGAATTGATAAAACATATTGTTCAACCGTCAGTTCAGCAGCGGGAACAATTTTTGAGAAGACGCTGGAGATAGCAGAGTTCTCGATGTTCTTCTATATAGCAATGATGCTGGTGTAGCCGTATGAGGGAGTTTGTATGATCAGATTAAGAATGTTTGTGATTCTTGGTTACGAATGTGTTAACGATTAGTATCAAGAGCTGAGAGTGGAAGAAGAGATTGATGATATTATTTTCCTCTCTTTAGAGTTCAACAAGAGAATTCACTTTCACATCAGTTAAATTTTAGCACTGGCAACTGCTAAAGGTGTTTCTAATTTTTTTCTGTTTTGTGCACTTAAATGGTCATATTTACAGGAAATAATGAGAATCCATTGGTTTCTAATTTCTGTGTTTTATTCTTTTCTTCTTCTCCTTCCTTTTCCTACCAAAATTTGCTTTGTAGACATCTTTCAAGCTGGTCCTGTAGGTCACATGTTCGAGCCGTGAAAGCAGCAACTAATACTTGCATTTGGGTAGATTGCCTACATTACATCCCTTGGACTGTGATCTTTTATGAAACTTTGCATGAATACGGAATGCATTGTGCATCAGACTGTCTTTTTTTTTTTTTCAAGCTAGTCCTTTCAAGTTTGTTTTAAATTTTTTGGTCTATTGAACAAGTATGCTTCATGCAAGTATTGTGGAAAAAACGGATTAACAAGGCAAAAGAAAAAGGCAGCATATTTCAAAAATCTCTTTTAAGTTTTCAATAAATTTCATTTAAAATTTATGTGTCCAAGGTGTGCCATCTCCTTATAGCACATCGTTATCAAATCAATGTTATACCCACTTCTTAATGATGGCTAGCATAAAAATAATAAACCTTCTAGACAACAACCCCCACCTCCCAAAAAATGTTCTAATATAAAAAATCCAAATTTTGCTTCTTGAGATTAAAATAAATTGAATTATTACATCTTTTGTGACTCTTTCTTGTCATTTTTAAATGGAAAAATTGTCATAGCCAGTGAATTAACTCATGAGCGGCAACAATAACAAATTCAATGTAATTTAATTAGTAGGATGTGATGAGGATGGCATGTACATCATTATCTTACCTTACAGAGGTGGAAAGATTTTTTTCAATGAAGATCTAAGTACAAAATATCAAAATCAAATATGAAAGAAGAGAACATTTACGATAATATGAGATAATGAGTTTTAAAAGTAACTCATATACTCCCTCCGTTTAAAAAAAAATGACTTGTCTTGACTTAGCATGTAGTTTAAGAATAGTCAAAGATTAATTTATATTTAGCAACGAATTTCTTTTTGTAGCAAATAGTTAAATTATTCAGTTACAAATTTTAAATCGTCACTATTTAATGATGACATATTTTGGGACAAAATTATGTTATCACTGAATCAAAAGTCGATTAGAGACAATATCGTCACTAATTGTTTCTAGTATTAGTGACAACTATTGAAGTCACAATTAAATATCACATTTTGTAGCTATAAGGTTACTATTTAACTACGTACTCTAATTTGTTGCTATTGCGACAAGATATTTTTTATGACGAAATTTTTTCGTGTCTAAAATTATAACTAATTTAAGACAAATAATAGTTTATCACGAATTGGATACATTATTAGCAATAACAAAGAGTGTCACTGAAAACTTAAAATTTGTCACTAATGGTACTTATAAATGCTACCAATATAATTTTTGGTGGGAAGTTTTAGAGGACAAAACATTGCTACGAAATTTTATTTTTCGTCACTAAAAGTATGTGCATTATGTATTTACATACGAAATGCAATTTTCGTCATTAAAAGTGAACAATTAGTGACGAATTCTATCTCATAGCTAATAATTTTGTAGCTATATATCAATTTTGTTGTAGTGGGTATTACAAAAGTATAGAGAGAGAGTTAGTTGGTTTTATTCCTTTGAGTTAGGCCAGGGGTATGGACTTGTTGATGAACTCTATGAAAAGGGTGAGATTAATTCAGGATTAACTCTTGATGGACTAAAGTAGATAAAAAAAGTTACTACTTGAATTTTTGGAGGGTGAGTATGTTTTGTTGAAGGTGTCATCCATGAAGGGTAGATTTTGTTTAGGAAAAGGAACAAGCTTAGTTCGAGGTTTATATGCCCTTTTGATATTCTTTAGAGGGTTGGAGAGGTGGCCTATGAATTGGCCTTACCTTTGAGTTTTTTAGTTGTGTATTCTATTTTTCATGTTTCAATGTTGAAGAAGTATCATTTTGATGGTTCTCATATGATTTTATGGGACTTGATGGATTTGCATCAAAATCTAACTTTTAAAGAGGCACCCATAGTCATTTGGTGGGTATATTAGGAAGTTAAGGCATAAGAGTACTGATTCAATCAAAGTTTAATGGAATCATCATCCATTTGAAGAGGTTACATTGTGTGTGTGTGTATATATATATATATATATATATATATATATATATATATATATATATGTATGTATTTTAGCAATATCTTCTTTAATCTATATAGTACCTACGGGGAGTAGGTATCGTCGTAGGTAGCTCAAACACTTAAATTTTCACATCTTTTCTTCTGTTCAGCTCCAAAATCTAGTTTTTTGTAAAACACAACACAAAACACATCAACTATAACAAAAAGACCTAAGTAACGTGCATATTTTCATTGTTTCAAGCGTCGAAAGTTCTATGAAACCATAGCACATCAATACTCTCAACTTAGAACATTTGCATGTCCTCAGGCAATAGGTCTCAACTAAACAACAAATCAATGCTTAACTAGGAGAAACTTAAGATATCTACGGCAGTCAATCATAAATTTTAAGCTCAAAACATTAACCCCCCCACCCTCTAATTTTAACATTTAAAGCCAACTGTGTGAATAAATGAGGCATAACAATGAGATACAAGGGAATCAAGATATGGCATTACATTAGCAAAAAACAATGATGCATATGTACAAGTTACACTACCCAAACAAGTAAGCAACAAGCAATAGAACCCATGCGCCCTCACATCAAAGATGTCCCAATCGCTCAATAGAATAACGCATGTCAATACATGGATGTATCAAGAGACACTCACACTCACACTCACACTCACAAGAGAAGTTCCAACAATGTGTGTGTGTATATATATATATATGTATATATATATATATGTATATATATACATATATGTATGTATATATATATGTATATATATATATATACATACATATATATATATGTACATATATATATACATATATATATATGTATGTATATATATATGTATATATATATACATACATATATATATATGTACATATATATATATGTATATGTATATATATATATATATGTATATATATATATATGTATGTATTTTGGAAATATCTTCTTTAATCTATATAGTACCTACGGGGAGTAGGTACCATCGTAGGTAGCTCAAACACTTCAATTTCCACATCTTTTCTTCTGTTCAACTCCAAAATCTAGTTTCTTGCAAAACACCAACACAAAACACATCAACTATAACAAAAAGACCTAAGTAACGTGCATATTTTCATTGTTTCAAGCGTCGAAAGTTCTATGAAACCATAGCACACCAATACTCTCAACTTAGAACATTTGCATGTCCTCAGGCAATAGGTCTCAACTAAACAACAAATTGATGCTTAACTAGGAGAAACTTAAGCTATCTACGGTGGTTAATCATAAATTTTAAGCTAAAAACATTAACCCCCCCCCCCCCCCTCTAATTTTAACATTTAAAGCCAACTGTGTGAATAAATGAGGCATAACAATGTGATACAAGGGAATCAAGATATGACATTACATTATCAAAAAATAATGATGCATATGTACAAGTTACACTACCCAAATAAGTAAGCAACAAGCAACAAGCAACAGAACCCATGCGCCCTCACATCAAAGATGTCCCAATCGCTCAATAGAATAACGCATGTCAATACAGGGATGTATCAAGAGACACTCACACTCATACTCACACTCACAAGAGAAGTTCCAACAATGTGCATCAAATACCATATTCTTTCCTTTATTTTCATTACCTTAGTTTTCAAACAGTCGGGTTAGGATCACTATAGGACTTTACTCGGCTTGTAGTGTAGGATTGGAGGTTGGTATGGTATATATGGACATTTTTAGTGATAAGCCTCCATGGCACTACGCTTACTTTGGGGGGGGGGGTCCACTTATCAATCAATTTTCTTTTATTCCTCCCTTATTTCTTTCATTTTATTCTTTCATTGCAAATTCATGCTCGGTGTGGTTTCTAATATTCTTTTTTATGTTTTTCTTTTGTTTTTGCTTTTCTTTTTCTTTTTATACTTTTTCTACCACACCCAACCCTACTTTCTTTTTCTCTAATTTACCCTTCTTTATACCCACTTCACATTACGCACCTCTATGATAGCCACTCTTAACTTAGGTGATTTGCCTGAGTTGAGGTGCACAATATCCAAGGAGGACCGGGGACAAAATAGGTTTATTGTAACAAAAATGGGAAGGTCAAAGGCAAAACAAGAAAAATAGTCTATACAGGCTTAAAATAGGGATGAAGAGATACTTATTCACATTTGGAAGGTTGTTTAGGCTAAAAGTGGACTTATTTCAAGAACGACCTATGATCCTTTCCTAACCGACTATCAGACTAACCAAGAAAATTTTGGATTTAATACACAAAGGGAATAAAGTAGTATCTCACACACCCATAGCATAGGATTTCATCACAAGCTACTACCTATCCAATTCATGAAATTGTTAGTTATGATTATTATGTCCCTAATTCTAATGCCATAAGAGATTAATAATGGTCACACCTATTTACACATCACACAGTTCAAAAATAAATTTTGGGAGGGGTATCATTTTTTTCTAAAATAAAAAACAAAGTACATCAACTACCCTAGATACTTAAAAATCTCCTAATTACACAAAAATACAATACAAAATAAAACACAATACATAACAATATTACCCTAGCCATACTGGTTCTACAACCATACCACGACCGACAGGAAAAGAAACATGGCAACAAAACCCAAGATAGCTATGGTATACCCTACCTCCAACTAAAAAACTATATATTATCCCTAGTGTGTGAAAATAATATAAATCAAGGGAATAAAGACATGCCTGAGATGCACTAGGAGCCCTTGTCTAACATAGGTGAAAAAAATCACAAAATACCTTGGGTTTTCTCCCAAGCAGCGCCTGATTTACTATCGTAGCATGACTCAGTTTCCTTGGCTACTCAGACTTCACCAAGGTCCATGTCAACACATACTTTCACCTTATCTAGATTTCCCATATAGTGCTTCACCCACTGCCCATTCACCTTTAATGAGGATTCACCATCACACTTTAGATCTATAGCACCATGTGGGAATACCCAAATTACAGTGAATGGTCCATACCACCTAACTTCATCTTTGTAGGGAACAAGCAAAGTCTTGAATTATACAACAAGACCAAATCACCAGGTTTAAATATTTTTTTCTCAATTTTCTTGTCATGATACAACTTCATTCTTTCTTTGTATATAGCAGAACTCTCATAAGCATGGAGCTAAAATCCATCCAACTTATTCACCTTACTCAATCTCAACTTCAATGCATCATGCCACTCAAAATTCAATTTTTTCAATGCCCATAGTGCCTTATGCTCAAGTTTAATCGACAAGTGGCATACCTTGCCGTACACAAGCTGATATGAGGAGACATATATGGGGGTCTTAAAATCTATCCAGTAGGCCCACGAAGCATCATCTAACTTTCTTAACTAGTAAGTCCTATTGGTATTCATAGTCTTTTCTAATATGGACTTGATCTCGCTATTGGAAACCTCAACCTGCCCGCTTGTCTGAGGATGATAAGGTGTTTCCACCTTATGCTTTACACCATATTTATCAAGTATGGAATTAAATGGATGGTTTCAAAAGTTAGGCCCACCATCACTAATAATTGCACGTGGAGTGCCAAACCAAGAAAAGATATTTTTCTTTAAAAATGTGTTGACACTTCTACCTTCATTATTTGGAAGCACAACTTCCTCCACCCACTTGGAAATATAGTCAACTGGCACTAGGATATACTTCATTCCATAGGATCTCACGAACAGACTCGTAAAATTAATCCCTCATATATCAAACAACTCCAGCTCTAAGATAGGTGTCATGGAGAGTTCATGTATCTATGAAATATTACCTTGATATTGACATTGATCACAGGCTTAACAAAAATCATGTGCATCTTTATATATAGTAGGCCAGTAACATCCGTACTATAGAATTTTATAGGCTCTACGGGTACCACTATAATGACCCCTAATTGATGATGAATGACAAGCTTCAAGAATGCTCATCATCTCCACCTCAGGGATGCATCTTCGAATAACACCATCTACACAAATCCAAAAAAAGATATGGTTCATCCCAGAAAAACTTCCTCACCACATGCATAAATCTCTTGCTTTGTTGGAAGGATAGGTCTTCTAGAGCAAGATGACTTGCCAAATAGTTGGAAAAATTAGCAAATAAGGGGATTAAGTCTTAAGATACTCATATTGAAAAGTATCAGCCATGTCAAGATCATCCCCTAACTTCTGCATTGCCTCTTTTTCAAGGAGAAACAAGTGATCAACAACTTAGTTCTCTGTGCCCTTCTGGTCTTTTGCCTCAAAGTCAAATTCTTGCAATAAAAGGACCCAATATATCAACCTTGGTTTTGCATATTTCTTTGACTTTAGGTACCTCAAAGTTGCATGATCTATGTGAACTATAACTTTTGTCCCTATCACGTAGGAACGAAATTTCTCAAAGACAAAAACCATCATAAGCAATTCCTGCTCATTGACTGTATATTTCTTCTATGTAGGGTTTAATAACTTGCTAGCATAGTAAATTGGGTAAAGGATCTTCTCTCATCTTTGTCCTAGGACAACACCTAAGGCCTCTCCACTAGCATCACACATAACTTCAAATGCTAAATATCAATACGGGGACAAAATAATTGAAGTCGAGATCAACTGCTCCTTAAGGAATGCAAAATCTTTGAGACATATATCATCAAATACAAATTTCACCTATTTTTCTTAAAGCTTGCATAAAGGATTTGCAATTTTAGAGAAGTCCTTGGTGAACCTTCTAAAAAGCCTGCATGGCTTAAAAAGCTTTGTATACCTTTAACTGAGACTAATGGTGGTAAATTTTCAATTACCTTAATCTTCACTCTGTCCTCCTAAATACCCCATTTTAAGATTTTGTGCCAGCGAACAATACCTTTTTTTACCATAAAATAACACTTCTCCTAATTCAGCACCAGATTACACTCTTCATATCTGTAGTGCGTTGTCTAGATATGCTAAACAATAATAAAAGGAGTCCCCAATGACCAAACAATAATCCATGAATACCTCAATCTATTCTTTCACCATATCAAAAAATATAGACATCATGCATCACTGAAAGGTGACAGGTGTATTACATAATCAAAATGACATCTCTTGAATGCAAAAGTCCCATAGGGGCAAGTAAAAGTCATCTTTTCCTGGTACTTGGGAGCAATAGTAATCTGATTATATCCCGAGTACCTATAAAAAAAGCAATAATAACCCCTGCCCGCTAGTCGGTAGAGCATCTGGTCCATGAATGGAATAGGGAAATGGTTATTTTGGGTCCAAGTGTTCAACTTTTTATAATACCTGCAAAACTCTCCAACCAATAACTGGTCTTATGGGAAAAAGTTCATTCTTTTTGTTGGGAACCACTATGATTCCATCCTTTTTTGTCATACATTAAACTGGGCTAACCCACTTGCTTTCCGCAATGTGGTAGACCACTCCAACATTTAACCACTAGATAATTTTTTTCTTTATAACCTTTTGAATAGGAGGATTAAATCAATGTTGATGCTTAATGCTGGGAATACAATCCGGTTCAAGTTGTATCTTATGCGTGGAAATATTAAGTGAAATCCTCATAATATCTGCTATGGTCCATCCAATAGCTCTCTAAAACCTCTAGAACATTGATATCAATGCTTTAACCTATGTCTCTACCAAATATACTGTAATAATCATTGGTAAGGTATTATTATCCCCCAAGAATGCGTACAACAAATGAGATAAGAGGGCCTTCAATTTAAAGATTGGTAGCTCCTCAATAGATGGTCGAGCAAGCAGAGTGGTTCTATTCTTCATATCAAGATCCAGATTTTTTGGAGCACAATTGTAAGAACCTCTACCATGCAATGGTTTGACCATTTCATCATATTCTTTGATGCCATCACTATCGAAATTCATAATGACTATTTCTAACACCTCAACCCCAAGCCTTTATTTAATGGGAATCTCTTCATCATCATCAATCACGGAAACCACTCTTATATTTTTTGGTTGCCGCTCAGACTTGCACACATTGAAAGTCACTTGCTCATTATTTATCCTGAACTTTATCTACCCCATCTCTATGTCAACCAAGGACTTACCCGTAGCTAGGAAAGCCCTTTTAAAGATAATAGGGACTTTAAAGTCCACCTCATAGTCCAAGATTACTAAATCATTAGGAAATATACAGAATGCAACCCTCACTAATACATCACAAAAATTACCAACCTATTTCTTCACTATCCGATCAGTTATCAATAGCCTCATATATGTAGGTTTGGATTCTCCCAACCCCAACTATTTTTAAACCACCAATGACATGAGATTGATATTGGCTCCCAAATCAAACAAATCCCAAGAGAATTTAATGACCCATTAATGTATAGAATAGTGAATGCTCTGAGTTCACCCATCGGTTGTGACAGAGATCAAGAAGTGATTAAACTACAATGGTGCAACCCACAAATATTTTCAAAACTAACAAATCTCTTCTTTGTCACCAGATCCTTCATAAACTTAGCATACACAAAAATCTGTTAAAGGGCTTAAAAAAGAAGGATGTTTAATCTCAACCTTTTCAGCATGGAATGAACTTCTTTGAACTTTCCTTTTTTTTTCTTATATTTAAACCTTTGATAAAAAGGAGGGAGAGGTCATAGAATTATATTCACTTTCTTTCCCTTACCTTTTTCCTTTACAACATCATAATCAACACCTGTAGAATTTTTGACTCTACTTCAAGTGTCTCGTCAACCTCAACACTAACATTCATCATCTCATCAACATTAGGAAAAGAGGTATCAACAATTGTCTTACCACTCTGAGTGGTGATGGCTAGACAATGACTATCATTTTTAGGATTCTGTATTTTGTTGCTCAAAAGGGTACCCGACTACCTCTAATTCAAGGTTGCAGACATTTGTCCAAAATACTGGTCCAATTACTTTATCATAGTATCATGTGACTCTGCCTTCTAGGTCAATCCTGAGATGTTTGCCTTAATCTCCATAAGGCAAATTTCCTAATTTTCCTAACCCTAAACTAGCTTGGATAACATAAACTCCATCCTTGACTTTGTGTCATGGATAACTAGTGGACATACATACCACCCTTCTCCTTGTAATCATCCTGGCATCTCTTGTCATCATCCCGCTCTCTGCTCTTATCTTTGCCCCTATCCCCATAATAGTTCCGACCTTGATTTCTTTGCCCCTTGGCTAAAAAATTTGCCAACTCTCTATCTAGATATTTAACTCTTCTTCTAAATTAGAATAATATGATCTAGAATCCTTACCTTGTGAACCTATTGCATTCACCTTCTCAAAATTTATCATTGTGAACTACTTTGTTAATAGCCCAACCTCCATCCTTAGCTGAGCAACTTCTTGTGCCACTGTGTCATCAACAACTCTGTGCTTGTTGGAAGCACCAATACCATATGTGTCAGTGTCTATCTCTACCTCCCAAGTATGTCTCCCTCGATTGGTGAGAGAGATCTAATCTAATATATCTGATGATACCTCCTAATGTAGATGCATGAATGCACCACCAGTAATAGTGTCTGCGATAGCTCTTAAACTGGTGTTATGGGCTCTATAGAAGATCTCAAGCAAGCTCGGCCTCGAAATCATGTGGTTACGCACTATCATCAACTTCTTTTTGAATAGAAACCATGCCTCATACATTGAATCAAAATATAACTGCCTAAAATTATATATCTCATCCTTTAACTTAATCATTCTAGACAGTGGAAAGAAATGATCTAAAAATGCATCCACAACTCATTCTAAGTAGTGATTAATCCTCAAGGAAGTTTCCCTATCCAAAATATAGCTTCACCGGTTAGAGAAAAAGGGAGCAACCTGAGTCTGAGAGCCTCCTAATCTACCCTTGATATAGTGTATGATAATCAAATCCCAATAAAATTAATAAGGTTCATGTTTGCATCATCAGTGGACAAGCCCACAAACACATCCTTCACGTCCAACATTTGGATCATAGCACTGGTGATATCAAACTTCACATTCGGTGAAAATGTAGAAAGAATGATAGCTCCTATCTTGGTAGGCTTAACATATCCCCAAGTACTCCTGTGGATCATCATATGGAGATAAGTACTTGAGCTTTACCCCTTTTATCTCTATCTCGATTTTTGCTGAGGTCTTCTTGATGATTAACTCTTCTTCTTTGCCTCGCCGGCGCTTCCTCATGGTCTATATGTTGGGCATCTTCCTCCTTCTTTTGGTTGGAATATATTGATAATAATTGCTCAGTGGTTTGATCAACAATGTCCTACACTCCAGGAGGTGGAGGAAAAGGCCAGTTTGTTGGGTTACATCTAACCCTTTCAAGCTCACCTTCTCGTACATATTTAGTCATCCTACGATTTGGTTGTAGGATTCTTTTGGTTCAGGATCAATTAGGATAAGGGATTGTATCTACTCCTTATGCTAAGCATACATAGGCATACACTGAACTAAAAAATAGAAAACAACAACCTGAAAACTTCAACAACTTCAATCAATATTCACATCATATTCCCCAACAACACCACCAAAATTTTGATATCGCCCAAAGCTACACTTTCAATTAAAGATAAAACGGTCGATGTAAAATTTAGTAACCCAATACAATTTTGGATCAAACCCACTGGGAATACGTGAAACTATCTTTCAAAGTTTATGAAATCAATAGGTGGTACATAAAAGTAAATGGGGAGGGTTGTTGTTGTTGTAATATGTGAAAAGTAACAAGATATGGAATGCTTTGGTTGTAATCAATCTGAAATGAACACTAGTGTGACGCCCCACGTCACTACCCATTAAATTCCTCACGTTTTGGACATGTTTCCGAGTTGTTCGGGTATGTTTCCAAGCTTGACGGGGCTGCCACGAGGTCAATTGACAAAGTCAATGTGGAGGAATCTTTGGGAGGTCAAATTACAAGAATGGGTCGACATTTATGAGTCTTTGGAGCCTTGTCCAGCTGCTATACAGAAAAGTAGGCAGCAAGACAAAGGCATCTCACTAGTTGCATGGCTTGCATGACCAAATATAGAAAGTTTGACTAGCTTGTTGTGGACAATTGTATAGGGTCGTTTTCTAGCATTTATTGTGCCCTTTGACTTAGGGACTTTAAATATATGTTGTAAAGCCCTCTTGGGCAGCATCTCATACTTGTATTATTCAAGAAATCTATCAGAAAAACCTTGGCTCTTTGGCCTCCCAAAATATTGTCTTCCTTTAACGTTTTTCCTTACTAGTTTGTGTTAATGTTCATTGATTCTTGGGGACATTTTTAGTGAGTGCAAGGACTGAGTTTAGCATAGATTTCGAGGGTATTAAGCTGTCTGCACGCATCTAAAAATAGGCCCGTGACAAGTGGTATCAAAGCAGCTCTTTGAACATAGAATACGACGGCGATGAGGAGGTTCATGGCGGAGACAATTTGGGCAAAACAAAGAGAAAGAAACGTGACAAGAGTAGGAACAAGGATGAGTCTCAAATTCCAGTTAGTGAAGCTGTTACGAACGTGGAAGATGGCGAGGGTTCCGCATCCGGCTCTCTTGATGAGAGAATCGTTAGCACGGAGGCTGGTTTGGTGGTTTTAGGTCATCGTTTCAAGACCTTTGAGTCCAACGTTAGCACTCTTGAGGCGGCTTCTCTTGAAGGGTTGGACGAAGTCAAAGCCGACTTGTCCGAGCAAAATGAGGAGAACAAGGAGGGGCTGACCATCTTGTAACTCAAGCTTACGAAAGCGTTATCGGCACCACACGAGGAGTTTGAGTCAAAACTGTCCGCGGTGATGTTGGGGCAGTCCGATTTGCAGGAAGAAGTTTCTGATTTGAATCACCAACTGGAAACAGCCCATGTTCAAGGAAATCATGGTTCCGTGACTTACCATGATGTTCGTATTGAGGCGCCTAAGCCCAACGTGTTTAAGGGTGAGAGGAATGCTCAAGACGTTGAAAACTTCATATGGCAATTAGAGTCATACTTTGAGCATGTCAAAGTTGTTGACGGGGCAGCGAGGATCCGGATTACAACCATGTACTTTAGTGACGTTGCAATATTGTGGTGGCATAAGAAAAAGGTAGACATGGAGAGGGGTCTTTACACCATTGTTGATTGGGATCAGTTCAAGGATGAATTGAAGGAATAATTCTACCCTCAAAATATTGTCGATGAAGCCCGATGAAAATTGAGGGAACTTAAGCAAACTTCCTCAATCCACAACTATGTGAGGGAGTTTACAAAACTCTCACTGCTCGTAATAAGTTTCAGCAGTGAGGACTTGCTGTTTTTCTTCTTGGATGGCCTCTAAAATTGGGCCAAACAAGAGTTGAGGAGACGTAATGTCAAGACAGTGGATGAGGCCATTAAAGTGGCGGAATCCTTGAGCGATTTTCATTCCGATTATGCCAAGGTGAAGGATAATCGGAACAAACCAACTGCTGCCAAGACGGATCGTGGAGATAGGGGCAAAGATAAATTCGTTCCCAACAAAAATCGTGAGTTCAAAGGAGAACACAACCAACCTTCATCATTCTGCAAGAACTACGAGGAGAAGAAGAAGGTTGTAGCTAACCACGATAGCGGGTGCTACCTTTGTGGGGATACGTCTCACTTTGCAAGGTCTTGCCCGTCATTGAGAAATCTTGGGGCGATGATTGCAGCAACACGGAAGGAGCAAGCTAGTGTGCAAGCCGGGGGCTCCGGGGAGAAAGAAGCGCAAGCTGCCGATCCGGAGAAAGGAAAGGGATATGCCGTGGGTTTGTTCAACCACACGGCTTTGTTTAACCACATGACGCTTGCAGATCTTACTGCAAATAAGCACAACGTTAGACCTCGAGAGTCATTATTTGTTGATGGGGAAGTAAATGGTCGAGCAGTCCGCATTATGGTGGACACCGGAGCAATGCATAACTTTGTTACGGAGGAAAAGGCCAAAGAACTTGGCCTTGTATTCGTGTCCAGCGATTTGATTTTGAAGACAATTAATTGTCTTCCTACCAATGTCAATGGCCTCTCTCCTCGGGTGAGTCTCACCTTGGGAGGTTGGAAGGGAGAAACGGATTTTTCGGTTGTCCCGATGGATGTCTTTGATATTGTTTTGGGGCTGGATTTTTGGTATGATATTAATGCGTTTATTTCTCCACGTATGAACCAGCTATCCATTTGTGATGTGGGTGGTTCTTTCATTGTTCCACTTATTCGTGTTGCTCAAAGTGGCACACGTTTGTCGGCGATGCAGCTTGTTAAAGGATTCAAGAAAGGGGAACCAACCTTTCTTGCGACATTGATGGAGATTGTGGGATGCCAAGAAGCTAAATTATTGCCCTCATGTGTCTAACGTGTTCTTGAAGAGAACAAGGATGTAATGCCGGAGGAGCTGCCCAAATGGTTACCTCCACGAAGGGAAGTTGATCACCAAATTGAGTTGGTTCCCGCGGCAAAGCCATCAGCTATGACCCCGTATCGAATGTCGCCTACGGAGCTTGAAGAACTTAGAAAAAAACTCAAGGAGTTTCTGGAATCAGGCAACATCCGACCATCTAAGGCACCATTTGGAGCTCCGGTCTTATTTCAAAAGAAGAAGGAAGGGACGTTGAGATTGTGTATTGATTATCGTGCTCTTAACAAGGTCACAGTGAAAAAAAAATCCCATTCCTTTGATTGCTGATTTATTTGATCGCTTGGGGCAAGCCAAAGTATTCACGAAGATGGATTTGAGGAAGGGCTATTATCAAGTTCGCATAGCCGAAGGAGATGAAGCCAAGATAACTTGTGTGACTCGTTATGGGTCCTTTCAGTGGCTGGTCATGCCTTTTGGATTGACCAACGCACCAGCACGTTTTGCACCCTAATGAACAAGATTTTACAGCCATACTTGGATCAATTCGTGGTCATATACCTGGACGACATTGTTGTTTATAGTAGCTCAATGGGGGAGCACGTTAGATACCTTCAACTAGTGTTTAATGTGCTGCGAGAAAATGAGCTATGCGTCAAGAGAGAGAAGTTCACGTTTTCCCAGCCAAAGGTGCAATTCTTGGGCCATACAATCAGTTAAGGGCAGATTTGGATGGATAGCGACAAAGTTGAAGCAATTCGAGATTGGGAGGCTCCAACGAAGGTGCCTGAATTAAGGTCTTTCCTTGGCCTTACTTATTATTACCGGAGATTTATTCTTGGATACTCAGATATTGCTGCTCCACTCACGGATTTATTGAAGAAGAATCGTTTTTGGGAGTGGAATAGTTCGTGTCAAGAGGCATTCAACAACCTCAAGGCAGCTATCATCAAGGAACCGGTTTTAGCTTTACCGAATTTCACAAAACTGTTTGAGGTGCAAACGGATGCATCCGATTTTTCTATTGGTGGTGTCCTAATGAAAAAGGTCCACCCGATAGCATTCGAAAGCAGAAAATTGAACGATACGGAGCGGCGCTATACCTTCCACGAAAGGGAGATGACGGCCATTGTCCATTGCCTAATAACATGGCATCATTATTTGTTGGGAGCTCACTTTATCGTTAAGATGGACAATGTAGCGACCAACTACTTCCAATCCCAAAAGGAAATCTCTCCAAAGTAGGCTCGATGGCAAGATTTCTTGGCGGAATTTGATTACTCATTGGAGTATAAATTGGAGAAAGCAAACGTTGTGGCCGACGCGTTAAGTCGCAAGGCTATTTTGGCGACACTTTTGAGTACTACCAGCTGTAGCATACTGGAAACTATCAAAGAGGGGATGGAACATGATCCCATTTCCAAACAACTTATTGCGTTGTCCCGCCAAGGAAAGACCCAAAAGTTTTGGGAAGAGGAGAGACTATTGTAGACCACCGGAAGGCGAGTGTATGTGCCTAGATGGAAAAATCTTAGGCGTTTGTTGATCAAGGAAGGCCATGACACGACGTGGGCTGGTCATCCAGGGAAGAAATGCACTATGGCGTTGTTAGAGGCTACTTATTATTGTCCTCGAATGAGGGATGATATCGAGGTATATGTCCATACTTGCCTTGTTTGCCAACAAGACAAGGTAGAGCACAAGGCACCTGGGGGATTACTTGAGCCGCTGCCTGTCGCGGAGAAAACATGGGACAGCGTCACCATGGATTTTATTACGTGTTTGACAAACTTGGAAGGTTGTGGAATGATCATGGTGGTCGTAGATCATTTTTCAAAGTATGCAACTTTCACGGCTGCCACATCTAGTTGCAAAGCCAAAGAGGCAGCCCGGTTGTTTCTAAAAGATGTTGTGAAACTTTGGGGCGTGCCTAGGCACATCATTAGAGACCGAGACCCTCGGTTTATGGGTGAATTTTGAAAGGAGTTGTTCAGCTTATTAGGCTCCGAATTGCACTTTTTGACCAACTTTCATCCACAAACCGATGGACAAACGGAGCGGGTAAGTGGGCTTCTCAAGTTCTACTTGAGGCACTTTGTTAGTGCCAACCAAAAAGATTGGGCAAAGTTGCTTGACATGGCCCAATTCTCATACAACTTGCAACGAAGTGAGGCTATGGGACGTAGTCCATTTGAACTCTTTATAGGGCAGCAACCAAACACACCACATTCTTTTTCGGTTAATGCCGGAATGCGAAATCCGGGTGCTTATCATATGGCCAAGGCTTGGGAGGATCAAGTTGACATGGAGAGGTCATATCTTGATAAATAAGCCCGTAAAATGAAGAAATTTTCTGATCGTAAGCGACGTCCAGTTCACTATCGGATTGGAGACAAAGTGATGGTCAAGCTCAATCCGAGGCAATTCAAGTCATTGAGAAACATTAAGCAAAGTCTAATCCGACGTTATGAGGGGACTTTTGAGATTGTTTCCAAGGTGAGAAAAATCTCGTACATGCTGGACATGCCTTCTCATTTCAAGATTTACCCCGTCTTTCTTGAGAGTCAATTAAAACCGTACTTTGAAGACAAGGAAGACGTGGAGCGGGGTAAGTCTAGTCGGGCTCATATCTTCATGATGCCCACTGCCAAGGATAAGCAAATTGAAGAAATAATTGATCATCAATTGTTTCAAGGCAAGGGTTGGGGCAATTCGAGTGCCCAATTCCTAGTCCATTGGAAGGGCCAACCGCCGGAGGAGGCATCATGGGAAAAATATGAGGACGTGTGGCAGTTCAAGGAGCAAGTCCACAAATATTTACAACTATGTGGCGCCTTGGTCGTCGCCAAATCAGGTGGGGGAGAGTGTGACTCCCCATGTCATTACCCATTAAATTCCTCACGTTTTGGACATGTTTTCGAGCTGTTCGGGTATGTTTCCAAGCTTGACGGGGCTGCCACGAGGTCAATTGACTAAGCCAACGTGGAGGCATATTTGGGAGGTCAAATTACAAGCATGGGTCAAAATTTATAAGGCTTTGGAGCCTTGTACAGCTTCTAGACAGAAAAGTAGGCAGGAAGACAAAGGCATCTCACTAGTTGCATGGTTTGGATGGCCAAATATAGAAAGTTTGACTAGCTTGCTGTGGACAATTGTATAGGGTCATTTTCTAGCATTTATTGTGCCCTTTGACTTAGGGACTTTAAATATATGTTGTAAATCCCTCTTGGGCAGCATCTCATACTTGTATTATTCAAGAAATATATCAGAAAAACCTTGGCTCTTTGGCCTCCCAAAACATTGTCTTCCTTTGACGTTTTTTCTTACTAGTTTGTGTGAATGTTCATTGATTCTTGGGGACTGTTTTAGTGAGTGCAAGGACTGAGTTTAGCATAGCTTTCAAGGGTGTTAAGCTGTTCGCACGCATCTAAAAATCGGCCCGTGACACTAGGACTATGTTCCTCCTAGCTTCTCAACTCAGTAGGTTTATCGTGCTCTATTGAACCATCCTAATATCTTGTATGTAGAATCTAATAAGTTATGTATCACTAACTGTCTTCTGAATGCCTTAGTGAATCTCACTCTTTACCTTTTGACTCTCCAAGTGTCATATTACTAACCCTTATCCTCGATCCCAGATTAACTATTACATTTTGAGTCTCTAGTTAATTAGATGAATATAATTATCTTAAGTAGATAAAGATAATTAGATTATACTGACAATTAACTCCAAATTAGTGTTGTGATCTTGTTTTCCTACTCTCTACCTCTTTTTTGAAGAAAGTAGTAAATATAGGTGGGATTTTAGTCTTTGCAACCACGAAGAAATCTATTAAACCAAAGATGATCACAATACGTGCAACTATATTAGTTTGAGAAAATATTGCACTTCCCCTACTTTGTTAATACGCCAGGGTTCCCACAACCCTAGCTAAGGGGTTTAGCCGTTCATTATTGCAATATAATCCATGGAATTCGATAAAGAAAACATAGAATCAATATTGTAATAATAGATAAATAAAAACCAAAGTCTCAAATTGAATGATAAACCAAAATCAAGAATATAGCAATCCCAAGATCAAATTCTAATCTAGGAATAAAATATATATTTTTAAGTAATAAGAGTGTATAAACTAACTAAAAATGTCAAAAGGGTATATATAGATCATATGAAATCCTAGGAAACCAATACTAAATAAAAGAGGAAAATCAAAGTTGGTGGCTAATGAGTGGTGAATTTAACACTCATCCGCACTCATCATTCGTGAACATTAACATGTTTTGAGTGAATAATTGAGACAATATTTGTGATTAGATGCACTAAGATCCACATTTTGTAGGCAAAAAGGTGATGAGATAAAAATATATGGATGCGGGCTGAAAAAGATCAAAAGAAGGAAAGAAGTGCAGCTGGAAGACTTGGAGCAAAAATAGGCCTTAGTTACCGCGATCGTGGTCTGATGGTTGTGATCACGGACAGTCAAGAAGGTCAGCAACCACAATCACGTGAATCTGTACATGATCGTGGTAGCCACGATCACAGACAATCTCCTGCGATCGTGGCTTAGCGGAAAAAAAACAGCAAAGGGCAAAGATGTAAATGCATATAATTGTTCCCAAAATTCCCCTTTTAGAGACTCAAACCCTATCCTTTTGGGGAGGATTCCATTATTCCCAATTATTGGAACTTTGTTCTATTTCTTAGCCTCCATACTTGGAGAAGAAAATATTGTATTAATTTTGGGTGAAGAATACATTGGAGTAGCTTCTAAGTAGAGAATTAGCAAACTCCCATTGAAGATTTGTTTGAGTCCAAAACTTGAAATAACATTCACTTAGTCTCCGATAAATCAAATCAATGGATATTTTGGGTATATCTTTACTTATTTATTTGTTAGTAGCTAGTTTTTCCTCTTGGGGTTATGTATAAATAGGGTTAAAGTGTATGTGGGTTGTTATTGTTAGCTTCAATTAGTAGTTCATGTTGACGGGTTTTGCAAATGCTTGATGATAACATGGAATTTGTTGGTGAAAGCCTCAAATTTCCTAATCCCTACATCATACTTGACAAAGGGATGTAGGTAAGCAAGATCCTTCAACCATCCTTGAAAGAGGGGTTGAAGGTGACATGAGCATTGTGAACAATTACTTAGATTGTAGTTGTTCACTTTTTTTAATCTTAGAAATAAGGATAATGTAAAGCCCCAGGAAAGTACCCCAAACGTCACATGGTTTCCAAGACTACGAGTAGTCTCGAGCTAACCCTGTAAGACTTTTACTAAATCTGAAACTCATAATAAAGAGATCTATGCATGTGAAAATTATTAAATACTGAATATTGTCTGAACTAAACTGGATTTAACTGAACATATTGTCTGATAATACTTAATTTAAAAGTCTAAGCAACCAACACTGGAAAATCTAAAATGTAACTAACAGTCGGACAAGCCGCTACTTCTACTAACTAGAGAGTCGTTGGGACAGACCCCCAACTGACTCGAACTAAACTAAAAACAATAGATCAAATACTGCATAAAGCTGAAAATCTGAATATCTGGGTCCTCTAACTATGAGGACTCACACACTATCGGGATGTAGATAGAGATGCTCACGGTCAATCATGCTGCTAGAACTGAGCACCTGAACCTACATTATTAAACAATGTTGCTCATAGATATATATGTGGATCAGTACTTTTGGAATGTACTGAGCATGTGGGGGTGAATGCATAAGAAAAACAATAATGCAATATTCAAACAAACTTTCAAAATTTTGTGCTAAGTGTAAGTGATCCACCTTGGCTTTAATAATAAAACTGTCAAATAATAAGTCAGAAGTAGTAAATCATAAAAGTAATCCTTATGAGCCACCACAATTAGTTCTATAAAGCTTTACTCTTATTCTATTTTCAAACTATGCAAGCTAAGTGTAGAAGGACTCACCTTTATCATCTATAAATCGAAATCTAGAATCTCATGGCTAATGTATTTATGTAAAAGAATATCTGTTTAAAATTGTGAGTCTCTACACTTCGTTTCTAAAAGATGCTCTGTTATTCTGATTTAGGACTTAGGGACTCTGGGAGGTTCTTCTAACCGACATAAACCATGTGAGTTGCCATGGAGTCCAACGTCTTGTTCCCCTATGAGGAAAACCTCACGATGGGTAGAGGTGTCATACTCTTGTCAAGGAGTATAACCTTATCTTAAGTGATCACTGACTTAGCCCACTATGGGCACTTAATTTTAATCCTATGGTGGTACGTAGTTCTGGGGCATGAGACCTTGGAATCATACCCAACTCGGTGCTAAATACTACTCCTACGCTTTTGCTTAGACTTTAGGAAATATACTTTAAAATAGCACAAGGGTTTATAATGAAAACCAATTATGCTTATCTTGCTTTAAAACTCAAAATGTATGAACAATGTCGATTCCTTATCTTAGCTTAGGATCAAAAGATCAATTTATTTCTTAAATCTTTGCAAACAACTTATAAAAGAGGCTTAAAATCATAATCTTCTTGAAATATCAATACTTAGACTTAGGGCTTAAAATCCATGCTTTAAACTCATGCAAATTCATAGCAAAGCATCATGCTTAATATACTTGTTGAAATACTTCAACAATATCAAGATAATGAAATCAAGAATCATAATATCACACGCATAAACATGTGAAAATAGACATGCAATTTAACATTTAAATCACTTGTACCATTGTAATCTTCAAATAATTATAATTTCTTATGAACCCTAATTTGAAAAAATATGAAATCTTAAATAAAGATCAAGTTTTGGGCACAATGATGAAAAGAGTATCCTTGTTCATAACCCCATATACCTTAATTGATGAGTTCTTGATGAAATCCTTGTGTTCATGAGAGAAAAGCTTGAATTATTGTTCTTGGAAAAGTGGTAGGGTTTTTACGTGAGTTGATTTGAGGAAGATGGGCAAATAATGCCCTTTTGGATGTTATAATTCGTGCTTTGGACGTTTGGGGTTGAGGGGAAAGGACCAAAGTAACCCTTGACCCTTAAGAAGCTAAAATTATGGGGGAATAGCCCCCGTGGTGTGACCCCCAGTTGGGTCAAGCATCCCTCATAACGCGACCCCTAGTCGGGTTGAATAGCCATCACGGCGCGAGGCTATCGCGACCCCTTTCTAACTCACACAAAAAATAACATTGCTTTTCACTCGGGTATCGGATTAAGGAAAAATTGGTATCGTTGGAAATCTAATTCGATTATCTACAATTTGGTGGGTCTTAAACCGAGAAATTCGAAATATACATAAAGTTATACATGTTTAAAGCTTACCCTTGGGAAATCAACCACCAAAACTAGGCCGATTCAAAAGCTCTTAGCTCGCCTTGCTCTAAGTGACTCTTATGAACATGTTTTATATATCACAAGATCTACTCTCACTAGGCTAATGAACATGAGATATGCATTAAAATATGAATTACGGGATTAGAGGTTACACACGCAGGAACAATGGTTCATTTTCTACCTTAGAAACGTGTGAGGTGTTATATTATCTCCCCGTTGGGAATATTCGTCCTCCAATGAGAATGACTTAACTGAGAATACTGAGGGGATGAGACTCTATACTAAATATGCATATCTGAAAGCCTGATTACATGAATGAACTGGTTAGTGAATGCATGCAATGGCATGAAATTAATTATATGGCTGAAACTGCAAGTGGACAAGAGATAATCTAAGGAAAACTTGTTAACTTGAGTGAAGTTTGAACTTGCGGAGAAAAGATGACGGTAATTGGTTTGAATATATGCTTCTGCTTCCCAAGTCGCACCCTCAACGGACTAATTATTCTAAAGAACTTTGACCAAGGGAGCTTCTTTGTTCCTTAGTCTATGAATCTGGTGATCAAGGATCTCAAGTAGAATTTATTCATAAGAAAGGCTATCTTGAATCTTAGTGCTTTCCAAGGAAACTATAACAGCTGTATCACCAATACACTTCTTCAATAGGATACATGGAACACTTGGTGAACGCATGACAAGTCTGTAGGCAAGTCAAGATCATATGCTACTTTCCCAATACAACCCAATATTCTGCAGTGGACAACATATCGGGGAATAAGTTTTACCTTCTTGTTGAATCTCTTCACCCTTCTTGGGAGAAATCTTCAAATAAATTAAGTCACCAACCTCAAACTCAAGGTCTCTTTTTCTCATATCTGCATACGATTTTTGATGACTCTAAGCTATTTTCAACCTTTCTAGAATCAACTGGACTTTCTCCATGGCTTCAAACACCACACCTGAACCTACCAAAGTAGCCTTACCTACTTCAAACCAACCGATGGGTGATCTACATCTCCTCCAATAAAAAGCCTCAAACGGGGCCATCTGAATACTAGAATGGTAACTGTTATTATAGGCAAACTCAATCAATGGAAAGTGATTATCCCAACTACCTTGGAAGTCAAGAACACATTCCCTCAACATATCCTCTAGGGTCTGAATAGTCCTCCCTGCCTGACCATCTGTCTAAGGGTGAAAAGCTGAACTGAGATGAACTTGCATGCCAAGACCCTTATGAAAGGCTTTCTAGAAGTGAGAGGTAAACTAAGTACCCCTATCTAAAATGATGGAAAACGGAACTCCATGCAACCTGACCAACTCTCAAATATATAACTTAGCATAATCATCTGCTGAGTAGGACATGTGAACTGGCAAGAAATAGGCTGATTTGGTCAATCTGTCTACAATAACCCAAATTGAATCATGTTGACGATGCGAACAAGGTAACCCTATCACAAAGTCCATGTTCACCTCTTCCCACTTCCAAGTGGAAATACTTAACTCATGTAAGGTGTCACTAGGCCTTTGGTTCTCTACTTTAAACTGTTGGCAGTTAGAACACTTAGCCACAAACTCTACAAGATCTTTATTCATACCACTCCACCAATAAACTTCTCGCAAGTCTCAATACATCTTGGTAGCTCATGGATGAATGGAGTAACGTGCACCATGCACTTTTTCTATTATACGCTTCCTTAAATCATCAACGTATGACACACGTAGTATTCCCTGGTATCTTAAAACACCATCTCCTACTTGGGAGAAAACCTATAGCTTCTGATCTCTAACTGACTCTTTCATCCTGGCCAAACTAGAGTCCTTATCTTGCTCCTCCTTCACTTCGAAAACTAAGGATGACTCCAAACTACTCTGGACCCAAACATTCCCCTCAGCTGAGTCAACCAACCGCATACCTAATCTAGCCAATCGAAGAACTTCCCAAACTAACTCTTTCTTATCATTTTTCACATGAGAAAAACTACCCATAGACAATCTACTTAGGGCATCTGCCACAACATTAGCCTTGCCTGGATGGTACAAAACACTTATGTCATAGTCTTTTAACAAATCTAACCACCTTATCTGAAGAGGATTTAACCCTCTCTGCGAAAACACATATTGCAAGATTTTATGGTCCATGAACACATCAACATACACCCTATAAAGATAGTGCCTCTCAATTTTTAATGCAAACACAACCGCAGCTAACTCAAGATCATGGGTAGGATAGTTCTTTTCATGAGTCTTAAGATGTCTAGAGGAAAAGGCTATGACCTTACCTCTCTGCATCAAAACACAATCCAAACCAACTCTAGAAGCATCACAATAAACAACAAATCCATTTGTACCATCAGGTAACGCCAAAACTGGCACTGAGGTGAGACGAGCCTTTAACTCCTAAAAACTTTTCTCATAGGAATCTGACCACTGAAACTTAACTTTTTTTTGAGTTAATCTAGACATGAGGAATGCAATAGATGAAAACTCCTCAAAAAATCATCCATAATTGCCAGCTAAACCTAAGAAACTCCTGATGTCTGATGGTGAGATGAGTCTAGGCCAGTTTCTTACTACTTTGGCCTTTTGGGGATCAACTCTAATGCCATCATTGGAAACAATATGATCGAGAAAAGCTACTGACCTTATCCAAAATTCACACTTACTAAATTTGGAAAATAACTGGCGATCTTTAAGAGTTTGTAACACAATTCTAAGATGTTCTGCATGGTCATCTTCACTACTGGAATAAACAAGGATAACATTGACAAAGACTATGACAAACATGTCCAAATACTGTTTGAACACTCTGTTCATCAAGTCTATAAATGTTACTGGGGCATTTGTTAGTCTGAAGGACATGACTAGAAACTCAAAGTGACCGTAACGGGTTCTGAAAGCTGTCTTTGGAATATCATATTCCCTTACTTTAAGTTGGTGATAGCCGAATCTAAGGTCTATCTTGAAGAAGTGTCTTGCACCTTGGAGTTGGTCAAATAAGTCATCAATTCTAGGAAAAAAGGATATTTATTTTTCATGTGAATTTATTCAGCTGACGATAATCAATACACATTCGGAGAGAACCATTTTTCTTACGCACGAATAGGATGGGAGTGCCCCATGGAGAAATACTGGGCCTTATGAAACCTTTATCTAAGAGGTCTTTAAGCTGCTCTTTTAACTCTTTAAGCTCTGTGGGATCCATACGATATAGAGGAATAGAGATGGGTTGAGTATCTAGAAGAAGATCGATGCCAAATTCTATTTCTCTATCGGGATGTACCCCTGGAAAATCTTCAAGAAAAACTTTGGAAAACTCATTGACTATTCGTACTGATTGAACTATTGGAGTTTCAGACTTAGTGTCTTTGAATTGAACTAAATGATAAATACACCCTTTTGATATCAACTTTTAGGCCTTAAGATGGGATATGAAATGACTCTTAGGAGACACTAAATTACCTTCCCACTCAAAGATTGGATCATCGGGAAACTGAAATTTCACAACTCGGGTGCGACAATATATAGATGTATAAAATAAATGGAGCCAATCCATGCCTAGAATAATGTCAAAATCGACCATGTCTAACTCTATTATGTCTACTAATATAGTTTTATGAAGAATAGTTATAGGACACTTTCTATAGACTAGTTTGGCAACAATTGACTCACCCATCGGGGAGGAAACTAAGAAGAGCTTATAGAGTTTTCTATGACCTGTCCCAAAATTTACTGCAACTAACGAGGTCATATAAGAGAGATTTGACCCAGGGTCTAATAACACATAAATATCAAGATGAAAGACACGAAGCATACTAGTAACAACATCCGGTAAACTCTCCTGCTCCTGACGAAATGGTAAAACATAAAATTAGTTCTGGTGCAGACCACCACCGGTGCTGGATGATATGCCTTGAGGAGGGACGGGGTGACCTAGAGGAGCTAGTGCACTAGTATCCTAAGTCTAGGAACGAGCATCCCTGCTTTCATGCTTAGCATACAGACACTCTTTGATTTTGTGACCCAACTTACCACATCCATAACAACCTTTCTATCCTAACAAGAACTCACCAGGATGATTCTTACCATACTTTACACATGCTACAAAATTGGGCCTTCCACCCATACTATTTTGAGATCTGGACATAAAAGTTCTGCCCCACTGCTTTTGTCTGGTTCTGGGTGAGGGAGCACTGGTTGAAGATGGCACTGGCATAGATGAGTGACCCTGAAACTACAAATTATTTCCCTCTTTAAACCTTGTCTAGCCATATCTAAACTATCTGGTTCTAGTATTCTTGTTTCTTCTCTCTCTCCTCTTCAACTTCTCTGCCTCAATATGTTAAGCATGAATCATCAGCCTAGAAAGATCCATATCCCTAATAAGCATGGCATTCCTATACTCCTTGACTACCAAACTAGATACTCCAGTAACAAACTTACTCATACTTGACCTAGTGTCAGCCATCGTGGCAGGGGCATGCTTGGACAACGGATTGAATTTAAGGCAGTAATCCTTTACTATCATCGAGCTTTGCCTGAGGTTCATGAAATCCTCTACCTTAGCTTATTTTAATTCACGCAGAAAGAATCTTTCAAGAAATGTATCCTAAAACACCTGCCAACTCAAAGGATTTGCATTCTTGCCCCTACTATTCTTCCACATAACCACCCAATCATACGCCACATTCTTCAGCTTATAGGATGCTAACTCTACACTCTTCTCCTCAGTAACATGCATAATTTAGGTGATCTTTCTTACCTCTTCTAAGTATAGTTATGGGTCCTCACTTGCTTTTGACCCAAAGAACTCCGTCAGATTCATTCTTATAAAGTCACGAATTTTGGTTGCAGCTAAATCACTATTCTGCTAAAGTGGGACTGCTGGCTGATGGTTGCCCTGAACATTGTCAGTCACAGCTTGGTCCAATGACTGAAAGGCAGCCCAAAATTCAGCATGGTATACATTTTCATTCAAAGGGTCAGTAGGCTAGGGTGGCTGGTTATCATTTCTGCGTGCATTAGCTCGACGAGGAGGCATATTAAACTATCACATAAGAGCATGAGTTAAAAGAAGATAGAGGCACTGTAAGAATGATAGATCATGAAATAAAAAGATAATTTCCTAAAAACATACCATAGTCTCTTGCTCATAAATGTGGAGCGCTTCACATCCATGATCAAGACTCTACGTAACGTGGCTTGTCTGACTCCCTAGGAATATTTAAGACTTAGGCTCTTATACCAAGTTTGTAAAGCCTCAAAAAAGTACCCCAAACGTCACACGATGCCCAATACTATGAGTAGTCTCAAACTAACCCTGTAAGCCTTCTACTAAATCTGAAACTCATTATAAGGAGATCTGTGTGTATGAAAATATTGAAATACTAAATACTGAATACTGAATACTATTTGAACTGAACTGGATTTAACTGAACATATTGCCTGATAACACTTAATTTAAAAGTCTAAACAACCAACACTAGAAAATCTAAAATGTAACTAATAGTCAGACAAGCCTCTACTTCTACTAACTAGAGAGTCATTGGGACAAACCCCCAGCCGACTTAAACTGAACTAAAAAAAACTAATTAAATACAACATAAAGCTGAAAATCTAAATATTTGGGTTCTCAAACTATGAGGACTCACCAACTATCGGGATGTAGATAGTGATGCTTGCGGTCAATCACACTACTGGAATTGAGCACCTGAACCTACATTATTAAACAATGTAGCATATAGACGTATATGTGGATCGGTACTTTTGGAATGTACGGAGCATGTGGGGGTGAATGCATAAGTAAAACAATAATGCAATATTCAAACAAACTATCAAAATTTCATGTTAAATGTAAGTGACCCACCTGGTGTTGAATAATAAAACTGTCAAATCATAAGTCAGAAGTAGTAAAGCATAAAAATAATCCTTGTGAGCCACTATACTTGGTTTTATAAAGCTGTACTCTTATTCTATTTTCAAATTACCCAAGCTAAGTGTATAAGGACTCACCTTTCTTATATGTAAATTGAAAACTGGAATCTCATGGGTAATATATATTTGTAAAACAGTATCTGTATAAAAATGTGAGTCTCTACACATAGTTTCTAAAATTTATTTTATTATTCTGATTTAAGAGTTAGGGACTCTGGGAGGTTCTTCTAACTGACATAAACTATGTGAGCTGTCATAGAGTCCAACGTCTTGTTCCCTTATAGGGAAAACCTCATGATGGGGAGATGTGTCATACTCTTGCCAAAAAGTATAACCTTATCTTATGTGATCACTGACTTAGCCCACTATGGGCACTTAATCTTAATCCTATGGTGGCACGTAGTTCTGGGGCATGAGACCTTGAAATCATACCCAACTCGATGCTAAATACTACTCCCATGCTTTCGCTCAGACTTTAGAAAATCCACCTTAAAATAGCATAAGGGTTTATAATGAAAACCAACTATTCTTCTCTTTCCTTAAATCTCAAACTATATGAACAATGTGGATTCCTTATCTTAGCCTAGGATCAATAGATCAATTTCTTTCTTAAATATTGGTAAACGAATTATAAAAGGGGCTTAAAATCATAATCTTCTTGAAATATCAATACTTAGACTTAGGTCTTAAAACCCATGCTTTAAACTCATGCAAATTCATAGAAAAATGTCATGCTAAATATATTTCTTGAAATACTTCGACAATATCAAGATAATAAAATCAAGAATCACAATATCATGCTTAAAACTCAATTGAAAATCTGCAAAATCATATCACACACGTAAAGATGTGAAAATAGACATGCAATTCAACATTTAAATCACTTGTAACATTATAATATTCAAATAATGATAATTGGGTATGAACCCTAATTTTCAAAATATGAAATCTTAAATAAAGATTAAGTTTTGGGCACAAAGATGAAAAGAGTATCCTTGTTCATAACCCCACATACCTTAATTGATAAGTTCTTGAAGAAATCCTTGTGTTCTTAAGAGGAAAAGCTTGAATTATTGTTCTTGGGGAAAAGGAAGGGTTTTTACGTGAGTTGATTTGAGGAAGATAGGCAAATAATGCCCTTTTGGGTGTTATAATTCGTGTTTTGGATGTTTGGGGTTGAGGGGAAAGGACCAAAGTAACCCTTGACCCTTAAAAAGCTAAAACTATGGGGGAATAGCCCTCGCAGCTCAACCCCTAGTTGGGTCAAGCAGCCTTTGTGACGCGACCCCTAGTCGAGTTAAATAGCCATCGTGGCGTGGGGCTATCGTGACCCGTTACTGCCTCACAGGAAAAATGAAATAGCTTTTCACTCGGGTATCATCAGTAAGGCAAAATAGGTATTGTTGGAAATCTAATTCTATTATCTATAATTTTGTGGGTCTTAAACTGACAAATTCCACATATAGATAAAGTTATACTCGTTCAAAACTTACCCTTGGGATATCAAACACCAAAACTTGGCCGATTCAAAAGATCTTAGCTCGTCTTGCTCTAAGTGACTCTTATGTACATGTTTTATACATAAAAATATCTCCTCTAACTAGGCTAATAAACATAAGACATGCATTAAAATATGAATTACAGGATTAGAAGTTACACACGCAGGAACAACGGTTCATTTTCTAGCTTAGAAACATGCGAGGCATACAGATAAATTATGGAATGTCTATGACTTAGTATTCATCCTAGAAATAGGGATGCCAAAATTGAGGCTTGGTTCCCAATTTTTTAACACACCCATTTGGTATTCGAAAGAATCAATGGGTGATAGTTTGGTGCTTCATTGACAGGCTAGCACTAAAACCCCTAACCGAACCTTCCCACATTTAATCTACTAAAAGTTAAGTTTATTGTTAACACCCTCATGTTTGATTCCCTTAGAAAGACATAACCCCAAGATCTGTGGCTAATTGATTATACTCTAATTATTCATAACTCTGAATTAATACTAGAAAATCCCAAAAGGAAATATTAGTTGTGACACCTTTCAAACCCCCCATTCTTACAATCTTGTACTCTAGGGTTGAATTTTAAAGAGCATCCATTATTTTGAGCTAATTTGATCATCTCTCACATTGTTCCTCGTGGATTTGACCTCGACTCAAAGTTGGGTAAATATATTGATGAAGACCGGCTTACACTTAAATTGACGTGTAAGTTGAGCATTATCAAAAAATGGCGTCATTGTAGGGGAAAAAATTGGCATATTGAGTTAGTTTGGAATTTTTTTCTTACTTGCTTAAATTCAAACTTGTAAATAAGTATTGGTGATTTCCTTTTATTTCTTGTGTTAGGTAGATTTTTGGTTTTTTTACTTTACTCTATGGAGTATTGGGATAAATATGACTTTGGTAGTTGGAAATACTATCTTGACAATCCATGTCCATATAGTGACAGACCACACTTTAGGTAAGATTGTAGATATGCTTCCCAGAGAGAGATGGAAACACCATCCCGATCCTATTAGGAGTATGATTGTTTTTTGTGTGGTGGTTAAGATGGACATTAGAGTGAATGTCCAAATGCTCTCTCCCCTAATTATGCTAACCCAATTATTAGTTCTTCTTATGAGATTGATAGGTCTCATGATGAAATTAAGGAAGAACAATATGCCGGTTACAATAGTTTTGAAGCTATGCTTCAAACTATCTTGGATTGGGTAGAAACAATGAGGGATAACATACATCTCATTCATCAATCCATGGGGGCATGTAAAGACTAAATCAAAAGAATAAGAGAAGTAGGTATAGAGGCTAGTCTTTCAAATACTATTACCTTTCCCACTTTCGAAGATGGGGTTGATCAAGAAGAGAAACCAAGCTATGTACGTAATCATGTGCTTGGTATTTAAGAACTCTCATGGATTTTCTAACTAATCGAACAACATATTGTAGAAGAAGCCAAAATCTAAGAAATAGTACTAGAGTCAAAAGATGAATTCAAGAAAATCTCTTATGATGACTAGTTTATTTTGGGGCGAAGATGCTAATAAGGATCCAATTTTGGATTCAAGATATAGACCTCATTCAAACCACTTCTCAACACTGTTCTTAGAAGATGTGATGAGAATCCATCTACCTAGGCAAATGATGGATTATAGGGAAAAGGAGTACCATCCTTACATTTTGGGATTTTACATTCCGAAAGAGCACATGGAAACCCCACTATCAAAGGTCAAGGAGCTCAACTTGTGATGTACAACCAATGGCCTATTGATGTTTCCACAATTACCCAAGGAGTTAAACTATAAATTTGATGTGAAATTGGGTAAAATGTTCAAGTCTTCAAAGCGGTGAGATAGAATATTCCTCGTCATATCCCCATCTCTAACCTGCTTCATCTTGGAAGATCTAAATCTTCTGTCTCTCTTCTGCTCAAGGCATAGTGACCAAAAGTTGGGACAGAGATTCAAAGATTCTAAGTAGAAACACAAAAGGAGTTGAAGAGGCATCGTTCCACGATGGTAAACTAAGCTCTCCATGGGAGGCACTCCATCATGCCATAAAAGTGGCACGTATCCTTTTATTTATACATGATAGAGTAGATTTTATTTTTGTTTTTGAATAATCCATGAAAATTGTGGTGCTACAAAGAATGTTGATAGAAAATTAAAAAGGTAAGGTGTGAAATTATCATGTTTGAATTGAGAAGGGGAATTCAGAGGACCTAAAATTTGGTCTCAGTTACCGCGATCGCAACCCGTTTCTCCACGATCGTAGAAACCACATGTTTACAATCATAGACATCTGACCACGATCCGGTCAATGTAGTTTAAAAAGACCATTGAACTGCCTTCCTCCCTCACGACTCTTTTTCAAATTCTCTCAAAATTCTCTAAGGATTAAGTAACTGTTCAGTGTCCAAGTAGTGCATTTCCATTTATCTTCTCCTATAACTCGGTAAGTGGTCCCAACTCCCTCTTTTTTATGTTGTTTTAGGATTGGAACTTATAGTTTAGGAAAAGGCCTACAATATTGTTTTCAATGCTAAATCCATGTTTATGTATGTCTATTGTTGTGGTTAGATATTTTAGTTAGTGCACACATCAATGGGGAAGTCTTGAGTACCCAAATTTAGGCCTAAAAATGATTAAATTAACGTGTACACCATGTGCTTGATTTAATCCCCAAATAGATTTTCATGTTGCTTTCCTTATGTTTTGAGGGTATAATCTAGAATTTAGGGTATTAGATTCATTACCATGAAAATCAATGGGTCGATTAGAACTATATTTGGGAATAAAATCTAGTTTTAGTGATGTTGTAAAAACTGGCGAACATGGTCTCAGTTACCGCGATCACAGTCATCGGGACCATCATTACAGATTTGTGATCGTGGTCAATCATCCATGACCGCAGAATTACAATTGCGGTGAGATAGTCCACGATCGCCATAAGTTAGACCAGGTTTCAGCTGAGCCTACAAATTTAGCATGCCCATTTCTCACCCCAAAACCCACCGTAACATTGCCACATGAGGTTATCTAATTAATCTAGCATGGTTTTGGTATGAAAATGCTAATAATGGTTTGGATTATGATGTCTATAGGTACTCAACATGAGAGAATACGACCAAGTCAGTTTTATGGCTCCAGAATGCCATAGCCAATTTTACAGTGACCTCTCAAGGACCAAACTACTCCCAGAGAGGGGTATCTGCATGGACAAGG
This sequence comes from Capsicum pubescens, assembly GCA_030864215.1. Taxonomy (NCBI): domain Eukaryota; kingdom Viridiplantae; phylum Streptophyta; class Magnoliopsida; order Solanales; family Solanaceae; genus Capsicum; species Capsicum pubescens. The sequence continues at coordinate 223,373,430 of CM061542.1, read as the reverse complement.
TACCTAAAAAATTTCTAGACTTCGTCAATAGGCTTGATTCTATCGGGTGGATATTCTTTGCCTCGGACTCCTGTGAGGCTAATGAGTACTGGGTAAGAGAGTTCTATGCAAATCTCAATGTAATATCCCTCTCAAACCCAGTTATGATGATTAGGGGAAAGGATGTTCATTTTGGTATTGAACACGTAAACAAAGTATATGTTCTCCCAAATGAAGACATGGATGAATTCCAGGTAAAGGGATATGAGCTAGGGACCTAGATAGCTAGCATTTTGTTCCCTGACAGAGAGGTCTCCTGGGATGCCACAAAAAGAGGGGTCTCCATACACGACTTCATAGTAGAGGCCCGAATCTGGTTGAACACCATCTACAATAGAGTTTCGCTTTGCACACATATGACTTCAGTCACTGATTTTCAAGCTCGCATGGTAGCCTGTGTTATGTATGGTATTGCTTTGAACGTGGGACAAATTATGCTTAAATAATGGAGGCATTTAAAGATTCAGGGTGGCACATTTCCTTTCTTTCCTTCTCTTATTACTGAGTTATGCAAGAGGGCCAAGGTAGAGGAGTATCTCAAAAATACTTGGGTGAAACCAATTCCACGCATCGCTCTACTCAAAATCAGGGACGAAGGTTTACCTAGCCAGGGCAAAAAGAGAAAAGTGGACCTGGTCTATTCAATAGCTGGGGAGCCCGAATCTTGTAGACCATCTGCTGCTGGACCTCTAGAAGACATTGGTATTGATATAACGACCATCAAGGAGCTAGTATCAGGTTTTCATGAGGGGCCAGGAGAGCCATACACCAGGCGTCACTCTTATGTATTACTTGCAGATTATGAGAAGTACAAGAAAGAGCAGGAGACACAGGGAGCCATTATGTCCAGGATCAAGAGAGCATACTCAGCACTAGCAGAGTCTCATAGGGATCTTCTTGAATCCCATAACAAGATAAAAAGAAGGGATAAGAAGAGGGAAAATTTCTTCAACAAGATGTGGAAGGGGGTGAAAATCCTGTAGAAGGTCCTGAAACCCCTTGATAGGTTACCTTACGGTAGGGTCAAGAGTGATGACGAGGCCCCTATTAAGTAGTCAGATAATGATGCCGGTGTAGTTGATGTGGAGTCCGCAGGAGAGAGAAGTTCTTGATGCAAATTCAGGAAATATCTTTTCTCTCTTGCTTTGTTGCTTATGCAGTGAGGACATTGTTATCCTTTCAGCTGGGGGTGCCCCTGGATTTATATTGGTTTTATGTGTTTTTGGATGTTTTAGATATTGATTTTTCTATGATGATAACATTGTGGATGTCATTTTTTTTGGGATGCTACATTTGGGCACTCTGATGGTGCCCATATTCATGGATTAGTCATTTGGTTTTTATTTTAGTTTTTCTTTCTACCTTAGTTTTATTGTGATTATATTGACCCATGACGAGTTTTTCCCTATGATTTACTAAGTGACGATATTCTTAATTGAAAATGTCGTGTTTAGGTTTTGATCCATAGATGCAGGGGAAGTCTAAGTACCCGTAGCATTAAGGTCATAAATGCAAGGGAAGTCTAAGTACCTGTAGGATTTTGGATTTTTCGATCACATTATATACCTATGGCGAAATTTGATTAGACATATGGTTGCCCATATAAAAAGAAAATATAGGACTAAGGCTTGGGTTGTTGCCATGGTTAGCAAATTATGCATTGTGAAAATGCAAAGCAACCCCTCCCCCCCCTTTAAAAATTTTCAAAAATCAAGGGCAAGGATGTGAGCAACCTTGTAACAAAATTGTTTGTTTTTTTGTGACTCTAAAATCTTTGGGCTGTACATATTGATAGATACTCTATTTTTGTCTATAACGTGAGGAAAATTGAGCCTCCTTAGAGTGTTCACATGCCTTGTGTGGTGAATTTGTTTGTTTAAATCTCATGTATACTTGTGTCAACTAGAACTTGCCCCATTAGTCTCTCAAAGCTAATTTTGATTATATTTGGTTGATGAGATGATCTTAGGCCATCTTTGTGACATTGGAATCCCATTTGACCTAAAATGCCTACCCGTGCATAGAGGTTAGCCCTAGTCACCCACTTTGAGACTTTGGACCTTTCTTTGAAAACCGCATTACAAACCGTGAGCCTTTCAATTTTTATCCCTCTTTTGAACCGTACCCTCCTTGAACTTAGAAATATAACTTGAGGCTAAATTCCTAAGTTAGGGGTGGTGAAGATTAAAGAAAGAAACTTTGGGCCACGAAGAGTTAGTGAAAACCTATGTACTTAAGCATCGAAACAAATGAAAGAAAAAAAGAAAGGACCCAACAAAGGAAAGAATTGCATGAAAGTTGCAAGAAAAATAAATGGAAGAAAATGTGTGAAGCAAAGAAATAAAATGAGGCACATTTGTAAAAGAAAAGAAGTGACCCATTGTGAAAGGTAGATTAAATAAGTGTGATTTAGACGTTCAAGGAGGGTATAAGCCATGATTGTTCCTAAATGACATCCTACCCTACCCCAAACCTATGTTACAAACTTGAAAAAGTCCTTTGAGATCTCCAACCATTTACATTCATTGTAGTGGCGATTGAAAATAGGGGAAAGCCTATGATATGACACTAGGTAGCATAGAGAGTTCTTATGAGGGAGAGAGTTTTGCACTCAAATTTTTTGTTGCATATTTGGTAGCTTGGTGTGTGAAATTTTCCATCTTGTGAGGAGGCATGTGAACAAGTTGAGGTGGGTGATTTTTTCATCTTCTAATAAAAGAGGTAAAAAGGAATATAATGTGGTTGAGGTCAAAAAGTGAGTCACTCCTAGAGTATCGGTGATTGTTATATTGTTTCTCTTTGAAGTCTTTTTCATCCTTCATTATTGTACTTTATGTTGAGGGGTGTCAGAAGAATAGTGTTGCCCATGTTTGAAAAGCTACTTGAGGTAGTAACTAAGCTTGATGTAATTTTGATCATTGGGTCATCTATTTTGGGCATAAATATGCATAGTTTCAGGGTAAGAGGTAGTGTTTCTTGAGATCAAGCAAAACTTTAAGTTGGGATGTTGATGAGTGGTGAATTTACCACTCATCCACACTCATTATTCGTGCACATTACCATGTTTTGAGTGAATAATTAAGACAAGATTTTTGATTAGATGCACTAGTATCCATATTTTGTAGGCACAAAGGTGATAAGATAAAAATATGTGGATGAGAGCTAAAAAGATCAAATGAAGGAAAGAAGTACAAATGGAAGACTTAGAGCAGAAATAGGCCTCAGTTACCGCAATCGCGGTATGAGGATTACGATCGAAGCCAGTAAAGAAGATTAGCAACCATTATTGCGTGACTCTGCGTGCGATTGTGATAGCCGCGATCGCGGTTTAGCGGAAAAAAATAGAAAAGGGCAAAGATGTAAATCCACATAGCTATTCTCAATTTTCCCCTTTTAGTGACTCAAACCCTATCCTTTTGGGGAGGATTCCATTATTCCCAATTATTGGAACTTTGTTCTAGTTCTTATCCTCCATACTTGGAGAAGAAAATATTGTATTAATTTTGGGTGAAGAATACATTCGAGTAGCTTCTAAGTGGAGAATTAGCAAACTCCCATTGAATATTTGTTTGAGTCCAAAGTTTGAAGTAACATTCACTTAGTCTCCTATAAATTAAATCAATGGATATTTTGGGTATATCTATGATTATTTATCTTATTTATAGCTAGTCTTTCCTCTTGGAGTTATGTATGAATAGGGTTAAAGTGTGTGGGGGTTGTTATTGTTTGCTTCAATTAGTAGTTCATGTTGATGGGTTTTGTAAATGCTTGATGATAACATGGAATTTGTTGCTGAAAGGCTCAAATTTCTCAATCCCTACATCATCCTCGACAAAGGGATGTGGGTAACCTAGATCCTCCAACCATCCTTGAAAGAAGGGTTGAAGGTGACATGAGCATTTGTGAAAAATTACTTAGATTGTAGGTGTTCCCTTTTTGTTATCTTAGAAATAAGGATAAATTGTGGAATGGCTATGACTTAGGCATCATCCTAGAAACAGAGATGCCCAAATTGAGGATTGGTTACAATTTTTTTAACACACCCATTTGGTATTCGAAAGAATTAATGGGTGATAGTTTGGTGCTTTTTTGAAATGCTAGCACCAAAACCCCTAACTGAACCTACCCACGTTTAATCTACTAAAAATGAAGTTGATTGTTAACACCCTCATGTTAGATTCCATTAGTAAGACATAACCCAAAGATCCGTGCCTAATTGATTATACTCTAATTATTCGTAACCCCAAATTAATACTAGAAAATTCCAAAAGGAAATATTAGTTGTAACACCTTTCAAACCCCCCATTTTTACAATCTTGTACTCTAGGGTTGAATTTTAGCAAGTATCTATTATTTTGAGCTAATTTGATCATCATTGTTCCTTGTGGATTTGACCCGACTTAAAGTTGGATAAATATATTGACCACGAACGACTTGCACTTAAATTGACGTGTAAGTTGAGCATTATCAAGGGCTACCTACAGGGAGTAGGTGGCACCTATGCAACTTAGATGGTCCCACATAGGTGTCAGTGTCTAAAATACTACAATATCTCTCAAGAAATCCATGGCTTCTAACACCTATGGGGTGTAGGAACTACCTATGTCCCATAAGTTGTCCAATGTAGGTGACAGGCAAAAATTTTCAGCTTCTGAATATCTAGACTTCAACTTTCTGGCACATATTCTGACACCTACTTTACATAGGTAGTGCCTACAGTGCGTAGGTACCCACATAGGTAGTCCAAACACTTCAATTTTCATATTTTTTTCTATTGTTTAACTCCAATACCTGATTTCCTGCAGAACACAACACAAAACACATCATACTAACAAAAATACCTAAGTAAATTGCATATTTTCATCATTTTAAGCATCAAAAGTGTTATGAAACCATAGCACATCAAGATGCCCCCTGCTAAAAGGGACAAGGCATTGCTTAAATGATGTTTGATTTAAAGATGGGATTTCACTAAAGCGACATGGTGGGACATCCTTGGCTTCTAAAGCGTCCATCACTAAGAGACCAAAGTTTCCCTTTAACGGATGCACCACTTGAGTGCGTGCATGCATGTAATACCCCGATCGTCCCTTTAAGTCTAAATCCGTCTTCTGAGTATATGAAAATGACTTCCAAAGTGAATGATGATAGAACCATGTAGAATTTCTCTAATTTATACTTTTTTTCATGTAGAGAATTTAATAAGATTTCCATCGATACCAATTTCATCGAAATCCGACATCGGATGAGGGAGTTATGGCCGTTTTACTCAGAGTTATCGGATCACCCAGATTTGACGGTCGAACTGGCGGACTGTCAGGTCCCTGGCGGACTGTCAGGTCCCTGGTGGACCATCAAGTTCCCCATCATGTCAAGGCAGTGAATCCATTTTTAGGCCATCGTGCGACGGCTAAGTTGGTTGACCGTCAAAAAGTTGACGGACCGTCAAGGGGTCCGTCAGGCCAAAATAGAATGTCCTATTTTTGGGACTCGAGTGACGGACGACTTGGTGGTCCATCAGATCCTCTGACGGACCGTCAGATCGACCGTCACAAGCCCCGATCAGTGAATTTCAACTTTTTCAAAAAGGGCATTTATGTCTTTTCCTCCTGTTTTGGTTTTTTTTATAGATATATCCTTATAGAGAAGAGGAGATCATTTTTCTTATTTCTCTCCAAAAAAAATCTCCCAAGAAATTTCTAGAAAACTAGGGTTTTCTCTCCACCCAAAAAAAATAAATCAAATCTTCTTCCAAGAAATTCAAGATTCTCCCATAAATCCTTCCAAGTTGTTCAAGAATTGAGTTCTCCGAGTCAAAGGCATCAAGAAACTTAGCCCAAACGTACAATAAAGAGTTTCCAATCAAGTTTCTTCATATCCAAAATCATAATCAAGGTATGTGGGGTTTGAACAAGAACACTTCTTTCGTTCTTGTGCCCAAAAATTTAATTTCTACTATTGAAATCCATGATTTTGCAAAGTGGGTTTACACCCATATTTCTTTATTAATGATTTATGATATTTGAGCTATTCAATATTGATACTCATGACTATTTCATCATTTTACTTCTTAAATTGAGAACTTATGCCATGAGTTGAATATTATTATTATGAGTTGATGATTTTTGAATGATTTGAGATAATAGTCATGATTTAAGTTTTCTATGAGAAGTTTGATTATTGAATATATATATTAATATTTGAGTTTGAGAGTCAAGAATGAGTTCTATGATGTTTTCTTGAAGTTTTTGATACATGACTATTTTAAAATTTCCAAATTATGACTTGATATTTAATATTGTGAATTTCATGTTCTACCATGAGTTGGTATTTCAAGTGTTTTCAAGACATGTGTCAAGCTTTAAGCTTCCTTATGACAAATTGGATTATTGAGTATATTGATTCATAAGATTGAGTTGTTATAATGAGTCTTGATATTTCCTCAAAGTTATTGATGTTGTCATGATGAAATGACTTGATACATCTTGATGTTGAGAAAGATTGTTTAATTTTGAGTCGAGTTAGGAATCCACAGTTGTATATGATTTACCAATGAGATATATTATTGTTTTGGTCTTCATGATAGACCCATGAATTGATATTGATTAAGGTGGAATTCCTAACACATTCTGAGCAGAGTCTGGGAGGAGTATTTAGCACCGAGCGGGAAATTTGGTATTTCCCCAAAACTACGTGCCACCATAGAATTGATGTTGATAATTGTGGGCCGGAGGCTGAGTATGGGATTGTGATAATGAGATTGAGGTTGTACTCCCTAGAAAGAGTACAACACCCCCGCCAATGTGGGGTTCTCTCCTTAAGAGGGCAAAATGTTGGACTTCATGCGGCTCACATGGTGTAGTCATGTCGGTTATAAGAAACTCCCAAGTCCATACGTGTTCAAGTTTCATGAGTTACCGAGTCACTCTAAGTTATGATTTAAAGAGTTTGAGTTGAGTATAATGATTTATGAGTTATATAATGCTTGCATTACCAATGATGAGTTTTAAGGAATATATTTCAATTAATTCAAGCAAAGAAAGTTGTTATCGTCAACATGCATGATTTTCATAATCATTTATGATATTATTTATAATGTTGCATTGCACCCCCACATACTCAGTACATTCTTTAAAGTACTAACCCCCATATATTTCTATATGCTACAGTGCCTTATAATGTAGGTACAAGTGATAGCGCAAATACCGCATTCAGTCAGTTTGCAGCTTCCAGTCAGCAGGTGATGAGTCCTTTTGATTCGAGGGCTTGAGCCAGTTATACAGTTCGAGGAGTATCGTATTTTCTTACTTTAGTCGTATTAATATTGGGTAATTAGGAGTCATGACCCATCTATCTGAATTCAGTACCAGTAGAGGCTTCATAGACAATCAGTAGAAGTTGATGTATTTAGTATCAGTTTCATTTGTAAAAGTAGAGTAGTAACCTTGTAACGTTCATAATTGTATTGATCAAGTTCAGATAAGTTCTATGTTTTCGCTGATCTCATGTAGACTTGAGCATTTTATTCAGTTGCTTATGAGTTATGCTAATAGAAGGGTTATCTTAGGGTCACTTATGACTCTAAGCACCGTGTGACGTCTCGGGGCCCAATTTTGGGGCGTTACAATGCACCAACTGAATTTGGATTTTTTCAAGTTCCCACCGACCCCTCGAGATTTATTCAACATTTCATGAACAAAACAAACTACACTACCCTATCAAATTTGATATTCTAGGCTCAATGGAGATTTTCATCCAGAGTTGTTTCGATGAAATATGGCCCCCACTCTCACGGGCCACTTTTATCAAATTCTAACCAATAGCCCAAAATGAATTCAAAAGCTTTGGGACCTGAACCAAAGGTCCCCTTGTAAAAAATTGATATTCCAAAGCTGATAGAGCTATCAGAATTGGCATATGAGAGTGTTATTCTGAAGTTTACACCCAATGGATAATTATACCAGTAAAGACTTCAAATTATGGAATTGGCACTAAAATTCAAATGAACTGTCTAGTAAATGAACTGTCAGCCCCAGTAAGTCATAAATGACTTGGGGCGGCTATAAAAAATCTCTAAAAGGAAAAAAAGTGTGAAAATGCAGAAATAACTTGGAGGTTCATTACACAGTATTGTTTATCAATAATAAATAATTACACATTATGTCTAAATACTAACAAGTATTTAATTTGAAGTGCTTATTAAATCAAATCGAGTCTACACACTAATTCAACATAAATAAATTTATTCACTTTACTAGACCACTTTTATTCATATCAAGAACAATGGATTCAGTTGCTAAATAGTAACCCTTACATTCAAGTAATTACTAGATTCAAGACACAACTTTATTAGTCAATTATTCAATCATTCAACTTACGATTCTAACTTTAGTTATGTTTCCTTGACACATATTGCTCTCTAACACTTATCCAACTTGTCTTTAGGTTCATTAAGTTATGACACCGCATTCTATTATCGTGATCCATTCTTATAATAACATTACAATAGGAAATCCATACATTCAGGACATCCCCAACAATGATTTTACCATTTTTAAAGTGTTTGTGCTGGCTTTTGAGATTTCAAGCTCACATGATCTCCCTATTATTACACATTCACATTTTTTACATTACAATTTATCAAAAAAGTCATACAAACACAAACACAAACACCCACCAAGGGATTCACACATTAACACATCAACACATAGTTAGATTTTTATAACAACAATTCCATATTTTTATCCTTCCAAATGCCATTCCCACAGGACTAATCTTGATTCTCCCATCGATTCTATACTATATACGCATTTACTAACCATAGTCATAAAACCATAACCTACCTCAGCTAAAAATCTTGAAACAAGCAGGCTATACCACAAATATTTTCCCTTCCTTCACACCTTAGAATAGTCAACATCTAATTAATAAGCAATTATAAGATTAATTAATCATCTACTCTTAAATAAATGATTCAGGAATTCAACCAACTAATTCTACCCATTATTCATGTTCTATAGCATTACCCCAGGGTTATTCAACCATTAATTAGTTCTACAATACTCGCATTATCTTAATTAATAAATTTTCTACTCCAATTACCCCTCTTTTATAACATAAAGTCATTCTTAGGTAAATTAAAGACTACTCATAGATTTTCTCCAAAATATTCTTGAACCTAGATTTCTAACCCAGAACCCAACATTAACAATTGTTCTAATGATTCAAAGGTTTTAGAGGATTAATAGATGAAGAAGTTGATGAAAAACTTATCTCAATAAATAATTTTTGCCCTAGCCATGGGAAAATTGCCGCTCTAGGGCTCTGGAATAATTTTTTTGAGTTTACGATAAAAATCTAGGCAAAACTAACATAAAACAATGCTCTCCACTAAAAATGAACTTGGATTTTCAAAACAACCATCATTAAGTAAAATGATCATAAAATTCTAGTCCAAAATTGAATTACGAAACGGTTGGTGGAATTAAAAAGAATACTCAAAGACCTTTAATTTGGTAGGTATTGGGCCATGTAAATCTGTATATTCAAGGAGGATTGCTCGTTTGAAGTTGATCCTAGTAAAAATTTATACCAAAACTCAATCGGTAAGGATGTTTTAACTCAATTTGTGCTAGGGATGTTGTATGACCTTAGTTCATCTCTAATGCACTTTCACACTAAATAAAAGCTCTAATCAACTAAGAAAAATAAAATTCTTAAGATTTTACTTATATTTTAGTAACGATGGATATGTATCTATAGTCATTACAATAGATATTCATAGTTAACCCTACTTACATATCAAAAACCATGTATACATTGTATTGTCCCACTGTCGTTCTCAAACAAAAAGCATTTGGTCAATCCATAGTTCTAGAAGTCATTGCTTCCTCAAGCTACAAGTACTGTTAATGTATCCTCCAAGAAACTAGGGAATAATTGGCAAAGAAGAACTTTTGCAAAATTATTTTGCCAAATACTCACTTAATTTCTTTTTGATTTATTTTTTAGGTTTAGGGTGTAAAAAGTGGAAAAAGTGGGTCCCACACGTGGGCCAAGGTACCGATTCATTATTTATACCACTTTACAAATTTAATATAATACACCTAACCCCCTTCACTTATTCCAATATCCAAAAAAAATCCTCTCTCTCTCCTCTTCAATTCCCAACTCCCGCTTTCAAACAAATTCTCCCAAAAATACCATTTTCGTACGTTCTTCGTCTGCAGCTGCTAAGGGGGCGTTGTTTCTTCGAAAGGTTAGTTAAAATTGAGTTTCAATCATTTCTAGATCTATTTAAATGGATTTTCTTTTTGATAATTGATTGGTAGTGATGTAGGATTTTTTTTTTGAATTTGGTGTTTTGATTTAATCGTGTTTTTTTAGCAACGAAGTGTTGAATGGTGGTATAATTGTTGTTTGAAGAGTTATTTTGGAATTTTGATTTGAACAGCGTCCTGTTTCTGTCCGTAGAACCGCAGTCTATTCGTAGACCTATGGTCTATGAAATGAGAATGCCCTAGATATATTTCAATTTTCAGACATATGAAATTCTTTTAATTTACCCGATGATCCATCGATTCATGTAGTCTATGATCGACTAATATGTACAGTTGACGAAATACTTTGTATAAAATCTAAACATTAGATTTTACTCTTCAGGAAATTAGTCAAGCCACAATACTGTAACTTGAAAAGGCAGACATATTTGATTCGAGTTTTCAAACAAGGGATCAGAACAAAGATACAAACACACAATGTTAAAAGAAACTGAAACATAGTTGTATTAAAAGTGTTCATTGCATTACATAATAAAATTTACATCAAAAAAGGGAAAATGGAAGAAGCTTTCTTCTAACAAGATCCTACAAAGAAAGCTTCTTCAGCAATGAACAAATCAAAAAAACTTAAAAACATATACTAAAATAAAATATTTAAACTAAATTATGTGGATGGGGGGGGGGTGATGTAGTCAGGGCCTTCCATTCTGAGCCTTTCTAGAATTGCCCTCAAGAAACGAGCAATTCGACGGAGCTCCCTCTCCAGGTAGATATGGTCTTGACCCAGCTTTTGTGTGCGTGTTCAAAGCTTCTTGGGAACGAATTTAGAGAGGGTTAGGACTGAAGTTTAGCAATGATATTGAGAGTGTTAAGCTGTCCGCACGTGGCTAAAAATAGGCCCGTGACAAGGTGGACATAACCCCAACTCTCAATTCTCACGGGGCGTCACACGTATAACTCATAAGGTGGACATAACCCCAACTCTCAATTCTCATTGGTTAAACATCTTACTGAACATTCTTTCTTTTTTACTTTGATATTTTCCATTTTTACTCTACTATTTTGTTACATTATTTCACACTACAAAATCCCCCCTTTTATGAGACTTGCACCAAAAGTCTAATAATTTTTGCTTACTTAGTGACCAGCTATTCTCTGTGGGATCGATACCCAACCCAGTTGGGTTATATATTTGACAACGACCGCTTACACTCTTACGAGAGCTGTAGTTTGAGCGTTATCAAAAATTGACGCCGTTGCCGGGGAATACGGTTGTCAACTAAGTTTGTGATAGTTACTAGACCCTTTGGTCAAAGATTCTCGTACTTTACTTTTAGTTGTTGTTTTTGTTTTCTGCAGGTTTTGTTCAGTGCATGCCAAATACTCGAAGTTCTGGTCAACCATTATTACCCATAAACCCTGAACCGCAACTTATTGGCAGAATGGATGCACAACGTGATATTGACAGAAGGGCGGCTCAACAGGAGCAGGCTAGACTAGCTGCACTGGCAGCTGCTCAAGTGCATCAACAGAATATTGATAACCCAGGTCGTGCAACAAATCCTGATGATGAGGACCTGGGTGATGAGGAGCTACTGAATCCTAGGCGTACTGATGAAGTGGCGGCACCTATGCATAGGAGAGATCGTCAAGCTAGAATGAGACCTGACCGCCGAGCTGTGCAGGCTCCTTTTGATGATGATGATGATGATCTGGATGGAGCTGGTGCTACAGGAGCTATTATTCCTCCGCCCTTGGCACCTGGAGCAAAGTTCAATATCACTAGCACCATGATTCAGCTTTTGCAACTCAAAGGTTTATTTGGTGGACTTGCAGGCGATGATCCGAATATGCATCTGATCAACTTTATTTCTACATGCAAGTCATTCGACAATCCAAGCGTTGGATAGAATGTAATTCGGCTGCGCTTATTTCCATTGTCTCTATCTGGGGAGGCAACTCTATGGTTGAATGGGCTGACTCCTGATTCTATTACTAATTGGAGGCAACTGAAAGACGCTTTCCTAGAAAGATTCTTTCCGCCATCCAAGAGAGCACAGTTGAGAGATGAGATCAGCAATTTTTGACAGCTTCCAATTGAAGCTCTCCACGAAACATGGGATAGATTCAAGAAGAAGCTTATGCAGTGCCCAAATCATCAGATGACCAACATCCACTTGATGAAGATATTATACAGGGCTTTGAACTCAGTGACTAAGCCAGTGGTTGATAATGATGTAGGTGGGTCATTCATGGACCTTACTTTTCTCGAGGTAAGTGATATGCTAGATCGTATGACAAAGCAGAGTAGAGCTTAGCATACCAGGGATTCTGAGGTAGCAAGATCTACCGTATCTATTGGCATGACTGCAGAGCAAAGACGTAGACAAGAGGAACATGATCAAGATATGGCGCACATGAAAACACAGATGGATCTTCTTACAAAGAATCTATTATCAGGGAAGACCGAAAAAGTCAAAGCAATTGCGTCAAAAGGAAGAGATGAATCCGATTCAGAGGAAGAAGCCAACTACTTGAATAATCAGGGGGGTTTCCGAGGCAATGCCTAAGGAAACCAAGGTCGGATCTATTATGATAAATCTGGATACAAGGACCGCGATCAAGGTAGTTGGAAAAACAATACCGACAGGAGTGGTTTGTATGTTCCTCCTGGAAGACGTGACGCCGCTGCATCTGGTTCTGGAAATATGTCCATGGAATATATGATAGCTAAGCTACTGAAAGGAGTAGAGGCAACCAGCACAGGAGTAACTGAGGTAATAAATGATCTGTCCTCAATGAAGCAATTGGTTGACTTGCATTCTACTGCAATAAAATAGCTGAAGCAACAATTGAGTCAATTATCAGTGACATTCAACCAAAGAAAGGCTGGAACACTACCCAGCGATACGGTGCAAAACCCAAGAAACGACGGATCTTGCATGGCTATTACTACCCGGAGTGGCAAAGTGTTGGAAAATTCATCCAAGGACAAGAAGGTGGTTGATGATATAGCGGATAATGTTATTGATGTAGAATGTGAAGAGGCCGAAGAAGCTGAAGAGTGTGTTCATGACGTCACCCCTAGACGTTTTCAGCCTGAAAAGATTGATAGTTGGAAGCAAGGTAAAAAGAAAGTGGTGGAGAAAACTATTCCCCTTCCACCACCACCTTTTCCTCAGAGACTGAAGAAGAAATCTGATGATACCAGGTTCAGTAAATTCATGACTATGTTAAAGCAACTGACTATTAATGTTCCTTTGGTGGAAGCGCTAGAGCAGATGCCCGGATACGCTAAATTCATGAAGGACCTTTTAACAAAGAAGCGGGCAGTAAGCTATGAGCCGGCAGATAATATTCATCATTGCAGTGCAATTGCCACAAGGTCCTTAGTACAGAAGAAGGCAGACCCTGGTGCTTTCACTATTCCTTGCACGGTTGGATCTATGAATTTTGCTAAGGCATTGTGCGATTTGGGAGCTAGCATCAATTTGATGCCACTATCCGTCTACAGAAAGTTGGGGTTGGGCGACCCTACACCAAACAATATGCGGCTCGTGATGGCAGATAGGTCAGTAAAATGACCTGTGGGTATCTTGAATGATGTGTTGGTGAAGGTGTCTACCTTCATTTTTCCTGCAGACTTTGTGATTTTGGATTGCGAGGTGGATTCTGAAGTTCCCATAATCTTGGGACGTCCTTTCCTTGCAACAGGAAGTGTACTTATTGACATGAGAGCTAATGAGCTTTTATCTCGGTTGAATAAAGAAGTGGTCCACTTTGATATATGCAAATCAATGAAGCAGCCCGGCGATATGAATGTGTTCTCCGTAGCTGATGTTCATTATGAGGATAAGAAAGCATTATCTGTAGAGAAATAGCTTACTGTTGAGCCATTGTCTGCTGCGCTGCTGAATGTTGAGCATGAGGAAGATGAAGATTATAAAGAAACTATGTGTGCTCTAACAGAAATAGGGTCCTATTCTCATACTCCTAAGCAGTCGGACCGTGATCTTAAGAATCAACCGTCACCAACAGCGAAGACTTCCATTGAAGAGCCCCCAGTGCTAGAATCGAAAGAGCTCCCCAATTATCTAAGGTATGCGTTCTTGGGAAGTGGAAATACACTTTCGGTGAGTGTGGCGGATGATTTAAGTGAACAGCACGTAGAGGCTCTCATCTCTGCTCTGAAGAGATACAAGAGAGCTATGGGTTGGACTATTGATGATATAATTGGTATCCCTCCTGGGATATGTATGCACACGAGTCATATTGAAGAAGATTGTATACCTACAAGTAAGCATCAACGTCGTCTGAATCCATTCAGAAAACAATGCCCCATCTATCTCGATGAAGTCTAAGTAATCGAGATAGCTATGTCGTGTCGCGACAATAAATCAAGCGCTTGGTGGGAGGCAACCCATCGTTTTTAATTGTTTTGTTTTCTTAAGATTTTGTTGAGCCACGACCAAAACTAAGGCGCTTGATGGGAGGCAACCCATTGTTCTAATCGTTTTTGTTATTTTTGAGTAAATGTAGGTGCAAGAGGTGTAAAGGAGGAGATTGGTTTCAAATTTTGATTTGGAAGTATTGCATGTTGAAGGTGGTAAGTTAGGAATAAAAAAGCAAAAGGTTATGGGTTAGGCATTGCCTATGAAAATATAGGCAAAGAACAAGGCAAGACCTATGTAAATATAGTCCACGAACAAGGCATGGCCTATGCTATAGCCTAAGCTCTCAGATTCTAGAGTGCCATAGCATAGGCGCCGCCTATGCTCAACAATGCCATAGCATAGGCGCCGCCTATGCAAAAGTATTTTGTCTCTGAATCTAGTATGCCATGGCATAGGCGCCGCCTATGCCTAACAATGCCATAGCATAGGCGCCGCCTATGCCAAGCATATGCAAAGCATTAGGCGCCACCTATGGTCACTTTTGGCCTCCAAATCCGATTCCAAATGGGTCAAAACCCGACCCAAGCTTGTCCTATAAATAGAACCTTAGTATTAGAACAAAAATGCATTGCAAATTCAACCTAAGTGCCGCCTACCTCTCCAAAATCTCTCAAAAATTTTCCTTTTTCTCTTTTACTTTGCAAGAACATCTTCCGAGGCCATCAACCAAGTAAGTACTTCTTTGTTCTTCTTTTATATTCTATAAGTAATACACTACTACGACTATAATGAATTGTTAAATCTTGAAGTAGTATTGGTGATTTGAATGTGGTTGATTTGTTGTGATACATCTCGTTGAGTGAAAGAATACGTGTGGGTGTTCTTGATTTTGTTCCGACTTGTATTTGATTGTTATACACTGTCATACTTTTGCGGAGTCGACATAGTGAAGTTAATTTCATAATCTTCAAAATTGAATGCTTGAATGTTTGAATGACTCATTCATCGAGATAAAGATCATGATTGAATACAAGCATGAGATGTTGTGATTATTTCTATGCCATAACTTGATAAGATCTCTATGTAGTAGTCTTGTTCAAAAAGTGCATTAATCCAAACATGAAAGTATGATCAAGATTACATGAAATAAAGTTGGAAAGAATAGTTAAGAAGACATGAAAGTATGACTGTGCTGAACATATTGTTGGAACATAACGCCTAAACATATATCGATGAAGTCTGAGTAATCGACAATGTTCACTTAATTAGTTTGTGCCAACAAATTAAGTGTGGGGTGGTGCCACTACTATTTTTTTTGTCGACTGTATCTACCGAGATGAAGCTAACATGACTATCATTTTAATCTTAGGTACAATGGCACCAAAAGCACGCCAAGGAAAAGACAAAGCAACCACCTCACAGAAAGGCCAGAAAAGGGGAAGAAAAGAGCAAGATGAATTCTCCTCACTACAAATACCTCAACGCACTTTTGGATCAAGTGGGTACAATTTGAGGAAACTCTGAGGATGACGACTCTGATGATGATTCCGACGCAGGGGGAATGACCCCAGACATAGAAGAGGAGTCCGACTAATCAGGTTTTTCGTATTTATTTTCCACTGAGGGAAGTGTGTCCCGTCTAAGTGTGGGATGCTGGTATTCGTATGTTGTACTTCTTTGCCTACATTTATTGTCATAATCTTTTTGTTTGTTTTAATTAGTCGTAGATTTTGTTTTTAGATTTTGATGCATGAAATTATTCTGATAGGCGGCATGGTGTTATGACAAGAGTTTGTGCTAGAATCATTACTATTGAGACATTTAGGCTCTAAGTGTGACTCACTGTGTGATAATTTTGTGGTTTAATTCATTTGTCTGTTAGGGTCAAGAGTCTATAATACTCCCAATAAAGTTGACCATGTGCTTTGTGTGTGTGAGGATATAGTATATTCTTGGTTGTGATTGATGCTAGAACTTGCCTGGTGTGTGTGTAAAGCGAAATAAAGAGTGCAAGTTTAGGAGATGATTTAGGCATTTCTTTGGCAACCTGTATTTGTTTACCTTCCTTTTACCTACCCATGGACATTATCTTAGTTAACCCTCTTTGAGCCTTTAGCTATTTTCTTTGACAACCTCATATGTAAGCCTAATCCATTTTTTTTCAAGACCATAATTTGATCCAAATTCCTAAGTGTTTTAAATTGTGAAGTCATGTGACAAAATAAGAGGAAATTGGGTGAGAGTGATGCCTTAGAGTGTATTGGTACTTGAATTTGTTATGAAAAAGAGTGGCTATCATGGAGGTGTGTTATAAAAAAAAGAGAAAAGAAAAAGAAATAGAAAAAAAAAGATAAATTGTGTTTATGATTAAATAAAAAGATAATTATGCTTGAATGGCAAAATAGGTGAAAATGGGTGATAGATAAAAGAAAGGTAGCAGGGTTGATTAAAAGAGAGTGTTAATGGCATAATGTGATGTATTAAAGCGCTTAGGAACTTAGTCACTATTTCTGGCCAAAATAGTCCTACCCATCCCTTAGCCTACATTACAACCTGTAAAGACCTATTTGATCCTAAGCTTAGCATTCTGATATGTAGTGGAGCATTACATTAAGGGCAAGCCTATGGTCATCAGTTGCAAACATATGAATTCTTTGTGAGAGTGAGAGCAAGGATAATATTATACCCATGTTTTGAAAAATTAAATACTTGTGAGTAATTATGGGTGACATATTGTGAGACACATATGGTTGATGAGTTTTGGGTAAGTCGTATATGATTCTTTGTGCCTTAACTTTTGGATACGAATTAACCATCATCACGAGTCTATGTTGGAGGCTGAATTGTTTCTAGAAGTGATTAGAAAACTACTCTTTGTTAATGATTGTCGTGCCTGTCTTGACGAATATTTTGTGTTGTTGTTGTGAAACCCTAAGTAGATGTTTAGATGGACATGTTATTTTGTTCGAGGACGAACAAAGCTTTAAGTGTGGGGTGTTGATGATAGGCGTATTTACACGCCTAAAGTACTATAATTTACCCATATTTTAGCTAAGTTTTGAGGACAAAATATATAATTCATGCACTTTTAGTCCTTTTTCCTGTAAGTGAGCTAACAAACGTGATTAGCAAGTTTTCAGGTATAAATGATGCAGATTTCAGCATATTATGGATAACTTGACGCCCAAGGAAGCTTCACGAAAGAAGGAAGGGAAAGCTTGGACGCCAAGGACCAAAAATGACGCATGGAATATCTGTCCCGGGCAAAAACAGCATTTCCAAAGACTTTGGGGATCAGCAGTAACTTATTAGGATTAGGATAATGATGCATTAACCTAGTAGGATTAGGTTAAGTAATGCAGTAGCCTAGTAGGAATAGGATATGGGTGTTATAAATACCCTATTTTGCTAGAGATTTTCATTAATTCGGGAATTCGGGAGTTCCGAAAACAATTCTCTTTCAATTAATTACTTTCTCTTCATCTATTCAATTCTTAATTTCCACAACAAGAGAACCACTATTCTAAAAGGGAATTCACGCCTAACGCCATACCAAACCCTACTACACGTGAGATCTTTATTTTGGTATAATGATAAAGTCTATTGTGATTTCCGTCGCACTCATGAATAGATAAACTTCTCTGTTGGGGTTATGGAAGCCTTATGAGATACTATTTATTGCTATGAGTTTGTGAGTTCGTGACTCGTATGATGCTTATATCATTATTCTCTTCATCTTAATGCAAATTCTTGTGGTTGCAAATGCATAGAATACACCAGTATAGCATTAACTTGTTCGAAAGAAAAGTTATATGTCTGGAAAAGAGATAATGTCAAGGTAATAGGGCACCAACCCCTGTTAAAAAGTTAGTGCCGTAACTGGATTAACCTCTTGGAGAATTTGTACCGTTAGACATGCTTTAAGCTCGAAAGAGTTAAAGTGAAATAATCCTTGATGGTAGAAAGACGCCTGGATTTACCATAGAATACAATTCTCTATAAGCACATGCATGTCTGAATTCCGCATAACTCATAGCCAATAGAGACGTATAACTCATAAGGTGGACATAACCCCAACTCTCAATTCTCATTGGTTAAACATCTTACTGAACATTCTTTCCTTTTTACTTTGTTATTTTCCGTTTTTACTCTAGTATTTTGTTACATTATTGCACGCTACAAAATCCCCCCTTTTATGAGACTTGCACCAAAAGTCTAATAATCTTTGCTTACTTAGTGACCGTCTATTCTCTGTGGGATCGATACCCAACCCAGTTGGGTTATATATTTGACAACGATCGCTTACACTCTTACGAAAGCTGTAGTTTGAGCGTTATCATGTTCGCACGGTATTTTCACCAAGTCAAATTTCCGACGAGAACATCTCCTCTCCAAGAGATTGACCTTGGAAGTAATGCCATTGTCGAACACCATATACTCATCGAGAACCCCGTTTGGATTACCCACATACAAGGAATCGCTCGCACTCTTATTATCCCTTAGGATCCTTTTCGCAGAAGGCACAAATATGTTCTCTTTACCACCGACAAATGCATGCCACTCCCTAAACTTTTCACTAATTTTTTTAGCAATTGAATTGAATACGTATGACACGGGGTACTCCCGTACATCCATCAAAATCGAGTTGAGCGATTCGGAGATGTTTGTGGTCATCACGTCGTACCTATTTCCCGGAAAGTGTGCTCTACTCCATTTTTCAAAACCAAGCACATTTTCAAGGACATGAGCTACCTCGGGGTATTTACTCTTCAATTCCACAAAATTATCGCTAAACTCATCAAAGGAATAAGCCTTTGCCGCGGCATAGAATAGATAAAGATGTTCTCCGCAGTGTTGATTTACCAAAAGATTTTCAGCGAGGTGCCTCATGAAAAGTTCATGATGTGCACGACTGTATACATGGGAGAAGGAATTGGCGATGCTAATGTTCCTGTCGGAGATGACGCATAGATCTGGTTCATCTTCTATGATAGACTTCATCTTTTGGAAGAAGAAGGTCCAAGAAGCATCGTTCTCTTTATCGACGACACAAAAGGCAATCGGAAATATATGATTTTCGATGTCCTGTTCAACGACGCTCAGCAGAACTCCCCCGTACTTGCCATACAAATATGTGCCATCGACGGAAATTACCTTTCTCATGTGGGATATGCTCGTATGCAAGTTTTGAATGCTAAGAAGTAGTAAACGAATGATCCATCCATCCGATTTACCATGATAGAGTAAGAAGACCCGGGATTCAATAACTCCACCATGTGGGAAAAAGACGACAAGCAAGCATATCCGTGCTCCGGTGTCCCGCGAATGATGTTCTTTACAATTACACTTCCTTTCCAACACATCCAATAACTTGCGTTGCAATGCAACTCCTTAAATACAATTCTTATGCTTGGACCCTTACCATCCCAAAAATGATTTACACATACTGAAAAAATCAATTCAGATGAGACTTTTTTATGCTTGCGGGTGGAGTTTTCAATGCCGCACGTGTGCATCTCGACATACTTGTATATGTGAAATGTGTCTGAGGTGTCGTACTTTTTTGCCCGCAACAGCCAGCCACAACCACGAGAGAAGTATTGCGCCTTCATCAATTTCGTGCAGCTCTTCTCCATATAATAATCAAAAGACTGCCTTGCCACTGCTGCGTCTAGTTACATTTTCAGCTTTTTTTTATCGGCAAATGTTTGACCACAACAGAAATTGGTTCCGTCGGTGAAGTAGTGTCCTGCTTGTGATTCCGTTTCATGGTATTCTTTATCATCTTGCGAGTCTGATGAAAAGTCTTCCATATGCATAGAATAATCTTCCATATTAATTGTATCATCAACATCGTTCTCGTAATCATTCAAATCATCATCGATCAAATCATCGTCGACTGCCGGGCGCCGTGGTGGGGGTGATGATGAATTCAGCGGTCCTTCAAAAGACCTCTCAACCACATTTATCCTCAAAATTGGCCTAAAGCCATCTACATCAGCATCTATTATGTACGTCAACACACGTACATCGCTATTTATGATCATATGATTCACCTTTTCCCTCGAATGCATTACATAACTAATCACCACGTCGCTCGGCGCGCAATCTAGATCTCCACTCTGCATTACGCTTGCAACAAATTCGTCGTATGAACTGTTGCGGCGAATAGGAATGGGAATTTTCACCTTGGTAAATGATCTCCATTTCCAACATTTCGAAGTCTTCACCCATTCTCTCATGAAATCACCAGAAACCAGAAAAAATTCTGCAATAGACATCCTAGAATTAAGCTTCGGTCAATGGTAGATTATGCTTATGGTCTACGTCTTGTTGTATGCACGGTCGATGACTGGCGAGGACGGGTCGATGACTGCATAGATTTCTGTACAAATACTTGAAATTGCAAATATTGCTTGTAATCAATGATTGTTGGGTTTATGGAATAAAGAAATGAACTTGGAGTCGCCTGAGCTGCTGTAATGCACTTTCTAAAGTGGTTTTGAGTAATGTGAGTGATTTAAAGATTTTTAATAATGGTGGAAAGTGTTTTTGAGAAGATAGGAAATAAATGAGGTAACAATGGATGCAATGGACACGCTTATTATGTTTGTGTACTAATTTACAGATGATCGCCGGAAAATAACATCGGAAAAGTGGCCGGAATCAGAGCTTTTTGGTGGGAAAAATAACCACTTTCTATTTTTAGCTTTTGGAATTATTTTTTTTAATATTTTTGGAAACCTAGATATTATTTTTATATATATAGTAGTGGATGATGGAGTGGGTTGAAGTGTATTATTAGAAACTTGTGGGTGAATTTATTAAGTTGAAAGTATTGGGTTAAAGTGAATTATTATAAAGGTTGGGGTTGAAATTGTTAAGTTTAAAAAGTTGGTGGTGAGGTGAAATTAAGTGGGTATTTGGCAAAGGATTTAAAACTTGTGGGTATTTGACAAAATAGTTTGGATAAAGAGTCTTTTTGGCATAAAGGCCCAAGAAACTATAACTTCAACATTGTCTATCTTTTCTACAATTAGAGTTAATCCATAACAAAATACATAAGGTCGTCTCTATAAAGATGGTTAGTAGAATACAAGGACTAGTAGTATAAAGAACACTGACAAGTTAATATAATATAAGTTATATCTAGTAACACAATGAAAAGCAATTATGAAGATAGTTATCACAACAAAAATCATAATTTCAATAAAACACAAAAAATTACCTTATCTAATAACATATTCTTCCTTGGATCGAAGGTCCAAAATATGGAGAGAGAAAGACAAGCATAGCCACTACTACAAAAACCATAACTTTAATATAACATAACAAATATGTTATCTTCAACATAACACATCAACTTTATTAATTAAGAAATCTAACTAAATTAGATTTAAAAAATAAACAAAACACAAGAACATGAAGGTATTTCATTTTTCCCTTCATTCACTTCATCATTCCCAGAAGAAACACAACGAACACAAGACATGAGATCAAAATGATAGTTCTTAACTTCTTGAATTTTCTCTCCAAAATGATGACTTTTCTAGCCTCTTGGGTTGATATATACTTCATTTCTTAAACTTTTTCCTCTAAAATACCAATTTATTTAACCCTAATATTAACAAAATTATTTTCTTCAAGTATCTTCTTCGAACTATCCCTTTTAACACTAATAGCCTCCATGTCATCGACTATATTATTCATTTTCTCTCTTTCAACTATTTCCATTCCATAGACTATCATTTTTAGTTTATTTCTGTAAGTTTTCATGGCATCCAATTTACCCTTAGTTCCAATCTAACAATTATGGTTCTTTATGGGAGTTGTTGTATGTCTTGTCATTCTCAATATCCATATGAAGTAACCTATAATAAAAATGATAAATTCAAAAAAGAGCAATGATCAAGTACAATTCTTTTCCACGAATACATTCAAATTTATCACTAAAATTTTAACCATGATATAATCGTATAACAAAAATTATTGGGCAGTATAAATTTCATAAAGCAGATAACATATATCATGAGCGTTAACTTAGAAAACCTTGACTTTGAAGAATCTTCTCTCAACATTAATTTGGGAGCCAATCAAAAATGAAATTAAAATATACTTTAGGTTAATACATATCATGAGCCAATCGAAAATGAAATTAAGACTTACTTTGAGTCTTGGACATTTGTCGAATCTTCTCCTAACATTGACATCGGTCCAAATATTTAAATTTAGAGCATTCCATCCATAGTGACATTTCTAAGTTTTAAACTTTCAACTTAATTTATGGAGTCTTCTAACAGTGTTTGATACTTTGATAGAGAAGATTCAGTTTCTTTCTCTCAAAGCTAGGGTTTGATTTGGGGTTCTACATCAAGGTTATAAAAAAACATTTAAAAGAGAATAGATCCTAGTTGGACATTCAAGGTGGAGTTATATATACTAGTTGGATTGACATGCACATGTCATGTCATCAAGAAAAATAGAGTTGTTCAGTAGGAGGACATTTGTGGCCCCTTGTTCTAATTGTAATAACAATTTTACTATCAAAATGAAATGAATGTAGTGATCTGAATAGTGATAGTTTGAAGATTTTAGCCTTTTCAGTTGATATAACTAACTTTTGGGTAGATATCTAGTGATTTTTAGCCAAAACAAAAAAAATTAAAAGAATTTATACCTACCTACACGGGACAATGAATTAAGGGTGACACAAAAGATTCAAAATAAAATTACAGTGACTCAAGTTTTAATTATTGAGTAGAGGTGACAAATATTAGATTAAGGATTAAGAAAGTTTGAATCATGAGTAGGAATTTCACTCAAGTTTTTGTTTAGACACTGCCCCAACTTATAAAGCCCTAATTATTACTAAAAAAGGGAGGGAAAATATTGTCGCTTCTCTATTCTCCTCTCTCTACACACATTATTTTTTGCTCCATTATTGTTGCTATTGCTTCTTCTTCTACTTCTTTTTTTTTCTTCTTCTTGTTCTTGTTTCCATTTCTTCTTGTCGTTGTTGTGGTTCTAGTTGTTGCTACTACTTCTTTTTCTTCTCATCATTGTTGTTGTTGTTACTACTACCTTTTCTTCTTTATTGAAATTTTGGACTAAATTTTATTCGTATATCACTAAGAATTACTTCATAGGTTATTTTGGTACGTAAAATTAATAAGTTTTGGTATAATTTCTCATCTGGGTATATCTATTATTTTTTCAATAATTTTTAGTATCGTATCCAATAGTTGCTATATTTATTTACAGTGGTTGTTTGAGTTTCCATTACTTTTAAAGTGGTTCCAACAAGTAAGTAATCTGTTACAATGGATGACTTACTTGTTGCATTTATCTTACATCAGTTGGCAAAGTTGGTTCAAAACCAAAACCTAAATCCAACAAATAAGCAGCTTGTTGAAACCCTTAGGGGTTGCACCACACAGTGAGGGACCAATTCCCTAAGAGTTAATCATAGAAAATCAAATAATAGAGTGCAGGAAACTTAAGACGGTGCAGAAAGTGTGAAGGTGATCATGCAAACCATTTGAGAATTGTTTTATAGAGCCATAAGAATCATCATCTATTCACCAAGTTCAGTAAATATGAATTCTAGTTGGAATCAATAGCTTTCGTTGGTTAAATCATTTTCGGTGATGGAATTAAAGTTGATCCTCAAAATACTAAAGCAATAAAGAACTATGCTAAACCCATCTCTCCATCAAATATCAGGAGTTTCTTGGTCTTAGACGGTTACTATAGGTGGCTTGTTGCAGGATTTACTTCTATTGCCTGTCCCATGTACAAACCGACTCAGAAAAAAGTCAAGTTTTAGTGGTCACATTCTTGTGAGAAAGTTTTTAGGAGTTGAAGACTTGACTCAATTTCGCTCTGGTATTCACTCTACCCAAAGGTTCAAATGGTTTTGTGGTTTATCGTGATGCTTTTAGAGTTGGTCTGGGTTGTGTGTTGATGTAGAGAGGCAAGGTCATAGCCTATCTCTATATACAACTTTAATCACATGAGAAGAATTACCCGACTCATGATCTTGAGTTAGTGAAAATTGTTTTTTTCCTTAAAGATTTGGAGGAATTACCTCTATGGTGTCCATGTGGATGTGTTTACTGATCATAAGAGCTTACAGTAAGTATTTACATAGAAAAACCTAAATCTTCGTTAGAGAAGGTGGCTCAAATTTTTAAAAGATTATGATGCAAGTATGTTGTATCACCCTGGTAAGGCTAATTTGTAGCTGATGCCTTTAACAGGTTGTCTATGGGAAGTGTTTCCCATGTTGAGGATGGTAAGAAGGAGTTAGTTCGCGAGGTTCATTAGCTGGCTTTATTGAGTGTTCGGTTCGTTGATTCAGTTGAAGGTAGTGTTTATGTTCAAAATGGTTCAAAATCTTCATTGGTTACCGAACTATATGAAAAGCAAGATAGATACCCCATTTTTCTTAAGTTAAAGGAGACAATTCAGGATTATAAGGTTGAGGTTTTCCTCCAAGAGGGAGATAGTGTTCTTCATTGTTAAAAAAGGTTTTGCATTCCAAATATGGGTGATTTGAGATAGCAAATGCTGGCCGAGGCACATGTTTCCTGATATTTTATTCACCCAAGAGCCACTAAGATGTATCGTAATTTGCAGGAAATCAATTGGTGAAATGGTATGAAGAAGGATATTGCGAAATTCATGGCTAGGTAGCTGAATTATCGGCAGGTTAAGGTTGAACACCAAAGACCTAGTGGTATGTTTCAGGACTTTTGCATCCCCACTTAGAAGTGAGAAGTGGTGAATATTGATTTTTTCATAGGGTTACCTCCTATGTGGCATCATCATGATTCAATTTGGGTCATTATGGATAGAATGACCAAGTTATCCCATTTTTTGTCAGTCCATACTTCCTATTTAACTGAGGAATATGACAAACTCTATCTTAGGGAGTTGGTGAAATTGCATAGGGTTCCTTTGACCATATTTCAAATAAAGGTACCCATTTTACCTCTTTTTTTGGAAGGCTTTTCAGAAAGGTCTTGGTACTCAAGTTTATCTCAGTACTGCTTTTCACCCGCAGTCAGATGGTAAAGCAGAGAGGACTATTTAGATCTTTGAGGAAATATTAAGGGCCTGTGTTATTGATTTTAATGGTATTTAGGATGATCACTTACCTTTGATTGCGTTTGCCTATAGTAACAGCTATCACTCAAGTATTCAGATGGCTCCATTTGAATATCTCTATAGTATGAGGTGTAGATATCCTATTAGTTGGTTTGAATCTAGTAAAGCTACTTTGATATAGCCAGATCAGTACATGAGGCAACAGAGAAAGTTTAGTTGATTCGTGGAAGGCTAAAGACAGCCCAGAACCATCAGAAATCCTATGAAAATGTGAGGAGAAGAGAGCTTGAATTTGATATTGGTGACATCGTGTATTTGGAATTTTTCCCATGAAAGGGATGAAGAGGTTTGGTAAGAAGGGGAATCTCATTACCCATTATGTTGGCCCATATAATATTTTGAGCCATTTTGGGAAGGTAGCCTATGAGTTAGAGTTGCGTGCAGAGTTAGCATTAGTTCACCTAGTGTTTTATGTTTCTATGCTAAAGAAATATATTTGTGATCCAGCTTCAGTCGTTTCTTTAAAGAGTGTGGGCATGAAAGATGGTTTCTCCTATGAAGAAATCCCAATTGATACGCTTGATTGTTAGATTCGTGGTTTAAGGAATAAAGAAGTTGCCTTAGTTAAGGTTCTTTGGAGAGATCAGTCCGTTGAAGGAGCTACTTGGGAAGAAGAAGTTGATATGCAAGCCAAGTATTGCTATCTCTTCTCTACGAATTCAGATTCAGCTTGAGGTGATTGTTCTTTAGATTAATTCTCTCATTTTCTATCTCATCTATCTAACTATCCTTATGTCATAGCTTGCATTCATGAGTTTAGTTCAGTCCCTACATCAAGTTTTAGATTTAAGATATTTAGTAATTATTCATCTTCTTAATGTTCCATGCATGGTTTCGACCTTCTTAGTGTCCCAACTCAGTTAGTTTCATTCGAGGATGAATGATCCTAAGGGGGAGATATTGTAATACCCCAAATTTTTAAAGATCTAAACCTCTATAAAGTTAGGCGACGAAGTTATCTTTCCAATGCTTCAAAGCTTGCCTTAATCCATTGTTATGGAAAGAGATGTGGAAAGTTTCCCTTAAGGACCTGATACACTGCTATGCCTACGCCTCAGGAAATGAGTCATAACCACTCGGATGAGTCATCAAGAGTGATTTGTAGTCATAGTAGTATGTAACCAACAACCCCTTCCAGTGGTTACGAGTCCAGCACATGAATCGTAGTCAGACCTTACAACTCATTGTGTGGACCCGTGGCATGACTTGTAAAGGATCAAAGAATCAAGCCTAAGACTACAACTTCATCCAATGGCTCATAGTCAATCGTAACAAGTCATTAGGTGGAAATTCGTAGTCATAGAAGAATATATCAAGAATCCCAAGAACCTAAGTTATGACTCAGACCACGACTCGTAACCAATCATAACGAGTCATGAGGTGGGTCGTAACGACTGGGAACATGTTTTTCTAAAAGTTATTCCAGGGACTTTTATGTCTTTTTCCAATCCATTAAAAGAAAAACCCACGTCGTTTTGGCTTCACAAGGGGTGGTATAAAGACCCTAAATCCCCAAATCATAATATAATTATCGATTTCACCCAAGAGGAACCAAATAGGCAATTTCTTTCTCTCTCAAGAGCAAACTAGGGTTCTTCAAGCAAGTCCAATTCTCAAGAAGGTTTCTTCAAGGCTTTTACTTCAGGTATGTGGGATATTCATCAATGGGACCCTTTCACCCATTGAGTCCCAAAACTCTCCAAATTTCTTTAAGTTTAATCCCCTTTTGTTTAGGGTTCCATGAGAAGTATGAATTTCATAATTTAGTTTGTTAAACACTAAAATTCCTGCATGAAAATATATTCCCTCATGATAATTATGTTTCCATATATTTGATAATGCAAATGTCTACATCATGATTAGTTATTGGATTCTTGGGTGTTATTCATGATTTTCCCGTACCATGGATTGTTCAATAATTGTCAAGATCAGTCTGCATTAGATAGTACTGGTGAGTTATGAACACCCATTACCTAGATATTCATATACGTCACAGATGTCAATTTTCAAGTTTTTCAGAGCATACTTGTATCATTAAATTCATAATACTATCATGTTGAGCATATGGCAGTATCAGTCATGTTAAGCTTTTTATCAATATCAGTGTTAGTTCAGTTAGGAGTAGGACTTACCACCAAGCTAACCTAGGGATAAAGGCTAACCCACCAGTAGAGAACTGATACCTTTAGTAGAAATCCCTAAGTTCCAAAACTACATAGCCAACGTAAGTTATGAGAGTTCACCAACCAGTTGAGGACTGACACTCTCTTAGGGGTCACCCATAGTAGAGGACTAACACCCTAGTCCTTTGGGACATCATGTTAGTAGATCCACATAGCTAGTGTTAGTAACCGTGGCAAGGTACTGACACCCTCCCAATTAGAGTTACAGGTTGGACCCCGATTAGCTTAGATTAGGGCATGTCAGTTATATGACAACTCCCACGATTTTAGCTTCAGTATTCAGATTACATCAGTTCAGGTTTGCTTAAACAAGTGTCCATATATCAGTTATTAAGTTTTTCAGATCATTTCAGTACATGTTTATACTTAGTCTCGCATTCGATATTCATGTTCAGGAATCCATGCATAGTATAGATGCTTATCAGATAGTCTTTATCTCATATAGCATTACTTTCAAAGTACTGACCTCATACTCTATTTTGAACTATGTTGTCTTATAACATAGGTCGGACGCTCAGTTCCCCGATCGTACTTAGATAGTTCGTATGCCACTCAGCTGTAGCATTGGTGGGTCCTCATCAGTCGAGGACTAATTACACTTTTATCATGCTTTCTAGTATTTCAGCTTATGTGTATTTTAGTAGTCAGAGTTATTTGGGGACCTATCCCAACAACTCATCATGTTTAGAGGCTTTCAGATAGTTAGTTATGTTTTCAATGATGTGTTTCATACTCTTTGGTTATTGATTTGACTATTTAAACATTTATTAGATGACTTCTACATGGTATTTTGTTATCTTTCTTTCAGTACTTATAGCTTATGCCAGTTCATGGGTTAGCTTATGCCAGTTCATGGGTTATCTTAGGGTCACTTATGGCCTTAAGCACCGTGTTATGACTAGGGAGTAGTCTCGGGTCGTGACATATTCCAAGCTATCAAACACCCCACGATCTTCTAATAATCACTCTCCCAGTTTTCCACACTCTCTAGGGCTTTTGGATCTTGTGACTTGTGAAAATTGGTCAAAGGAGGAATTTAATGACCTCCAGGCACCGTGTAAGCGGTCACCACTAAAGCACTTTATGGATTACTTAAGCGATCACCACCTTGGAATGACCTCAGCTTAAGTGGCCAAGATGTCTCTTAAGTGACATCTGCTTAAGCGGATAAGTCACTGCTAAAACGGTTGGGTTGACTCAGCCTTGGATGCTTTAGATACCACTTGGCTACTAAAGCTACCTCTGCTTAAGCAACCAATGATCTGCTTAAGCATATGCATCAGTTGAGTTGCACTGGGTGGAACTTGAAATTTATCCAAGTTTCCACTAATCCCTCGGGATTTATCCAGAATCCCGTAAATGCAAATAAACTATGCTACCCTATCAAATTCAAAATTTGGGACTCAATGACACCATCAAAATTCCCATCTGGGGTTGTTTCAATAGAGAATGAGCCCCACGCCTAAGGGAAGTTTTTATCAAATGTCGATCAATAGCTCGAAATGAGTTTGGAATCCTTGGGACCCAAATTGCAGATCCCCCTAGCCAAAAATCAACGTTACGGAGCTGATGAAACTGTCAAAATTGGGTTGTTAAACTAAAGTTTACGCTCAATAGTAACTTCTTACCTATGAAGACTTCAAAATAGGAAATTGTCTCTGAAAACCAAATGAACTGCCTGATAACTGAACTGTCAGCTCCAACAAGTCATAAATGACTTGGGCAGTTATAGGAAAGCTCTAAATGGCGAAAATATGTAGAAATGTAGAAAGTGACCTAGAGGGTCATTATAGTATCCACTAC
The DNA here is from genome assembly GCA_030864215.1 of Capsicum pubescens. Taxonomy (NCBI): domain Eukaryota; kingdom Viridiplantae; phylum Streptophyta; class Magnoliopsida; order Solanales; family Solanaceae; genus Capsicum; species Capsicum pubescens. The sequence goes on along the minus strand of CM061542.1, from coordinate 223,343,562 downwards.
TAAAAGAACTTTCTTCTGCAAAAGTAAAGGATTAAGATGTACCTAAAAGCTCGAATAGGTGGGGATACTTGGTCCGCCTCTTTCTGTCGATATCCCAAGTAGCCTCATCTACTAGGTGGTGTCTCCACTATACTTTAACTACTGGAATCTCCCTTGAGCACAACTGTCTGACATCCTAAACACTTGATCCTCCACGAAGGTCAATCTTTCATCCAACTGAACCAAGACCCACTGATGAACATGAGAATCATCGAGGATGTAACACTTCAACAAAGAAACATGGAAAACTAGGTGAACAACGGAAAAATCTAGGGGCAAGGTAACTTATAAGACAAATTTTCAACTATGTGAAAGATCTCAAAAGGTCCAATATATCTAGGACTGAGCTTGTATTTCCTCCCAAACCTTATCACGTCCTTTATGGGCGATACACAAAAAAATACCCAATCTCTAACTCCAAACACTAAGGCACGAAGGCCATGATCTGCGTAAGCCTTCTGTCTACTCTAAGCTTTCCCCAGTCTATCCTAAATAACCCTGACTCTATCTAACAACTCTTATAGAAAGTCCATACCAAGAGGTCTAACCTCAGAGGTCTCGAACCATCCAATCAAAAATCAATAATAACTATCATATAATGCCTAAAATGGTGCCATCTCAATGCTAAAATGGGAGCTATTATTATATGCAAACTATGCCAATGCTAAGTGTTTCTCCTACAGACCTCCAAAATCCATAACATAGGCTCAAGAATATCCTTAAGAACCTAAATAGTCCACTCTCCCTGCCTGTTGGTCTGAGGGTGAAAGGTTGTGCTGAGATCTACTTAAGTACCCAACTCATCCTGAAAAGCTCTCCAAAATATAGTAGTGAATATCAAGCCTCGGTCTGGAATAATAGATATAGGCACTCTATGCAGGCAAACTATCTCATGAACATAGACGTGGGCTAATCTATCAGCATAGGAGGACATCTAAATAGGAAAAAAATGTGTTGATTTGGTCAACTAATCTACAATAATCCAAATACTGTTTGAACCAAAAGCGGTTAGATGCGAACCACTAACAAAGTTCATGGTGATCCACTCCCATTTGTACTAGGGAATAGGAAATCTCTGAATAAGGCCACCAGGCCTCTAGTTCTCGAACTTCATATGTTGAAAACAAAGGCAACAAGCTATAAAAGTTGCCACATCTCTCTTCATTCCACTCCATCAGTAATGATGCCTCAAATCACAATACATCTTAGTTATATAGGGTCTATAGAGTTTCTGGAGCTATGAGCTTCATGCAATATTGAATGAATCAAGTCACCAACCCTCGTAACACAAATACAACCATGATACCTCAGAATATCCATAAAATCTAAAGTAGCCCACTTGGACTCACCACTCAATAATTGATCACGGATCACACAAAGTCCCTTATCCTTAAACTGACGACTTTAAATCTGCTCAAATAAGGTAGACCTCTCCTCAACACAAGCAAGGACCCTCTTGGAATAAGAAATATCAAAAGTCACCATCAAGTTGGCTAAGGACTGGATGTTCCATGCCAACGACCTTCCAGAAACTGAAATAGAGGCCAAACTACCCATACTCACTGCTTTTCGGCTCAAGGCATCTACCACCACATTTGTCTTGCCTAGATGGTACAGAATAGAGATGTCATAATCCTTTAGCAACTCCATCCATCTGTGGTGCCTAGATTTAATCTCTCTCTGAGTCAAAGATGTTGAAGACTATGATGATCGATGTAGATTTCACAATGCACGCCAATAGATAATTTCTCTAAATTTTACACGTGAAAACTACCACAGCCAACTCCAAATCATGAGTGGGGTAGTTACGCTTATGCACATTCAACTTCCTCGATACATAATCAATAAATCAATCTTGCTGCATCAAAACACAATCTAAACCAACACCAAAAGCATCACAATATATGGTGAATCCATCGCCCTCAATAGGAAAAGCCTATATAGGGGCTGAAGTTAGAAATCCTTGAGCTTTTGAAAGTTGTAATCATACTCCTCGAACCACTAGAAAGGAACCTCTTTTTGGGTTAATCTAGTCATCAAAACTGCAATAAAAATAAACACCCCAATGAACCGCCTGTAGTAATTGGCCAAACCAATGAAGCTACGAACTTTAGTCTAAGAAGATGTGGGCCTAGACCTATCACGAATAGCCTCAATCTCCATTGGGTCAACCATAATCCCATCCTTAGACACCACATGTCCTAGGAATTTCACCAACTCGAGTCAGAACTCACACTTTGAGAATTTAGCAAAATCCTATGATCTCTCAAAGTCTAGAGCATAATCTACAAATGTTTTATATGCTCCTCCATACTCTTCGAATACACAAGAATGTCATCGATGAACACAATAAAAAAAAAATAATGCTTGAACACGTAGTTTATCAAATCTATAAATTCAACTGGGCATTGGTCAATCCAAAAGACATCAGTAGGAACTCATAATGGCCATAACGAGTCCTGGAGGCTGTCTTTGGGATATCCTTAGCCCGAATCCTCAAGTAATGGTAACTGGACCTCAAGTAAATCTTAGAGAACACTACTGCTCTCTGAAGCTGGGAAAATAAATCATGAATACGAGCATAGGATACTCAACTTATTAAGTTTCTTGTATCTATACACATATGCACGTAACCATCCTTCTTCTTTACGAACTATACAAAAGCACCCCAAGGAGACACACTAGGCCTAATAAAACCCTTACCCAAAAGATCTTGAAGTTGGGAATTCAGCTACTCGGGAGGATCCATACGGTAAGGTGTCCGACTCAATATCACTAACAAACTTAATATAACACTCAAGAAGAAGATCAGGTAAATTGGTTGGAAAATATCAGGGAAATCACAAACTATATAGATAGATTCAAGCGACAGACTCTCCACATTAACATCATAAATTATCTGAGGTAAGACTGTAACACCTCGACATAAGTCTCCTAGCCGAAATATAAAACATAATCCCTATCAGCACATGACTAAAAGATCCCTACCACACAACAGGGGTATGCCGGGTATGGGTAAGGTAACGATCTTGAAAAATAATCCAAGACCAAATGATAGGGGAATAGCCAGTCCATGCCCAGAATCACTTCAAAATACACTAATCTAATAAAATAAGATTAGCCTGAGTATCAAACCCTTTAAGAGACACAACACATGATCTATAAACTCGATCCACTACTAAAAAATCACTCATGGAAGTAGAACACATAATGGCATAGATAAAGAGTCCCACGGCAACTCTAACTATGGTGCATAATAATCAAACACATAAGAATAAATGGATCCCGAATTAAATAAAAAAAAGTATGGTTGATGGCACACTAAGATCATACTTATGATAACAATATCTAAAGACTCTTTGTCTAGCCTACTAGGTACAACATATAAATAACCTCATCCACTTAGATGGATGCCTGATTGATCAAATGTACTACCTGCCTGGGGACCTCTACGAGCAACCTAGGGACCACTCTGATAACCTACATACCACCTCTAGCTAGAGGTGGAACTTCACTGATAGGCTGAATGCTCTAAGTTATAGTCATAACTTCCCCACGATGAGGCTACTATCTAGTGGAATTTTTTAAGGCCCCATAATCATAACACACCTTTGGTGCTGCACTAAAACTAAGAGATTTGGATGGCCCAAAATAACCCCTGGCTAGAAGGCCTAAAATATGAATCTCTCGAAGGCTAACACTACTTTGGCCAAGACGATCACTGTAGCTAGGCTGACCTTCATAAGTAATCTAAAGTATAACATGGAAAGGCCTATTAGACTAAACTTGATGCTGATAAGACTGGCATGGAGGTACCTACCTTGAGAACTACTACTTTTGAACCATGAGCCATTTCGTCTTCCACTAAACTACCTTGATAATGCAGCCTTTTATCGCTGCCCCCTTGGACCTCGAACAAAACAACGAATCCGCTCATACTCAATCGACAAGATAGATGTAGCATGTCTGGACAACTTATAAAAATTAAGCCTCATACTCTAAAACCATCATAGAGCCCTAGTCTAATCTTAAAAATTGATCTTTTAGATGGTCTCTAAGGTTACGAGGTATATACTTCTCCAAGAAAACTTCAGAGAATTAAGTCTATGTTGACGGGGGAGATCCAGCTAGCTTAGAATAAAGATAACTTCTCCACTAATGTCGAGCTTCTAAATCCAACTAAAAAGTAGTATAGTCAACCCTATGGGTCTCCACTAGGCCCAAATTATGAAGCCTGTCCTCACAAGCAACCAAGAACCCATATCCATCCTTACCTGGTACCCCATAAAATTTATATAGAGTCAATCTCAAGAATCAACCCAATACCTTCTGCTCCTCAAAAAACATAATAGGTTAAGGAACTACCGGCTGAGAAACTATCAGCATTATAGGAATCTCTACTTTAGGAGACATAGCTATAGGTTGTGCTCCTGCCTTCATACCAATCTGATCTACAGACTAAGCACAATCAGAAAATGCCCCACCAACCAAACCTAAAATCTTAACCAATGCATCTTTAACCCCTGAAGAAGGAATAAATCCTGATGGATCATGGTCTGCCCTCTGTCCCACCACTAGCTGAAGTGGGGAATCTCTGGTGCAGAAGCAGGGATAGGATCTGGTGAAGTATCCTTATCCTAATCTCTAATCATGGTTTTATCTCTTGCCTAGCCTCGACCTCTAGGTCATCTACTTTCTCCAGTAGAATCCCTAGTCACAGGCTTAGGGTCCTCGTCTCTAGTAGAAGTAGCATGCATCCTAGCTATCTGCAAAAGAGTAAAACAAAAGAATCTTAGAAACCATCATAGACTCTTAGAACAAAGTGAGTGAAGGAAGTGAATATCTCCTAAATGTACTACAACCTCTCAAAGATAAGACATAGGCGTCATCATCATTCCAATCCGCGAGACTTACTAAACAACAACTCTTGTACCAATAATACTAGTAAACCTAGGCTCTGATATTAATTTTTCATGACTCAATATTTTAGTCATGATGTCACCTAATTTAACCCACTAATAGGTAAGAAAACTATAGCTCGAAACTATAAGTAATGGGCTAATTGGTAGAAAATAGCATAAATGCCAAAAATATGCAAGTAAAAAAAATTATAAGAAATAAATCACAAGACAGTAACATAACTAAGAGAAATAAAATAAGAGTAATACTATAATACGACCTAGTAAAGTCCGTATAAGAGCCTCTAATCCAAAAAAATATGAGTACTATCAATGTAACGCCTCGAGACTACCCCCTGGATGTCAGACGATGCTTTGAACCACAAGTGATCCTAAGCTAATCCATGATACTTTCGTAACTCGTGCGCAACTGAATATGTTACAGAAATCTAAAAGAAATAAGCGCAAGAGATGTCTTTGCTAAATATGTTCAATACAAACTGTTTAAAATATTTACACTTTGGTTATACCAAGCAAAAATGAAATAAAATACTTCCACTCTACTGACTGTCTGTGAAGCCTCTACTAATACTACATATAGGTAGTCGGGACATGACCCCCGCCATCCCAAATCAATACGACTGAACGGAAGAATGATACTGAAACTATAGTTGACTCGCATCCTCAAATGAAAAAATCTCATCACCTGCTGACTGGAAACTGCAAACTATTTGATTATGATGTGTGAACTACAACTGGTACCTACATTATGAGGCAATGTAGCACATAGATATATATGTGGGTCAATACTTCTAGAATATACTGAGTATATGAGGGTGAATGCATAAGTAAATAAATAACTTGATATTCATATAAAATTTTAAATAAGGCATGCCAAGTGTAAATGACTTACCTTGAGCTAGAATAAAACAAAGACTGCAAAATCATAAACATGAGTAATGAAGAATAAGTATAAACTTTGTGAGCCATAACACTTAGTTCTAAAAACCTTACTTTTATTCTTACCCAAGGAGGTTTTTCTAACCGACATAAACCATGTGATCTATCATGGAGTCCAATGTCTTACCCACATTGGGGAGAGTTGTTCTACTCTTGCAATCAGAATAGAACCTTAATTTAGTGATCACTGAACTTAACCCATATTGGGACTTAAACCTATAGTGGCTCATAGTTTCTAGGAATTATGGATACGTTCATCCACATTCCCTCTCGGTTCTAAACTCTATTCCCATAGTACTTATATGCTCATACTTTAGGAAATCCACCTTAAAACATCATAAGGGTTTATAGAATGAAAACCAGTTATGCTTCTCTTTCATTAAATCATAATCAAGATGGACAAATAAGGATTCCATATCTTATCTTAAGATCAAAAGGTCAATCTTTGTTTTAAATCATTATATAAAACTTGTCAATGGAACTTAAGAGCATAATCTTCTTGTAAACTCAATATTTAAACTTAGGGCTTAAAATTAATGCTTTAAATATAGGGAAATTCATAACAAAAATTCATACTCAATAATCACATTAAAATCATTCAATAGTATCGAGTCAAGATAATGAAATCAAAATCACAATATGAATCTTACAAGTAAACTATGAATATAAACAATCCTTGATGTACTTAAAGTTTTCAATATCATGGTAATAACATACTCAAATAATATAAAAATTTAGGTATGAAACCTAATTCAAAACAAGTAAATTAAATCTTAAAACCATGCACTTTGGGCACAAGGGTGAAAGGGTACCCTTGTTTATAACCCAACATACCTTAATTGAATGGATTCTTAAAGAAATCTTGTATTCTGAATATAAATCCTTGTGTTCTTGAGAGGAAAATCTTAAATTATTATTCTTAGGAAAGGGGAGGGTTTTTACTTGAGTTTTTTTGAGGAAGATGGGCAAATAATGCCCCTTTTTGTATTATAAATCGTGTTTGGACGGTTGGGGTAGTGGGGAAAGGACCAAACTGCCCCTTGGACTCTTTTTCCCATGGAAATAACCCTCGTGGCACAAACCCTAGTCCAGGGGAATACTAGCCCTATTGATGTGACCCCTAGAAATCTGGAATAGCACTCGTGGCGCGAGGCTATCATACCCCTTACTATTTCTCATGAAAATGGTTATAACTTTTCGCTCGGGTATCGGATTAAGGAGAAATTGGTATCATTGGAAATATTGATCAATTATCTATCATTTGGTGGGTATTGAGATAAAAAATTCCACGTATGTCAAAAGTTATAAGCATTCAAATTTGACCCTTATAGAATTGAATACCAAAATTTGGCCGAATCAAAGGCTCTTAGTTCAACTTTGCTCTATGTGAGTCCTATGAACATTTTTCACCAAATAAGCACTCCTCACACTAGGATAATGATCATGACACATTTATTCAAAATAAAAATCAAGGTATTAGAGTTTACACACGTAGGAACGACAATTCAATTTCTAGCTCGAAAATATAGGGTGTTAAATTATCTCCCCCTTGGAATCATTCGTCCTCAAATGATGGATAGGAACTTGTTGAAGACTTAGAATTATGGAATAATGTACACATGACATGTCTGGTAATGAAGGATATAGCTGAGCTAAAACATTATAACTTTATCATGAAACCGATATCTGAGCTGACTTGACTTTACTTATTATAAGGAGTTGATTCTTGTTGAGAGTTTAGAACTCACTTGAAATGTTCATGATACGAACATACATATAGAACTGCATAGTGATAACTGATGCAATAAAATTCTAAGAGTTACTAAGGATGGAATAAAGTACGCAACTCCTTATTAGGAATTGTTCCTCAACAAAACCCGTATAGGCATCAAAAGAAAGCGATTCATGGCATCGCTAAGTGCATTATGTAAGCACGAATCATGAGATACCAAGATCAAGGTCGTACAATGGGTATCACAATGTCTAATATGGAATACTTGGAAAACTGAGATCATGCACTAAATACTTATGTACTGAGTCACGACTAAATAGCTGAATCTGAAACATGATGCTTGGACTGAACTGAATTCGTAACTACTATGTACGTGAATGAATTACCTTATGGAATAGCCATACATATGAAACTTTAAATATTAAGACTGGATGGAAAGATAGAAAATCATGGGAGCTTATCTGTCTGAGTGCTAAACTGAATTGTTGGCTATAAAAACTGAATCATACTTAAAGCTTATACTCAACTGGAGTATTTCGTCAACACTCTTTCTAGAAGTTATAATAACATTAGGGAGAAAAGAATTCTTGGGAATGATCTGAATAAGTTATCTGAGTAAGGAATCTTAATATGGATATAACTCTGTAACATGGAATATAGGCCTATGAAACATAAGCTGGGATAGAGCTACTAAGCCTTATGCAATGCAACTGCTGCTAATTTTCAAGCTTAGCCACACTTATCAAATACTCTCTCAACTATAATTTTCCCCTTAAATACCATTCTCATTTGATTCAACTTATAATTCTCGCATAGGCACATATATCCATTCCAGTCAAAGTCTGAGTTGAACTACCTTCTCTCACCATGTTCAAGCCAAACTCAAAATTACAAGGTATAACACATAACACCATATTACTAGTATAAACCATGAATTAGGCACCTCATGTGTGTTTCTCAACTCTTATCTCAAGAATAATTCTTCTTACCATTTCAACAACTAAATTCAACCTCTTACTAGGAATTCACTACAATGTATTCATCTACTTATAGACCAACATGACATTCAATCCTATCATTATAACTACATATGAACTTCTATGTTAACAACCCACTAAAGAATCTTTCCCATATTCTATAAACCTCTATAAATAACAACTTTCTTTCACTATTCTTAAGAAGACATGCATGGAAATCATAACTAACCATGACATATACAAAAATATTTACTCCACAAGAAATATTTAATCTCCCCTATCTAAACCATTGATCATCAATTTTTTATTACCACTATCTTAAAATTAATGAGAGGTCACTGAATGGTTAGAACTTGAGGACCTGAAGCATGAAAGAATACTATACATAAATTGGAAGCTTAACTGAGGCCTGAGGAATAGAGTATCAACGACATAAATTCATCAAAGAGATCTAAACTGAGGACATACATGACATAATCTGAATTTCACTAGTCATTAAGAGTGCACCATGAGTTATGGGAACTGGGTATATTGTAAAACATGAGTACATTAGTCATGAGTTGTATGACCTGAGCTTGGAGTTCATAAATTCATAAAATATAATTCGTACTGCTGAGTGAACTAGAAATCCTCATACTAGGAACTGAAAGTGTACATGATTCTACTGAAAGTGAATGAAGATGAGCTATGATCATAGTGCTGACTTGTAAGGCTGAGTAAATGTCTTGATGGCTGAAGTACAAAACTTTGCACTGAGATAAGAATGGTTCAGGTATTTTCCTCCCTTACCAATGTTCTACAATAAACTGGCATTACTACTAGAATCTAAGGGCCTGACTTGGTTCCTTATTCTATCCTCACCCCTTAGCTTTAAGCCATCATTCTAAGTCTGTGGAACCTTTTACTAAAAACTAAACTGGATTACAATTACTGTACTCTAGAGTCTAAGATACAATAATACACATAAATAATAAACTCACCCTGAAAGTGTATAAAACCCGCTGCTAGTACTTCCTTCTGAGATACAACTCTTGACTTTCTATAGCCCCAATAGTCATCATATAACAACTTAAGAACTTACTAACTTAGAATCTTCATGAACATCATCATACCCTAAGTTTACACCTTCTAGAACTTCAACTTTTCTTCCTATTACTTCAATCATCTAAGATTCAAACTTAGATTCTAACACTTAACATGGATATTCCTAAACTTCTAATGAACTATACTAATTTCACTCTTGAACACCCCTTTAATATATTATCCTTAACTTTATTTAGCTTCAGCAATCATTATCGCATACTTACACCCATCTCGACAACATACTTGCCTCACTAAACACATAATCTTCTTCTTTTCCTTCATAGCCTACTAATATCTCATCTCTAAACATATATCTTTCCCTAAATCATTAGAATTACCATTACACTAACATACACAACATCAACAACATATAATTTTGAATCAACAAACATAAACTCTTGCATACACTATTTCAAGCCTACTGATTCACTTTTAATACAACTAGCCCCATGATTACATAATCTACTAAATTTAGATAACACTATCCCCACTTTATTATTGCTAAACTTCTAGGTTCATGCTTCTAACTCTAGGTCATATGTTGTCATAGGATTCTGAGAAGGGATCTGAGAGCACATATGACTTCGGTTCAATACATAATATTTAATGATCATGAATAAAATCTTTCAAACTTTGGAAATTAAAAGAACTGATAGGATAATTTCGAGCCTGCATGCAATCCCATAACTGTCTGTAGAGATTTTCTAAGAAAACTCTATCTGTAAGGATTTAAGCTTGGCTATTTATGTTGCCTCAAAGATAAGGCAAAGTAGGCATGAATGGATTTATGTAAGAATATATATATGATCCTTATAGAAAACTTCTACTGCACGATCTGAGACATAAAAGAAGGTAAACATTTATTAAATAATTTGTAGCCTCTTAAAGAAAGGTACAGATATTTCTATACCATTCTGCAAGACTCAACTAGACACAGCTTCATAGACACCCTAGGACACTTGAACTTTGTGATCTGATACCAAGTTTATAACGCCTCAAGACTACCTCCAAGACATCATGCAGTGCTTAGAACCATAAGTGATCCTAATCTAACCCATGATACTTTCATAACTCGTGAGCAACAGAATATGTTACCTAAATCTAAAAGAAATAAGCGAAAGATATGTCTTCTCCAACTATGTTCAATACAAACTGTTTAAAACATTTACACTTCGGTTATTAAAAATATAACTAAAATCAAATACATCCACTCTACTGACTGTCTATGAAGCCTCTACTAATACTACATATAGGTAGTCGAGACATAACCCCCAGCCATCCCAAATCAATACGACTGGATTGAATAATGATACTAAAACTATAGTTTACTCGAGTCCTCGAATCAAATGAATTCATCACCTGCTGACTGAAAGCTACAAACTGTCTGATTATGATATGTGAACTACAACTGGTAACTACATTATGAGACAATGTAGCACATAGACATATATGTGGGTCTCTACTTCTGAAATGTACTGAGTATGTGAGGGTGAATGCATAAGTAAATTAATAACTTGATATTCATATAAACTTTCAAATAATGCATGCCAAGTGTGAATGACTTACCTTGAGCTTGAATAAAACAAAGACTACAAAATCTTAAACATGAGTAATGAAGCATAAGTATAAACTTTGTAAGCTGTAACTTTCAGTTCTAAAAACTTTACTTTTATTCTTACCTAGGGAGGTTTTTCTAACTGACATAAACCATGTGAGCTATCATGGAGTCCACCATCTTACCCATGTTGGGGAGAGCTGTTCCACCCTTTCCATTGGAATAGAACCTTAACTTAGTGATCACTAATCTTAACCCATATTGGGACTTAAACCTACGATGGCTCGTAGTTTCTAGGAATTATGGATACGCTCATCCGCATTTTCTCTCGGTGCTAAATATTACTCCCATATTACTCATATGCTCATACTTTAGGAAATCCATCTTAAAAGAGTGTAAGGGTTTATGGAATAAAAACTAGTTATGCTTCTCTTTCTTTAAATCATAATCAGGATGAACAAATGTCAATTCTATATTTTATCTTAAGATCAAAAAATCAATATTTGATTTAAATCATGATATAAAACTTGTCAATAGAGCTTAAGAGCATAATCTTCTTGTAAACTCAATACTTAAACGTAGGGATTAAAATTCATGCTTTAAATTCATGAAAATTCATAATAAAACTTCATGCTTAATAATCACATTAAAATCTTTCAACAATATCGTGTCAAGATGATGAAAATCAAAATCACAATATGAATATTACAAGTAAAACATGAGTATAGACAATTCTTGATATGCTTAAAGCTTTCAATATCATGGTAATAACATACTTCAAGGATATAGCAATTTTGGTATGAACCCTAATTCAAAACAAGTAAATTAAATCTTAAAACCATGCATTTTGGGAACAAGGGTGAAAGGATACCCTTGTTCATAGCTCCGCATACCTTAATTGATCGGATTCTTGATGAAATCTTTTACTCGAAACTTAAATCCTTGTGTTCTTAAGAGGAAAATTTTAAATTATTGTTCTTGGGAAATGGGAGGGTTTTTACATGAGTTGTTTTGGGAAGATGGGCAAATAATGCCCCTTTTTATGTTATAAATCGTGTTTGGATGGCTAGGGTTGAGGGGAAAGGACCAAACTGCCCCTTAACCTCTTTTTCCCATGGAAATAACCCTCGTGGTACGTCCCCTAGTCCAAGGTAATATCCCTCATGATGCGACCCCTAGAAAGGTGGAATAGCCCTCGCGGCACGAGGCTATCGCGATCCCTTACTGTTTCTCATGAAAATGGTCATAACTTTTTGCCCGAGTATCAGATTAAGGTAAAATTGGTATCGTTGTAAAGATAACTCAATTATAGATCATTTGGTGGGAATTTATATGAAAAATTCCACCTATGTCAAAAGTTATGCATCTTTAAAGTTGACTCTTGTAGAATCGAATACTAAATTTTGGCCGAATCAAAGGCTCTTAGTTCAACCTTGCTCTATATGATTCCTATGAATATTTTTCACCTAATAAGCACTCCTCACACTAGGATAATGATCATAAAACATGTATTCAAAATACCAATCATGGGATTAGAGTTTACACACGTAGGAACGACGGTTCGATTTCTAGCTCGAAAATGCAGGGTGTTACAATCAAGTATACAACAGTGTCAAAAATAGAAAGACCATCCAAAAATAAAAGATGGAGAAAAGGTTGACTCCATCTTCGAGAGCTCAGTCGATCTTTGAACTCTGACTAGCAAATTAAATAGAATCAACGACGGCCACTGGTAATCAAATCTCCCCCTAAAAGGTACAAAGTATAGTATAAGTACCAAAGTCACGGGTACTTAGTATGCATCATCGGCTGACTAAGGAAAATCAAAATATAAATATAATAAAATGCAAGATAAATAATTTAAGTCAAGGAAAGAGGTCAAATATGGTTTAATACTCCTAATGTGGAAAGTAAGTAAACGGAATAAATAAAGTAAGGAGAACATAGTTATAGCTCGCATAATTGGGCCTCCATATGACTAGAAGACATAAATAAAGTAAATAAATTAGCCAGCGCGAGCCTCATAAACCCAGTGGATACAATAAAGAAGAGGTAATAATAATAACTAGACCAAGTATCCATAACTCAAAATCAAAGTCGTTGATCTTAACATATCGTAACCACCGAACTCAAACTGGTTCCATAATTGCCTTAAATAGCCCCTCAAAGCCGGACTTGAACTGGAAATAATATCTCATATGTCAAACTTGAATTGAAACAAATATCATTAATATTAAAGTTGAGTTGAAAGTAATATCATCAATAATGTCAAAATCGAACCGATCTTAATATCATAAATCTCCAAATTTGAAAATATATTATCACATCCCAATTACCAATCTAGCATAAGTATCACATGACTAAAACCTCCTCGAAATTTCCAGAATATGATTGAAATAGCGCGTAAAGGTCTACAAAGTCTACATTGAGCCTATCAATAGTACTTGGCCTAAGGTGGGCCAAAAGGGCCCACTACTATCCCCGATAATCCGTTCAAAGGAAGATTCTACCCCAAACTAGACTAAGGTATCAATTCTTACCACAAGATTCTAAATATGTCTCATTGAGTCCTAAGATAGTAATTCTACCTAAAAAATAAGTAGTTTATTCAATTGTGCCTAATCAAGACCCCTTAATCAGCAAAATAATCCAAATCACATAAATTATGCTTCTAAGACCCAATTCCCAACCCAAAACTATCACAATATTATATCAGTACTGTAGTTAAGCCCAATCTAAGAGAAAGGTAAGCCTAGCCTACTTGAACACCAAAGAAGGCCCCATAAAGTCTACTAAATCGATGATCTTCCCCTTTCGAGAATATTCCGCACGATGACATGCTATCAAAATAGTAATCTACTCATTAATACGAGAACAACGGTACCCATATTGCATTTTTGTGCTTTGGGTCCAAAATCAAGTTAAAATCCCATGTGGGGTTCACTTGCAGAATTGCACTTTCAAAATTGTCAACATGTCCCTCTATGCTCAAGATCATTTACTCTCAAGAATGGATAAATTCTGAGCCCAAATGCTACTAAAATCAACCTAATAAGATCTAGGCATTTAAGTCTAAAATTGAAGAATTTAAACCATGAATTAGGCAGAAATTTATAAGGATTTAGATTAGGAGATGATTATTTTGAGCTAGAAAACACACCCACGATATCTTATTAATCACTCTCCTAGTTTTCCATGCTCTCTAGGGCTTTTGGCTTTTGAGACTTGTGAAAAATGGGTAGAAAATTAGGAAAAAAGTGAATTTAATGCCCTCTAAATGTCGCTTAAGCGGTCACTTGACCTCTAAAGCGGTTTGAAAATCGCTTAAGCGATCCCCACATTGGGTTGACCGCTGCTTAAGAAGCCAAGAAGTTGCTTAAGATACGTTCACTTAAGCAGATGAGTCTTTGCTAAAACAGTCGGGCTGAATCAACCTTAGCTTCTTAAGTGACCACTTGGCCGCTAAAGCAGCCTCCACTTAATTAACCAATAGTCCACTCAAGCGGATGCATCAGTTGAGTTGCACAGCAAGAACTTGGAATTTCTCCAAGTTTCCACTGACCCCTAGGGATTCATTTGGAATCTCATAAATGCAAAAAAAACTATGCTACCTTATCAAGTTTAATATTCAGGATCAATGGCATCATCAAAATTCCCATCTGGAGTCATTTCAATAAAAAGTGGGCCCCACAACCAAGGTTTATTTTTATCAAATTTTAACCAATAGCTCAAAATGAGTTTGGAATCCTTGGGACCCAAACCAAAGGTGACACAACCCGACCAGGGGCCTTATCGTAATGGGTGTCCAAAGTCCAATTAGGACTAGAGACCACCCCCACTACCCAACCCAACCTCCAGTCGTCTGCCCTGACTTGGATTAATTTTTAGCATATAACAAGATAGTGTAACATCTCATATAATGACTCTGGGATAGGATCACGAGCGTGATCGACCCAACTGAGTCTAACCGTCCCATACCAATCGTCTAACCATACCAAACCAAACCGAAACATAAATTCGATTATAACCAAATAAGTTCCATAAATAATTAAATATATAACCCTAAAATGAAAGAGGGTGGAACAACCAAAAATATTGTCAATCAGTATCAACCCTAATACTAATACCAATGCTAAGGCTGACACATATACCCATCCCATCCATTCAACCTATAGTAGTTCCACAAAGGCCTCTAACCAAAAGAATACAAATATCCATTTGGGATATGCCCCCAACCATATCCAAAACCAATATCCATAAATAATCCAGAGTATGAAATAACATCCATGAAATGGAGCCTTCCGAATAGATGAAAACTCACAACTTCAACCCAAAGCTGACCCCCCGAGTGTCCGAATGCTAAATAGAAGGATTATAATGGTCGATTCCTGCATTGTATAGGGAAACAGCCGCCTAAAGACAGGTTAGCGGGTGAACGCTAGCATGAACTCAGGATAAGGATAAAATAATTCCAATTATAAAACCAAGTGCACATAAACCATACATATATTTAACTATGCCAGGAAAGGGAAATGGGTTTAGCATGCCACTAAAACCTTTACCTAGGTTGTATAGCTTTGCTGTCCTAAAACCACCCATGGGCTATATGGGTTCAGCTACCCCTGCTGAAAGGGCCCTAGTACGTGAAGCTGCATGACCAGAGAAAAAAAAACTGGGATGACTAGTATATCCCCCAAAATATGAAGTATGGCATCATGCACATGGTCACTAGGTGTAACACCCCGCATTTCGGACGAGAACGAAAATCATCATTTTCTTCAAGTAAAGGTTCCAAAAGCCATAAATCCAATGCAAGTTTAGTGTGTTGATAAATTATGTAGTATGGAAACCTATTTGAGCATGAATTTAGATCATAGAGGTCCCCAAGCTCACGGACAATTTGAAAGTTTTCCTATCGTTCGAATTTTAGTGAGTGTTGAAACTTAGGTCAACTTTAATCGACCATTACTCTTTGTATATATTGAATTAGAGTTCCTACTATATATCAAATGAAATTTATTCGAATTATCTTTCCAACGATACCAATTTTTCAAAAATCCAACACCCGAGGAAGAAGTTATGGCTTTGCAAAGTGGAGTGTATTGTGCAGCATAAGGTGTGCGACGCACGCCCTAACTTATGCCATAAGGTGTGCGACGCACAACCTAATGTGTGCGATAAAGAGTGCACCACATAACCTATATTATGCGATAAGGTGTGCGCCGTATATGTTATTACTCAAGTGACTTAAACACTCTATTTTTGGGGCAAAATGGTCCTTTTCCCACCCTTATTTAGCCATAAACACGAAATTCAATTCCCAAATACCCCAAAATACACCTTCATTCATCAAAATTGCTCAAGAACTCTCCTTAGGGTTTCAAAATAAAAACCCAAGTAACTCAAGATTCAACCGTGGGTTTTTGAAACTAATTGCATATTTGGAATCCCCAGAACGTAGGCTTCAAGAAGCACCTATCATCTTCCCATATGGAGGTACGTGGAGTTATCTCAAAAATCTCATGGGCTTAAAAATTCATGTTTTAAAAATGGGGGTTTTGAAATTATGAATATAATCCCATTTTAAACGTTTTATGATATTGATTTGGTCTTTAGACCTATTCCCAAAGTGGTTTGATATATGATATATATATATACATGTATTCCGAAAAGATGTTAACTTGAGATCATGAATTATATGAAATCCCTCTCTTTATATGATCTCATTTTAAATTCTCATATGATGTGAAATGTTTGAAATCATCTTGACAAGCGTGACATGAAATATTTTGAAAATAGTCATGGTTTTGACTTGCAATGAGAGGGTTGTTATGTTGAAATATGATGAATATAATGGTTGCATGAAAGAATGATATGATATTGATGGCTTTCAAGTCGGGTATGACGATTCCCTATAGAATAAGATATGTGATTGAATTAAATAGAGTTTGATGCATTGATTTTACATGAGATAGGTGGATGCCCGAAGAAGGCGTTTGAGTGTAAGGGCTCATCACTGGAAACCATGTTTGCCGACATAAGGATTTGGTACCAGGCTAAGTGATCTTGTGTACTTGACTTTATGTCATTACCAAATTAGGACTATGGTTAGGATCCCAGGCTAAGTGATCTTGGGCACTACTATACTTTATTGGGTCGAGACACCCTGCTGTGTGATCTTGTGTGTCTTCCCCTCACTTATACTCTAATCTCGGCGGCAACCGAGATTTGATAGTTGGTGTAAATGTTATATGTAGGGTATTCCACCTAGCTCAGCTGCATTACATTGTTGTTGAAAACTATTACATTATGCCCATGTGTTTTCAAATGATTTGATATGAAACTACTTTATAATGGCTCTCACCTATATTTGGAAAAAAATATTATATTTTGTTTTTGATTTCTCTGTGTACCAGTACTTTTGTATTGACCCCCTTCCCTCCCAGGTTTGGAGGCAAAGTTTAGGGGTCCAGATAACTAGTAGATCTCTTCCGACAGATTTACAGAATCAAGTGGTGAGCCTTCTATATTTTGGAAGGTCTGATGTCTGTCAGTTCATTTATTATTTAGTAGTTTTGGGTCTATTGGGGGACTTGTCCCAGTTTTCAGACAGTAATTTGTTTCAGTCATGTATTAGAGATTTCACAGACGGATGTTCAGATGTCGATAGATGTTGTGAGACATTATTTTCCCTTTGTTGATTTCATTTGATTTATGACCATGTTTTTCGTAATATTGTGTATCTTACGCATATCTTATTATCATATGAATTATGTGCATGACTACCAGATAGATAGGGATGTTTCGGGCCTTCATGGTTCGGAATGCTCATCACGGCCAGGGCCCCAGTTCGGGTCGTGACACTAGGACCAAACCTCACATTGGAAAATATGAGTTTTCAGTTTTGATTCCCCTGGGACCTCCACCTTCCATGGCTTTGGTACACACACACCCCCCTTTAATCCCAATTAAAATCTTCACCAAACAACCAAACCATCTTCTATTTATTATTAACCAAGGCCATTAGTAGTGGTATTGTCATACCAACTATAACTTACGAGTATTGTCCTTAGCCAAACCTTTTTGAGATCAAGGGATTCCCATGTACCCATAGATTGTATTATCCAGTTAACTTGGGGGATTTCGATGTACCCCACAAGTATATTTATTAAGTCAAATCATTTAAACCATTCATATTGTTTAGGGTTCCATTACCAAGTTTAAACCATGCATAAGTTCCATTGAAAAACTAATTTTATAGTAAAAATATTATTATAGGCATTTTATCAAACACATTGGGGGCATAGTATTTCCAAAACCAAATTCCATCACCAAATAACCATTCCCATGAAACCAATTATCCAAAACCACCATAATGCATATAAAAGAAAAATTAAAATATGGGAAAACCATAACCAAGCATCTATAACTAAAACCCCCAAATTATATTTGAAAACCCAAAATCATACAACATTCAAATCATGAAAACATTGCATAAAACCATGCCTTTAGTTGGAACTAACAATAAGGAAAGATAACATGCCTTAAACCAAGATGATTATGGAGAGAAATCACCAAGACAAGCCCTAATTTACTCCTTAAGATAAAACCCTAGCTTTCTTTACCCTAGAACTCTAGAGAAGATTTAAGAGTGCTTTCTAAGTGTTTAAGAATGGAATAGTAGGGAAAATAACCTCCCAATAGGAATATAAGTCATGGGACCTTGGATAAGTGGGAAAATATCCATATTGCCCTCACTTAAACTACAGCTAATTCCCATCATAGGGTACAATTGACCCTTACGAGTCGTAGACAACCTGTACGAGTGGTACCCACCTCTCGTACCCTAGTCTTTCCCTTTGGACCCAAAACTGTCCAAGGTATGACACACCCAAACCTAAGTCGTATCCAATTGTATGACTAGTACCCATAAATCGTACCCCTGGCTGAATAGAATTAGGAGGTTTGAACAATGACTATCATACGAGTCTTGGGAATGACTCGTACCCTGGCTTATGGCTCATGGTGAGCCGCTCATACTCAGATCCAACCTAAGTTATCAAGTATAAGGTTAAATGAAGAAAACAAATAACCTATATCCATCGATATGACTCATACCACCCAAGTCGTACCCATTCCAGTGACTAAATCTATCCCACCAACCAATACTGGTTAGTATACAATTGGACAATACCACGCATACCCAAGCATACGACTTGTTCCATAAGTCGCATCTTGCCTAGAAACCAAAAATCAAGAAAATTTTCTAAGGTCCACAAACCAGGGTATTTCAAAAGGCCCCCTAGCCTAAATCAATGTTATAGAGCTGATGAAAATGTCAAAATTGGCATACAAGGTCGTTAAACTAAAGTTTATGTTTGATAGTCAATCCTTACCAGCGAAGACTTTAAAATAGAAAAACGTCTCTAAAAAACAAATAAACTTCCCGTAACTAATCTGGCAGCTCCAACAAATCACAAATGACTTGAGGTAGCTTTAGGAAAGCTCTAAATGGTTAATGTGTGGAAATGCAGAAAGTCACCTAGAGGGTTATTACACAAATATTGTTAAATTGGTGAATGCAATATTTGACTTTGATTGAGAATTTCCCATTTTCTCTCTATTTTATGAAATAAACATGACACTTGAAAAATTATTTCAAGAGAGGCATATAGAGTTGGTGAACTCACCAAAGACTTGATCCTTCAATGGAAAAACAAATATTTAAGTACATCCATTTGGGAAATAAGTTGTTGCACCATCAAATATCCAATTTCAAGTTCAGTATCAAAGATCATGGTGAAGTTGTCCACGGTCAATCTTCAAAGAAGATCTTGTACATGTAGAGTTTTGACTTTAATAAAATACCTTGTCCACTTTCTATGGTAGATCTTTGAGCCCAATATCGTGCACAATTTGGAAACCAAATTTATAAGTACTCATCTTCATATTATTTAGTGAAAAAATACATAATTATATATTGTGAGAAAATTAATCAGGTGCCTTCTGAAGATTTTTAAATTGTTCCTTTGGAGATTTTGGAGAGAGAAATACCTCTTTCATATGTTAACCCAATTAAATTGGGAAGAAGGCAAATAAATAGGAGGCATGGAGTCGAGAAATCATTTCCAACAAGAAAAATAGGTGCTCTATATGTAAGATGGTTGGCCACAAAAGAAATACATACCCATATCAAAATGCTCCATAATTATTATAATAGTAAATAGTCTTGTTGTTGTTTTAATTATGAAGTTGATAATTTTAGCTTATTTTAGTTGAATATATGTTATTTAACGTATAAAATATATTTTTATTTATGGTCCAACAACAGTCGTATGTGTGCGAACAACTTCTGTTACAATATATGTTATATCTGTTGCAACAGATGACTCATTTGTTGAAAATAATCCAACGGATATACACATCTATTGCAGCAGAGGAATGATATGTTTGGTTATTTCCAACATACACTGCATATGTTTGATGTGAAATGTTTCATTAACTTATGATTAGTAAAAAAGCAAATTTATTTAACTATCATTATCATTCAATTAATAAGTTTAGTTACAATCTCAACGAATTACATAGTATTACATGATCAACTAAGTGTATAACCTATTACAACAAATTATAACCTATAGAAATTGATGTCTATATCTGTTTGATTATTTCCAACAGATGAGTCATTTGTTACAATAGATGTCTATGTTTGTTTACTTTGATGTGAAATGTTTCACTAAATCATCATCAGTAAAAAAAGGTTATCAATTGACTATTTTGATGTGAAATTCTTAATTAAATCATGATTTATAATAAGAAAATTTATATAACGATAATTAGCTTTCAATTAATAAATTCAATTACAATCTCAATGAATTGCATAGTAATTGCATGATCATATAAGTGTATTTGTCCTAAATAGAGTGAATAATTGACTAATTTGATGTGAAATGTTTCATCAAATCGTTATTAGTAATAAATAAAGTAATTTAACTATAATTAGCTTTTAATTAATAAGTTCAATTATGATTTCAATGAATTTCATTGTAGTTACATGATCAACAAAGTTTATTCGTCCTAAATAGAGTGATAAATTGACTAATTTGTTGTGAAACGCTTCACTAAATCAAAATTAGTAATAAATAGATTTATTTAACTATAATTGGTTTTCAATTAATAAGTTTCATTACAATCTCAATGAATTACATAGTAATTACATGATCATTAAGTGTATTCATTCTAAATAAAGTGATTAATTGACTAATTTGATGTGAAATGCTTCACTAAACCATCATTAGTAATAAATAAATTTATTTAATTTTAATTAGCTTTCAATTAATAAGTTTAATTACAATTTCAATGAATTACATAGTAATTATATGATCAACTAAGTGTATAACCTATTGCAATAGATGGCTATATCTATTTGATTATTTCCAATAGATGAGTTATTTGTTGCTACAGGTTGGCCATTTTTGAAATAAATGTCTATATTTATTTGATCATTTCCAATAGTTGAGTCAACTGATGCAATAGGTTAGTCATATGTTGTAATAGATATCTATATCTATTTGATTATTTTTAATAGATGGGTCATCATTTGTGTTGCAATAGATGTATATAATTGTTTGATTATTTCTATCAAATGAGTTATCTATTGCAACAAACGTCTATATATATATTTGATTATTTCTAACAGATGAGTCGTCTATTGCATTGCAATAGATGTTTATATGTTTTTGATTATTTTCAACAAATAAATAATCAATTGCACAGCTTAGTCATCTGTTGCAAAAGATGTCTATATCTTTATGTTTATTTCCAATAGATGAGTCATCTACTATATTGCAACAGATGTCTAAATATATTTGATTATTTCTAGCAGGTGAGTCATTTATTGTAATTGATAATGCTCATGTTGTAATATTTGAACTTAGTAATCTATTTTTAGTAATAATCGATATTTTCCAAATCTAAAGATAAAATAGAATTCTTGACAAAATAATTGGACATCACTTAAAATTAAATATTGTCATCACCAATTACGTAATATAATTAATGAAAGATACTAAAGATAAAATATTTTTATGTTATCTAGAAATTATCAATTACACATCCAGATAAGTCAAACAAATTACAACCCACATTAGGGCTCCAAACTCTTCCATGTTACCCCAGCACCTAAACCTCTTACATCCTTGCAATTGTATTGTCATTCAATAAGGTCTTGGAGTTTTCATACAAGTATCAATTATCAAATGCTCAATAAATGCAAGCGAGTATGACTTGTATGTGACACTAGTCTCATTTATAAGAAGGTTCTGTTTTCGAACTTCAAAAGACCATCATTTATTAGAGAAACTTTTTTGACAAGTGATCCATTATACCACTTTGCTTCAACAATTTTGAGAATAACTCAAGCAAAGGCTCCATGAAAATAGAAAAATCCCACTCGTCATAAATTAGTATGTTGTAATCATAAATATTCATGACTTCCTCATTCATAATGATCTCAAAAGTCACAAAATATTTATTCTTCAAGTTCATCACTGCAAAAAATTTCTTTGACTATGTCCAATCTATGGCATTTAGATATGAACTCTTCCCATTATAGTAATCAATCGTGTACGTATTCTATTCACACTCAGCAAGTAACTCTTCAATTTTCTGTCACTAGATTTGTCACTTCTTTGCTGAGTTTATTGTACCTACTTAAGAAGTTACCATAGAAGTAGAGGTCCATGATCCTATCCCTGAGATCATAGTACTCAGTGAATTTTTGTACCTCTCCTGCAAGAGGTAAAGAATTTTATCAATATGTTGATGTAAGAATACAATTTAAATAAGTTAGTAACTTATAATAACAATTGAAAAGATACAACAGATGACTTATCTATTGCAACAGATGAAGAATTTGTTCAACATCTGTTGCATAAGTTCTCTGAACCTGTTAAAAATTACCCAAACTAATGAAACAGATGGGTAATGTGTTGCCTCAGAGGACTAGTCTATTATACAAAAATAGAAAATCTATTACAATAGATGAGACATCTATTGCAACATATCTATGAATTTGTTAAAAGATTATGCATTCTTACGCAATAAATAAATAATCTATCATAACAAATCGGTTATCTAAATAAACATACCAATAAAATTGAATAAATAATAAATAAAAGGTTAGAAAGAGTAACTCATCCAGTCCTCATACCACTAGTCCATATTTGTCATGTTCTTGAAATAATTTGGCCCAAATTTATGCATGAAGTAGACTTATGAGGCATTTTTTTATTTCATAAGCGTGTTCATCTTTGTATTCTTATGGATTTCACCAACTTACTAATATTTACCTTTATCAGTTGTCCCTGCTCTCTTATGGCCTACTAAAGTTGTTCAACAATGAAAGGAAAAGGAGTTACAATTTTTCTTGATTTAATATTTGATAGTACCTTGAAAAATACTTTTTTCCTCCTCTTAATCTCCAATAGAGTGTATGGCTATGTAATCTTCCTTGATGGTTTGACACCCCTCTTAGATGTCAACTCCTTAACAACAACAGTCAAAGCATTAATATTTAGTCAAGTTATCATATTTGTCCTTGCATTCTTGGCATTTGTGTGCAGAACATGAGCTTGAAGAGAGACCAAAAGAGGTGGTATTCCCATTGAAAGGGTGAATCCACCATATCCATCACTAGTATGAAAATCATAATAGTCAACTCTTTTTTTAATAAAAAATAAGCATCATCAATATGCTAATCATTATCTCTTACATCAGCATCATTAACACCAATACCCAAATCTGTTACAACATCTGCAAAAAAAACTCAACAAGAACAAGCTAACATTCCCTAGGTACTTTTATTTTGATAGTAGTTGCTCTAACTAATTTTTTTAGCAAGTTCACCTTAGGGTCTAGTTTTGTTACAACAATCCCTAGATTATGAAAGTCAGACATCTACAACTCTTGCTCAGTAGGTACAAGCCAGGGATGCACAACTTATAAATAAAAGTAGATCTATTAAAATAAACTTATACTTTGTAGGAGATTTTTCATCTATTGCAATAGATAAGTAATATATTACAATAGATTATCCATTTGTTGCATTAGTTTAAAATATATTGAATAATTTGTTAACAGTTATAGCGAACTTGTGTAATAAATGACTCACCTATTGCAATAGATTACTCATCTGTTGCAACAGATAAGTGATCTATTGTAATAGATTACCAATTTGTTATATTCATTGCAGTAGATAGATAATCTGTGGAGAAAAGTTGCAATAGATAGTTCATATGTTGCAACAAATGGGTAATACCTATTTGTTGCAAAAAATGGGTAATTTATTACAAAAAGATGGTAAATCTATTGCAACAAATGAATTATTTGTTGCAGTGTGTTAATTTAAGTAAAAATATTAACTTGTTAACTTGAGTAAAATTATTCTATATAAATGAAGACATACTGCATTATCAAAAGGGTTGAAGAGATCAAGGATATTCATCCTTGAGTTATTCTTGAAAAACAACCACCTAAGGATACTTGAATGAATAATTCTTTTGAATAGTCCTTGACTTGCTGTCGGAGGTGAGGAAAGACTTCAAATTCCCAAGAAAAAAAATATAAACATGATGCAAATAAAAAATCAAAATAGTTATTCAATAGCATAAATAAATTAAACACTAAAGAAATAGGGGTGAAGATTAGCATGAAATCTAAAGAAAATTCATACTAAGTTGATCGCGTTTAGAGATAACTTTGTCAATAAATATAATAGTCAAGAAATAGATTTTATATCACTACGGATAATTGTTAAATGCCTCCAAATTCTGAGCAAGCACCAACAATTCAGGTTCTGTGACTTTGTTAGTGTCTCTAGCCCATAAAATAAAATGTATAAACCAAATGAAGCATAATGGCTCCGTGTGATTCTTCAAAAACCTTTTATTTTTTAGTTCATCTATCAACTTCCTGGCTTTGTAGCTTGGTCCAACAATAGACAATAATTTATTTATTTTATCTTTGACTTTGTTGATTTTAGTGGGTGGCTTGGTTAGTGTCCTGTCTTTTTTTTTATGCATTGGCTGATTTAAGTGTCTTGCTTCCTTTGACCTTTTTTATGACATCTCAGGCCAGTCACTGTGGAAAATTCTTTAATGCCAAAAAAAATCCCAAATGCCACAGTAGTTTATCCAAATCTCATTCATCTTCTTATCTTTATCCTTTAATGCTTCATCATCATCACCTTTATACTTTATCTTGCACTTGACAAGATCATATACCATAGTCATTTGAATGTGTGCATTGTTATCCTCCGGCAGATCAAGAAAGTATCCAAAATAGCTGAATTTAAAGTATTCCTTCAATTTTTCATTCCTCAATATATTTCTAATTCCATCAAAAAATTTATCCATGATAAATTTAACTACAAAATCACCAGTCAAATCTGTAGAGTTATCTATAGTCATCTCAACTTGAAACTTGTCAATACTAAAAGTTTTGAATAAATCATGTTGGGCTTTTGATCTACATTAATGATCAATCGATGATAGCTTAACATCATCAACAACATTATCATCAGCTCTTTCCTCTCATCCTCTCTTTTATTTTCCTCTTCAGCATATTCCTCACTTTTCTTTCCATCTTCTTCCTCCGCATATCCTTTCTCGCTATCTTTTTCCTCTTCATCCTCACCTTCATCCTGACCTTTCTCTTTATTTCCTTTATAATTTTCTTTATTATCTCCATCTTCATCATCTCCATCTTCTTTCTCATTTTTATTTCCATATTCCTCATCTATAACTTCTTCCTTATTTCCCTCATCTTCCTTTTCTACATCATCTCTAGATCTTTTAACTGATTTTCCTTTAATATCTTCTTTATTATCTCTTTCTACATCTTCATTCTCTTTTTATATATCTACAGATGGTAACACTTTATTTGTTTGTGGAAGGACTTGTTAAACAAGTTTTTCTAATGATGTTTGTAATTTAGCTATTTTACTAGCTTTGTCAGAAGTTGATCTACTCTCTTTTCTTTTGGGGGTCATTTGTCTACAAACAAGAGGAAAATAAAAAAGATTACTATTGTGTGCATCATTAAAAATGACATAATATAAATTTAAAAAGACAACATAGTAAAAAATATTTCAAATAGATGACTCATCTATTGCAACAGATTTCATCTATTGCTGCAGATAAGTCATCTGTTGCAATAGATAGGTCATCTATTGCAACACATAGGTCATTTGTTGGAATGAATCAAAATTATTTTGTTACTTTTTTGCTTTCTTCCAATTGATGACCAATCTATTGCAATATATAAGTCATCTGTTGCAAAAAATGGGTCATTTATAGGAAGAAGCATAACAATAAATACAAATGATATAGTTGATTCCAACAAATGTTTAATATTTTCCCATAGATTCTTATTTTTGGCAACATATTACACATCTGTTGGGTAATATTTTTATTATGCATATATATATAAACAAGAACACCAACAACAAGCTATATCACATCAAGAACACCACCAACAACAACACCAAGCTATATCACCTTGAACAACATCAGTGTTTTTACCAATACACTAAAAACAATAATACCACCAACAATAACGCCAAATATATCAAGAAAATCAAGAACACCAACAATACTACCAACAACACCAACAAAATTAAAAATACCAAGAACATACATAGAATACAAATGACACCAACAAAACAAAAAACACCAAAAATGCCAACACCACTAACAACACCAACAAATATCAAGATAAGTGATTTAATACAACAACACAAATAACAAGATAAAATTGTCACAATAGATATCTCCAAAAAAAAAGTCAAAGTTTAAGTTTCACTAGTTTTACAACAATGTTCGAGAACAAGAATAAGAACAAGAACAAAAACAATACCACCAACACTAACAGCACCAACAACACAACACCACCAACAACACAAACAAAACTAAGAACACCTAGAACATAAACAACACCTAGAACACAAATAAAACCAACAAAACAAACAACACCAAAAAAGCCTACAAACAATACCAGCAAACACTTACAACACAAATAATACCAAGTGAAGTGATTTAATTCAACAACACAAATAACAAGACAAAATTGTCACAATCGATATCTCCGAAAATAAGTCAAAATTCAAGTCTTACTATTTTTACAACAATATTCGAGAGCAAGAACAACAACAACAAAAAAAAATCACATTTCACTCAGAAAATATACCATATTTATATCAACCACCATATTAAAAGAACAAATACCACAAGTTAGAATTTTCTCGGGTTCTTTTTTTCTTTTTTTGAACATTAAATCTCAAAATTGTTAGCCCAAACTTAAAGAGAATATAACTAAAGTTCTTCTGTTTCTTCATTAACTAAAAACCTCTAATTTTTTGAAAACTAACAAAAAGAGAAGTCTTTATTTTCGAAGAGAGAGAAATGAATGGCTACAAGAAAAGAAGAAAAGATAAATAAGTTGAATAATGACTTATCGGAGATTTGAAATCATCGAAGAGGTTGCCAGTGGAGATTTTTTGGGAAGTTTTTGAAGTTTTGTTGGGAAGAGAGTTCAAAAATCTATCAAGAGAAAAGAAAGTCGGTTATTCCTTTATTGAAAACTAATATGAAAATAATGATTGGGGTTCCCTCCCTTATTTGTTTGTATCATATATACTATATTAAAAGTGTGAATGGCCTTAGAAATGTTATTTGAATTTTTTGCTCTTCATTAAAAGACTCTGCATCATACAAAATCATCTTTTTACTATTTTTCTCAAATAATTTTATATTATTTAAAGGTAAAGAGGTTTTCTGCTTACAGTTGAATTACTAATTTTATGATAATGTTTTTTGTTTGATTCATGAGTAGTTCCATCAAAAAAGTATCGCTAGGTTCTCCAAAAAAATGTTTTTATTGTTATTTTTCCATGGCTTTTATAGAAAGAAAAATTTTCTGAATATATATGAAAATATGCAAATTCCTACTGAAATAATATTTAGTATCCTTCTCTAATAGAAATTAGTTTCCTACAAAAAGGTCTAGCCGCAATATATAGGGAAATATGCAAGGTGCACTTTTTTCAAAACAAAAAAATAAGGGATGACCAAAATATGAGGATATATATAAATATATATATATATATATACGGGCATAATCTAAAGCCTCTGTTAAATCATCAAAGACTTTATAGAGAGGGGTTGTATAGTCTTTTACATAATCTATTACCTCTGTCCATGTCTGAAATACTTCATGTGTCTTTCTCCTAAGAACAACATAAAATTTAAATTTGTTATTGCTATTTTTCTCAGTAAAATAATAACTTAAAGCATTCAGGACTGAAATAAAGTATCTAATGTCTTTTGGTGCCTTGTTGTAGAAGATCTATTATTGATTCTTTTTGGACAAGTATTTGCTAAGTGCTCTATGCTACCGCAGGTAAAATATTCTAATTTCATTCTTGGTTTAGTTGTTATTTTAGATAGCACACTATTTGTTAATTTGTTTTGGGTAAAACTTGATCTTTGTCTAGTAAAACTTGATCTTTGTCTACTTGGGAATGCTGAAAAAAGGTATCCTTTTCAGTTTTTAATTTGTATCCTTTTTTATTAATGAATAATCTACTTTTATAAAAAACACTATACTTTAAATAGTATTAGTTTTTATCTCTAATTATTATTTTATTTATCCTTATAATATCTAAAATTAAGGAATCCTAAATAAATAGTTATAATTTTAAAAATTAAGAAGTCCTAAAAATGTGGTAAAAAATACATGATAAAATATATTAAGAGAATTATTAATTAAATTGAATAAAATTTTATTTTTAAAATATTTACTAAAGTTTTGTTGTAAAATGTTATTTAATTTTGTTTAAACCATAGTATCTCCTTGAAACACCCCAAACTTTGGCCCTTGCAAAATTTCCCGAGTCTTGAACATTCTGTTCATTATACGACTTACACCATATCACTCGTATGGTGTAGGTACGGGTTAAGGACCCTAGTCGTATGTTGGTTAGTGTCATATTGTCCAAGTTCTGTTCTTGGTAGGAGAAGGCATCACATGAGTCGTAGGCACATGATACGAGAAGTATAGTGCCAACCGTATGTTGTTCAGTGTCTATCCTTGACATTCTGTCTAGGGTATGATTTGAATGGGTACTAGTCATATGGTAGAGTATGACTCATGTTAAGGAGTTGTATGTTAGAAAGATTATGGTGTCCAACATGCTAATCAACATACGAGTGAAGGGTATCACTAGTATAATGTGGGTACGAGTGGAGAGGCCAAATTGTACCCTCCTGCGAGCCTTTGACAACTTTTAAACTGAGGGTATTTTAGAAATTTCCAACCCAAAGACTTTAAGACCCCATGTATTATAAGATGATTTGGTCCATCATTATTCACTTGGAAAGATCAATACACTCTCAAAATCCTCTCTAAACTATCTTGAAGATTGGGCTGGGGTTTCTGTAAGGTGTTCATCTAGAGGATCAAGAGTCAAGTTCTTTTCGTGAATCTTCATGAATAAGGCATACAACTCTTCCTTCATTATGAACGAATAAGGCATACAACTCTTCCTTCATTTTTAGTTCATAAAAATCATGTGTTTTATACATTCTTTTTGAATCATAAATGGTGGATTTGAAATCAATAGTTGAGGGTTCGAATGCATATTGTTGAGTCTTGTTCCCCCATGATTTCACTTGTGTTTATGCATGTTTTCGATGATGGTTTGGCACATGTGGGTGTATGGAAATTGTAGTTTAATAAATGGGTCATGATTAACCCTAACATGATGGTTTTTTACTTGAATAATGGTTTGATAATAGTGTGCCCTCAACTTATTTGTGAAAATATCTATAATAAGGATTTTGTCACATGATGAGTTGTGTTTTGAACTAATGCTTGGCATAAAATTTTTAATAAAGGATGAATGATTTGTAAAGGTCTTGATGACTACAAAATGAATTGAATTGTGATTTGAACTAAGGAATTGACCTAATAATGTAAATAGTTGGTAAATGGTTTCATAAAGACCTTGTAGGTCATGAATTAACTTGTATTATAACCTTGGTAGTTTGAATGGTTAAATGGGTTCTAGTCCTGAATGTTGAATTAAATTGATAACTTTGTATAGACAATGAGTTCAAGTTTCAAAGTTGAATGGTAATGGTTATGGCATGTTGTACGCTTGCAAGTAGGGTTGGTATGGAGATACCAATGGGATGTATTTGGTAAGTAATTGGACTAATGGTTGTGTGAATGTGTAAATGATATTTTAATTGGGTTTTAAAGCGGGATGTGTAGCCAGGATGGGAAAGTGGAGTTTGAAGTACTAATACTAAAAACTGCGATAGCCGGTGCGAGTGTCTATATGACTGGGAGGTTTGAGTCCCCAAATAGATATATGAATAAGAGGTTCAAGTCCCTCATATTGTATATATTGGTGCTAAGTCACCTTGATTATGATGGGAGGTTCAAATCCCCTATAATGGCATATACGGATATGGATATTCTCTGGTTCATGCGGCTACACGCATTGGGGCCCTTCCAGCTAGGGAAAAGTTGGGCCCATATAGCCCATGGGTACCTTGTATTTTGACGGTTATGCTACACAGCCCATGTTAATATTTTCAAATTTCATACTAATCCTTGTTCCCTCTCCTAACACAATATGCATATGTATATGTATACTTGTGATTGCATATGATGATTTGGATTGGTTTAACTAATGGCATTATTTTATTCCTCTACCCCAGAGTTACATGCTAGCATTCTAATCACTAACCATCTCCAGATGCTATATCCCACACGATATAGGGACAAGATCTATTTCTTCTTTTCCTATGCAGTGATCAGGGGTTTAAGAAGTTTGGGAGTTGACGTTAAAGTGTTGAGCTTCCATACTTTGGAAGGAATACATTTTATGGTCTTTTTCTTTTTGTCATAGACATTGTTAGACTTGGTTTTGGGCTATTTTTAGGGGCATGTCCCGACATTCTATTGGCTTTGGTTGTAGAGGCTTTATGGATTACTGTGGACTTGGGTGTGTTGGTTTAGTGCATTGTGGTGATGAATAGTTTAGACATTTCATAATATATTGATAATCTTATTTTGTGTAACTTGATATATGATTGAAAGTCATCCGACACTTATGGTTAATATGTTAGTTAGGTTAGGTGAAAGGGGTGATCTTCGATCCATGTGGGACTTGGGATACTCGTCATGGCTAGGCCTCGGTTTGGATCATGACCAAGTTGGTATCAGAGCCTAGGTTCATGGTCAATTGGGTGTCCACAAAGTCGTGTCAAGTAGAGTCTCTTTTTTAGGTATGTACCGCACCATACTTATAAGAGAGAGGCTATGAGATATTTAGGAATGTTTCCCTTTCTTGTCTTATTTTTGAGCTATAGAGTTTAAGGTCTTGGATTCTTCTAATTTTTATTTGCTCGTCTTTTAGATCATGCCTCCAAGAATATATGATGTTCATGCAAACTCTTATGTCTCGTCTGAGGACAATGTGGTTAGAGATCTCTAAATTTTAGAGTCAAGACCCGATTAAGGTTCGCTGAATCCGACTGTCCTAGTGAGGTTCCGCCTACCCCCATAAATCCTACTCCTGAGGGTGATACTCATACTCAGTCACATCTCGGGAAGGTTACTAATACTGAGTTTCGTCGCTCAATTACCCTGTTTGCTTAGTTAGTGACATCTCAGTCACAATAGTCTAGTTCTGTTGGTGCTGCTATGGGTTCATTTGAGGCCACTAGAGTTGGCCAATTTATAAGGTTGCACCCTCCTATGTTTACTGGTATAAAAATTGAGAAGGATCCTCAAAGCTTCATTGATGAAATAGAGAAGATATTTCGGGTTATGCATCCTTCGGAGATTGAGGGTGTTGAAAGATTTGGTGTACCAACAGTAAAAAGAGTAAAAATAGTCGAGAGGTGAGGATTCTAGTTCTATCATGTGGGATGATTTCTCTAGTGCATTTCTTCATCATTTCTTTTCTCAGGAGTTGAGGAAAGCTAAAGTAGAAGAATTTGTTCATTTAAAGCAAGGGAGGATGACAGTCAACGATTATGCCTTGAAATTCCATCAGTCGTCCCGATATGCTTCTGAATTGGTATCTAATATGAGGGCCCGAATGAGAAAGTTTTCTTCATGATTGTCTCATGAGTTGATCCATGACAGTAAGGTTGCCTTAATGATAAAGGACATGGACATCTCCATATTGGTTGTGTGTATGCAACAGGTCGAAGAGGAGAAAAAAAATAGGCTGAGATTGGTAAGAGACAGAGTACGAGGTCTCGATTTTCATAATAGGGTGGGGGCCAAAGACTGGGAAGTGGCCTAAGAGAAAGAGTTGAAGGAGTCCTAAATCCTATTCGATGGCTAATTCTCCTTATCCAAAGTCGTCGGGAGAAAGACATTTTTAGGGTGGTGATGCTTTTAGGGCACAGGTTGCCTATTTTCAGGCCAGTAGGGCGGTCTATACCATTCTACTCTCCTTGTAGATTGTATGGTCAGCATCATTATGGTCGGTGTGAGAAAGGGAGGAACCGATGTTTAATGTGTGGTCAGATTAGCTATATAGAAGTTCATGAACATTGCAGTTCATGTGTTGTAATTTTATTATTGAGGGCACATCTGACTTTGGCTTAGTGCACGATTTTCATGAACATAAATTAAATCGTTCAAACTTCAGAACTTAAAAGCACTAATGGGATATTTTCAAGACTGCGTGCAATCCCATAACTGTCTGTGGGGCTATTTGAGAAAACTCTATCTATAAGGATTTAAGCTTGTTTATTTCTATTTCCCCAAGAATAAGGAAGAGTTGGCACGAATGGATTAACATAATAATCTGCATAAGTTCTTTAGAGAACACTTTTATTGCACAGTCTGAAACATAAAAGAATGGAAACATTTCTTAAATGCCCTGTAGCCTTTCAAAGAAAAGTATAGACATTTCTGTACCATTTTGTAAGACTCAACTAGACACGGATTTATAGACACCCTAGGACACTTGAACTCTGGTCTCTGATACCAAGTTTGTCATGACCCAAGACTACCGCTAGTTGTAAAACGGTGATTGAAACCACAAGTGATCCCAAGCTAACCTATGAACTATATACTGCTTGAGCAACTGATTTAAATTGTATAAAAACTAAATTCACTAAGAGAAAACATAATCATGACAAAGTCTGAATAAATATAATACTGATAAAGTTTACATCATGATAAAATTGAAGAAAGAAACTTGAATTACATGTAATGACTCTGACTAACTATCTATGAAGCCTCTACTATACTAACTATAGGTAGATAGGACATGCCTCCTACTACTACTAATCAATATGTAAGGATAATAACAATACAACATATGAACTGCAATGGATTGGAGTTCCTAAAATAGTAGATTGACAATTTGATGGTTAATTGTCCCTTTAAAGTTGCTTCTGGGCCAAACAAGGTTCCTATTGCCTCTTCATCATCTCCTGCACCAAAGGGTTCCACCTCTGGCTCCGACACTGGTTGGAACCGCCGTGATGCTCTTACTACTCACCAGGGGTCTAAGGCATCTCCGCATATTATTACTGGTATTTTGAAAATCTTTTCTCATGATGTGCACTATTTACTTAATCTAAGGTTCTCTCTCTCTTATGTGACCCCATTTGTGGTTGTGCATTTTGGTTTTAATCTTGAGTGTCTATTGAATTCTTTTTATATTTCTACCTTGGTATGAGATTGTGGTTGTCAGAAGAGTCTATAGAGTATTTATGGTAGTTGTTAGTAGTAGAGAAACTCTTGTAGACTTGATAGAGTTGGACACGACTGATTTTGATGTTATTCTGGAAATAGACTGGTTGCACTCATGCTATGCTTTCCTAGACTGTCGGACCCTTAAGGAGAAGTTTATATTGTATCTTAGAGCTCAGAGATTAATCTCCAACGGGTGCCTCTATCATTTAGTCCATGTTAAAGATTCTAACTCGAAGGGTCCTTCTTTACATTCTGTCCCAATGGTGAATGAGTTTCCCAAGGTCTTCCTCGATGACCTTATCGATGTCCCTCCTGATAAGGAGATTAATTTTGGTATTGATCTTGTTCTGGACACTCGTCCAATTTTTATTCCCCCATATAGAATCCAGCTGAGTTAATGGATCTTAAGGAGAAACTAAAGGATCTTTTAGATAAGGGTTTTATCTGTCCTAGTGTATCCCCACGGGGTGCACCGGGTTTGTTCATGCAAAAGAAGGTTGGTTTTCTTCATATGTGTATTGATAACTGAAAGTTGAATAAGGTGACGATAAAGAATAAGTATCATCTTCCGAGGATTGATGATCTCTTAGATTAGCTTTAGGGTGCCAAATTTTTCTCTAAGATCAACCTTTGGTCCGAGTATCATCAGTTAAAGATTAGGGAGATGGATATCCCTAATACAGCTTTCTGTACCTGGTATAGGCAATTTGAGTTTCTAGTTATGTCTTTTGGGTTGACCAATGCCCCAGAGGCATTTATCAATTTAATGAATAGGGTCTTCCATCAATTTCTATATTTGTTCGTCATTATCATCATTAATGATATCTTGGGGTACTCTAAGAGTGAGGTGGAACATGCCAACCACATTCGTCTTGTGTTGCAGACCTTGAAAGATCAACATTTGTATGCTAAGTTCTCTAAATGCGAATTCTGGTTGAATGCCATAACTTTTTTGGGCCATGTTGTGTCTAGTAAGGGGATTATGGTGGATCCTCAGAAAGTTGTTGTGGTTAAGAGATGGCCTAGACCCACGACTCCAACCGATATTCAAAGTTTTTTGGGTTTAGCAAGTTATTATAGGAGGTTCGTGGAGAGTTTTTCCTTTATTGCTACTCAATTAACCAAATTGACTCAAAAGAAGGTGAAGTTCTTGTGGTCGGATGCTTGCGAGGGTAGCTTTGAGAAGTTGAAAGATAAGTTTACTTTAGCTTCAGTTTTGACTCTACTCAAGGGTACTGAGGGATTTATGGTTTATTGTGATGCGTCCCAAATTGGTTTGGGTTGTATGTTGATGCAGTATGGTAAGGTAGTTGTCTATGCCTCTAGATAGTTGAAGGTTTATGAGAGGAACTATCTGACTCATGACTTGGAATTGTTAGTTGTGGTGTTCACATTGAAAATTTGGTGTTACTATCTTTATGGGGTCCATGTTGATAATTTTTCGATCATAAGAGCCCACAGTATATGTTTACTCAGAAAGAGTTTAATCTAAAGCAAATAAAGTGGCTCGATTTACTGAAGAACTATGATATGAGTCTTTACTACCATCCAGATAAAGCTAATACAGTTACTGATGCTCTAAGTAGGTTGTCAATAGGTAGCTTGTCGCATGTGGATGAGGATAAGCTGGAGTTAGTGAAGGATATTCACTATTTGGCTAATCTTGGAGTTTGTATCTTAGACTCTGAGGATGGTGGTGTGATAATGCAGCAGGTAGCGCAATTATCTCTTGGTTCAAAAATAAAAGAGAAGTAGGTAGTGGATCTTCTTTTGATAAAGATCAGGGATGATATGGGTAAGCAAAAGGTAATGGCCTTCGAGATCAGTTGAGATGGTATCATGAGGTACCAAGGAAGGTTGTGTGTTCCCGTCGTGAATGGATTATGAGGCAAGATTTTGGTCGAGGCCCATAAGTCACAATATACGGTTCATCTTAATTCAACAAAGATGTATCATGAGCTCAAGGAGATATATTGGTGGAATAACATAAAAAGAAATGTAGTCGAGTTTGTGGATAAGTGTATAGTGTGTCAGCAAGTAAAGGTAGAGCACTTGAGGCCTGATAGGTTTCTTTAAGAGATTGAATTACCAATGTGGAAATGGGAAATAATTAATATGAATTTTGTTATCGGCCTTCTGAGGTCACAGAATCAGTGTGACTCTATTTGGTTCATTATGGATAAGATAACTAAGTCCGCTCACTTCTTGCCAATGAGGACTACCTATTCTGCGGAGGATTATGCGAAGTTGTACCTTCAGAAAATTGTAAAGTTGTATGTTATACCTGTCTCAATTATTTTAGATCGAGGTACCCAGTTGTAATCATATTTTTGGCGCTCTTCTCAGTGTGGTTTGGGGACCAAAGTAAGTCTTGGTACAATTTTTCATCGACAGAAGAATGGGCAAGCCGAAAGAACCATTCAGACTTTGAAGAATATGTTGCGATCCTGTGTGATTGATTATGGTGGTAGTTGGTTTGACTAGTTGTCTTTGATTGAATTTACTTATAACAATAGTTACCATTCTATCATTGGTATGACCTTGTTAGAGGCTTTGTATGGTAGGAGGTATAGGTCTCTTATTTGGTGGTTTGAGGTTGGTGAAGCAGAAATATTTGGCTCGAATTTGGTTCACCAAGCTATGGAAAAGATGAACGTGATTCAGGATAGGCTTAGGACCGCCCATAGTCACCGAAAGTCCTATATGGATGTGAGATAAAGGGACCTGGAGTTTGAGGTTAGAGATTGGGTGTTCTTTAAACTATCTCCCATGAAGGGAGTAATGAGGTTTGGGAAGAAGAGAAAGCTTAGTCCCCTGTATGTAGGCTAGTATATAGTTTTGGGAAGGGTTGGTAGTGTTGCATATGAGTTTGAATTTCCCTCTAGCATAAGTTCCATTCATCTGGTATTCCATGTATCTATGTTGCAGAAGTGTGTGGGTGATCCTTCATTGGTTATCCCTTTAGAGGACATTGGTATTTCAAATTCTTTGTCCTATGAGGAGGTCTCGGAGAAGATCTTAGATCTGCAAGTTTGTCGATTGGGAATGAAAGATGTGGCTTCGATGAAGGTTCTATGGTGGAACAAAAAGTTCGAGAAAGCTATTTGGGAAGCTGGGGAGGACATAAAGTCCAAGTATCCATTCCTATTCCCAATTCTAGAAAATCGTGCTTAAGGCATGTGTTGTTCTTAACACTTTTTTTTTATATTTTGTTGATGGTAGATTGTGAATCTCTTGGTGTTTTTTTTTTGTATTAAAGGTAAGAGTAGAGATGTTTGGGGTGTAATCATGCTTGTAGTGCCTCATCCCATCATTCGAGGATGAATGATCCTAAGGGTAGAGACTGAAACACCCCAAACTTTGGCCCTTGAAAAATTTCCTGAGTCTTGAACATTCTGTATATCTACGACTTAAACCATAACACCGGGTCAAGGACCCTAGTGGTATGTTGGTTAGTGTCACATTGTCCAAGTTTTGTTCTTAGTACGAGAAGGAAATATAAGAGTCGTATGCACATAATGCAAGAAGTATAGTTCCAACTGTATGTTGTTCAGTGTCTAGTATTGATATTCTATCTAGGGTACGATTTGAATGGGTACGAGTCGTATGGTAGGGTACGACTCATGCTAAGGAGTTGTGCGTTGGAAAAATTATGGTTTCCAATATTCTGATCAATATATGAGTGGAGGGTACCGCTCGTATGATGTGGGTATGAGTGGAAAGGCCAAATCGTACCCTCTTGCGAGTCTTTGACAACTTTTAAGCTGAGGGTATTTTATAAATTTCCCATCCCAAGCCTTTAAGACCCCACGTCTTATAACACAATTTGGTCCATTATTCTTCACTTGGAAAGATTAAAACACTCTCAAAATCCTATCTAAACTCTCTCTCTTAAAGATTGGACTAGGGTTTCTACAAGGTGTTCATCTAGAGACTCAAGAGTTAAGTTCTTTCTGTGAATAAGGCATGTGACTCTTTCTTCATTGTTAGTTTATAAAAATCATGTGTTTTAAATATTGTTCTTGAATCATAAATGGTGGTTTTGAAATCCATAGTTGAGGGTTCGAATGCTTATTGTTGAGTCTTGTTCCCCCGTGATTTCACTTGTGTTTATGCATTTTTTTATGATGGTTTGGTACATGTGGGTGTATGGAAACTGTGGTTTAATAAATAGGTCAAGGTTAACCCTAAAATGATGGTTTTTTTACTTAAATAATGGTTTGATAATAGTATGCCCTCAACCTGTTTGTGAAAATGACTATGAGAAGGATTTTGTGACATGATTAGTTATGTTTTGAACTAATGCTTGGCATAAGAATGTTAATGAATTATGAATGATTTGTAAAGGTCTTAATGACCACAACATGAATTGAATTGTGATTTGAACTAAGGTATTGGCCTAATAATGTATTTAGTTGGTAAATGGTTTTATGAAAACCTTGTGGGTCATGAATTGATTTGGATTGTAACCTTGGTGGTTTGAATGGCTAAATAGGTTCAAGTCCCTAAATGTTGAATTGAATTGATGACTTTATAAAGACAATGGGTTCGAGTCCCAAAATCGAATGGTAATGGTTATGGCATGTTGTACGCTTGCAAGTGGGGTTGGTATAACGATACCAACGGGATGCCTTTGTTAAGTAGTTGGACTAATGGTTATGTGTAAATGATGTTTTATTGGGATTTAAAGCAAGATCTGTAGCCTGTCCGTGAAAGTGGAGTCTGAAGAACTAACACACCGCTATAGCCATTACGGATGTCTATATGACCTGGAGGTTCGAGTTTCCCATATTGTAAATATTAGTGCTAAGTCACCTTGATTATGCTGAGAGGTTCGAGTCCCCTATAATGGCATATACGAATATGGATATACTCTGGTTCGTGCAGCTACACACACTAGGCCCTTCCAGCTAGGGGAGAGTTTGGTACATATAGCCCGTAGGTGCCTTGTATTATGATGGTTATGCTATACAACCCAGGTTAATGTTTTTAAAGTTCATGTTAAGCCTTGTTCCCTATCCGAACACGATATTCTTATGTATATGTATACTTGTGATTGCATATGATGATTTAACTTGGTTTAACTAATGTCATTATTTTATTCCTCTATCCCTGAGTTACATGCTAGTGTTCCAACTGCTAACCGTCTCCACATGTTGTATCCCCACACGATATAGGTATAATATCTTCTCGTTCTTTTCCTGCACAATGACCAGGGGTTCAGGTGGTTCGGGAGTTGACATTGAAGTGGTGAGCTTTCATACTTCAGAAGGCATACATTTTATGGTCTTTTTCTTTTTTTCATAGACATTGTTAGACTTGGTTTTAGGCTATTGTTGGGGGAATGTCTCGGCATTCTATTGACTTTGGTTGTAGAGTCTTTATGAATTACTATGGACTTGGGTGTGTCGGTTTAGTGCGCTATGGTGATGAATGGTTTAGGCATTTAGTAAGCTATTGATAGTCTTATTTCGTGTAACTTGTTATATGATTGGAAGTCATCTGACACTTGTGGTTGATATGTTAGTTAGGTTAGGTGAAGGGGGTAATCATGGGTCCACATAG
Organism: Capsicum pubescens; assembly: GCA_030864215.1. Taxonomy (NCBI): domain Eukaryota; kingdom Viridiplantae; phylum Streptophyta; class Magnoliopsida; order Solanales; family Solanaceae; genus Capsicum; species Capsicum pubescens. The sequence goes on along the minus strand of CM061542.1, from coordinate 223,303,962 downwards.
GATTTGGGATACCCATCACGTCCCAGCCCCGGTTCGGGTTGTGACACCCATGCTAAATAAAATTGTAATTGCCATCTAATCATTTTTAGGGTGGGAAATACTCTCGACTTTTTTCAGGGAAAGGGGAGGGGGGAATGGATAAGTTTCTCCTTTCTTTAGTTTAGGAATTTTTTTTTTTGCTTTTCTTTGTTTAGGAGTAAAGCTCTTTGCTGTAAATATTTTTTTATGTAAAAAAGTTCTATCCAGAAAATGTATCTCTTATATATATTTAATTTGTATTCAAGTATTGAGGTTGTTGATTAGGGTAGAAGACTAAGTTTTAATTTATGAATCAATTTTTATATTGCCGGAATTTTTATGTACAATTTAATTTTAATATTCTTGTATGTCTGTAATATATATTTATTTTTCAGAAATTTGTGATTTTTTTTTATACAGATGCAATAAATAGGAGAATAAGAAAGTCATAGATTAAGGTAATAAGTTAAATTCTTTTTAATTCATAATCATACTATTTTTGTATGCTCGTAGTATATGTATGATTAAGAAATTTATGATTCTTTTCTATATGGGTGCATTAGCGAAACACCCCATATTTTTTAGCTAGAATTCGAGCCATTATCCTACATGTACTAACTCAAAACCAATGATTCCCATGTAAATATAAGTGGCATGATCATTGGCCTAGTGTAAGGAGTGCTTATGGGGTGAAAAATGTTCATAGGAAACACTTAAAGTAAAGTAGAGTTAAAAACTCTTGATTAGACCAAATTTTGATATTCGATCCTACAAAGCTCAACTTTGAACGTGTATAACTTTTGAAATATGTGTAATTTTGGATCTCAAGACCCACACAATTTTAGTTAATCGAGTCCTCTTTCCAACGCATCCAATTTTGCCTTAATACAACCCCCAAGTGAAAAGTTATGAGCATTTTTGTGAGGAACCAGTGAGGGTTTGCGATTGCAGCGCGTCACAGACCTTAGGCTCCGAGATGACCTCTGCGACATGGAGGCTATGTTTCCTGCATTCAAAAGTAAAGGCCCAAGGGGAAGTTTGGTCATTTCCCCCATCCCAAACACCCAAATTGACGACTTAAAGCTCAAAAGGGAAATTATTTGTCCATTCCTTTTCAGTTATCATACGTAAACTCTTTTTTCTTTTTCCAAAGAACAAAATTCAAGATTTCTTTCCCCAAGAACTCAAGAATTGAAGTTTCAATTTCAAGTTTTCTTCAAGAATTCAAGCTATTAAAGTATGTAGGAGATTCATCAATCGGTTTCTTTCACCCATTGAGTCCCAAAATCTCTTTTTTGTTCAAGTATAAACTTTAAAATCTTCTTTGTGAAATTATTAATGTACATTATGAATTTAATCCATGTATACTTAGTAATTTGGATTCAAGCAATGTCAACATGTTTTTTCCATGTGAATTAGATTATTTCATGCATTAAATTTCTATTACTCATGTCATATTCAATTGATCCTATGTTTAAATTACCAAGTTATGAATTAAACCATGTAAACAAGTTGTACTCTCAAGTTTAGCACATCCCCATGTTCATATTCATGTACCTCATTCGTTCATTGAAATGTATTATGTTTTGGGACTCTGAATTATGACTTTCTACTAATGTTTTAAGTGATATTATCTTATGTTTGTATCATTCAGTGATGGTGGGTTATGAAAATTCGATACTTATGTGTTATTGCATGTTTTATTTTCAAGTAACAAGTTAGTTCAAATCATGATTTTATCACCATGTTCAAATCATCATTTTTATAATAAACTCACTAATATTATTTTATGTTAAATATATCAGTTCACATGTTCATGATTTATTCAAGATTATGCATACACAGTTATTTTCAGAATACCATGACCTGAGCTTATTATTTATCAGTGCATGTTCATGCACCAGCTCGTGTTTTAGTGTCTTTCAGTTGGGAGTAGGATTTAGTACCAAACGAACCTAGGGATGGGGGCTCACCCACTAGTTAGGACTGAGAGCTTAGTAGAAGTCCCCAAGTTCCAGAACTATGTAGCCAGCATAGAATTATGAGATATCACACACCAGTTTAGGAATGGCGCTCTCTCAGGGGTCACCCACTAGTTTAGGACTGACTCCTTAGTCTATCGGGACATCAGTCTTGTGGATCTACATCGTCAACCAGTGTTAGTACTTGTAGCAAGGTACTGTCACCCTTTTAACTGGGGTTACAGATTGGACCCCGATTAGCTTAGATTGGGGCATGTCAGTTTCATGATAGCTCTCACAGTTTCAGTTAGTAATTAATTTATATCAGTTCAGGTTTGCTTGACCAAGTAATCAAATTACCAGTTATTCTATCAATTAATTTTACACATTATTCAGTATTCGGATCATATCAGTACATGCTTTGCTATGTTTTACATTCATTTTACATGCTCATGTTTTTCTGCTCAGTATTCATACATGATCCTCAATACAGCTTGAAAACATATCCAACTTTACATGAGATTTAGATATAGCATTCATGTTTCTACCGTTTCTCAACTTACAGAATTATTTTCAGCTCACGATTTATAAATCTCATTGTGACTTACTTTCCCTATGTATAGACATGTTTTAAAATGCATAATTCAGCAATTAACTTATGTCCTTAGCTTTAAAATATATTTAAAATATTTTTATAATTTAGTGTATGTCTCACATACTCAGTACATTCTAAAGTACTGACTAGATATATGCGTTTGTGGCTATATTCCTTCATGATGTAGTCCACACATCAGGGTCAGAAAGTTATCAGCATTCATCTAGCAGGTGATGAGTTCTCTTACTTTGAGGACTCAATTTCAGCTGCAGTTTCTGTATTTTATTTTTTTATTCTTACGTATTTGATTAGGGACAGTTAGGGTCCGATCCCGACTACCTAGAGTCAGTATAGTAGAGGTTTCATAGATTGTCAGTCAGAGTCACTCATGTAATTCAAGTTCTTCCTTCAAATTTATCGTGTTGTAAACTTTTATAATATCAGACGTATTCATATTTTCTCATGATTATGCTTTCATTCAGTAAAATTAGCTTATATATTTAATTTAATTCAGATGCTCAAGAATCATGCCAGTTCATAGGTTAGCTTGGGATCACTTATGGTTCTAAATACCGTGTTACGATCATTGGATAGTCTCGGATCGTGACAATTAAATAAGAGGGTATGAATGTCACAAATTAGGGTAGAAGATTAATTCTTTTTGGTTTATGAATCATATAGCTTTAGTGTGCAATTTAATTTTTATGTTGTTGCATGTCCGTAGTATATTAGTTTTAAGAAATATGTGATTCTTTTTTATATAGTGGCATTAGATAGGAGGGTATGGAGGCCACAAATTGGGATAAAAGGTTAATAGATAGTTGTGCTTTATGAATCATATCGTCGTAACTTTTATGTGTAATTTAGCTTTACTATTATTGCATGTCTGTGTATATTTATATTTAAAATATTTGTGATTTTTTCTATACAGGCGGATTAGATAGGAGGGTATGGAGGTCATGGATTAGGGAAGAAGGTTAAATATTTTTTGATTTATGAATCATATTTTTTTAATGTCGCAACTTTAATGTACAATTTAGTTCTTATGTTGTTGCATGTCCATAGTATATTTGTTTTAAGAATTTTGTGATTCTTTTTATACAAGTGCATTAGATAGGAGGGTGTGGAGATCACAGTTTAGGGTAGAAGGTTAAGGGATAGCTATGCTTTGACTTGTTTTTTGATAGGTTTAGGCTGGTGGAAGTCCAAGAGCATTGTGCCTGTCGTAGTTTTAGACTCATACATGTATTTTCTTGCTTTTGATGTCTATTACCGTCTATTGTATAGTGTGTTTTAGTTACCACATTATTTCGTGCATTATTTCTCTGAATATTATTTATTGCTTTCATTACTAATGTACATGTTTTCTTCACTGTTGTATTTCTTTTCGTAATATTTTCTTGATACCAGGTGCTAAAGTAGATATTTTCATTGCAATGATTTCTTAGAATAGAAAAAAAGAATTATGTACGTATCTTTTTATTTATAATCTGTATCTAATAATGTTATCCGTTCTAAATAATGAATATTGTCTCTGTATTAACTCAGTTTGATAAGTTGAGATTTTTAATTAGTCTAATTCAAAATTTTATTTTGTATTATATTAAGAGTAATGTCTTGATGCTAATCAATTAAAATACAAGTGTAACATACGTATCCTAAATTAATCAATTTAATAAGATAGGTTTTTTTTGTATTTTAAAAAAAAAAATAACAAATTTAAAAAAAATTAATTTACCCTCAAGATAGACCTGTTATTCAATTTTCTCTACCTACACAACTATCTTAAATATCGTGTTGCAACTATAAATATTGAAATTATTTGCTATAGGTTAGGAGGGATGAGTGTGGTTTCCTAGTCTGTACAATCGGAACGGGAATCGGAAATGTCGAACGTTGTAGTGTTGGACAACGGAGCCGGTCTAATTAAAGCTGGTATCGGCGGTGAAAGAGACCCAACAGCTATTGTACCCAACAGCATGGGCCGTCCACTTTCTTCAAAGAAATGGCTTATGGCTGACCAGCTTCTTTCCCCTGACGTCGACCTCACTTCGGCCACCGTCCGCCGCCCTTTCGACCGCGGTTACCTTGTAAACCCCGATCTCCAATCTTCCCTTTGGTATCACATCTTCTCAAATCTTCTCAAAATCACTCCGTCACAGTCCTCGCTCCTTCTCACTGAACCCCTTTTCAATCTCCCTTCAATACAGCGGTCACTTGACGAAATTGTCTTTGAAGACTTTAACTTTAAGTCCCTTTATGTATCCGATTCCCCCTCTTTGGTCCATCTTTATGAGGCATCTCGTCGCCCTTATGGTCTTGTCTCAAAAGCCCAGAGTAGCTTAGTTGTGGACTGTGGATTTTCGTTTACTCATGCTTCGCCAGTCTTTCAGAATTTTACATTGAATTATGCTGTCAAAAGGCTTGATCTTGGTGGCAAAGCTTTGAGTAATTACTTGAAAGAGTTGGTCAGTTATAGAAGTGTTAATTTGATGGATGAAAGTTTCCTTATGGACGATGTTAAGGAGGAACTTTGCTTTGTCTCTTTGGATGTTCCCAGGGACTTGCAGATTGCTAGGTATAACTCTTTTCAATTTTTTTGTGTAGAAAACTGCCCCCTTTTTTGAAAATAAAATAGTCTAGTTGAGAGAAAAATTGTGACATACATATGAAGTAAGAATCATGTCAATCAAGTATACCAATCTTTTTAAATATCTAATTCAAGTGTAAGTTTCTACTTTCTATTTCAGATAGTGATTAATTTTCACTAAACTATTAGTTTTATAGTTCGAATGACTAAGATATCTTTCTTTAAAGCTCTCTTAGCAATTTAGCATATCATTCTGTCATCTCTATTATTTTTTAAGGTTGTTCTCGTTATGACAAATCCTGTGGATGTCGAAGTTTATGCAATGCCTGCAAGGAAATGCCAAATTAATTGACTTCAAGAACCCCACAGTCTGCTTTACACTTTAGAGCTTAAATGCACCTTATTTGTGGGGTGGGGGGTGGGGGTGGGAGGCTGTTTGCTGTTATTTTACTTAAATAACTAGTTCAAAGGATGGGGCATGATCGTAGGATGGTTCCTTTACTGGTAGGACCACTATGGATCAATCACAGGGCGATTTTCTGAGAAGTATGTGTTTAATAGATCCTTTCTCCTTGTTCTTATTCAGCGACTTTTGATAAGCAAATAAGCTCATTAAAAGGGAGCCTAAAACCTTAGGACTCTTTAGAGAGAGAGTCCCAGATCTCTTGTTATTTTGATATACATTCTTCTTTTCTTTTATTCCTTCTGTCTCTTTAAATAGAGAATCCTACTACAAGATATTAAGGAAAACTAGGAAATTACTAACATAAAATCTATTTGAAAGAAAAATTCTGTTAAACTAAACTACTGTCTATTTTAATGCCCAGAAAAATCTGCTAAGTGCATAGATCTACATATTTTGATGTTATTAGACCACGAGTTTCAAAAAAAATTCTTTATTAAACTCTGTGTCAAGTCAAACAACATCACATGTTTTGGCCCCTCTGAAACCAATGTAGAATCAGGATCTTTCAATGCCATGATGTTGGAACCAATTTCTGAACCTAAAACGACTTAAAACTTAAATTAAGCCAGCCGAATATCCACATCAAAGTCAGATGATCTTTGTGTCCTAATTGTGTTGGGATCTCCCTTCACCCTTGTTTATAACTACTGCATCATTTTCCCAGGAAACTGGGAAAGGACAACTTATTTAGGTGCATGTATGTGCTTCCTGACGGTATTACACATACTAAGGGTTTTCTAAAAGACCCCGAAGAACCAAAGAGATATCTGTCTTTGTATGATAAATGTCCGCGGCAAGTAGCAGGAGAGCAAAATGATATGGTTCAGCTCGGGAACACTGACCATTCCGAGGACAGGAACAGAAGCAATGGATCAAGAATTGATTTAACAAAAAATGTACTCTTTCCAATCCCTAATTAGTTGCTCCCCATCCTCTTCGTTTATATTCTAATTTATTGGTATGAACAGGAATTTGGCTTGACAAATGAGCGGTTCCTCGTCCCAGAGATGATGTTTCGTCCAGCTGACTTGGGTCCGTATCAAGACGTATCTTTATCTTCTATTCAGTTTCTTGTGTTTAATTGAAGAATCTGCTTCAATTATTCAGAATATTTGTTTCCCTTTCATGTGAATTACAGCGTCTGGAAGTGTAGTCCTATGAATTGGTTTATTCCTAAGTATGAATTTGGTTGTCAGCATCTCAGTTAGTGGTGGCTTACAGGACTGAATCAGGCTGGACTTGCAGAGTGCATTCTTCAAGCTATCAGTTCCTGCCATCCTCATCTTCACCCTGTTCTCTATGAGAGGTAGTGCATCAGACTTAGAACATCCCAAAAGCTTATCTACTTATATTAGTTTATGCTTACCTTACTTTTTCTGATGTCAATGTATTGAATTTGGATATGGAAGTATCATTCTGACGGGTGGCAGTACTCTATTTCCTCATTTTGCCAAAAGACTGTAAGATTTAGCCTCTGTTACCTATTGCTTTAGAAAATTTGGATGTTCTATTTGCTTATACCTTGAAAATTCATCTAAATGCAGAGAAATGGACCTTCGGCCTCTTGTCCCAGATAAATATCATTTAAAGATTACGACTCAAGAAGAGTAATATATGGTCCTTTTGAAGAAATTGTTCGAAAGTGTTTCTACTTCTCTAACTTTTGTTGTTTTTTGCAGTCCTATTCTAGGTGTTTGGCGTGGAGGATCACTCTTGGCATCAAGTCCTGACTTCGATGCAATGTGTGTCACAAAAGGTGAATATGAGGAGCTGGGATCAGCAAGATGTCGAAAGAGATTCTTCCACTAACGTTTCTTTATTCTGATGATAATGTTGATGTTTATAATTCTAACCATGTTCTTCCATGGAGAGGAGAAATTAGGATGATCGCCGGCCTGTGCGGTTGCAAATGAGACAAATATGGATGTCTTTTTCCAGTAAAAAATATGGATTTGTTTGGATATGATTCTTTTTCTAGTCAATTTCTTTTATATATTGCAGGCCACCTTGGTTGAAGTCTAACTTAACTGCAATGGAATGTTATTGGTGTTGGGTTCGAAATCGCGAGGGCGTCATGCGGAAGCTTTTAGTTTGCAAACCATAAGATAATAAATCAGACGACACATAAAAAATTAAATTAAAAGTATGTTATTGGATATGGTTTGGCCAAACGGCCTACATGTTAAAAATAAAATTGAAAATCTAAGACTTATTGGGAGAGAAAGACTCTTTTAAGTACTACATTGTAGATGCTATTGTGTTATGGTATGAGAAGGGGTGTCCAAAACCTTTCTTCCAAGAAAGAGGTTAGCCAAATATAAAAAAGAATTATATTTTTTCTTTTAGTAAAAGTAAAAATAATTATGGTAATTTTTATTTTCCTTCTAAGAAAAAGTAAAACTTAAATATAGTAAGAAAGTCAGGGTTAAAATCCTAACAAATCTTTCCTTTTTGGCTTGATTTTTTTCAAAATATTCTTGATCCTCCTTCTTTTTGTGCATGATATTCGTTCTTCATATATATTCTTCATATATCACTACTGCTTATCATGATTCAAAATTAATATGGGTTAAAATTAGAGCCCTATGCTTTAAAAATAGAAGCACAGGTTGATAAGATTGAACGTGAAGCCTTGTGCATTGAAAGTGAGCACAGGTTAAGAGTGAAACTCATGCGTTAAAAATAAATGCACGAGTTGAAAGGAGCTCAAGTGTTAAAGCAAGTATGGGTTGAAAATTGAAGCCAATAAACATGGGTTGAAAATTGATTTTGGTTTTAAAGATGGATTAGCAGTAGGATTGTTGAACATTTGTTTGAAATTTTTCTCCACATGTAACTTTTTAAGGCATATATCTTAATTATCATCAAATTTGTTGCAACTTTGTTCTCAACATGTCCTCAATGTGAACCATCGGATCATTGAACCATAGGCTCTGATACCACTTGTTGGGTTCGAAATCGAGAGTGCGTCATGTGGAAACTTTTAGTTTGCAAACCATAAGACGATAAATCAGACGACACATGAAAAATTAAACTAAAAATATATTATTGGATATGGTTTGGCCAAACGGCCTACATATTAAAAATAAAATTGAAATTCCTAAAACTAAAACTTATTGGGAGAAATTCTTCCCTAAACAAAGACTCTTTTAAGTACTACATTGTGGATGTTATTGTGTATTGTGTTATGGTATGAGAAGGAGTCTTCTATTTAATGTCCAAAATCTTTCCTTCAAGAAAGAGGTTAGCTAAATATGAAAAAGAACTATATTTTTTCTTTCAGGAAAAGTAAAAGTAATTATGATAACTTTTATTTTCCTTCTAAGAAAAAGTAAAACTTAAATATAGTAAGAAAATCAGGGCAAAAACTTTAACAATTGGCATCTTCAATGCAAATCTTGTTTCTCTTTTCTCACGGTGCTTATCCTTGATAGTAATGGGGTGTTGGGTCGTAACTTGTTAAGGACAAGATGAAGTTTTACATATGATTGGCACTGTGATGCATTGATCTAGACTCGTGGAACTGCTTTGGTGATTTTTTGTTTGATTTCGTTGGACAATGGTGATTGGATCAAATGGACAAGGGCATTTTTTTAATCAATCAAACAGATATGGTGGGAACTACAAACAAAATGAAACTGTTTTGGCAGATTGGTTAACATGACCAAATAGCTTTCTTCCAGTCTATAACACTGAAGCTATTTGTGAGAACTTATTTTGAGTAAATACGAGATTGTACATGGCAATCGTTTAATTTTGAAAAATGTTTGGACGGATTAACAGAGGCTCTGTTACAAAGCCTTAATACATTAATGATATGCAATTTAGTTTTTACTCGTGTTTCATTGTCACGTGTTTGATTGAACACAATACTTGAAATCAAATTTTTCATGACATTTGTGTAGGTACAAAATTATGACGTAAAGGTTAAAATAAAAATGTCCACTATTCCCCATAATGTAAGTTAATTATTCACTATCCTCATCATTATGGATCTAACTCTTACATCCTTTAAATTCTTCAATAATCTTCATGTTTAATGTCATGTATATGAAAGTGTTTTATATCTCTCTGTGTAATACTATCAATAGAAGTAAAAGGGTTTGTATGGGCTATACTTGAAACACTTGAATATTTGGAACAATAACAAAGCTCTCCTCGTCTCTAATATCTTGTAAGCTCTCTTCTCCTATCTCTACTTTCTTTACTTATACTATTCTCTTTTAGTTTTATTATATAACACGTTATTAACACAAATTCATCATTTCATCTTATCTATATATCATTCTCTTTTGGTTTTATTATATAACACGTTATCAACACAAATTCATCATTTCATCTTATCTATATATCAAGACAAGACTATACTCTATAGTTCGACATCCTATATTTATTTTTTCTTGACTGCTAGGTTATTTTATTCTGATATTATTCACAGTTGTAACTGTATACTTTTATATTAATATACAAACATCTAGCTTTATGTTTTTCTTTTCTACTCCTTGAACACAGCTCTAGCTTGAAGTTCTTTGGTAGAGTTTGTGCCTAGATATCAGAGCAAGGAGTACAATTTTGGCCTAAAGCAAAATAGAGATACCTTAATAGTTGGGCATAAAATCCCAACCCCTTTATTTATTACATTCCATCTCATATTTTTCTTTCACTCTTTAAAATTCACGGATACATAATAGAAAAATGTGATGTATGCATTAAAATTAAGTGATCTATCAAGAAGAATGTGATGCATTCGTGTAAAATTAACTTATATATTCAGAAAAATGTGATGTATCTGTATGAAATGTGATGTATCCGTGGTAAGTTAAGTGATGTATTAGAAAGAATGTAATAAATCAAGAAAAAATTGATGTATCAGTGTAAAATTAATTGATGTATTCGAAAGAATATGATGTCTCTATGTGAACGAACTAAATTGAAGATTTTTCATAATATTTTAAAAGGTTGAAATAGAAAGTACTTTGATCTAAAAGGGTGGAATGTATGTTGTTTTTTTTCAAAAAAGAAACGCTAGAGGGAATTTGGGAATATGGCAAAGCTGGTTAACAGGGCAAACTGTTAAATGGTGTAAGCTATGCCTTTGAGGTGTTGCCAGCGTACTAATTGTTAGATTTGGTGAAAGAAAAGTCTACGATTAAAGTAGATCCATAAGGCAGTTTCACCCGATCGTCTAACTTTTTGAATTTGTTTGGCATTTGTATTTATTAATTTATATATATAATAATCAAGTGGTGGTAATTTTTAAGGTTACAAGGTAAAAATTTTTACATTTTGGGTTATGGCCATTGATTGAGGGTAAAATAGTAGATTTAAGTCCTATCACATCAGGAAGTTAAGAAATTAGTTTGAATTTGATAATAAGATGTTGGGTTTAAGTCTATAAACTATGGCCTAACTGGTTTGGGTCTCAATGCACCTGAGCGCATTTTAATCTATTGGTCGAAAGTTAGAGAAATTAGAAATTCGGGTGTGGGACCCACAGTTGGTCGAAATGGCCTCGGATGGAAAATCTGATTACACCATTGAGTCTGAAACGTTGAATTTAGTGTAGTTATATAGTTTATTTGTGTATACGGGATTCCGAATGAATCCCGAGGGCATGACAAAAACTTTAAAATCTTGCAAGTTTCAACTATTATCTGGTGTGTCGGCCATCGCCAACCAAAGGCCGTGATCGCGGTACCCTTGGCAAGCAAAGTGATGCAATTACGGTGAGGTGGTGGCGATCGCAAATGCTTGTGCAGCCGCCAAGATGATACAATCGCATGTTGTGGGTCTGCGATACCAGGACCCGAACACCTGGAATGGGTGTATAGAGCAACCTTTTCCACGGTTTTAGCTCATTTTCCATCTTGCCTCTTGGGAGCAAAGCCCTAGAGAGTGACAGATCTTAAAATTAAATCTTGTGGGAGCTTGGGAAGCTAGAGTGAAATTTATTTTTGCGATTATCTTTCGATTTAAGGTAAGATTTCACCCTTTTTTTGGTGAATTTTGTTAATTTCTTGCTCAAAAACCCAATATCTTGAGTCTTGATTTTAGCCCCAAATTAGCTTGGATTTCATCCATTCTTGAGGATTATGATTCCTTGATCATGTATGAATGTTGGGTTGGTCTAAAAAATATGATTTTCGTAAGTGGGACCCACAAAGGATTTTTGATGTCGTTATTGGACCCGAAGCACAATGGTGCAATATAGGTATCGTTATTCTTGTATTGATCAGTGTAAAGTGTTTTTGATAGCTTGGCATCTTGAGGAGGCTTTTCGAAAGGGAAAAGTGAAGGTGTAGCAGGTCGTTGAGCTTTCTTCGATGTCGAGGTAGGCTAGGTTTATCCCATATTAGATTAAGCTATGTCATAGTATTCATATGATATTGTGTTGGATTTGGGATGGGTTTAGGTGTTGGATTTATTAAATGCAAGACTTGGGTTTAGTTGGATTATTAGGATAAATTGAAATTGTAGAATTAAAATACTTAGCTTGTTGCTTTGAACTTTAGTGTATTAGACTTCATTACTCATGTTTAGCATTACAATTACTCATGTTTAGCATTACAATGCCTTAGTTTTCTCTAAATTTAGTAAAATGCTCTAATTAATCATTCTTAGGGTAAGTTTGGCCTTAGTTACTTATTCTAATGAAGGTTGCCTTAGTTTTCTTTTGACTTCATTAAAGTGCTTAAGTGGAATCTCCACCTTGGGCCTAATTAACGCTTGTTTGACATCTAAAAATGGATTTAAACACCTTAATCCTAGTTCAGGTAGAAATTTGCCTAAAATGAAACTCAAGGATTAGAAGTGGACTCTTAGCCCACTTTAGGCTATGATACATGTTAGCTTTGGTGAACCTTCACACTATTTGGGCTTGTTAGAATGTGTGTTGGGGTAATAGTGATGAATTTTGATACTTGATGGTTATGTTGGTAAATATGAGGATTGAAACTTAGTGATCATGCGATTGGTCCTGCTATTGATGATATGACTATGATGATGATTATATCACGACTGATTCAATTCCAGGTATTTCTTATAAAGTGATCAATTCAATTTCGAGTATTGATTATATTACGACCGGTTCAATTCCAGGTATTGACTATATATATATTAATGGTTCGAGTATAATTGGTAAGGAATGACTAGTGAAAAAATGGCGTTTAGTGGACGATTGGTGGCTAATTGAAAATTTGTGAATTATGGAATAATGTTAGCGAATTTCTAAGTGATGGCATAATGTCAAATGACGGGAATTGTGGAACGATGGTTAAATGATGATGATGGCTTGTTGTAAATGATGCACACTTAGATTATTCTTCTCTTGAGTGTACTCTCCAGTCGTATGGGATGTTGTGCCGAGTTCTTTACATTTTGTACCAATTGGCACATAGGAGCCAATTTTGTAGTTTGTGTTTTCTTGTGTGATATCATATCATGGTATGTTCTTACTCTGGTTATTTACTTATGATGTACAGCGATGTTGGAGATAATTCAGGTTTGTTTTTGTACCTTGACTTAGTTGATGTTATCTTGTATTTTATCATACTTATATCGTGATTTATCCCAGTCAGTCAATGATTCCTACTGAGTACCCATTGTTTTTGTACACATACTACACATCTGTATCTTTTTGGTGCAGATCCAAGTGCTAGTTTCCGTTGTTGATCGATATTCGTATGGTGATTGATTTCTGGAGATAGGGTGTGCCCTTCGAGTTCGAGTCGCACATTTCCCTCTATCTTTATTATTTAGTCTTTTGTTTCAACTTAGATGTATTGACTAGTCTAGACTTTTGAGTTGTATTAATACTATTAGATTCTAATGTACTGGCTCTACCAGGTCGTGGGATTGGTATATTGTATTGATTGGTTTTATCTATCTAGAATACTTTGTTTAATTATATATTGTGTTCTTGAATTTCGCATATGATGGGTATTTTCTACTGAATTAACCCATTATATTAGCTCTGGATTATGGTTTGGCTTACCTACTAGCAAGACTTAGTAGGTGTCATCATGACTCATAAATTGGGCTGTGACAATATGCCCACCGGTTTAAGTTCGAAAGTGAAAATTATTGTAATGTGGAATGATATTGATAGATTTCTGTTGTACCTTGAGAGTTGCTAAATGATAGCAGTTTGGGTTATAGTAACTTTGTGTGTACTCTCCAGGCCTATGGGTCCTGCTATTTACTTTTTCACACTTATTGGCTTATGGGGGGGATTTTGTAGCTATAATCACATGTATTTGATCCCTTATGCTGTGTTATTATTTCAGTTATTTACTTATTTATGTACATTGATGTTGGAGTTGATTCAGGTTTGTCTGTACCTTGACTTAGTTATGTCATCTTACATTTTATCGTACTTATATCATGATTTAGCTCACTCAGCAATGATGCCTACTGAGTACCCATGGTTTTCGTACTCACACTACATTTGTGTATCTTTTTGGTACAGATCTGAGTACTAGTTGCCTCTATTGATTTGAGGATCATATTGTGTTAGATTCCAGAGATAGGGTGAGCTCTTAGAGTCAGAGTTTACCCATTTTCTTCTATCTATCTATGTTTAGTTTTTAGTTTCGAGACAGGATTGTATTAACCATTGTAGACATGGGTTGTATTTATAATAGCTCATGTACTAGCTCTACCAGGTCGTGGGATGGTCTTTTATATTATGGCTACCCGTAGACTATTTCTATTGCATTACTTATTTATGCATTGAATTATCTATTTGTCCCTTTTGGGGTATTTCCCCAAAGTTAGCCCATTGCGAATAGCTCCAAGCTAGGATTCGACTTATCTACTAGTGGGATAGAGTAGGTGCATCATGTCTCATAAATCGGGTCGAGATAATTTACCTATGTCGAGAGAGATATTTCGACCATTTCCTCACTTTTATAAGAATTTAGTCCTAGAGTTTACCCTGGACAATGGATTTATAGACTTATACTCTTTTAGCCACGGTTCTAGTTCATACATTTTATATGCATATATAGATATATATGGTACTTGATAGAGTGTATTAATGATGATGATGGTTATTGGAAATCCTAGATCGGATCTAGATCGGTGTATATGGGTACTCCCGACCCCCTAGGGGCCCTTCGTCCGTGAATTGTCCTATCGGAGAAGAAAGGTCGTCGTAGGTTATTCCTTTGCGAGCTTTTGAGCTAGATGAAGTGTATACACTGGGTTACTTTATGATACTTAGATCGGTTATGGTATTATGGACCTACTTGGAATTATTCTTGCATGCGCATTGCCTATCGTCAGTATGCCCGCTATCTATCAGCCTTATAGGGGGTTGCATAGGTATAGGCATGTGTGCTGCTTACATTATATTGTGTGGTACTTCTATCTATCAGCCTTATGGGGGGTTGCATAGGTAGGCTCTGATTGTTGCTTGTTGAATGTTAGTTGCACCTTCCAAACCTATGTCGACGGTTGTTTAGGAAAAGCCTGATTAGGTTTTTTTTTGTGGAGGGGGGGGGAAGAGGGAAGGGCTAGATAGTTACTTTATGTTGCTATTGTTAGTGTGATTAGTTCATGACATGCTATTTATTGGACTGGTATTTAGATTTGAGGTATGTTTCTGATTCCTTTACCCTACGTTTATTTTGTTACGCATGATTATCCAATGGTTAGGTATTATGGCTTTGGACCCTATTTATGTTAATACTAGTTCCCACTTTGATTACGAGGCCTTAAGATGCTAGTGTGATTACTTAGGTTGTACCTTTGAGCTATCCTTGTATATATATGTATGTGTGTGTGTGTGTCTATCTATTTGTATGATGGTATTACCGTATATCCCTTCCTTCCTTCTTTTATTCATGTTGTATATCCACTTCTTGGACTCATATATTGTTATATATCCTTCTTCCACTCTTTATTCGTATGATGGCCAGTGATACACGGTATGGTGTTTAGTTTCCTGAGTATGGCTAGAATAGGATACTTTATCCTTATTTTCTCATTTGCCTTATTCGTTAGTTTCATGGATATGAATAGGATAGTATATCCTTATGGTCTTAGTAACTTTACTATGTAGTTTGTTGGATATTTGGGTGTAGTTTACATTTCTTCTTGCATGCTATTATATTTGAATTCGATCTCAGTCGGCAGTTGTCGACTGATTACCACGTGTTTGGTACTCATACTACACTTTTATAGCCTGCATATCATAGTACGAGTTCTCACCATTATTGTGTGCGTCGTGCGGAGCAGCTATTTTTTGGAGACATAGGGTGAGCTCCTAGCGTTTGGAGCATTTCTATTCTCCCTCATATGTACTAGACTAGTCTCTATATTGTATTCAATTATGGATTTTATCCGTATATTCATTTAGTGCATTATTTTTTAGTTTTATTATATTAGAAGCTCTTGTACTGATTCCACCGGTTTTTGGGACTATCTTATGTATTTTAGTCTTTTACTATATTTATTCTACATTCTTCCATCATTTATCTTGGTCGTCTGTTACTAGTAGTTCTTGACTATGGGTTGGCTTACCTACTGGTGAGTTACAGTAGGTGCCATCGTGACCTGCGAAATAGGGTCTTGGCAAATCCAAAATTATATGATAAGGAGCCAACCAAGCCATACCTAAAACGACATCAAAATCAACCATGTTGATGATAATCAAGTCCATTAAAGTCTCACACCTCAAAAAGGTAACCTCACATGATCAGTACACTAGATCCACCACAAAAGAATTGTCTAGCGGGGGTAGAAACACTAATAAAAATGGCAAGGGACTAAAACATAGCATCAATAGCAGTAGAAAAATATGCAAATACATAAGACAATGTAGACCAGGGTCAAACAACACTAAAGCAGGATGATGGCAACCTAGAATGATACCTACAATCACTACATCAAAGGCCTTTGCCTCAGGTCTCCAAAGAAAATCATAGCGCTGATAACATTTGCTACCAAATTAAGTGACTCCTCATCCACCACCACAAGCTCCCTAAGACCTACCTCTGCTGCCTCTCAAACCACGTCTACTATCCTATGAACCACCTCTAACTAAAACACTAGAGTTGAACAAAGCTAAAGATGAGAACCATACTAGGAAGAACCAGTCACACACCGAGGATAATTCCTCACTAAGTAGCCATGCTCATTACACACAAAACATCCTCTACTAAAAGAATCACACCAAGAGGGCCTAGGAGAACCAAAAAACCCTCCATAACTCGATGAACCATAATAAGACCCTCATTCTACATGACCCTATATCTGACTAGCTGAAGCCTCAAAACCCATATACCTACCATATGAACTCTGCAAAAATACCTTAATATATACTATGGTAACAGTGAGAACCTCTAATTAGAGAAATCTCTACTTCCAGATAGATGACCACTAAAATTGACATGTCAATATCCTCTTAGAACCACCACTATGAGTATCCTAGTGAATAATCTCAATCAAATTAGCATGATCCACCATACTCTAAAAATAACTACCCAAGACCACTAGCTGAGTTGTCGCCAACTGATAATAACCATTCAAACTCTAAACAAGCTTCCTGATTCTCTCAGGATCCATGGAGATACTAGCAGTGACAGGTTTGTAAAATGTATGAA
Organism: Capsicum pubescens; assembly: GCA_030864215.1. NCBI lineage: Eukaryota > Viridiplantae > Streptophyta > Magnoliopsida > Solanales > Solanaceae > Capsicum > Capsicum pubescens. The sequence goes on along the minus strand of CM061542.1, from coordinate 223,286,726 downwards.
AGTGTGCCCCATACTCGGGAATAGTCAAGGATCCTTAAATAATCGAACTCATCTCTTAACTAGTCCCTTAAGCTATAGGGATGAAACCTCTCCAGAAAAATCTCAAAAAATTGGGTCCATGTCAATTGAGGGGAACCTACTGGTCTACAACTGACAAGAGATCTCCATCACTGCCTAGCCATTTCAGTCAACTGGTAGGTAGTGTAAGAAACACCATGGACTCAAGAAAGCCAAGTTTATGCAATCTATTGTCTGTCTAAAAGCCTTTACTAGGACGAGTTGTTGGGACAAGCCCCCAGCTAACTAAAACTATTTGAGATTAAAATAAAATAAAATAAAATTCTAACACTATTCCTCAAATGATGAGAACTCGCCAATGTGCTATTGTTGATACAGTAAGAGATCGTATTAAGCGTGATTCGACTATTGAGCATCAAAACCTACATTATGAGATAATATAGCGCAAAAAAAGTCAGTGATTGGTACTTTGAATGTACTAATTATATGATATAGGAAATAACTGATATAGGCTGAACATAATGCATGTAACATGGTAAACTGAGGCAAGACCTAGTAATAACATGTATTGTATTATAAACTAAAATATCTGAATACACGGTCATACAAGTATCTGAATCTGAGCTATGAGTTGTGGACTCTGGGAGATATTAATAATCGACATACCCCAATTTGAGATAACCGGTGTCCAAGTTGTAACCCCATATAGAAGGGTATTTGGTACCATGATAAGGGTACAAACACTGACTGACTTGGATTTATTAAACGGAGATCCAAAAAGACTAAGGTTTCAAGCCTGGTGTAATGGGTGACACTTTAGAACTCATGGTGGAATTATAGTTCTGGTACTTAGGGACTTCTACTAAAGGTATTAACCTATCTAGTGGGTGGTACTTCACCCCTGCATCTTCTCGCTGCTAAGTATTACTTCCAACTAAATAACAGTGATAATCGAAATGCTCAACAGTGGTAATAATCTGAAGACTAAAAATAAATGCATTATCTAAAAGTCAAAACATGTAAGTTGGGGGATATAATACTCAAAAGTTTATGCATGAAACCTAGATCATTGGGTGTTCATAACCTACCATCTCTGAAGAAAGCAATTATTATGCCAATTTCATAAATGAGTGAATTTAAGAAATCTAATTTATCAAGTCCAACCATCATGAATTTCACAATATAATTAGGGTTTATTATTATAACATGTTCTAGATACTAAAATTCATATTAATACATGATTTTCTAATCAATGAGACCAAGAAACTAGAATATCAATAAATTCACAACATTCATAAACCCTAATCTTTAAGGAAGGAATTAAGCTGAGGAATTGAGTTAACTTTGGGACTTAATGGGTGAACAGAAAACCGTTGATGAAATCCTATGTACCAAGAGATGAAAGCCCTGAAGAAATCTTTAATCTTGGAACTTGAAATAAATGAACCCTAGTTTTCCCTAGAAGGAAAAATAATAGCTTATTTTCTCTGTTTGAGGATAAGTATTGAATGAATTTGGGTAATGAGGGACTTAGGGTAATATTTAATGTAATAATTAGCCTTGAAATAGCTTAAATAACATATTTTTGATGTTAAAGAGTAGAAAAAGACTGATGTGCTCTTTTAAATTCGTAATTGAGAAGTTGTTGGACAACACAAACGAGACCTTCCCACGATTGTGGGACCTATTTGTGATTGTGAGTGGTTTTTATGGTTGGGAGCTTATTGTGAGCTCTATAAAATCCACCACACGAGCCTTGGTATGATCATTGGACACAACTATGATCGTACCTGAGTTCGTAGGTTGTAGGTTCCAACCGAATCAACTTTAGAAGTCATGATCACACCTAAGATCGTGGTTTATAATCATATTTGTGGTTCTCTCTCATGGTTGGAAGGTATAATTGTCAAATTTCATATGTTTGGAGTTGTTTCAATCAGATGTGAGTATTGTACAATCATACAATCTCACCATGATCGTACCTACGGTCTTAGGTTCTTATTATTGTATAGTGCTTCACTAAAATGGCTATAACTTTTACTATGATATTGGATTAAGGAAAAACTGGATGTGTTGGAAATATAATTAAAATATCTATCCTTTGGTGGGTCTTGAGATAAAAAAATACTTTAGAATCTAGAAGTTATACTCATTTAGAGTTGACCATATAAAGATACTTCTATGAATCAATCGGTGATGAAGGTTTTGACTTGACCAAGAGATGTGAGTTACTTGTGGCCTTAATACATATCTAAATCACTTCATATACCACAAAAACATGATGTTGGATTTTACATGTACTTGAATCATGGTTCTAATATTAGATTGGATTTTTGAGGTGTTAAATATCTCTCATCTTAGGGTCATTCATTCCCAAAGACAAACCAACTAAGTTGAAATGTTAAGCAAAGAGCTACAATCTAATTATTGACTTTCGAAGAGCTTAACACTGACATGATAACTGAGCCTGTAACTAAAACATAGGTTGAACCAAAATCATGAATGCATGGTATGACATGAGGATGGTTAGGTGACATAAAGCAGAATTAATTAATTAATTAAGGGGAAACTATTACCTCAAGTTGGGACTGAGTTCGAAGGAAAAGATGGGGGTACTTAGTCATCATATCTACCTCTACTTCCCAAGTATCTCCTCAATAAACTGATTTTACCAAAGAACCTTTACCAAAGCGACCTTCTTATTCCTTAACTTATGAACCTGAGGATCAAGGATCTCAATTGGGAACTCTTCATAAAAGACTATCTTTCACACCCACACTCTCTAAGGGTTAAACGGATGAGAATCATTAATGTATTTTTTAACATTGATTCATGAAAGATTAGGCGCACAGATGCTAAGTCCATAGGAAACTCTAACTCATTGGCTACATTGCTAAAATAACTCGTAATCTTATAAGGACCAATAAGCGGGGACTGAGCTTTCCCTTATTACCTAATCTCTTCACCCTTTTTATGAGTGAAACTTTCTAGTAGACTAGGTCACCAATATCAAACTCAAGTTCCCTTCTCCTCACATCTACATATGATTTCTTATGACTTTGAGCTATTTTCATCCTTTTTCTACTCATCTGGACTTTCTCCATAGCCTCGTGAGATGAATCTAGCCCTATCAATGTAGCTTCAACAACTTCAAACTAGCCAATAAGAAATCTACACCTCTTACCATAAAGTGCTTCAAACAAGGTCATCTAAATACTAGAATGATAATTGTTATTACAAGAAAACTCAATCAAGGGAAAATGATCATCCCAACTACCCTTGAAGTCGATCACATACTCTCTCAATATGTCTTCTAAGATATTAATCATCCTTTCTGCCTAACCATCTGTATATGGGTGGAATGTTGTACTAAGATAAACTTTGATACCAAAACTCTTCTAAAATATCTTCCAAAATTGAGAGGTAAACTAAATACCTCTATCTGAAATGATAGTCAAGGGTATTCCATGTAATTTCACCAACTCCCTAAGGTAAAGTCTAACATAATCCTCAGCTGAATTTGAAGTGTTAACTGGAAAGACATGGGTTAACTTAGTCATTCGGTCCATGATAATCCAAACAGAATCATACTATCGATAAGTATGAGGAAACCCTCTTATGAAGTTTATATTCACCACTTCCTACTTCTAATAGGAATACTGATATCCTAAAGTGTACCACTAGGTCTCTAGTGCTCAACCTTAAACTGTTGGCAATTTAGACACTTAGCTATAAAATTTTTGATGTCCAACTTCATGTCGTTCCACCAATAGACTTAACATAAATCATGGTACATCTTAGTAAATCCTGGGTGAATAGAATATTGAGAACCATCAAATTTTGCTAGCATCTACTGTCTCAAGTCATCTACATCCAAAACACATAGTATGTCTTATCTACTGTCTCAAGTCATCTACATCTAAAACACATAGTATGACCTAACATTGAAGAACACCATCTCCCGCTTGGGATAAAACCTCAACCTTTTGAATCTAGACCGCTTCTTACAACTTAAGTAAAATAGGATCACTATCTTATTTTTTTACCTCGGCTATCAAAGAGAATTCTGAACCATTGTAAACAAAAATACTCCCTTTGACTGAATCAACCAACCAAACTCCCAATCTAGCAAGAAGGTGAACATCACAAACTAAACCTTTCTTCTTATCCTCAATATGAGTAACACTTACCGAAAAAATCTACTAAGAGTGTCAACCATAATACTGGCTTTACCTGGATGGTACAAGACACTTATATCATAATATTTCAATAACTCTAGTTATCTCCTCTAATAAAGACTTAGATCCTTCTAACTGAACACGTACTTAAGGCTCTTGAGATTAGTTAACACATCAACATGAACCACATAGAGGTAAAGCCATCAAATCATTAAGCCAAAAATTATTACTGCCAATACAAGTTCATGAGTTAGGTAGTTTTTCTCATGAGGCTTAAGCCGTCTAGAGGCATATGCTATAACCTTTCCATGTTGCATCAATACACAACTAAGTCCACCTCTAGAAGCATCACAATACACAACAAAACCATCTAAACCCTTTGAGAGAGTCAAAACTAGAGTGATGGTGAGTCGAGTCTTCAACTCCTAAGAACTCCTCACAAGAATCAGACCATTAAAATTTACTTTCTTCTGAGTTATTCTGGATATGAGAGAAGCAATGGAGGAAAATCCTTCAACAAACCATCTGTAGTAACCAGCTAAACCCAAGAAATGCCTGATATCTAATGGAGATATGGGCCTAGGCCAGTTCCTTACTAGTTTTCTATTTTGTGGATCAACCTGAACACCTTCACCAAAAATGATAGATGAAGAAATATTACTGATTTCAATCAAACATCACACTTGTCAAACTTAGCAAATAGCTGGAGATCTTTAAGAGTCTACAAGACAATCCTTAAATATTCTGCATGTTCTCCCTTACTCCGAGAATAAATGAGGATATCATCTATGAAGACAATGACAACATGTCCAAGTACTTCTTGAAAACCCTGTTCATTAAATCCATATAAGTTGTTGGAGACTTCATTAGTCCAAAATACATAACAACAAATTCAAAGTGACCATACCAAGTTCTGAAGGTTCTATTCAAAATATCACTTCTCAGACTTAGATATGATAATAGCCTGATCTGAGTTGGTTGAACAAATTATCAGTCTTCAAAATAGGATTCTTATTCTTTACTATTACTTCATTCAACTAATGATAGTTTATGCACATTCTGAGAGAATCGTCTTTCTTGCGTATGAAAAAAATTGGAGCACCCCATGGAGAGATGATGGTCCTGATGAAATCCTTGTCTAGGAGATATTTCAACTATATCTTCAACTCTTTAAGCTCAGTTGAAGCCATTTAATAGGGTGGAATTGAAATAGGATCAATAACTATAAGGAGATCTATTCCAAAGTTAATTTCCCGCTCGGGAGGAACTCCGAGAAGATCTTTAGGAAACACTTTTGGAAATTCATTTACCACCTGAATAAACTCAAGTGTTGGGGTTTCATAATTTGAATCCTTAGCCTAAACAAGATGACAGATGCACCCTTTGGAAATTATTTTTCTTGCTTTAAGGTAAGAGACGACCTTACCTTTAGGCACTAGGTACTACCCTTCCACTCTATGAATGGATCATTTGGAAACTGAAATTAGAATACTCTATTTCTACAATCAACTAAGGCATCGCAATAGTGGAGCCAATCCATGCCAATAATAACATCAAAATTTGTCATGTCTAACTCTACAAGATCGACTGAGGTGACTTTTTGGTAAACTACGATTGGGCAGTTTCTGTATACCCATCTTGATATGACTGAATTATCTACTATATTAGAGACTATGAAGGGTTATAATAGGGTTGTGAGACTGATACAAAAGTCTACTATGATATAAGGAGTCACAAAGGTAATATGGCTCTGAGATGTAACAATACATAGACATGAATATGAAAGACTTGTAATGTACCAATGATCACATTAGGAGAACCTTCCTGATCTTGCCAAGTCTGAAGGGCATAAAACCTATTATGACATCATTCGCTAGCTTCAACAGATGAGGACCCCTACTAAGTTGAGGACCTGTGGGAGTTGCTGATGAGTTAGACTTACTTTGCTGACAAGCATCCCTACCTTTCTGTGAAGCCATTAGACATTCCCTTAATTTTTGGCCTAGATTTCCACACCCAAAACAATATCACTACCAGACGTACACTCACCCTTGTGGTTCTTACCATATTTCTTGCTTAAAGAGTTGGTACAAACACTACTCATACTACCTTAGCACTTAGATCCTGGTTCGGTACCTCAATTATCCTTCCTAAACTTGGGCACTGAAGCACTAGTAGAAGATTGAGCTGGAGCTAAAGATTTTTGGCAGAACTAAGAACAATTTCTACTATCTAACCTTTATTGAGAGAAATTGAAGCTACCTATTCTAGCCTTCTTATTCTCATTTTCCTTCTCTTTGATTTTCTCTTCTTCAATCTGTTGTGCATGAACCATCAACCTAGAGATACCTATACCATTAACCAACATAACAATTCTATTCTCTTTATTCTGGTGGTTATTGACTAGGCTAAAGCTATGAAAGTATCCCTGAATTCAACATGGGAGACATTCATTCAGTGGGTTTACTAGATTTAGTGGTGATGCTTGCTGATTCTCAATACTGTTATCATTCCCAATCCTCCTTTCATTAGTTCAATAGGAAAGGATATTGTATAAGCATGTATATAATGAGTTAGAAATAGGTAATAGATTTCACACTCTATCAGACAATATAAACATGAAAGAAGTAAAGCTTTTCCTAAAATGTTTATAGACTCTTACTCATAAGTATGGAATGTTTCGCAACCATGAATATACTCTACTAAATGAAACTTTTAGATATCTTTTGATATTTTAATCCTAATTCTCTGATACCAAGTTTTTCATTACCCAAAACTACCCCTAATCATAACATGGTGCTTAGAGTCACAAGTTACCCTAAGCTAACCTATGTCCTGGCATGACACTAAGAATACTGTATAGAACTGAATAACATTGTGCAAAATTTAAAATGAATGATATGAAAATCAAAACCAAATATCCATGTTAAAACAAAAATGACAAAGTCACTGAACATCACATGAAAATTGAACCTACTATTTATCTGAAAGCCTCTACTAAGACGAGTTGTTAGAATAAACCCCCAGCTAAGTCAAACTATCTAAAATTGAAATAAAATAAAATAAAATATTGATACTAGTCCTTGAATAATGAGGACTAACCAAAGTACTATTGTTGATGTAGTAGGAGATCGTACTAAGCCCAATATAGATGTTGAGCATCAGAACATACATTATGAGACAATATAGCGCAAAAGAAAATATGCGATCAATACTTTGAATTTACTAAGTATGTGAGATATGAAATAATTGGTATAGGCTGAACATAATGTATGTAACATGGTAAACTGATGCAAGACCAAGTAATAACACGTACTATAGGATAAATTGAGATATCTGAATACAAGGTCATACAAGTATCTAAATCTGAGTCATGGATTGTTAATTATGGGATCTACTAATAACCGATATTCCCTAATTTAGTCTAATTGGGGTCCAAGTTGTATCCCCAGCTAGAAGGGTTTTTGTGTAATGCCCCAGATTTTTGGTCCTTACAAATTTCTTGACTTTTGAGTTTACTGCCCAGACTACGACTCTCTATACGAGTCATAGGGTATTTATACGGATTGTAGGGCACTATCATAGTGTTCAGAGTAAAGATTGACGTAGATTGTTCCTTGATGACGAATAGATGTAATGAATCAGGAAGACTCCTAACAAGTCAAAGCATATTTCTGTAAGCAACCTAGTGTAGGTTCTTACAACTAGGACTTTATGAGTCATAAGGTCCGTTTATGAGTCATAGGGTACTAGTAGTAAGGTAAGAACTTTAGGGACCCCCTTGATTCTACCTTGACAACGATTAGGACCCTACGAATCGTAAGGTAACTTAACGAGTCATATAGTGAACTTGTAGGATCAATAGTATGGATGCCTTAAGATACTGTATTAACTATGAGTCAAGAGAACGACCCGTAGCAAGTCATAGGGTGACCTGTAGCGATTGGGCGAAAACTTTCAGAATATTTAAGAGGGGGTATTTTTGTCAATTCCCTCTTTCCCCCACTTAGACCCCATATATATAAAACACCATAAAGGGGTAGTTTTTACCCTTTAACAAATAAAACACTCTCAAAACTCTTTCAAATTCCCCACTCAAAGGAAAGGCTAGGGTTATAAGAAATTGGTCATCTAGGGCCCTAAGGGTGATTTCTTCTTTAAATTTCTTATTGATTAAGGCATGCATCTTTCTCCCTAAACTTATGTTTTAATTATGGCATTAATTGGTTTGGTATTCATATGATTTTGATGTTGGTTTTGGAACATGGGTTAAGGGTTTTAAATGTTTATTTTTTGAATAACGTTTTCCATGATTTACATATGATTATTCATGCTTTATTTATGGTTTTGAACTTGTGGGGTGCATGGGCATGGTGAATAAACTTGGGAATTGTGATTTTCCCTAATTTTATGAATATTTACTATTATATTGGTAACAACCTCAACCCAATATTATGAAATTAGTATTGGATGTGAAAAGTTTGTATATTGAACTATCTCTGGAACTACTACATGGTATAAAAGGCCTTATTGAAACTTAAATGGGTTTGAGTCCTAAATTAGCTAAATGGGTTTAGTCCAAAGTTGGCTATATACTTTGAAGTCTTGTTGGTTATTGGGTTAGAGTCCCACATAGCTAAATGGGTCAGAGTTTTATTGTCTATTGGGTTAGAGTCCCATATGTCTAAATGGGTTAGAGTCCTATTGGCTGTTGGGTTAGAGTCCTATATGGATAAATAGGTTAGTGTTTTGTTGGCTATTGGGTTAGAGTCACACATGGCTAAATGGGTCGGATTCCTATTGGATATTGGGTTAGAGTCCCACGTGGCTAAATGGCTATATATGCAAACTCACGACCATTCTCAGTCCCTAGAATAAGAGGAAATAGTTTCAAGCGGCAGACCTTGTCCTACTTCTTAAATATATAAATCTCAGCTTTATGTTATATGACCCATGATGTATGCACTCGTGTTTCTCGTTATGCCCAGTCCAAATAACTCAGGCAAGGTTATGTTTATGATGCAACAACCCTTTACTTATGATCTAGGTGGATGCTATGAAGTGTTTTATGCCTAGTGTACCTATGTCTTATTTCACAGGTCTAACTTTGAGTAGTACAGTTGATAGGAGTGATAATTGAGAAGTAGCCCTCTTATCTTTGATGCTCGTACTCTAGTTTTATAGTGACCCTCCTTTTGGAAGTATGGTAGTGGCTATGAAAGTGTAGTAGTGCTATAAATAGTGGATTGGATGTTCTCTGATGTGAAAATTTTAGGTGTGACTACTCGGGCTAAGGACATAGATAAAGATGGAAGAGTAAGACTAACTTTCGTTATGTAAAATAGTTAAGATGGGAAGATGTAGTGAAACCCTTATGATAGTAAGCAAAGTTTGGGTTGTATAATTAGAGGGGTGTGAAGTATAGGGTCCCATAGTCTACACTAGCACTTTCAATTTTGAGTTAGATCTAACACGGAGCAATATCCAGTTATACTCGGGCCCTTGTAGTTATGTGTTCGCGAGGAAATTAGGAAATTGAAAAGGTGGGATGTTGTGTTCATAGATAAAAGCATAGTAGAAAAAACTTGGTTATATGTATAGATTAGTATATGTTTTATTTAGGGTTAAAGAAGCTACTTGGAAAGCTGAAGAGGACATGAAGTCCAAATACCCATTCTTGTTCCCCGTCCCAGATAATGGTGCTTAAGGTATGTGATTTCCTTAATATATTTGTTTTATCTCTTTGTTAAAATAAAAAGTGGTTGTGTTTCAGTGTCAAATCATGCTAATGAATGTGTTATGTCATCATTCAAGGACGAATGATCTTTAGGGGGGAGAATATAACACCCCAAAATTTTGGTCCTTGAATTTTTTTTGACATTTGAGCTTACTTTCCTGACTACGACTCACTATATGAGTCATAGGGTGTTTATATGGGCCGTAGATCCCCATCATAGTGTGCCCAGTAAAGACTGACCTAGTTTCTACCTTGGTGACAACTAGATGTAACGAGTCAGAAAGACTCTTAACAAGTCATAATGTATTTTTGTAAGCAACCAAGTATAGGTTCCTAGGTCACTACGACTAGGACTTTACGAGTCATAAGGTCTGTGTACGAGTCGTAGTATACAAGTCATAAGGTAACCAATTTAGGAACCCCCTTGATTCTGCCTTGCCAACAATTAGGACCCTACGAATCATAAGTTAACTTGATAAGTCATATAGTGAACTCGTATGGCCAACAATTTGGATACCTTGAGACACTGTCTTGACTATAAGTCAAGACAGGACTCGTATCCAGTTGTTAAGAGTCATAGGGTGACCCATAGAGACTATGCAACAACTTTCAACATATTTAAGTAGAGGTATTTTTTTCAATTCCCTCCTTCCCCCACTTAGACCCCACGTCTATAAAACACCAAAAGGGGGTAATTTTCACCCAATAACAAATAAAACACACTCTCAAAACACTCTCAAATTCCCCACTTAAAGGGAAGGCTAGGGTTTCAAGAAATTAGTCATCTTGTTCCCTAAGGGTGATTTTTTCTTTAAATTTCTTGGTGATTAAGTCATGTATCTCTCTCCCTAAACTTGTGTTTTAATTATCGCATGAATTAGTTTGGTATTCACATGATTTTAATGTTGGTTTTGGAATATCGGTTGAGGGTTTTGAATGTTTGTTTTCTAAATAATATTTCTCATGGTTTACATATTATTGTCATACTTTATTTATGGTTTTGAACTTGTAGGGTAAATGAGCATGGTGAATAAACTAGGGAATTGTGATTTTCCCTAATTTTATAAATATTGACAATTGAATAGGTAACATCCTCAACCTAATATTATGAAATTGGTTTTGGTCGTTAAAAATATGCAAATTAAACTATCTCTGGAACTACTGCATGGCATAAAAGTCCTTATTTAAACTTAAATGGGTTTGAGTCCCAAATTGGCTAAAAATGTTTGAGTCCAAAATTGGCTATATACTTTGAAGTCCTGTTGGCTATTGGGTTAGAGTCCCACATAGCTAAATGGGTTGGAGTCTTGTAGGTTGTTAGTTTAGAGTCCCACATGGATAAATGGGTTGGAGTCCCATTGATTAAGGGTTTAGACTCCCCGTTGGCTAAGTGGTAAAGTTTGGCAAAATGATAAGCTTGCAAGCATAAGGGTATGGTGATACCTATGATGTGCCTTAACGAATGACTCCTTGCTTAATAATTGGGAACGTTCGTAAATGTTTTAACTAGGCTTAAAGGGGGTTGTGTATCCAAGCCGTGCAGGTGAAGGTCCCAAAGGGATCAATATTAGAAACTGCTTTTGCCAACGTGAAGGTCTAAATGATTGGGTGGTTCGAGTCCCCCTTATTACATGATCAGGTGTTTAAGTCACCTTTAGTATATGATTGGGAGGTTTGAGTCCCCCGTGAATATATATTATGATTATTCTCTGGTTCGTATGGCTACACACACTGGGGCCCGACCAGGGGTAAGAACTGGACCTATATAACCCATGGGTACTATTATGATGGTTAAGCTACATAGTCCATGCTAATGTTTTAACCTTCGTGCTAAGCCTTACTCCCCTCCCGGCATCTCTCTCTCTCTATATATATATTTATATATGTATATGCATGTATGTGGACATGAACATTGATACTATTTTTGGTTATTTGAAATAGCACTATTTCATTTTCTTATCCCTTAGTTACATGCTAGTGCTCATCCCATAACCATCTCCGGATGTTGTATCCGCACACAATGCAGGAATTAGAGACACTTCTATTTTTCCTACATAGTGATAAGTGATTTTAGATCATTCATTAGTCAGCTTGAAGTGGTGAGCCTCCTTCTTCCGGAAGGTCATTAATTCTGGTTTATTTTGTGTCTTTGACTACTTCTATTGGACTCTTTGGCTATTGTCGGGGGCATGTACCGAATTAGATTATTTTTGGTCTGTTTAGAGGCTTTGTGGATTACTCTAGATCAGAATTTGGTATTATGGATTCTTAGTACATTCTTATTATTGATCACTCTATCTGGTTATATGTTCGAAATTCATTTGGCGTTAGGTGTCACTACCAGAAATTAGGCCTATGGTGACGGTTGCAAAACCATTGCAATAGGCCAAAAATTGTTGCAATAGGCCTATCGCAACGGTTTAGCAACCGTCCCATAGGTGGGTGTTGTGATAGGTCAATGGCAACGGTTTTTGCGATGGTTGTATAAACCGTCGCCATAGATAGAGCTATAGTGACGATTTCGTATAACCGTTGCCATAGATAGGCCTATTGCGACGGTTATTTTTTGACTTATTGAGACACCTATTTTCATCTATTGCAATGGTTACGAACCGTCGCAATAGATGCTATTGCAACGGTTATGAACCGTCGAAATAGATGCTATTGTGACGCCTTTGCTATTCTGTTGCAACACTTTTTGACAACCTATTATAACTATTTCATCACTTGTTGGGACACCTATTTTCATCTATTGCAATGGTTACGAACCGTTACAATAGATTTTATTGCAACGACATTAAACCGTTGTAATAGCATCTATTGCAACACTTTTGTTATTAAATTAATACGATTTATATAAATAGTCATGTTAATGTAAATTTTTATTTATATACATAATAAATTATAACACAATATATACACATCACACAACAAAATCATTAATTAATAATCTCATTATTCAAAATATGCAACAAGCTAGTAATTTAAACCCAAAAGTAAAATGTAATCCAAATGATTAGTTAAGTTTTTACATACTAGAAAGTTCAAGTCACGATAAGTTTAGAAAAATTCAACACAAAACTATTTATATTAGTGAATTTATCCACAACCCAAAAATTTTCTCAAGTATGGTCAATGTCTTCATCATTTTCTTCATCTATTTCTTCATACACCTATAAATAGAGAACAAATAATATAAATTAGCACTTAAATGACAACATAAAAAGGACTATTCCACAACAAAATTAAATATGAACTAACTGATAAAAATCCAAATGAACCAGATAATTTCCGATCTCAATTATTATTTGAACTTTTCTGTATGATCTTCACTGATAAAGAAGCTAATAGAGGAACAATTCAGATACGAGTGGGTTAATGACCTTCAGTTTTTACTTATCCCAGGACCAAAAATATTTGGTGATAGGGGTTTGGTTCCTTTGTTTAAACCTTTGGTGCATCATCCACAAAAAAAAAAAATTACATTGCCAAATAAAGGACACCAAAGTCCACCTAATTACCAATGTCAAAATATCTAGAAATTCTTGATGAAGAAATTATTGTTTGCTCATTACACTTTCTTCTTCAAATAAAACCATAGTGTTCGAACAAAACTCACCTCGACTATTTTACATCGAGTACCTCGGCAGCACGCCGAGGCACAGAGAAACCTCCATGAGTGCTTGTATCACTTGCTGTCAAGGTTTTACAAAAAAAATTCTGGTTGTGGTTTATTTGCTTTCATAGACAAATCTGACCTCAATAATGCCTCCTTGTCAAACTGCACGCAAAGACGTTCATGTTACGTACGTTTTAAATTTGATTAGAACAGGCTATACTTGATAGAGGGCTATGCTTATCCCACAAAAAGGAGAAAAGAAACACCAAAATGAAACCAAAAAGAGAGAGTCATACCGAAGGAACTGGTTGTAGTGTCATTTGAGCATACACTTCATCTGTTTTGGGATCAGCCTAAATAATGCAAAAGACAATATATTAACGTAGAACAACATATAAATTACAGTTTTTATCAAGACAAGTCAATCAGGAACTTCACATACATGCAGGGTGACATTGTGCAGAAGACAAATTAACTTTGATGGAAGGTTTGGATAGTTTGGAATTTGGGCTTCCACATCTTTTCTGATAGATACAGCACCCTGAAAATATACATTCATTTGCAAACAACAAATAATTAGGAGAGAGTGACTACTCAGGAAGAGATAACACCCTCAATTCAATAGAATTCTAAGATTATTAGCCATTCATATTAACTAAGATTATATCAAACAGGGAACTATATAATCTATTTTCAAAGGATGTGTTACTGATGAATACATGATAGAAGCAACTTTTATCGAAGTATATAGTGAACCTAGGAAAATCACGATTTGCAGATTTTGCATGAAGCTGCAATGGGGATATTTTCACGCTCTTTGCATATATTTATTAGAGGTTTATCCGATTTATGTTTTTGAAGGTTAAATGATGGCCGTTATAAGGTTATAAGGGTAAACGGTGGCCGTTAAAGTTATAAGGTTAAATGGTGGTTGTTAAGGTTATAAGGTTAAACGGTGGCCGCTAGCTTTATAAGGTTATAAGGTTAAACGGTGGTCGTTAAGGTTATAAGGTTAAACGGTTGCTGTTAAGGTTATAAAGTTAAACGGTGGTCGTTAAGGTTATAATGTTAAACGGTGGCCGTTACGCTCTACCCTCCAGAGTCCACTTGTGGGATGACACGACGACACTGGATATGTTCTTCTCATTGTTGTAATGAAGTGGAATACTATATCAAACTTGTGGGAATCTAGTTGATCCCGCCGACAGGAGCAAAGGAAGGTCTATTTCACCTACGAGCATTTGTACGAAGAAAAGAGTCTCGTACAAAGGGTTGGAAAGAAGACTTTTACCTTATTTCAGGTGGTTTAGTTCATATCTTTTTGGGCGAAGGCGGACAATGAAAAGACAGAAAGAAGATAATGATGCCAACCGACTCGACAAAGACATTAAGATATGAAAAAGGTAAAGAAAGACGTGTTAAGCTTGTGTTTTCCCAGCCGACTCGCACACGACCATCTTTTTTTTATTGAAGAGTCGGACTCCCCGGGAAAAATAGCATCTCATAAGTTTCCAGAAGTAATACGCAAGAATAGGTATCGATAAAGGAAAAAATTCAGTCAGACTATAGGTTTTCCTATGTTGAATGACTCTAGCTCCTATGTACGATAACAGCCATATCAGAGAACTATTCATTGCCATAAATAAATGTAAGACAAAAATCCAAACTAGTCGTAGTCGACTATATGAATCCTCTGTATGCATCTCAAAATCATTTACATCACTACGATCTCTATCAATTCCAAACTTTATTACTGGTAATTCTATTTCTGATAATCAGCTTCTCTAAGACGGTCAAATTTATTAGATGAGTAATGTCTAACGAGGCACCTATTTTTACCTTTCAGTTAATACTAGATCCGACAAATAAGTACAAAAGTGTACAGACATACAGTAAACAAGATTCAACAAAAGGGATACATGTAGAGCTTAAATTTAACAAAGCATAGAAATTTGACGGCGTAATACATAGCCAGCCCCTTAAAACAGTTCAGCATATTCCAAGAAGAAGAAACATACGTGGAGCTTGGATGAAAAAGAGAACTAGAAAATAACGAACCTTCGACCTGAAGAAAGTCGCACCGAGCAGTGAAATATTATACATGCCTGAAAATACTCCTAAGTCACTTCTTCCACCTCAAGTCACCTCAGCCATATGAAACGCCAGATCCCCGCCTCACTGTGAATGCTTTTAACAACACATTTTTGAAGTATAGGGGTATTGTCAAATTTGTGTATGATTTCATTATATAGGAGGGAGGTTTAAGTATTGATTCGGTAGCTTATTTTAGCATAGATGATTAAGAAACGAAACTACTTTCAGAGATGGAAAAACTAAGACAAAAAGAAGAAAGAGAACAAACCAGTGTAGAACGGTTCTCACTCAAGCATGTTGAAGTTGGATGATTACCAATACTCCTTCTTGACCAAGTCATTTGAAATCTTGATGTCAACTTGTCACATTCTGGGATTAAAGATATAGCCCGAAAGTACCACAAGCCGTCATAGATGGAGGGAAAAATAAAATTTTCAAGAGAACTTAGAAATACAAAGTAAAGCACTCTATTTTTATCAGTAAGAGAGTGTATCTAATCAGAAGTGTGCTGCCGATGTCTTATACAATGACATCATTGAAATAGAATGTTAACAATACTAACACTAAGTTGCTGACCCATCAAAATTCTAAAGATAAGTTTTGCAACAAAAGAAAGCATTGAAATATGATATAAATACAATATTAGAAAGGGGAAAAAAAGAGTTTTATTTCAGTCATGTTACTCCAGACCATAGACAGGCAATTTGCAATCACACTCAAAATCGGTGATCGTATTCAATGTTATCTGTCATGTAAAAATTACAGACCATTTCACCTCGATTGAAAACTACAACCTAATCACACATTTAGTATAATGGTGAGGCAGAAAAACATAGAGGAACGAAATAGAAACCTATTTAATTACAGCGGGACTCGGTGAAATTATCAAAGCTAGATAATCCAGGAACTCATGAGTGGACTTAGTCTTTGACAAAGCATTTTGATGTGAGGATCCAAGTTTTTGGATCCAATGAAGAAACCCCTTCTTGTGATGAAACATCGAATTTTGTACTAGATTCAGAGTTTCGTCATGCACAACTGAAGATTCAAACTGCTCCAGTACCTTTACTGAAAATGTTCAGAATGATATGGTGGGAGAGTTAACAATCCCTTTCCCATATGAACAAGACCTTGGGCAATCCGCACCTACAACAGTAGTAATTCCAAAAATTAGAGTGGATTGGATACTTAATATTACAGAGTTGACATAAGAGAACAAGGAAAATTAATTCTTACACAAAACAAATGTTAGCTTATTTGTAGTAATAACTGGACAGAATATACAGCATGCCAGCTATTCTGGCATTGTTTTTTCCTGCACCTATCAATCCCAAAGAAACGATAGCATCTTACATACAACATTTAGATAAGAAATTCATATTTGAGAATTTTTTTATAGCAACAAAATTATCTACTTTCTGCTGTTCTTCAAACATACCATAGCTACTTTGGAGTCTAAATCATGACTAAGCTTGCTCAGAGTGTTCATCACATTGACCTGTCTGAACCACCAAGGAGAAAAAGTTATGCTTGCACATGACCCAGAAAAAAAGAGAGAAAACAGCCTGGGTATCTACTGTTTAAGAGTGAAAGACCTACTTGTTACACTATCTGTTGTACATCACTTGATCCTGATATATTGATAATAGTATATGGGAAGGTTTACACAACAACACTGGAGAACTTCCTATACCATCTCTACTTAAGTCTTCACCCAAAAGAACCTCTAGAATCACTAAACCACCCATTTAGATGCAATATTATATAGGTCCTCCTTATCCGAGGTAAAAATATCCATTGACATGCCACTTATTCTATAGTAGAGTCAGTGGAGCATATCGGAGTTATTTAACTAAGTTATTAATGATTTTTTGACATTTTAAATTTGGCTATTACTACTTTATGTAGTTGTTTCATCGGAGGGGGTTCAAATAAACCCCAAACCACAAGGTGGCTCTGCCAATGTCTGTGAAATTAAACATCTAAAGTAAATTCGTCACACAAGTTTAGAATTGTTTTAATATCTCTTCTCTACGGTATTAAACAGTGGAAATGAAACCATCTAATTAGTATTGGTGTCAATTCCAGTAACTTATAACTGTAATTCGTGATTGGTTTTACGAGTGCAAATAGCTGTTTAAAGCCACTTCTATTGTTATTATTTCAGTAAATCATCAACATTATGCCAATTATACAAAAAAATCAGTCTGGCCAGAAATAAATAACACTCATGCCGGAATATTACTCCACATGTCGCAATTGAGAGACTGCTCTCCCTTTTTAACCACTTAAGCTAACTGCCACACCATATTTCCTTCCCCAAAATAAAATATTTTAGTTGGATTTTCATGACTCCTGATGTTCAGGAGACAAAAATTGGATATACTTCCTACTGTTGTGTTGTAGATATCTATCGAATAAGCAAATCAGCAGAATCAGTTTCCTCAATCTTACTGCAATCACTAGGCAATACTTGTGTAGCATTTTCTAAGTAATAGGCGAAGGATCATCCTTTCCACTGACATCATTTGTCGTTAATCTGAAAACACACATGAACAAGAATAACAATCTAAACATAGAAACTACATTATATACAAATTAAATCAACAATTAAGACTACAATAATTAAAACTCTAACAAGCAACACTCATCTTACTCAACTTCTGGTTGTCAATATAACACATTTTGATATCTTCCCTAACATAATGACCGTAATCATTAGAATTACCAGGAGAAATAAAAAATTTTCACGCAATCCAATGAACCTAAGAAAAAACCAAAATCCCAAAAAATTAGGTCAAAGTCATAGAAGAATACGCTAACCTTAAAATTCCCAAATTTAAGCAATTGAATTTCAAATTTGAGAGAAATTGAAGTGCAAATTTGGACTGACTTTCCAACACAAATCGATTTTTGAAGAGGCACCAGTAACACCCACAGATCTCACCATCGGCAGCTCACTACCAGACAATCTCCACAAGATTGAATGGTTTGTATCAATTATAGCATATGTCGTTAGCAATTTTAGCGATTTTGTAGCCCTAATCATCGATTGTAGCTATGAGAAGCTATATGTTTAAGATAAGAGAGTAATCGCATCGTCGATTCGATTGTAGTGATGAGAAACTGTAGGTTTAAGCTGAAAGAGAAATTCCATCGTCGATTGTAGCGAGAGAAATAAGAGAGAATGTTTAATCCCTAATCGTTGATTGTAAAATGAATAAGGTTTAAGATGTAGGAAAGTTTTCTTTTGGCGGACTGAATGAAAAGTTTTTGTGAAAACGAAGGGAATAAATTAAGCGTTGCCATAACTTATTTTATTTAGCTATTGCAACGCTTATGGTCAAAATCAATGGTTAAAATGTTAAATTAGAGCTAACAAAACAATAATTTTTGGCAATGTTTGCAACCGTTGCAATAGACCACCTATTGCAACGCTTTGTTAACCGTCGCCAAAAAGTTAGTTGCAATAGGGGTAATTTTTAGTAGTGTGTGTTGTGTTCTGTTTGACTAGGAAACGAGGGTGGTATTTGGTCCTTGATGGACTTGATATACCTGTTACGGTCAGGACCTGGTTTGATTCATGATAGTTTGGTACCTTTCCAAGTGTACGAACACTGACTGATATAGATCCACTAAACTAATGTCCGAAAGGACTATAGTACAAAACCTAGTCTGATTGGTGACCCTTTAAAACCTATGGCGGCATGTTAGTTCTGGGACTTAGGGAATTCTACCAAAGGTCTCATCCTAACTGATGGGTGAGCCTTCATCCTTGCATCTGCTCGGGGCCAAGTACTACTCCCAACTGAATGAAAATGATAAATGAAATCCTCAATAATTGTAATACCGAAAGACTAAAAATAAATACATTATCTAAAGGTGATAAAAATATGTAAGTTGTAGGATATGATAAGAAAAATTATATGCATGAAATCCTAGGTCATCGGGTGTTCATAACCACCATCTCTGAAAAATGCAACTATTATGCCAATTTTATAAACTGAGTGAATTTAAGGAATCGAATAACTCAAGTCCAACCATCATGGATTTCACAATATAATTATGGCCTAAAATTATAACATTTTCTAGATACTAAAATTCATATTAAAACACGGGTTTATAACTCAATGAGACCAAGAAATTAGAATATCAAAAAATTCACAACATTCATGAACCCTAAGCTTTGAGGAAGGAATTAAGCTGAGGAATTGGGTAAACTTTGGGACTCAATAGGTGAATGGATACCCATTGCTGAAATCCTATATACCAAGATATGAAAACCATGAAGAAATCTTTAAACTTAGAGCTTGAAAGAAATGGACCATAGTTTGCCGTAGAAGGAAGAAGAATAGCTTTTTTTTCTATTTGAGGCTAAGTATTGAATGAATTTATGTAATGAGGGACTTAGAGTAATATTTAACGTAATAATTAGACTTGAAATAGATTAAAAAATATAGTTTTGATGTTAAAAGAGTGGAAATAGATTGATGTGCCCGTTTAAATTTGTAACTAAGAAGTTGTTGGAAGGCATGTGCGAGACCTTCCCATAATCAAGGAACCCACCTATGAAAGTGGGTGGTGTTCGTTGTTGGGATCTGAATGTGATCTCTCTGAACTCTACTAGATGAGCCTTGGTATAATCATTGGACCCACTACAATCATACTTGGTTCATAGGTCGTAGTCCTGGTTCCCTTTTGAGGTTGGAAGGTATACTTGTCAGCTTTCATATGTTTGGGGTTGTTTCTATAAGACGATCGTACCTGCGGTCGTAGATTCTTACCGTTGAATAGTGCTTCACTAAAATGGCTATAAATTTTACTACGATATCGGATTAAGGTAAAATTGGATGAGCTAGAAAGATAATTCAAACACCTAACATTTGGGGGGTTTTGATCTTAAAAATACTTCAAACTTTAGAAGCTTTGCTAGTTTGAATCTGAACATAGCATGATATATCTCAAGGAATCAATCGGTAAGGAAGGTTTGGAATTGGCCAAGAGCTAGGAGTTACTTGAGGCTTAATACATCACTAAATCACTTCCCATACCACTGAAACATGATGTTGGATTTTACATGTACTTGCATTATGGTTATAATCTTAGCTTGGATTTTCGAGGTATTACAAAAGTAGTCTAATGATACTCATATTATCTATTTTTATTTTGGGTCCAAAAATACCTCAAAAATTCACCCCAAAGGAAAAATAGTACTATCAAAATTTTTATGGAAAAATCAAGTTTTCCATACCTCGAAGATCCTAAATATGAAAACCCATCAAAAAACAAGTTGAAATTAAGCTTTAAATTAAAGAAAAAACATTTTTTTACTTTATCAAATAAAACCCCAAAATCCAAGTTTGAAGTTGTTTTGAAAATAAAATCAATGAATAATGATATAAATTATGTTTAGAAGCTTACCAAATAGTTTTGATGAACCTTCTTTAAAATCTCAAATCCCGAGGTCTCAAGGTCTAAAAATGGTGAAATTGGAGTTAGAACCACAAAATGAAGTTTATATATTGTTCAGGTGGTCCTTCTTCATGATCATGGTCATTATGTCGCATTCACGACCTGACCCAAATCGAACCCTTCGCGAATGAAGCCACCACTTTGCATTGTGATAACCTAATGTCACGACCCAAATTAGGTCCTTATCATGATGAGTATCTCAAGTCCGTCAAGGACCGAAGACCACCCCCATTACCCTAGACAACCGGAACACAATACAACTAGCAGCGGATGAATTCGAATATATAAAAAGATAGATAAATCAACTGAATATGATCTAAGAATCTACAATACCAAATCCACCCATATCTTGTTCACAAAAGCCTCTAAGAAACCAAATATCAACCAACGTCGGGACATTCCCCCGGCCATAGAGAAAAACCCAGTAAAATAGTCTAGGATGTAAGTAAAGACAAGACCATAAAATAAGGGCCTTCCGGAGAATAAAAGCTCACCACTTCAAAGCCGACTCACAGACAATCTAGAAGTGAACAACCACTATGAAAGAAAACAGAAGTGTCTTCGAACCCTACATCGCATGGGGATACAGCATCCGAGGACGGTTAGCGGGGTGAGCATTAGCATGTAACTCGGGGAAGGGATAAAATAATGCCATGATTAATCAGCCCAAAATCATTCCAAAACCATATGTACACAATCATGTACATATATATATAGATATATATATATACACACAATATGATGGGATAGGGAAAAAGGTTTAGCATGAGAGTTAAAACATTAACCTGGACTATGTAGCTTGATCATCATAAAAACACCCATGGGTTATATGGCTCTAGCCCCTATTGGATGGGCCTAGTGTATGTTAGCCGCGCGAACCGAAGATATTAAAAAAGTTGGGGAATCCACGACCCTATGCCATCCATGATACATATATCTATAGTGTGTCACAAGCACACAGTCTACAAGACCAACCCTCACGCGGGCAAATGTAAGTTTCCAGTATCAGCCCCTCCGGACCTCCACTTTCATTGATAGCTACACTACCCCCTTTAAGACCAATTAAAATATTTACATAATTTCATTCACTGAACTATGATCAACTATTAAGGCATAAACTGTTGGTATCGTCATACCAATACGCTTGAAAGCTAATACCATTATGCCATTTAAATCATTATTACTTTGGGGAATCCATGACCCCACAAGCTTCAATCATTTATCCAAATGGAGGAATACACGACCCCTAAAGTGACCCAGACCATGGCCTTGTCGTAATGGGCATATCAAGTCCAATAAGGACCTTAGATCACCCCGCTACCCAATCCAACCAACCAACATATACCCTGAGTCAGGTGAATTCCATCTATATAACAAGATAGAGCAACATATAACTCAAAGACTTTGGGATAGGCTCATGACCATGGCCAACCCAAAAATGCCAAACCTTCTAATACAAAACTAACAACCATAACATAACCAAATCCGCATCCATCCCATAACATACCCAAGTACATAGTTTGTCCATTCAAAGTCTCTAAAACAAAACGAGAATATCTGGTCGGGACATGCCCCCGACCATAGCTAAAACTAATATCCAAGTCTAAACCAATAAAAATAAAAGAAACTCAAAGCAAGAAATAGAGAATTTCAAAGTATGTAAGCTCACCACTTCAAGTCAATACAAGTTGTCCTTGAATCCAAGTCACTGAGCATGAGGTATGAAAATATGACTAACACCTGTATCGCATGGGGATACATCATTTGAGGTTGGTTAGCGATTGGAGAGATAGCATGTAACTCAAGGATAAGGATAAAATAATGCCAACAGTTCGAAACCAATAAACCAATGCATAAAACCAATGCAATATATATATATATATATACCATGTTGGGATTGGGAACACGATTAGAATAAACATTGAAAATATTAACATGGGTTGTGTAGCATAGCCGTCATATAGCAAGGCACCCATGGTCTATATTGGCCCAGATCTTCCTTAGCCGTAAGGGCCCGATTCATATTCGTCAGTCCATTGCCTTAGCTCAAAACACCATTTAATATATGACTAGTTT
This sequence comes from Capsicum pubescens, assembly GCA_030864215.1. Taxonomy (NCBI): domain Eukaryota; kingdom Viridiplantae; phylum Streptophyta; class Magnoliopsida; order Solanales; family Solanaceae; genus Capsicum; species Capsicum pubescens. Next base: position 223,263,532 of record CM061542.1, on the reverse strand, counting down.
ATTATCTTAGGTGTTTTCATAAACAGTTTGAGGGCATACCATTTCCAAGACAAAAACCAAAGTAAAAACCATCAAGTTTAGGGTAAACCATAACCTAATTTTTAAATCACAATTACCGAGCACCCACATGTTCAAAACCATTCTTAAAACATGTATAAACACAATTAAAACCAAGAGTGAACAATACTAAACAATACACAACAAAACCCTCAACATTGGTTTTCAAAACCACCATTAATGAATCCTAATCAATGTTTAAAACACATGATATTTGAGAACTAACAATGAGGGAAGAGTCACATGCCTTATTCACGAATATTCACGGAAAGAACTTGACTCTTGAGCCTCTAGATGAACACCTTGTAGAAACCCTAGCCCAATCTTCAAGAGAGTATTTAAAGAGAGTTTCTTGGAGTGATTTGATCTTTCAAAGTGTGTTATGAGAGGCCAAAAATTTTATAAGATGTGGGGTATTAAGGGATTTGGGGAGGGAAATGTCTAAAATGTCCTCAGTTACAAGCTAAAAATTAAGCGCAGAAGGGCACGACTCCCCCTAACTCGTATACACAACATACGAGTGATACACACCACTCGTACCCTAGACAGAATATTGGACTCCAATTTGATCGAACATATGAGTTCATGACCCAACTCGTATCCAATCATACGATTTGGTACCTTAGAACCATACCCTAGGAAGAATCATCTGGGCTTGATATTGGACATCATACGGTATTGTCACTATACATTTCGTACCCTAACATACAACTAGTATGATGTCCATTCATACCTTGGACAGAAACCAACTAAAACCATACTGAGTATCATACGACCAAGGACTCCAAACCTTATCCACATCATACGACAAGTACCCTCAAGTCATATGATGTCCAGAAGCTTAAACTCAAGAATTTTCTAAAGATCAAAACTAAGGTGTTTCAATTCTCCCCCACTAGGATCATTCATCCTCGAATGACAGGTAAAGATAAGCACAAGCTCGATTTAACACAATAATACCCATCAAACTTTTCTTAAACAAGATTAGGAAACAAAGATATTAAGGAATCACTACTTTCTTTAACAAAGGCATACACAAAGATATTAAGAACAAAATATACCTTAAGCACAAATTTCCAGAACGAGGAATAAGTGCGGATACTTGGACTTCATGTCCTCTTCCGAGTCCCAAGTAGCTTCTTCAACATTATGGTTCCTCCAAAGAACCTTTACCAAAGCCACATCCTTCGTCCGCAACCAACAAACTTGATATTCCAAGATCTTAACTGGGACTACTTCATATGATAAGTAATCTGAAATACCCAACCATTCCAAAGGAACAACCGATGAAGTATCACCTACATACTTTGTCAACATAGAGACATGGAAGACCAAATGACTGGAGCTCAAACTAGAAGGCAACACCAATTCATAGGAAATATTGCCAACCCTCTTCAAAACCAAGTACGGACCAACATACTGGGGACTAAGATTTCCCTTCTTACCAAACCACATTACTCCCTTCATCGGAGATACCTTCAAGAATACCCAATCGCTAACCTTAAACTCTAACTCCTTATGTCTCACATCTGCATAGGACTTTTGGCGACTTTAAGCGGCTTTCAATCTATCACGAATCATCTTTACCTCCTCCAAGGCTTGGTGAAGCAAATCAAGGCCAAACAACTTACCCTCACCAACCCTATACCACCTAATAGAAGAACGACATCACCTACCATACTACGCCTCAAAAGGAACCATACCAATGCTAGAGTTATAACTATTATTGAAATCAAACTCTATAAGAGGAAAATGGTCAACCCAACTACCACCATAGTCCATCACGAAAGCACGAAGCATGTCTTCCAATGTCTGAATAGTCTTCTTTATTTGTCCATCCTACTGCGAGTGGAAAGAGGTACTAAGACACACTTAAGTTCTAAACCTTTTTGAGATGATCACCAAAAATAAGATGAGAATGGAGTACCACAATTTGAAATGATAGAAACAGGTCCACCATGCAACTTTACAATCTCCGCAAGATACAACTTAGCTTAATCCTTCGCTAAATAACTAGTCCTCATAGGCAAGAAGTGAGCAGACTTGGTCATCCTATCCACAATGACCCAAATTGAATAATACTAGTTTTGAGATCGGGGAAGATCAATAACGAAATCCATATTAATTACCTCCCACTTCCATTCGGGTAACTCAATCTCTTGGTAGAAACCTCCCAGCCTCATGTGCTCAACCTTCACTTGTTGACACACCATACACCTAGCCACATAGTTAGCCACATCTCGCTTCATATTATTCCACCAATAGAACTCCTAAAGATCATAATACATCTTCGTAGAACCAGGATAAATATCATAACAAGATCCGTGATCTTCGGCCAAAATTCTTTCCCTTAATCCATTAACGTCGGGAACACATAACCTTCCTTGGTACCGCAAGATATCATTACCACCAATCACAAAGTCAACAACTTTTTGTTGACCCACATTTCTTCTAATCTTCATCAAATCAGGATCCAACATTTGCTTTTCCTTTATCTCAACAACAAGAGACGACTGGAATACCTGATGCACAAATACACCACTATCCTTAGAGTCTGTGAGAAGAACTCCAAGACTAGCCAAATGATGAATGTCCTTCACCAACTCCTGCTTATCCCCATCCATATGACCTAGGCTCCCATAGATAACCTGCTAAGAGCATCAACAACTATATTAGTTTTACCTGGATGGTAATAGAGACTCATATCATAGTCTTCCAGCAACTTAAGCCACCTTCTTGCCTGAGATTTAACTCTTTCTAGGTTAACACATACTGCAGGCTCTTATGATTAGAAAAGATGTCAACATGAACCCCATAGAGATAGTGACGCCAAATTTTCAATGCAAATACCACAGCCAATAACTCCAAATCATGAGTAGGGTATTTCTTCTCATGAACCTTCAATTACCTAGAAGCATACACCACCACCCTACCATGTCGCATCAACGTACAACCAAGACCAACACGAGAAGTATCACAATACACTACGAAACCATCATTACATTTGGGCAGGGTTAAAATAAGAGCTAAAGATAATTTATACTTCAACTTCTCAAAACTATCCTCACACACATCTGACCACCAGAAGTTGACCTTCTTCAGGGTCAACTTAGTCAATGGGGCAGTTATAGTTGAAAAACTTCCCATATATATCTTATAGTAACCTACTAAACCCAATAAGCTCTGAATATCAGTTGGAGTCGCAGGTCTAGTCCACTTCTTAACCACTACAACCTTTTGTTGATCCACCATGATCCCTTTACTAGAGATAACATGACCAAGAAAAGTCATAACCTTCAACCAAAACTCACACTTTGAGAACTTGTCTTACAAACGCTGATCCTTAAAGGTCTGCAATACAACACGGAGGTTATTAACATGATCCTTCTCACTCTTAGGGTACACCAATATATCATCTATGAATACAATGATGAATAGATGAAAAAAATAATGAAATACCCTATTCATCAAATCTATAAATGATGTTGAGAATTAGTCAACCCAAAAGACATAACTAGGAACTTATAGTGACGATACCGAGACTTAAAGACAGTCTTAGGGATTTCCACTTCCCTAATCTTACGCTGATGATAACCTGACCTAAGATCAATCTTAGAGAAACACTTCACACCTTGAAGTTGATTAAATAAGTCATCGATCCTAGAAAGAGGATATTTATTATTTATGGTCACCTTATTTGGCTAACGATAATCAATATACATCCGAAGGAAACCATCCTTCTTACGCATGAACGACATAGGAGCTCCCCAAGAAAACACACTAGGACGATAAAAAATTTTCTAGGAGATCCTTTAATTACTCCTTAAGCTCCTTTAGCTCAGCCAGAGCCATTCTATAAAGAGGGATAGAGATAGGATGAGTGTCTAAAACAAGATCAATCCCAAATTAATTTTTCTATCAGGAGAAACACCGAGAAGATCATTAGGGAAAACCTCAAAAAACTCATTAACCACGGGAACAGATTCTAATAAAGGACCTTCTGAGTTAGAATCTTTAACCCGGACTAAATAATACAAACACCCTTTGGAAATCAACTTTCGACCTCTAAGATATGAGATGAATCTCCCCTTAGGCACTAAAGAACCCCCTTCCCATACAATGACCGACTCATTAGGGAATTTTAATAGGACCTTGTGGGTAGGACAACTAGAGAAGCATAGAATAAATGCAACCAATCCATCCCCAATATGACATCAAAGTCAACTATGTCTAACTCTATCAAATCCATAAGATTTTCTCTACCACTAACAGATACCACACACTCCCTATAGAATCTTATAGAAATCACAGAGCCACCAATTGGGGTAGATACAGAAAAAGGATCAAAAATAAACTCAAGACCAAGACCAAAGAACACAGCCATGAATGGGGTCAGATAAGAAAGAGTGAACTTTAGATCAAGTAAACAATATACATCATGGGAGAATAGTTTCAACATACCAGTAACGATATTGGGGGATGCCTTAAAATCTTAACGAGACGTAAGAGCATATAACCAATTTTGACCAGCACCGATACCAAAAGCAAAAATAGATGTAGAAGCAGCACCCTTTGGTGCAGGGGTAGATGAGAGACAACTAGAACTTTGTTAGCTCAAGAAGTCGTTCTAACATGAAAGTCACGCTACATATGACCAATCTGACCACAATAAAATCATAGTTCTTCCTTTCCTCACAGAACCCAGGGTATGACCGCCCACAAAATCTACAAGGAGGGTGGGATAGAACTGACTGAGCCCTACTAGCCTGAGATTGGGCACGCTATTCCCAAAACCCACCATTATGCTTAGACCGATGATTACCCAATGGCTTTGGGTAAGAAACACTTAGTGTGGAGAAAGAACAAGTACTTCACCACTTCTTCTTTGGCCACTTACCACCATCTCTACTACTTTGCTCAGAAGACCTAAATTTCTTCCCCTACCTCTCTCTAAACTCAGCCTGCTTCCTCTTCTCATGCTCTACCTTCTGCATGTACACAACCAACCTAGATATATCTATGTCCTTGATCAACAAGGTAGCCTCACTCTCAAGGATCAACTCATGAGACAATCCCAAAGTGAACTTTTGCATTCTAGCCCTCATGCTAGAAACCAACTCAGGAGCATACCTGGATAGCTGATAAAATTTCAAGGCATACTCCTTGACAGACATCCTACCTTTCCTCAAGTTCACAAATTCTTCTATTTTTTCCTTCTTCAACTCCTGAGAAAAGAAGAGGTGCAGAAAAGCACTAAAGAAATCCTCTCATAATGCAGAACCAACATCTTCTCCCCTCGATCGATCCCACTTTTCTTAACACTGGTATGCTATATTTTTCAATTGGTAGGCAGTAAACTCAACACCTTCAACCTCCGAAGCATGCATAACCCAGAAGATCTTCTCCATCTCTTCAATAAAACTTTAAGGATCCTCTTTAAATTTTGTACTAGTAAACATAGGAGGATGCAACCTCATAAATTGGCCAACCTTTGTGGCCTAAGAAGATAGAGGAACAGGAACACCACGTTCAGACTAAGAAGCTACCAACTGAGTTAACAGGGTAATGGAGTGACATAACTTAGCTTTAGTAGGCTCTCTTGAGGTGACTGAGTATGAGTATCTCCCCCAGGAGTAGGATCAGTGGGGACAGGTGGGACCCTACATGGACAGTCAGATGCAGCGACCCTTGACTAGGTATGGACTTCAAAAATTGGACAAGCTACATCCACATTGTCCTTAGTCGGGACAGAAAAGTTTGCATGAGCATCAGATCTTCTTGGAGGCATAATCTGAAAGATGAGTAAACAGAAATCAGAAGGATTCAATACCTTAGACTCTATAGCTCAAAGTAAGACAACAAAAAAGTGAAACATTCCTAAATATCTCATAGCCTCTCCCTTATAAGTGTGGCGCACTACACACCCATAAAAGAGAATCTATTTGATATGACTTTATGGACACCTAACTGACCATGAACCTAGGCTCTGATACCAACTTGACACGACCCGAACTAGGGCCTTGTCATAATGGGCATCTCAAGTCCAACAAGGACCGAAGATCACCCTACTACCCACTCCAATCAACCAACATATACCCTGAGTCGGGTGAATTTTGTCTATATAACAAGATAGAGTAACATAAAAATTAAAGACTTTGGGATAGTCCCACGACCATGGCCAACTCAAACAAGTCAAACCATCAAATACCAAACTAAAAACCATAACATATCCAAATACGTATCCATTCCATAACATACCCAAGTCCATAGTTTGTCCATTCAAAGCCTCTAAAACAAAACAAAAATATCTGGTCGGGACATGCCCCCGACCATAGCTAAAACTAATATCCAAGTCTAGACCAATAAAAACAAAAGAAACACAAAGCAAGAAATAGAGCATTCCGAAGTATGTAAGCTCACCACTTCAAGTCAACACAAGCTATCCCTGAATCCAAGTCACTGAGCACAAGGTATGATAGTATGAACAACATCCGCATCGCATGGGGATACATCTATCGAGGATGGTTAGAGATTGGAGAGCTAGCATGTAACTCAAGGATAAGGATAAAATAATGCCAGCTGTTTGAAACAAATAAGACAATACATAAAATCAATGCAATACATATATATATACCATGTTGGGATAGGGAACCAGATTAGCATGAATATTGAAAACATTAACATGGGTTGTGTAGCATAGTCATCATATAGAAAGGCACCCACGAGCTATATTGGCCCAGATCATCCCGAGATGGAAGGAACCCAATGCATGTAGCAGTACGACTAGAGAATATCCATAACCGTATATGCCTATATGGGTAACTCAAACTTCCCAACATAATCAAGGTGACTTAAGCACCAATGCTTACAATATAGGGACTCGAACCTCTCATTTATATGTCAATTCGAGTGACTCAAACCTCCCAGTCATTAGGCACTCGTACCGGCTAGCTTGGTTTCCAGTGTTAGTCCTTCAGACTCCACTTTCATGGACTGGCTACACATTCCGCTTTAAAACCATCATTTCACATAAACAACCATTAAGACAATTACTTACCAAAGACACTTTGTTGGTATCATCATACCAACACCACTTGCAAACGTACAACATGCCATCACCATTACCAATCAACCAATCATTCATTTGACTTTGGGACTCAAACCCATTGTGTAACAAAGACACTAGTTCAATTCAAAGTTTGGGGACTCGAACCCATTTTCAAGTAAAAACATAACTGAAGTTAATATATAGGGACTCAAATCCTTTTAGCCAATTAAACCACCAAGGTTACTATTTAAATCATTGTATGGACAACAAGGCCTTCACAAAACTATTTACTAACCATTTATATTCGTTAGGCCAATTCCTTAGATCAAAACACCATTTAACATATGTCTAGTTTATTCTTTTAGGCATTTTCACAAACACTTTGAGGGCATACCATTTCCAAGACCAAAACCAAAGTAAAAGCCATCGAGTTTAGGGTGAACCACATCCCAATTGTTAAACCATAATCACCAAGTACACACATGTGTAAAACTATCCTAAATACAATTAAAACCAAGAGCAAACAATACTAAACAATACACAACAAAACCCTCAATATTGGTTTTTAAAACCACCATTAGTGAATCATAATCAATATTTAAAATACGTGATATTTGAGAACTAACAATGAGGGAAGAGTCATATGCCTTATTAACGAAGATTCACGAAAAGAACTTGACTCTTGAGCCTCTAGATGAACACCTTGTAGAAACCATAGCTCAATCTTTAAGAGAGTGTATAGAGAGTTTTTGGAGTGACTTGATCTTTCAAAGTGTGTTATGAGAGGCCACAGGGTGTTATAAGATATGGTATCTTAAGGGTTTTCGGGTGAGAAATGTCTAAAATATCCTCAACTTAAAATCTAGAAATTGAGCGCAGGAGGGTACGACTCCCCCTAACTCGCATACACAAAATACGAGTGGTACACACCACTCGTACCCTAGACAGAATGTTGGACTCTAATTTTTTACAAAATACAAGTTCATGAACTAACTCATATCCAATCATACAATTTGGTACCCTAGAACCATACCCAAGGAAGAATCATCTGCGTTAGACATAGGACATTATATGGTTTGGGAACTATACGTCTTGTACCCTAACATACGACAAGCATGATGTCCATTCGTACCTTTGGTAAAAACCAACCAAAACCATACTGAGTATCATACGACCAAGGAATCTAAACTGTATCCACATCATACAATAAATACCCTCAAGTAGTATGATGTCCAGAAGCTCAAACTCAAGAAATTTTCTAAGGGTCAAAACTAGGGTTTTTCAACTCCCTAGATTCAATTATTCATCAGCTTGGAGGAATCCACGACCTCCAAGGTTCAATTTAAAACCATTATGTTACATTAACCTTCTATATCATGTAATTGTTCCAAAAATAGTGTTAATATGCATATACTCAGGTTTCAAAGCTAATTTCATAAGGTTGGGTTGAGGTTATTACCAATTCCAATTCCAAAATACATTTATTTAGGGGAATCCACGACACCCATTCCAATTCCCATACCTATGTACCCAATTAGCTTCAAAACTATCAATTCAAATCAGGAATGATTCACAATAGTTAAGGGAAAGCCAATTCCATCAATAACATTCAAAGACCCTTAACACAATTTCCAAAACCACCAATTAATCATATGAATAACAATTTAAACATATGATTTTAGCACAACAAGTTTTAAGGAAGAGATACATGCCTAAAAGTATTAAGAATTATGGAGGGAAATCACCAATTAGAGCTCTAGAAGTGAAATCCTTTGAAACCCTAGCTTGTTCTTGACTTGGGGATTTAAGAGAGTTTTAGAGTATTTTAAGATTAAGAAATAGGGAGTTATGGGGTCCCTTGGGGTATTTTAGGTCATGGGTTTCAATTGGTAAAAGAGAGAAATGACCAAAGTGCCCATAAATAAAACACAGGAACAATTATCGTCGATCATTACAGGTCACGTCATGACTCATGATGACTGGATATGAGTTGTTGCCTGGACTCATAGTCTGGGAGGTGACTCAGGGCATCATTACTTGTATAGTCACGAGTCACACCCTACGACTCGTGATGTGGCCCTATAACTCGTGGAGTCTTAGTCGTTACTAATACTGAAACCTTGGGCCATCTTACTAGTTATGGTCATGAGTCCTACCCTACGACTTGTGACCTCACCTTACGACTCAGGAGGTTCACGTCATGAACTCAATAGAAACCATGGGCAAACTACTGGTCTGACAATAATTGGATCCATACAACTCATGAGGAGTCTTCACAACTCATCACCTAAGTCATACCCTAGACAATCAGTTCAAAACATCAAAATTTTTAGTGATCAAAACCTGAGGTGTAACATTCTCCCATTAGGATCATTCATCCCCGAATGATGAATCATGGAATCCATTAGAACGATTATTAAACAAAAATGCAACCATAATTCCATTAATAAAGTCATAAAACAAAGAGAATAGGAAACCGCGTACCTTATGCACGATTATCTATTACGGAGAATAAGAACGAATACTTGGAACTCATATCCTCTTTAGCTTCCCAAGTAGATTCTTCTACCTTATGGTTCCTCCAAAGGAACTTCATCGAAGCTACATCTTTAGTCCTTAAATGATGAACTTGCCTATCCAAAATCTCAATAGGAGCTTCCTCATAAGTCAAGGAATTTAAAATACCAATATCCTTAATAGGTAACACCAAAGAAGCATCACCCATGAACTTCCTCAACACCGACACATGGAAAATCAGGTAAATGGAATCCAAACTCAAAGGCAAATCCAATTCATAAGAAATGTTGCCCACTCTCTATAAAATCAAGTACAAACCCACATAGCAGGGTCTGAGCTTCCCTCTCTATCCAAATCTCATCACTTCCTTCATAGGAGATACCTTCAATAACACCTAATCAGCAACCTCAAACTCCAACTCTCTTTGTCTCACATACTTATCGGACTTTTGGCGACTCTGAACAGTCTTAAGTCTATCTCGAATCACCTTCACCTTCTCTATGGCTTGGTGAACCAAGTTCAGATTGAACAATCTAGTCTCACCAATATCAAACCACCAAATAAGATATCTACACCTTCTACTATAAAGAGCCTCAAAAGGAACCTTCCCAATACTATAGTGATAACTATTATTATAAGAGAACTCAATAAGAGGCAAATAATCCACCCAACTACCTCCAAAATTAATCACACGGTCCCTTAGCATATCTTCCAAAGTCTAAATGGTCCTTTCTACTTGTCCATCGGTATGGGGTGGAATGCATGCTAAGGTTCATCCCTGTGCCCAAGCCTTTCTGAAATGAATGCCAAAAGCGAGAAAAGAATTGCATAACTCAATCAGAAATAATGGATACTAGATCACCATGCAACTCAACAATTTCCTGAATAAATCCTGAATAAATAATTTAGCATAATCCCATCTAGATTAAGTAGCCCTTACAGGCAAAGAGTGTGTAAACTTAGTCATCCTATCTATGATGACCCAAATCAAATCTTGTTGATTCTGAGTCCACAGAAGTCCAGTAATAATATCCATGTTGATCACCTCCTACTTCTACATGGGAAACTAAATCTCTTGAGACACACCACCGGGCCTCAAGTGCTCAACCTAAACTTGCTGGCAGACTATGCACTTGGCCACAAAATTGGCCATATCTCTCTTCATGTTGTTCCACCAATAAATCTTCTTCAAATCATGATACATATTGATTGAACTAGAATGAACTATATATCTCGACTCAATTACCTCAGCAAAAATCCTTTCTCATATACCATTAACATTTAAGACATATAATTTATCTTGGTACCTCAACATGCCATCACCACCAATCTCAAAAGCCAACACCTTCTATTGACCCACATCATCCTTAATCTATATAAGAATGGGATCCAAAACTTGCTTATCTTTTACCTCATCACCAAGAGATGACTTCACCACCTCTTGAACAATCATAACTCCATCTTCAGAATCTAAAAGACGGACTCCAAGCTTAGCCAACCGATGAATATCCTTCACCAATCCTCGTTCTACTCATCTATATAAGATATGTTACCCATAGACAACCTGCTAAGAGTATCAACAACCACATTAGCTTTACGTAGGTGATAATGAAGACTCATATCATAGTCCTTAAGTAACTCAAGCCATCTTCTTTATCTGAGATTCAACTCCTTCTGGGTAAAAACATACTGTAAGCTCTTATGGTCTGAATATATATATATATATATATCAACATACACCCCATACAGATAATAATGCTAAATCTTCAAAGCAAAATCCACAGCCGCCAACTATGAAATATGACTCAAATAATTCCTTTCATAGACCTTCAGCTGCCTAGAAGGATAAGCCATGACCTTACCATGTGGGATCAAGACAAAGCCTAGTCCCATTAGAGATGTATCATAGTAAACAACAAAACCCTCAGTTCCACCGAGTAGGGTAAAAACTTTAGCAGAATTCAACTTATCATTCAATTTCTCAAAACTATCCTCACAAGCATCGGAACATATAAACTTCACCTTTTTCTGAGTCAAATTAGTCAACGGAGCAGCAATAGAAGAGAAGCTCTCCATAAATCTCTTATAATACTTGTCTAAACCCAAGAAGCTCCAAATGTCGGTTGGAGTCATGGGTCTAGGCAATTTATTAACCACCTCAACTTTTTGTGGATCTACCATGATCCTCTCACTAGAAAAAACATGATCCAGAAAGGTCACAACATCCAACCAAAACTTGCACTTCAAAAACTTGGCATACAATCATTGATACTTAAGAGTCTGCAATACTACTAGGAGGTGATTGGTATGATACTCCTCACTCTTAGAATATACCAAGATATCATCAATAAACACGATCACGAACAAATATAAAAGCTGCCTGAATGCCCAATTCATGAGATCCATAAATATAGCCGAAGCATTCATCAACTTGAAAGACATAACCAGAAACTCATAATAACTATATTGGATTTAGAAAATAGTCTTAGGTATATTCATCTCCCTAATCTTCAACTGATGATAACCTGACAAAAGATTAATCTTAAAGAAGCATCGAGCACCATGAAGCTGGTCAAAGAAATCATCAATCCCAGGAAGAGGATACTTATTCTTCCCTGTCACCTTATATAACTGTTGATAGTTTATGCAAATTTGAAAAGACCCATCCTTCCTACATACGAAAAGAACAGGAGCACCCTACGGAGAGACACTAACATGGATGAAACCCTTATCAAGAAGATCCTTTAATTGCTCATTAAGTTCTTTCAACTCATTCGGAGCCATTCTATATGAAGGGATAGAGATAAGATGGGTATCTAGTAGAAGATCAATACCAAAGTCTATTTCCCTATCTGGAGGAATACCAAGAAGGTCATCGAGAAACACTTTAGGAATTAATTAACCATCGGGACAGATTGTAAAGAAAGACTTTCAAAACTAGAATCCTTAACCCAAAGTAGATGATATAGACACCCCTTGAAAATTAACTTTCGGGCTCTAAGATAAGAAATAAATATTTCCTTAGGTACTAAAGAACTCTCTTCCCACTCAATAACTGGTTTATTCGAGAATTAAAAACTAACCGTACGGGTTTAAAAATCTAGAAAAGTGTAGCAGGAATGGAGTCAATTCATCCCTAAGATCATATCAAAATCTACCATATCTAACTCTATCAGATCCACCAATATCTCCCTACCATAGATAGATACCACACAACCTCTATAAACTTTTTCTAGCCACAATTGAATCACCTATCAAGGTAGACATAGAGAAGGGATCGAAGATACTCTCAGGACCAAAACCAAAATAAACAGCCACATAAGGGTCATATAAGAAAGGGTGGACCCCGAGTCAAGAAGACAATATGCATCATGAGAGAAAACTTTCAACATACCAGTGATAACATCAGAAGATGCCTCAGATTCCTAACGGATGGCAAGAGCATAAAGATGATTCCAGCTAGTATCGGTACTAGAAGTAGCACCACCCTTTGGTGCAAGAGTTGATGAAGTAGAAACTGAAACTTTATTAGCTCTAGAAGCAACCTTAGCTGGATAGTGTCACTACAGATGCCTTATCTGACCATAAATATATCCCCTATTCCTCCCCTCATCACACTGACCATGATAAAGTTATCCCTAGAAATGACCAACAGAATAAGATGGGGCTGACTGGGATCCACTAACCTAAGACTGGGCACCTTATGCCCTAAACCCATTGTCAGTCTAAAAGTGATGATCACCAAATGGCTTAGGATATGGATCACTAGCCATAGACTATGAACTCAAGTTTCCCCAAGTTTTTTTCTTAACCCACTTCCTACCATGTACGCCACTATTCTATTGGCCTTCGCCCTGCTCTAAATTGTAATAACTCGGGACTACCCCCTAGTCGTCATACAGTGCTTACAGTCCTGAGGGACCACAAGCTAACCCATGAGCTGGTACCTGTTGTGAGCACTGAATCATAATATTATAATTGCAGAAAATATCTGATATTGCCATGAGGTTTTAATAACTGAATTTAAAACTGAAATATGAGTCTATAGAAATAACTAACTAAATCTGATAAAATAATGATAAACTGGATAACTAACTGTAATGTCTGAATATTGAATAACTGACTCTAATATTTGAATAGCCTCTAAAACTGACTGACTAAACATAAGTTGATGGGACAGGCCCCCAACTAACTCTACTAACTACTGAAATAGAGATATAAAGTAAAATAATTTGTTCTCTAATAATGAGGACTCACCACTACTACTGTACTACTAATAGCCTGAGAAGTAAAGTCTAAGTGCGGTCCGGGAACTAAACGTCAGGACCTATGAAATAATACATCATAGCGTAAAAGAAAGATATGCGATCAGTACTTTGAATGTACTGGTATGCTAAATGAGGTAGGCTGATATGCATGGTTTCATAAATAGAACTAATAATTAACTGGATATGTATGTAAAACATAGGGTACAAAATAGAGAACATGAAATATGTAGGCACTAGAGATACGAAAAGCATGTAAATACTGTGTATGCATGAAAAACTAAAAATACGTGAAAATTTGTAGACACTGAGGATACATGACCAACATTTAACATGAACTGAGTAAAATCTATAAACTAAAATACTGATATTTGTATGCTTTGATCAAGCAACTCTAAGATGGCATACATGAATTGAGACTATAACTGAGACTATATCTGAGACTGTGGGAGGTATCATCTAATTAATATTCCCCAATTTGAGCCAATCGGGGTCCAACCTATAACCCCAATTGGAAGGGTGTTAATACCGTGCCAAGGGTACTAACGATGGTTTTGTGGATCCACTAAACTGATATAATTTCCAAAATACTAAGGGTGTTAAGCCTGAACTGACGGGTGACCACTGCGAGATAGTCAAGCCTAATCTGACGGGTGACTTCTCATATCCTATGCTGGCTACGTAGTTCTAGAGTATAGGGACTAATACTAATGACTTTACCTATATGATGGGGAAGCCTCCATACCTACACTTGCTTGGTGCTAAATCCTACTCCCAACTGAAAGACACTGAAATACTAGACTGTTCTGAGTTTAACTAACTGATATTTGACTATTCTAAAAATGCTCATAGTATGTTCTGAAGACTATTCTGTAATGTAATGATACTAGACTAAGTAAACAGCTATGGATTTTGAGTATTCAATACCTCCAGAACTCAAAACAATTATAGTAAAATGACACCAAAACTTGGAGATCAAAACATGAAGGCTCTTATTAAATAAATCACTCTTGTAGGCATTTTATCAAACACTTGTAGTTCATGGTTTAAAAAGAATCATAGGAATATCATGGAACTTATAGGAATAGTATGAATTCATCATAATAGCATTAAATCATGGTTTAATTCATTAAATAATAATATTAAAACACGAAGGATTGAATAATTTAATAATTTAATGGTAACATGGTACAAAATCAATAGTGCATGGAGATTCATGGATGAAGTCATAATTCAAAACATAATAAATTGAAAAGATTATAACATGGTGATTAAAATGGGTTACTTGAGCTCCATGGATGAAAGGAATCCATGGATGAACATCTAACATACCTGGGATAGTGAATTTCTTGAAGTTCTGGGTGAGTTCTTGAGGATTGTCCTTGAAATTGGAGAGCTAGGGTTCTTGATTTGGGGAATAATAATTAAAATAATGAGTTTAAAAATGTTTTTAGGTTTTAAAAGCACACTTGGGTAGATTAAAATTAGGGGAAAAGACTATTTTACCATTGGGCAAAACTTTTAATTTTTATCGAATTTTTCTGAAATGGGCACCTGGCGCGACACGCCGCTATCGTGGAGCAAAACTGGAAATTAACAATTGCTATTTACACCGACTCCGCAATGCGCTAAGGGTCAAAATGACGGTGTTTAACGACTGAAACTTAAAATCTCCATAACTTCTTACCCGGTTATCGGATTTGGGCGAATTTTATATCGTTGGAAAGCTAATTGAATTTCCTATGCAATGGAAGGCTCTAAACTAAAAAATGATGAGTGTTTCAAAATTTTTATTTATGAATACTTATGCACTGGGACTTAGATTATGCTTAGGACATACAGAGTGTTACAATATCTCCCTCTTGGGATCATTCGTCCTCGAATGAAACTGGTTTAGCTGAGGAAAACTGTTGGGCTGAGCTTACACACTGAACATGCATATCTGATGCATGGAATGCATGACTGAACTGATTTGTAAATACACGATTGACATGAACATTATATGTAACTAAAACTGAGCATAATAGAGAAAAATCTTAAGAAAATTAGTACCTTATACTGAATCTAGATTTGCGGAGAATAGATGAGGGTACTTGGTCAGCATATCTACTTCTTCTTCCCAAGTGGCTCCCTCAATGGACTAATTACGCCAAAGAACTTTGACCAATGAAACTTCTTTATTCCTTAGTCTACAAACTTGCTGATCAAGAATTTTGACTGGAACTTCCTCAAAGGAAAAATTGTTCTGAATATCTACACTTTCTAAGGGAACAACTACAGCTGGATCACCAATACACTTTTTCAATAACGAGACATGGAACACTGGGTGTACTGAGGTTAAATCTGAAGGCAACTCAAGCTCGAAAGCTACTTTTCTGAAACGACTGAGAATTCTGAAGGGATCGACATATCGGGGACTGATTTTCCCTTTCTTACCGAATCTCTTCACTCTTTTCATGGGAGAGATTTTCAAGTATACAAGATCACCGACCTCAAACTCAAGATCCTTCATCCTCACATCTGCATATGACTTCTTTCAGCTTTGGGCAGCCCTAAGCCTTTCTCTGATCAACTGAACCTTCTCTAATGCATCAAATACCACGTTATGCCCCACTACTACGGCCTCACCTACTTAAAACCAACCAATTAGAGATTTATATATCCTACAATAGAGAGCCTCAAACTAAGACATACAGATACTGGAATGATAGTTGTTATTGTATGCGAATTCAATCAAAGGAAAATGATCATCCCAACTAACCTAGAAATCAATAATGCATGCTCTGAGAATATTTTCTTGAGTCTGAATGGTCCTTTCTGCTTGATCGTCTGTCTGAGGCTGAAAGGTTGTACTGAGGTGGACTTGGGTACCAAGAACCTTTTGGAATGCCTTACAAAAGTGAGAGGTAAACTGGGTACCTCTATCAAAGATGATAGACGCTGGGACTCTGTGTAACCTGACCAACTCTCTGGTATAGAGTTCGGCATAGTCCTCGACTGAATAAGAGGTATGGACTGGCAAGAAATAGGATGATTTGGTCATCTTGTCTACGATGACCCAAATAGAATTATGCTGATGAAGGGTACGAGGTAAACCTATCATAAAATCCATGTTCACTTCCTCCTACTTCTAAGTGGGAATACTGAACTCCTGCATGGATCCATTAGGCTTCTGGTACTCAATCTTAACTTGTTTACATATAGAGCACTTAGCCACAAACTCTGCAATATCTCTCTTCATCCCACTCAACCAATAGATCTCCCGTAAATCATGGTACATCTTAATGGCCCCTGGATGAATAGAGAAATGCGCACCATGCGCTTCTGCAAAAATTTGTTACCTCAAGTCATCTACACCAAGTACACACAATCTTCTCTGATAATGCAATACACCATCTTCCCCTTAGGAGAAAACCTCTACTTTCTGATATCTGACTGATTCTTTCAACTTAACTAGACTGGGTTCTCTATCCTGCTTTTCCTACACCTCAGAAACTAGAGATGATTTTGAGCTACTTTGCACCGACACACTACCCTATGCTGAGTCGACTAACAGGACACCTAGTCGGGCAAGCTAATGGACTTCCTGAGCTAACTACTTCTTACCATCCTCAACATGAGCTACACTACCCATGGACAATCTACTGAGAGCATCATCCACTACATTAGCCTTGCCCGGATGATACAGAACACTCATTTCATAATCCTTCAATAACTCTAACCACCTTCTCTGACGCAAATTTAATTTTTTCTAGGAGAACACATACTGCAGGCTCTTATGGTCAGTGAACACATTAACGTCCACCCCATACAAGTAATTTCTCAAAATCTTTAAGGCGAATACTACTGCTGCTAACTCAAGATCATGAGTCAGATAATTCTTCTTATGGGGTTTAAGTTATCTGGAGGTATAGGATATGACCTTACCTCTCTGCATGAGGACACAACCCAAACCTACACTGGATACATCATAGTATACAACAAAACTATCTGAACCATCTGGTAGAGTCAAGACTGGGGCTGAGATGAGTCAAGTCTTCAACTCCTGAAAACTCTTCTCGCATGAATCTGACCACTAAAACTTAACTTTATTCTGATTCAATCTGTACATGGGGGATGCAATAGAATAAAACCCTTCAAAAAACCAACGGTAATAGCCAGCTAAACCTAAGAAACTCCTGATATCTGATGGAGAGATGGGTCAAGGCCAGTTTTTCACCGCCTCAGTCTTTTGAGGATCAACTCTAATACCATCACCATAAATAATATGGATAATAAAAGCTACTAATCTTATCCAAAATTCACACTTACTGAATTTAGTGAATAACTGGTAAGCTCTATGATTTTGTAAGACTATTCTGAGATGGTCTGCGTGATCAGTTTCGCTATGGGAGTAAACAAGAATGTCATCAATGAAGACTATGACGAACATGTCCAAGTACCGCTTGAAAACTCAATTCATCAAGTCCATGAAAGCTTCTGGAGCATTCGTGAGACCAAAGGACATAACTAAAAACTCGAAGTGACCATACCGGGTTCAAAAAGTTGTTTTTAGAATGTCACATTCCCTGAATCTAAGCTGATGATACCCTGATCTGAGGTTTATCTTTGAAAAATAGTTGGCACCCTAAAGTTGATCAAATAAGTCATCAATTCTAGGAAGTGGATATCTATTCTTGACTGTGACTTTGTTCAACTGACAGTAGTCTATGCACATTCTAAGAGAACCGTATTTCTTACGCATAAATAGAATAGGTGTGCCCCACGGGGAGGCATTGGGCCTGATGAATACCTTATCTAGGAGATCATTTACTATTCTTTTAATTCCTTGAGTTCAGCTGGAGTCATTCTATATGGAAAAATAGATATAGGCTGGGTATATGGGAGAAGGTCTATTCCGAAGTCGATTTCCCTTTCGGGAGAAACTCTAGGTAGATCTTCAGGAAATATATCTGAGAATTCATTTACTACTGGAACTGACTCAAGAGTTGGAATTTCTGATTTAGTCTTTGACTCGTACATGATAGTAAATGCACCCCTTCGATATCATCTTTCTATCTCTAAGGTACGAGATCAACTGACCCCTAAGAGCTATAGTACTACCCCTTAACTCAAGGACTAGTTCATTTGGGAAATGAAAATGAACTATTTTGTTTCTATAATCAACTGAGGCATGGCATGAGTGGAGCCAATCCATGCCGAGATGACGTCAAAATATGTCATCTCTAACTCCACGAGATTAACTGAGGTAACTTTATGAGATATTATGACCGGGAAGTTCCTGTATACCTGCCTGGCTATAATGGAAACACCTACTGGGGTAGACACTAAAAAGGGCTCTGCTACAGTTTTGGGACTGACTCCAAAGTTGACAACTATATATAGAGTTACAAAAAAAAAAAGCTCCACGGTCTAGTAAAGCATAAACACGTAAGTAAAAGACCTGCAATGTACCAGTAACTACATCAGGTGAATTTTCCTGATCTTGCTAGGACTAAAGATCATACAATCTGTTCGGACGCTAGCTACTGGTAGCACTAGAAGTGGCACCTTGCTGATTCGGGAGACCAGATGGAACTGATGACTGATGGGACTGTCCCTGTTGGCGCACATCCCTACCTTTCTAAAAAACTACCCGACACTCTAGAATCCGATGGCCTGGCTTGCCATGCCCAAAGCATATATCACTACCCGCTCTACACTCACCTTGATGGTGTCTTCCATATTTCTGACATAGAGCCTGGTGCCCTATCCCTATTGTCATTTCTGAATTTGGGTACTAGGGCACTGGCTGAATAGGGTGCTGGGGCTGTAGACCTCTGATGAAATAAAGGACGGTTACCATCTTCTGACTTTGGCTGATTGAAATTAAAACTACCTATCCTAGCTCTCTTGTTGCCTCTCTCCCTCTCCTTAATCTTTTGCTCCTCTATCTATTGAGCATGGACCATCAGCCTAGACAAGTACATCTCACTAATAAGCATTGTGGTCCTGCACTCCTTGACCACAGTATCAGATACGCCAGACACAAACTTACTCATCTTGGACCTATTATCAGCCACCACATGAGGATCATACCTAGCTAACTGAGTAAACTAGAGGGAATACTCCCTCATGCTCATGCTTCCCTACCTCAAGTTAATAAACTCTAACACCATGGCCTCCCTCAACTCCAATGGGAAAAATCTATCTAAGAAAGTCGTGGTAAACTTTTCCCATTCTACAGTCCCTGCATCTACACCCCTATCAAGCTTCTACTACTTAAACCAAGTATGGGATACATCCTACAACTGATATGTAGCCAACTTAGCGCTCTGAATAGATTTCACCCCCATAGTATCCATTACATTTTGAACTATATCTAAGAATTTCTGTGGATCCACTTCAAACTTGGATCCCGTGAAAGAAGAAAGATTCATCGGGTGAAGTCCCAAATTCTATTTGCAGCAGTATTGGCCATTGGATTGGCTAGAACACCAGATGACCATTTATTTTATGCTGCTACAGAATTGGCTAGAGTAGTGAACACAACCCTAAATTCTGCGTGCGAGACGTGCTCGTCCAGAGGATCTTCCTGGATGGGCTGAGGGGCTGGTTGATTTCCTATTCTTCTCCCGTTATTCTTGGGAGGCATGTTTTGTAAACGAAAGGAAGAAATGGATTAGACAGGGTGTTTAACTTGAGCTCATGCTCACTCACACGACATGAATACTGAAAGAAGGGAAAATTTTCCTAAATGCTTTGTAGGCTCTCGTCCATAAGTCTAGCGTGCTACACACCCATACACAAGACACTACTTGACGCAGCTTTCAGACTTCCTAGGAAACTTTAAATCCTTAGGCTTTGATACCAAATTTATAACTACCCGAGACTACCCCCTAGTTGTCACACGGTGCTTACAGTCCTAAGGGACCACAAGCTAACCCAAGAGCCGGTATCTATTGTGAGCACTGAATAATAATATCATAATTGCAAAAAATATCTGATATTGCCATAAGGTTTTAATAACTAAATTTAAAACTAAAATATGAATCTATAGAAACAACTGACTAAATCTGATAAAATAATGATAAACTGGATAACTAACTGAAATGTTTGAATACTGAATAACTGACTCTAATGTCTGAAAAGCCTCTAAAACTGACTAACTAAATATTAGTTGATGGGATAGGCTCCGAACTAACTCTACTAACTACTCAAATAGAGATATGAAGTAAAATAATTTTTCCTCCAACGATGAGAACTCTCCACTACTACAGTATTGCTAATAGTCTGAGAAGTGAAGTCTAAGAACGATCCTGAAACTAAGCTTCAGCACCTATGATATAATACATCATAGCACAAAATAAGGTATGCGATCAGTACTTTCAATGTACTAGTATGCTAAATGAGGTAGGCTGATATGCATGATTTCATGAATAAAACTAATAATTAACTAGATATGTATGTAAAGCATAAAGTACTGAATAGATAACATAAAATCTAGGCACTGGAGATACGAGAAACATGTAAATACTGTGTATGCATGAGAATCTGTAAATATTAAAAATACGTGAAAATCTGTAGACACTGAGGATGCATGACCAGCATATAACATGAACTGAGTAAAATTTGTAAACTGGAATACTAAAATAACTGAAAAATACTAATATCTGTATGCTTTGGTTAAGAAACTCTAAGATGGAATAACTGAATTGAGACTGTAACTGAGACTATATCTGAGACCGTGGGAGGTATCATCTAACTAACATTCCCTAATTTGAGCTAATCGGGGTCCAACCTATAACCCTAGTTGGAAGGGTGTTAATACCGTACCACGAGTAGTAACGATAGTTGTGTGGATCCACTAAACTGATATAATGTCCAAAAGACCAAGGGTGACAAGCCTGAACTGACGGGTGACCCCTGCGAGATAGTCAAGCCTAATCTGACGGGTGACTTCTCATATCCTACTCTGGCTACATAGTTCCGGAGTATAGGGACTGCTACTAACGACTCTGCCTATCTGATGAAAAATCCTCTATCCCCACACTCGCTCGGTGCTAAATCCTACTCCTAACTGAAAGACACTAAAATACTAGACTGTTCTGAGTTTAACTGACTGATATTTTACTATTCTAAAAATGCTCATAGTATGTTCTGAAGATTATTCTATAATGTACTGATACTAGACTAAGTAAGATGCTATGGATTTCAGGTATTCAATACCCCCAGGACTCAAAACAATTATAGTAAAATGACACTAAAACTTTAATATCAAAACATGAAGGCTTTTTTTAAATAAATCACTCTTATAGACATTTTAAAAAAAACTTGTAGTTCATGGTTTAAAAACAATCATAGAGATGTCATGGAACTTGTAGGAATAGCATGAATTCATCATAATAGCATTAAATCATAGTTTTATTCAATAAATAATAATAATAATAATAATAATAATAATAATTAAATATGAAGGATTGAATAATAACAATAATTTCATGGTAACATGGTATAAAATTAGTAGTGCATGGAGATTCATAGATGAAGTCACAATTTAAAACATAATAACTTGAAAAGATTAGAACTTGGTGATTAAAATGGGTTACTTGGGCTCCATGGATGAAAGGAATCCATGGATGAACATCTAGCATACCTAGGATAGTGAATTTCTTGAAGTTCTGGGTGAGTTCTTGAGGATTGGCCTTGAAATTGGAGAGTTAGGGTTCTTGATTTGGGAGAGAAAACTTCTTGATTTGGGGAAGAATAATTAAAATAATGAGTTTAAAAATGTTTTTAGGTTTTAAAAGCATACTTGGGAAGATTAAAATTAGGGGAAGGGACTGTTTTACCCTTGGGCAAAACTTTTAATTTTTATCAAATTTTTCTGAAATGGGCACCTGGCGCGACACTCCGCTATCGTGGAGCAAAACTGGAAATTGAAAATTGCTATTTACACCGACTCCGCAATGCGCTAAGGGTCAAAATGACGGTGTTTAACGACTGAAACTTAAAATCTCTATAACTTCTTACCCGGTTATCAGATTTGGGCGAATTTTATATCGTTGGAAAGCTAATTGAATTTCCTACATAGTGGAAGACTTTAAACTGAAAAATGATGTGTGTTTCAAAATTTTTATTTACTAATACTCATGCACTGGGACTTATATTATGCTAGGGAAATACGGGGTGTTACATGAATATCTAAACTTCTTATTCTGCCTCTCTCCATTTCTGCTTATTTCTTCTTTTCATCTTAAACCTGATGCATATACACCACCAGTATAGAGATATCTATGTCATTATTCAACATCACTGGTTTAAACTATAGTACCATTTCCGAAGACAAAACGGAAGCAAACTTCCTCATTCTCTCCCTCATACTAAACATAATCTTTGGGGCATAAAGAGACAGCTAGTGGAATTTCAAAGCATACTCCTTCATAGTCATCCTTCCCTACTTCAAGTTCACAAACTCCTCTGCTTCATCCTCCCTTAAATCCTGAGTGAAGAAACAATTAAGAAAGGTACTCAAAAAATCATCCCACTCAGCCGGCTCAGCATCATCGCCACTCAATTTCTCCCAGTCCTTATACCACTAATATTCCACATCTTTTAGCTGATAAGCAGTAAATTCCAAACTTTTGAGTTAGTGGAATGCATCACCCTAAATATATTTTCCATCTCATCCACAAAACCTCAAGGATCCTCCTCAACCTTAGAGCTAGTAAAGGTCAGAGAATTCAATCTCATAAATTGGCCAACTCTAGTGACCTCAAAAGGTGGAGAAACAAAACCAACATAGTCAGGATGGCGAGACTGAAAAGTCATTAACTGGGTCAGCATGTGAATAAATCGACAAAACTCAGCATTGGAAATATCTCTGTAGGGCGGTGAGGCATGAACATCATCAGCTCAAGAAGTTCGAGAAAGACTGGTTGGAACCGGTGGAACTCTATGAGGGGTAGTACAATCAGGAGATGGGACCCTAGACCGGGTCTGTACTCCATAAGTAGAATGAGTTCCATCCACATAGCCCTTAGGTGGGACAGAGGAGTTTCCACGAGCATCAGATCTTTGAGGAGGCATGAGCTAAAATACAAGCAAATGGATATTAGAGGATTTTAAAGACCTTAGACTCTATAGCCCGAAAATGGATCACAAGAAAAGAAAAGCATTCCTAAATGCCTTGTAGACTCTCCCTTGTAACTATGGTGCACTACATACACATAAAAGAGACTCTACTTAACATGGCTTTATGAACACCCAATGATCATAAACCTAGGCTTTAATATCAAGCTTGTCATGACCTGAACCAGGGCCTAGTCATGATGGGTATCTCAAGTCTGCCAAGGATCGAAAACCACCCCCATTAACCTAGCTAGCCAGAACATAATACAACTAGGAGCGGATGAATTCTGAACATATAATAAGATAGATAAATTAACTGAATAAGATCTAAGAATCCATAATACCAAATCCACCCACATCCTATCCACAAAATCCTCTAAGAAACCAAATATCAACCAAAGTCGGGACATGCCCCTGACCATAGCCAAAAACCTACCAAAATAGTCTAGGATTTAAATAAAGATAAGACCCTAAAATGAGGGACTTTCAGAGAATGGAATCTCACCAATTTAAAGCTAACTAACGAACAATCTAGAAGTCGTCTACTACTGCGTAAGAAATTAGAAGTGTCTTCGAACCCTACATCAAGTAGGGATACAACATTCAGAGATGATTAGCGTGGTGCGTGCTAGCATGTAACTCAGGGAAGGGATAAAATAATGCTATGATCAATCATTCCAAAACCATATACACGTAATCATATACATATATACATAAAATATTGAGATAGGGAACAAGGCTTGGCATGAGAGTTAAAACATTAATGTGGACTATGTAGCTTGACCATCATAAAAATACCTATGGGCTATATGGGTCCAGCCCCTCCTATTGGATGGGCCCCAGGAATATTAGCCGTACGAACTTAAGATATCATAGAAGTACGGGGAATCCACGACCCTACGCCATCCATGATACATATATCTGTGGTGTGTCACAAGCACACGGTCATCAAGACCAACCCTTACGTCTGCAAAAATGATTTTCTAGTATCTATCCCTCGAGACCTCAACTTTTACAGCTTTCTACACAACTCCCTTTTAAGACCAATTATAACATTACACATTCTCATTCACTGAACCATGATCATCCATTAACATACCAATATGCTTGCAAGTTAATATCATTATGCAATTTTAATCATCATCATCACTTAGGGGAATCCACTAGCCACAAGCTCCAATCATTCATCCATATAGGGAAATCTAAGACCCCCTAGGTTTAATTATTCATTATCTAGGGGGAATCCATGACCCCCAAGGTTTAATTTAAAACCATTATATTTCATTAACCTTTTGTATCATGCAATTGTTCCAAAAATAGTTTAATATGCATATACTTATGTTTCAAAGCTAATTTCATAAGGTTGGGTTGATATTATTAGAAATTCCAATTTCAAAATTTATTTATTTGGTGTAATCTACAACCTCCATTCCAATTCCAATACCCATTCACCTAATTAGTTTCAAAACTATCAATTCAAATCATGAATGATTCACAGAAGTCATAGGAAAAGCAATTCCATCAATAACATTCAAAGACTCTCAACCCAATTTCAAAAACCATCAATAAATCATATGAATAAAAATTTAAACACATATTTTGAACAAAACAAGTTTAAGAAAGAGATATATGCCTTAAATTATTGAGAATTATGAAGGAAAATCACTAATTGAAGCTCTAGAAGCCAAATCCTTAGAAACCCTATCTTGATCTTGGCTTGGAGATTTGAGAGAGTTTTATACTATTTTAAAATTGAGAAATGGGGAGTTCTGGGGTCCCTTAGGTTATTTTAGGTCTTGGGTTTCAATTGGGAAAAGAGAGAAATGACAACTTATGTTTTAAGGACAACTTGTGTGCTTAATATGTTAACAATAATAGCATCTAAGTGTTTAAGTATTTAATTACAATGTTTAAGGTATATTTCAAACAAGTTTTTGATTAATTGGGTCACTTAGAATTAAAACGAGAAAACTAGTGTTACTAGCTTGAGCTAGGTGTTGTTCTAGTTGATTGCCATGGATTCTAATGTGTATTATGAGTTACTAAGGTTATTATTTTGTAATTATATGTGTAAAAACTTATTTATTGTGTCAAAGTTTAGTTTAATCAAGCCAAGAGTCAAACAATAAGTTGAAGATTAAAATGGGCAAAACTAGTTCTTAGCTTAAGTTTCTAGTTCATTGTCTTGAATGTTGTGTTGTTCTGAGCTCTAATCCTTGGTGTATTATGATATAGGATTCTTGGTGAGTTGATTTTGATGATATATGTAGGATATACAAGATTTTAATCAAGTATAAACAATACCACAAGGCTTGGGATGGAAGAACAAGTGCACAAGACAAGTTTAGATGACAAGAGGACTTTCCAGTGTGTCCCCGCGATGGAGGGGAGTTGCACACCTTATTACCTGGTAATAAGGGGTGTGTCATGGACCCTATTCCCTGGTAATGAGTGGTAAATCTTGCACCCTAGTCCCTTGGGAAAGAGGGGTGCGTACGGACCCTATTCCACCAACGGCCAAATCGTCCTCCTATAAATAGGACACTTGAACTTGATGTTAAACACCTTAGACAACTTTGAAACTTGAAGAGGGGTTCGAAAACACTTCAAATAGGGTTTTATTTCTTTCTTATATTTTTTATGTATTTTATATTGTATTCATCCTTGGTGATTATGGTTATGTCCATGAGTGGCTAAAGCCCTTTTTCGAGGTTAAGGCCAAGAACATGATTACTATTGCCTTGAATTGATTTGGTTTTGATTTCTTATCATATTTACTGTTCATTTATCATTTTTATAACTATTTTAAGGATTATCAACCCTTGAAATACATCCATTATCGTCTTGTGAGCCTAAGAGGAGGAACAAGAGGATAGAATATAGGGGCAATAAAGTAAGATTCGTATTCTTTTATAAAATAAGAGATTTGAATAAGTGTAGAGGATAGAGATATACCTAGAAGACTTATTTGGTTCACTACAGGATGAAATATAAATGCCTCTAGCTTATTGCTCACATCCCCTCTCAATGATGTAGTTATGGAGCTAAGTTAAATAGGTGATTAGAGGCTCGAGAGACCATGGCCATAATATCAACCCCGTGAATGAACAACCAAGATAAGTAATCTAACCAATGAAGTTCAATAGCTTAGTGTGATTGTTTGCAGTGCTTTAACCCTAAGTTTCTCTTTATTGATTGGCCAATCTCTTACTTTTTTACACTGTTTACTTACTCTCAGTTTATAACACAAACACTCTTTAGTATTTTTGCACCAATCAAATCTTAACTGTTAACTAGAATTGAATAGTTGTCAAAATAAGTCTCTGAGGGATCGATACTTGGCTTCTAAAAAGGTCACTTTACTACTTGGTAAGACCACGTACACTTGCGTGTGCGCTTGGGTGTAACAAGTTTTTGGCGTCGTTGCCAGGGAGTTGTAAATTGGCAACAATTTTAGCTTTAGTTTCATTTTTTAGATTTCTTTGGTGTTTTACGCTTGGTCTTGGTATTGAATTTACAAGAAATAGGTTTACAGACTAGTAAGCTGGCAAGGGATAGGGAATTGGTTGAACCAAGCCCCGAACCTAAGCAACTCTTTCACCAATTGAGGAGAGAAGTAGACTTTCTCTACCACATCCACAATTTCAAGAGGAACAAGACAATCATGCTCTCATGGCTGAAGATCCACCAGCCCAAAGGATAGTTCGTGAAGTGGAAATCCTACTTCCGATGAATTTGACCTCCCCTTTTCAAAAAATAGTTATTGGAGGTAACTTTGAGATAAAAAAGAACATGGTGAAGCTTTTGATCAGTAGTGGAACGTTTATAGGGCTTTCATATCAAGATCCACAAGTCTACCTGCGGAACTTTTTGGAGATCAGCGACACATTTATCCCTACGGGTGTGTCAACTGACTATGTTAGGCTGACACTTTTCCCCTTTTTACTATTGTGAAAAGCAAAGAATTGGTTGAACACTAAGCCAGCAAGTTCAATCACAACCTAGGATAACTTAGCTCAAAAATTCCTCATTCGATTCTTTCCATCTGGTAAGACTGGGAGACTGTGCAATGAGATTGCGAGCATCAAACAAAGGCCAGATGAGAACTTATATCATATGTGGGAGAGGTTAAAAGTTCTTCTTCAGGACTGTCCATATCATCAGTATCCTAATAAGGTACTAGCTCACACTTTTGTTGAGGCACTTGATCACAACACGAAAATTTTGCTAGATTCAGCTGCAAGTGGTCAAGTGTTGGAATTGACATAGGATGAGTTATACACCTTATTAAACCGGATTGCACAAGGGAATCCTGAGTGGAATGCTGACTTAAGAAGTTCTCCAAAGAAGGTTGTAGGTGTGTTGGAGGTGGACCAATTTACTGTTATATCAGCTCAGATTGTTTCACTACAAAATTTGTTAACAACTCAACTCAGCAATATAAAATTGGAGGTTACACAGCCTACAGCTACAACTAATGCAATTCATTAGATCAATACTTGCTATGAGTTTTGTGGAAACAGTGGTCATTCTGCAGCCATGTGTGGTGCGAATCCTGAGTCAGTGATGTTTGTGGGAAATGCTCAAAGTTCGAATTTTGGAAATACCTATAATTAAAAGTGGAAGACTCAACTACCAATTCTATCTTGGAACTACCAATGGCAGCAGTTTCAGCTGTAAAGGTTTAAGAAAATTAGGCTACGACTCAAACTAGCAATATGAAAAGATGTTGAAATAACTTATAGCTTCTCAAGCACAGTTGGCAGTAGATATAAAGAGTCAGTAGATTATTTTAAGGAATTTAGAGATACAAATAGGCCAGATGGCAGGAGCACAAAATATCAGGCCTCGAGATGGTTTTCCAAGTGATAATGAATCTCCTAAACAAGTAATGGCAATAATTTGAGGAATGGTAAATATCTAAATGAAGAACCTTCAAAGACAACTAAGGAGGTAGATATTGAGTTGGTTCCTCAATAGGTAGATGACAAAGTTTCTGAAAATTCAAGGAAGGATGAGTACTCAAAAACCAAAATTGCTGAACAGGTGAAGGAGAGACCACCACCACCTTTCCCATAGAAGCTGAGAAAAGGAAAGAAGGATGCATTCTTCAAGAAGCTCTTTGACACATTCAGAGAGCTTCATATTAATCTTACTCTTTTAGATATTTTGCAGGGAATGACCAAGTACTCTAAGTAATTGAAGAATGTGGTCATTAACAAAGTTAAGCTATAGGATGTTGAGACAGTAGCACTCACTGAGGAGTATAGTTTTGTGGTGATGCAGAAGATGTCCAAAAAACTCAAAGACCCTAGGAGTCTTACTCTCCACATTCAAATAGGCAATAGTGAGGGTATCTATGTACTTAGTGATTTGGGGGCAAGCATCAATTTGATGCCCCTCTTCTTGTTCAACCCTTTGGGCTTAGGGAAGCCAAGACCAAGCTCCGTAATACTCCAATTGGCAAACCTGACCCTAGCCCATCCTGAATAAATCATAGAGGATGTTCTCATCAAGGTTGGTAAGTTTATTATTCCTGCTGATTTTATTGTTTTAAGTTTTTAGGTAGATGAAAAAGTGTCAGTCATCTTGGGATGTCCATTCTTGGTGATTGGAGAAGTGTTGATAGATGTGAGAGAGGTCACACTCACAATAAGGTTGGATGGTAAAGACGCGGTTTTCAAAGTGTACAAACCACTCAACACACCATCCCACTACAAAAAATTTATGCATGTTACAATGATTGAAGGGGATAAGTGTAGGGTGGTAGAGTTTAGTCCACCAAAGACCTCTTTGTACTTTCTTATTGAGTGGCCCAAGAAACAACCACCCCATCCTAAAATAATGCAGATTGATAAGAATGAAAAGGATATTTTTGAGAGATCTATTGACCTTGTGAGTTCACACTCAAGAGGTAAAAAATGAATAAGAAGATGGCTTCCAAGTAGGAGGAAGAGGATGAAAGAAAATAGATGAGTCAAAGATTGGGTTATGTCTCCATACTAAATCAGGTTCTGCTTGAGAGGCAACCCAATTTAAGGTTTGTTTTATTCGTAGTATTTTAGTTTTTACTTCACTAGTTTTTGTTTTGTTTAGTCATAGGTTGATCGAAAGTCTGAGTACCAAAAAATCTGAGCTAAGGAGCATGGCGAAGACTAAGTGTGGGGTCCCTGAACCCTCTTAATGTAAGAAGATGCTACTAGGTAGGCCTAGAGGCCTCAGAGAGTATTTCTATCTCTACTTTTAAGTATACTTTAGGGACAAAGTAGATTAAGTGCGGGTGGAGAAATTCCCATTTTTAGGAGTAACTTTAAAAAAATTTATGTTAGGAATAAGTGGGATGTTCTTGTTGGTGCTGTGTGATTGCATGGTGCAGGTGTTTTGTTGTAAAGAGCATGTTAATTGTGTGAATTACTACTTTTGAGACTCCTAGGCTCGTGTTTATAACTCTCGTACTTGTTGGCTTAATGTTGAATTCATATGATTTTTTGATTGAGAGTCTATAATGATCCTACTTGAGTTGAACATATGTCATATGTGTGTGAGGTGTTTGTATATTCCTTCTTGTATTTGATACTAGAACTTTCTTGATGTGTACGCAAAGAAAAATAAAGAGTGTGGGTTTAGGAGATGATATAGGCATTTCTTTAATAGCCATGTTTATACCCTTTTTCTAACCTACCATTATGCATAATCCTAGTTAGCCCATTGAGACTTTAGCTTATTTTCTTTGGCATCCTCATATGTAGCCTATACCCCCTTTTTTGATAGACCTTAATTTTATCCAAAGCTATTAAGTGTTTTAGTGTAAAAGTAATTGAGTTAAGGAGTTTGAAATTCAAGTAGGAGAAAGGTAAAAGTGAAGCCCCAAAAGTAATAGGTATTGGTATGTGCAATTGGTGTGTTGTGGTTGGAGTTAGAGAAATTTATACTAATGAAATTCCAATTTTTAGCCCAGCTGTCTTGCAACGAACCTGTTTTGGCCCTGGTCCTTCTTGGACATTGTACATCTCAATTAAGGCAGGTCACTTAAGTTGAGGGTGGCTATCATAGGGGTGTGTAACATAAAGTGGGTATGATTAAGGGTAAAATTGAATCATGAATTAATAGACAATACTCCTACCATAGTTTATGTGAATAAGCTTAATGGGATGGGGCAAAACTAAAGATAGTGGTAGATAGAAGCGGTGGAAAGTGGTTGTTAAAGGTGAATTAAAGGAAAAGTGTGATGTATTAAAGCTCTTAAGGAATATAGTCACTATTCCTTATCAAATGGTAACTACATGTCTCTTAGCCTACATTACAACCCTTAAAGACCTATTTGATCGTAAGCTTTATCATTCTGATATTAGTGGAGTACTACACTAAGGGAAATCCTATGGTTCATCTTGTGTAACTTGTGAATTCTTTGTGAGAGTGAGTGTAATTTAATTCTTGTACCCAATTTGTAATAAATTGCATCTATGTGAGTGATTATGGGTAACTCTCTTATTGTGAGGGCACATGTTTGATGATAGTTGGGGAATATGTATGGTGTCTTTGATTAAACAATATGTATGAGTTTGACAACTAGGTGAGTCAATTTTTTAGGCTAAGATGTTTTGGAGTAATATTCTTGAACTTTCAATTGTGTACATAACATGCTTAGTATAGAAACTTGCATTCTGTGTAGCCATAGTAGTACTATCTTGAGTGACTTTCTTGTAGTATAAGTGTAGAGTCTCCTCTTCTTATTATTCTTAGAGTAAGAAGTTGTTCTAGGACAAACAAGGCTTTAAGTGTGGGGTGGTGATCTGAGGTGTATTTATGCACCTCAGTGTTATTATCCGGGCTTGTTTAATTTTATTTTAAGGACAACTTGTGTGATTAATGTGTTAACGATGATATAATTAAGGATATAAGAGTTTAAGTATTTAATTAAAATATTTAAGGTTTATCTCAAACAAGTTTGTGCTTAATTGGGTTACTTAGAATTAAAACGAGAAAACTAGTGTTACTAGCTTGAGCTAGGTGTTGTTCTAGTTGATTGCGATGGATTCTAATGTGTATTATAAGTTCCTAAGGTTATTATTGTGTAATTATATATGGAACAACTTTTTTAGAGTGTCAAAATTTAATTGAATCAAGCCAAGAGTCAAACAATAAGTTGAAGATCAAAATGGGAAAACTAGTTCTTTGCTTAAGTTTCTAGTTCATTGTCTTGAATGTTCTGTTGTTATGAGCTCTAATACGTAGTTTTTGATACTCTAGGATGCTTGGTGAGTTAAATATTATTATATATGGAGGATATTCTACCTTGAAATCAAGTATAAACAACACCACAAGTCTTGGGATGGAAGAACAAGTGCACAAGACAAGTTTAGACGAGTGTATCCCCGCGATGGAGGAGCGTCGCACACCCTATTCCCTGGGAATAAGGGGTGTGTCTTAGACCCTGTTCCATGGTAATGGGTGGTTCATCTCACACTCTAGTACCTTGGGAATGAGGGGTACGTCGCGGACCCTATTCCACCAACGGCCAAAGTGCCATCCTATAAATAGTACACTTGAACTTGATGTTAAACACCTTGGACGGCTTTGAAACTTGGATATGGTCTGGAAAACACTTAAAATAAGGGTTTTTTTCTTTATTGTAGTTTTTCTATGGATTTTATATTGTATTCTCCATGGTGATTACGGTTATGTCCATGAGTGGCTAAATGTCGGTTTTCGGGGTTAAGGCCAAGAATATGATTACTATTGCCTTGAATTGATTTGGTTTTGATTGATTATCATATTTGGTTGTTTATTTATCCTTTTTATAACTATTTTAAGGATTTTCTACCCTTAGAATACATTTATTGTCATCTTGTAAGCCTGAGAGGAGGAACAAAAGGATAGAACATGGGGGTAAATAGAGTAAGGTTCTTATTCTTTTATAAAATAAGGGATTTGAATTAGCATCTAGAATAGAGATATACCTAGAAGCCTTATTTAGTTCACTATGGGATGAAATATAAATTCTTTTAGCTTAGTTCTCACATCCCCACTTAACGATGTAATTATGGGGCTAAGTTAGATAGGCGATTAGAGGCTTGAGAGACCATGATCATAATACCTACCCCATGAATCAACAACCAAGATAATTTGTAACGCCCCGATTCTGGTACCCCGGATGCTACACGGTGCTTATAATCCCGAAGGACCACAAGCTAACCCTTGACTGATATCTGTAACTGAGCACTGAATAATACACTGTAAAAATGCAGAAAATTAATGGAAAACATGCCATAAGGTTCAAACATCTGAAAGACAACTGAAAACTAAATACTAATACAACTATCTGATTATCTAGTATGAAAAACTTCAGTCTGAAAGCCTCTAACTGTCTAAATAAGGAGTTGAATGGGAAAATACCCCAACTAACTCCATCTACTGAAAATACTAGATATAATGCAATAAAATAAAATAAGAACCTTCCCTGAATTATGAGGACTCACTGCTATATACTGCTGCTGGCTGAATCTAAACTGCTAAGTGTGCTCAGGAGCTCATGCTTCTGAGCCTATAGTATAAAACACCATAGCGTAGGAAAGTATGCGTCAGTATGTGAGAATATACTGGTATGCTAGATGAGGTAAGGCTAAATGTAAAGGCTTATATGCATGAACTATGGTTGATTGAATAACATGAGTATACTAAATGAGGAATTACATGCATGAATGCATAAACGATAACTAAAATTGTAGTAACACTGAATACTGAGTTCAACTAACTGGATTACTGATAACTGGGTTTACTGATGCTGAATTCTAAATACTAATTTACTGACATTTGAGTTTACTAATACTGGAATATAGAATAACTGAGTCTACTGATATTGATCTCAGAGTTTTTCTAATACTGATTAACTATATCTGAGATCAGTCCTATCTAGCGGGTGATCTCTGAATCTACTGATACTGATACTGATTGATTATACTTGAGATTAGTCCTATCTAGCGGGTGATCTCTGAATCTCTAGATGACTAAAATGATTGACTATATTTTAGATCAGTCCTATCTAGTGGGTGATCTCTAAATTCTATGGAACTATCTAAGTGTAATACCCCGCAAAGTTCCCTCATAGTCCGGGCCTTAGAGTATGTCAAGTGAAGTATAATTCTGGCCCTAAAAGATTGATAAGTGACTTACTAATTGATTGGTGTTTAACCCATATAGAATTTTCTTAAATTTGACTTTTTGTCATGTAGAGAATTGAATTAGCTTTCCAACGATACCAATTTTGTCAAAATCCGGCATCGAGATGAGAAGTTATGGCCGTTTCACTGAGAGTTGTCAGAACTGCCCAGGTACGAAAGACGATCTGATGGACCATCGAGTCTATGAAGGACCATCACTTGGACCATCACAACCAAGGCAGTAAATCCCTTTCCTGGCCCAAGTGCGACGGCCAGGACGATGGACCGTCAATACTACGACGGACCGTCGCTGAGACCATCGCCACTGAGGCAATGTGGTCTCATCCTGTTCAACATGCGACGGATGATCTGATGGACCGTCAAGGCTCTGACGGACCGTCACTTCAATCATCGCATCAAGGCAGTATATTCTTTTTCCGACCAGCGTGCGACGGACGATCCGACGGACTGTCAGGCTAGCGACGAACTGTCGCTTCAACTATCGCAGCCCCCGTTTAGTATTTTGAACTCATTTTTAAAAGGTCTTTTCAGTCATTCCACTCTTTTAACCCTTAGATATATTCCAAATGAACCTGATAGCCTCGTTATCTCCCAAAACATCCAAAGGCTAGGGTTTCTCTCTCAAAATTAAATCTAAAACCCTTCTCTAAGAAATCCAAGAACTCACCATAAATTTTACAAATTGAGTTGATATTTAAGTTCCCTAAGTCCAAGGGTTGCAAAAACCCTCTCTCAAGAGTAAGAAGAAGAGTTTGAAGAAAGCTTGTTCATCCAATTTCATTATCTATGGTATGTCGGGTTTTGAACAAGGGTAATCCTTTCACCCTTGTGTCCAAAGGCATATTTAAACTACAATTTTCTCCAATTTATGATATTTTACATGAAATTGAATTGGGGTTTTCACCCATTGTTATTGGTTGCAAGCTTTTGATGTTTTCCATGAATTGAGAGTCTAATGGCATGATTTTCACATATTTTCTTGAGAAATTCCAGCTGGGTCTACACCCCATGATTTGATCCTTTAGAGGTTAATAGTTGAAATGTTTGAGATATTGAAGTATATGAGTATGTGGAGATTATGAGCTAACTTTCTATAAATTCTAGATTTCTATATGATTTATGAATCTATATGTTATCTAATATGCATTTTGATGAGTTTAACTTGAGATTGAATTATGGGTCATTAAGGCCTACTTGAGACTTGCGATTTTATGAACTTTTATGATATAAGCACCGACGATTTGAGTATTCTGAGAT
The DNA here is from genome assembly GCA_030864215.1 of Capsicum pubescens. NCBI lineage: Eukaryota > Viridiplantae > Streptophyta > Magnoliopsida > Solanales > Solanaceae > Capsicum > Capsicum pubescens. The sequence goes on along the minus strand of CM061542.1, from coordinate 223,228,097 downwards.
TATTGAGAAATGTTTGACCTAATGGTCATAGAGCATTGAAATCCACTTCACTACATGAGATTACAAATTTGATTTTTGGGTTCTTATGAACCATGAGATTATTTTGAAAGTGGCTTTTCATGAGATGAGTGAGATAAACTAAAGGGAGTAGTATTTAGCACCAAGTTGGATAAGTTACTATAATTTCTTACCCGCAAACTACATGCCACTGTAGGTTTGAGATTTTGGGCCTAAGGCCAAGATGATTGGGCCCGAGGATGATCAGTGATCACTGAGTTGAGGTTATACTTCTTGGCAAGAATATGATACCTCTCCCCAATGTGAGGTCTCTTCCTTAAGAGGACAAAACGTTGGACTCTATGTAGCTCGCATGGTTTATGTCGGTTAAGAGAACCTCTCTCGATACAAGTTATTTTCCTAATAGTAAAGTTGCAGATTTTCTCCCTCAGACTAAAGTATTTTCCCTTGATATAAGTATTTTCTCTAAATCTATGAGATGAGTTATTTTCCTAAACTAGAGTATCTTTCCATTGAGATAGAATGATTTCCCTAAAGTGAATGAAATGCCTTCAAGTATGTTTCAAAGTTAAACTATGATGACTCACGAGATTTGTGTTACATGCTCTATTCTACATGATTCATGAGCTTTACATTTTATACTTATTCAAGCCATGAGTCATTACTTATTGCATGCATAATTTGATTAAAGTGTATTGATGTTATTTTATATAAATGCATGAACCCTACATACTCAGTACATTTCCAAGTACTGATCCACATATACTTCTAAGTCCTACATTGTCTTATAATGTAGGTTCAGGTGCTTAGTCCCAGCCTCGTCAGTGACTTTCGAGTACCTCTATTTACATTCCTACAGTGGTGAGTCCTCATGGTTCGAGGACCTATCTTCAGATATTTCTACATTTGAGAGACTATGTTATTACTTTCAGTTTATTTCGATTCAATTGGGGACCTGTCCCAATGACTCTCTAGTTCATGGATTAGTAGAGGCTTTGTCAGACTAGTTACCAGATTGTGATTGTGTTGAGAATTCCAATATTATGGTCGTTTGAACTGAGTATTTTCTCTGTATCTACCTTCATATGATATGACTATTCTAGTGTTTAAATTATTTCATCTTGAAATGAGTATTATTAGTAGAAATAGGCTCAAAGGGTTATCTTGGGGCTACTTGTAGACTTAAGCATCGTGTGACCTCCCGGGAGGCGATTTCGTGTCGTTACAAACTTGGTATCAGAGCCTAAGGTTTTTAAGGAGTCCTAGGGAGTTTGACAAGCCACGTTGAGTATAGTCTTGATCATCGGTGTGTAGCATGCCATATTTATGAGCAAGAGGCTATAAGACATTTTAGGAAAAAGTTGTTTCTTTCTTTCAGATTCTATCGTGCCTACAGTTTTCCCTCTCATCTAATAATTTGTGCATTTCTAGTTCAGAAAATGCATCTTCGAAGAGTGAATGCCCACGGAAATGATAATGAGCAACCCCCACCTGTTGATCCTTCTAATAAGACTGTCTATCATGTCGAGTTTTGGGTGGCCTTTTAAGTGTTAGCCCAAGCAGTCACCACTAATGTTTGGGATAATAACCAGGCTGCAGTTGTAAATCAGTAGGGAGGTGATGTAGCTACTTTTAGGATTCATGATTTTATTCGGATGAATCTGCCAGAGTTTTATGGGTCAAAGGTAGACGAGGACCCACAGTTATACCTTGAAAAGGTGAGAAAGATCACACAAGTGATGCATGTTTCTGAGGAAGAAAGTGTTGAGTTGGCATCCTACAGGCTGAAGGACATTGCTTATGATTGGGTTATATCATGGAGGAAGGGTATAGGTAATAATGATGCTCTTATAACTTGGCAGGTGTTCCAAGATGCATTCTTGGACAAGTTGTTTCAACTTGAGATGAGGGAGGCAAAGATTGAGGAGTTTATGAATTTGAGGCAGGGCTCCATGACTGTTAAGGAGTACTTCTTGAAGTTCAACCAGTTGGCCAAGTATGCTCCTGATTTGATTTCTGACACCCGGGATAATATGAGTAAGTTCGTGACTAGTGTTTATGGTTTGGTACTAAAGAAATGTAGAACTGCGATGTTGCATAGAGATATGGATCTGGCTAGGTTGATGATGTATGCCTAGCAGATAGACGTGGATAAGATTAGAGAGAGAGATAGAGTGAGGGGTAACAAGAGGGCTAGATTTGAGTAGCATGAGTTTAGCCAGCCTAGGTTCCATGGAGGGAACCACCCTCAATTTCAGATACGTCCGTCTATACTAGCACCTTTATCAGCTAGTGCTCTTACGCCTAGAGGAAGGCAGGAGCAAGGGACAGGTCTTTTATGTCTAAGTCGCAAAATAGTGTTGGTAACAGGCCCCGTTATCCTCTTTGTACTAAGTGTGGTAGGGATCATCCCGGTGAGTATTTCATTGATTTGAGAGGCTGTTTTTGTTGTGGCAAGCAGGGTCACAGACTTAGAGATTGTCCTCATGCTAGACAGGGGAACATAGATGGCCGACCTCAGGCACAGACTGTTAGTACACCACCTCCTGTCCCTCGTCCCACCCATATTCAGGGCGCTTCATCTAGCACTGCTGGCGATCAGTGCCAGAACATATTCTATGCCTTACCATCCCGTCAGAAGCAGGAGGACTCTCCCGATGTTGTTACTGGAATGCTCTGTGTCTTTTATCTTGATGTTTATGTGTTGTTGGACCCCGGGTTAAGTCTCTCTTATGTGACCCCACTTGTAGCCGTGAATTTCAAAATGAGTCTCGAAAATATTCCTGATCCTTTCCTAGTTTCTACACCCGTAGGGGAGTCAATTATTGCTAAACAAATGTATAGAGATTTTCCTGTTACTGTTATTCATAGAGTCATACTTGCTGATTTGATAGAGTTATACATGGTAGATTTTGACCTTATTCTGGGTATGGATTGTCTTCATTCATGTTATGCATCTATAGACTGTCATACCCGTGTGGTCAAGTTTCAGTTCCTTGATGAGCCAGTTTTTTAGTGGTTCGAGAGTTTGGTATCTCCCAAGAGTCATTTTATCTCCTATCTCAAAGCCAAAAATCTAATATCCAAGGGTTGCATCTATCACTTAGTTAGATTCAAAGACACTAAGTCCGGGGTTCCAACTATTCAGTCAGTCGAAATTATTAATGAGTTTCCAGATATTTTTTCGGAAGATCTCCCAGGGGTACCTCCCGATAGAGAGATAGAGTTCGGGATTAACCTTCTTCCCGATACTCATCCCATTTTTATTCCGCCATACCGTATGGCACCTGCTGAGCTTAAGAAGTTAAAAGAGCAACTCAAAGATCTTTTAGACAAAGGTTTCATTAGGCCCAGTATTTTGGGGTGCACCTGTCTTATTCGTGCAAAAGAAAGATGGTTCTTTGCGTATGTGCATTGATCGTCATCTTAACAAGGTCACAGTCAAAAATAAGTATCCTCTTCCGAGGATTGATAATTTGTTTGATCAGTTACAAAGTGCAAGTTATTTCTCGAAGATAGACCTTAGATCTGGCTATCACCAACTTAAAGTGAGGGAATGTCATATTCCAAAGACAACCTTCTGAAACCGCTATGGTCACTTTGAGTTTCTAGTCATGTCTTTTGAGCTAACCAATGCCCCAGTCGTCTTCATGGACCTCATGAACCAATTATTTAAGCAATATCTCGATATGTTTGTCATAGTGTTCATAGATGACATCTTATGTACTCCCGTGATGAGAGTGACCATGCGAATCACCTTAGAACTGTCTTGCAAACTCTTAGAGGTCACCAGTTATTTGCCAAATTCAGTAAGTATGAATTTGGATAAGGTCTGTAGCCTTTCTGGGTTATATTATTTTAGCCGAAGGTATTAGAGTTGATCCCCAAAAGACAAAAACTGTAAGAAATTAGCCTAGACCTATCTCTCTGTCTAACATTAGAAGTTTCTTGGGTTTAGCGGGCTACTACCGCCATTGTGTTGAAGGTTTCCCCTCTATTGTGTCTCCCATGACCCAGTTGACCCAAAAGAAAGTTAAGTTCCAGTGGTCAGATTCCTGTGAGAAGAGTTTTCAGGAGTTGAAGACTTGACTTACTTCTGCCCTTGTGTTGACTTTGCCTGATGGTACAGATTGTTTTGTGGTGTATTGTGATGCCTCTAGAATTGGTTTGGGTTGTGTGTTGATGCAAAGAGGTAAGGTTATAGCCTATGCCTCTAGACAGTTAAAGACGTATGAAAAGAATTACCCAACCCATGATCTTGAGTTAGCTGTTGTGGTCTTTGCTTTGAAAATCTGGAGACACTATCTTTATGGTGTTTATGTTGATGTGTTTACTGATCATAAGAGGATGTAGTATGTGTTTACTCAGAGAGAGTTGAATCTTAGGCAGAGGAGGTGGTTAGAGTTGTTAAAAGACAATGATATGAGTGTGATGTATCACCTGGGCAAGGGCAATGTAGTGGCGGATTCCCTTAGCAGATTGTCTATAGGTAGTGTTGCTCATGTAGAGGAGGGTAAGAAAGAGTTAGCTCGTGATGTGCATTGTCTGGCTAGATTGGGCGTTAGGTTGCTTGATTCAGCTGAGGGAAGTACTTTGGTGCAAAGTAGTTCCGAATCCTCTTTAGTTTTGGAAGTGAAGGAGAAGCAAGATAGAGATCCTAGTTTGGTCAGACTGAAGGAGGTAGTTAAGGACCAAAAGATAGAGGTTTTCTCCCAAGGGTGAGATGGCATGTTGAGATTGCAGGGTATATTATGTGTTCTGTGTGTTAATGATCTGAGGCGGAGGATTATGGCTGAAGCGCATGGCGCACGGTATTCTATTCATCCCGGCACTACCAAGATGTACCGCGACTTGCGGGAAATCTATTGGTGGAATGGTATGAAGAAATATATAACTGAGTTTGTAGCAAAGTGTACAACGTGCCAATAGGTTAAGGTAGAGCACCAAAGACCTAGTGGTGTGATGCAAGAGTTCAGTAGACCCACTTGGAAGTAGGAGGTGGTGAATATGGACTTCGTGATCGGGTTACCTCTTTTGCGTCATAATCATGATTCTATTTGGATTGTTGTAGATAGGTTGACTAAGTTTGCGCACTTCTTGCCCATGTATACATTTTATACAGTAGAGGATTATTCTAGATTGTATATTCGGGAGTTAGTCAGATTGCACGGAGTTCCTTCGTCTATCATTTCGAATAGGGGTACTCAATTTACTTTTCAGTTTTGGAGGGCGTTTCAGCAGGGTCTTAGTACCCAAGTTCTTTTGAGTTTCGCTTTTAATCCGCAGATAGATGGTCAGGCTGAGAGGACCATTCAGACCCTAGAAGACATGTTGAGGGTGTGTGCTCTTGATTTCAAAGGAAGTTGGGATGAGCATTTTCCATTGATAGAGTTCGCCTATAACAATAGTTACCATGCTAGCATCGGGATGGAACCATTTGAGGCCTTGTATGGTAGAATATGTATATCACCCATAGGTTGGTTTGAAGTGAGTGAAGCTGCCTTGATTAGGCCTGATGCAGTATTTGAAGCTATGGAGAAAGTTAAGTTGATTAAAGAGAGGCTAAAGACAGCTCAAAGTCGTCAAAAATCATATGTCGATGTGAGGAGAAGAGACCTTGAGTTTGAAGTGGGTGATTTGGTGTACTTGAATATTTCACCCATAAAAGAGGTGAAAAGGTTTGGTAAAAAGAGAAATCTTAGTCCCTGTTATATTGGCCCGTATAGAGTTTTGAGCCGTGTTGGGAAAGTAGCCTATGAGGTTGAGTTGACTGCAGAGTTGTCAGACGTTCATCCTATTTTTTCATGTCTCCATGCTTAAAAAGCATATTGGTGATTCTGTTGTAGTAGATCCCTCAGAGAGTGTTGATATTCATAACAGTCTTTCAATCGATGAGATTTCTGTTGATATCCTAGATTTTCAGATCTGTAGACTAAGGAACAAAGAGGTTCCCTTAGTCAAAGTGTTACTTGGAAGGCCGAAGCAGACATGCGATCCAAGTACCCGCACCTCTTTTTCACGAGTTCAGATAGATATGCAGGTATTATTCTTCCTTAATTCAGCCTTTCTAATCTAAAGTTCAGCTATAAATCTATTTTTGCATGAGTTCTTGCAATTTCTGAGGTATTCAAGAGTTTAGAGAGATTTTGAGCCGTTTAGCAAATTGCTTCAGCTATGTGTACTCTATTTTCCTGTGTTCCTAGTCTAACTAGTGACATTCTAAGATGAATGTTTCCAAGGGGGAGATATTGTCAGGCCCCACAAAGTTCCCTCGTAGTTCGGGCCTTAGAGTGTGTCAAGTGAAGTGTAATTCCGGCCCTAAAAGATTGAGAAGTGACTTCCCAAGTGATTGGTGTTTAAATCATATTGAATTTTCTTTAATTTGACTTTTTTTCATGTACAGAATTGAATTAGCTTTCCAACAATACCAATTTCGTCCAAATCCGACATTAGGGTGAGAAGTTATGGCCGTTTCACAGAGAGTTGTCAGAACCGCCCAGGTGCGACGGACAATCCGATAGACCGTCGAGTTTTCGATGGACCGTCGCTCGAACCGTCGCAACCAAGGAAGTAACTCCCTTTCCTGGCCCAAGTGTGATGGTCAGGATGACGGACCGTCAATGCTGCGATGGACCGTCGCTGAGACCCTCGCCACTGAGGCAGTGTGGTCTCATCCTGGCCAATGAGCAACGGATAATCTGATGGACCGTCGCTTTGATTGTCACATCGAGGTAGTGTGTTCTTTTTCCGACCAACGTATAACGGGCGATCCGACGGACCTTCAGGCTAGCGATGGACCGCCGCAGCCCCCGTTCAGTATTTTTAACTCATTTTTAAAAGGGTTTTTCGGTCTTTCCACTCTTTTAACACTCAGATATATTCCAAACGAACATGATAGCCTCATTATCTCCCAAAACATCCAAAGTCTAGGGTTTCTCCCTCAAGATAAAATCTAAAACCCTTCTCCAAGAAATCTAAGAACTCACCATAGATTCTACAAATTGAGTTGAGATTTAAGTTCCCCAAGTCCAAAGGTTACAAGAACAATCTCTCAAGAGTAAGAAGAAGAGTTTGAATCAAGCTTGTTTATCCAATTTCATCATCTAAGGTATGTAGGGTTTTGAACAAGGGTAATCCTTTTACCCTTGTGCCCAAAGGCTTATTTAAACTACAATTTTCTGCAATTTATGAGATTTTACATGAAATTGAATTAGGAGTTTTCACCCATTGTTATTGGTTGCAAGCTTTTGATGTTTCCCATTAATTGAGAGTCTAATGGCATAATTTTTACATGTTTTCTTAAGAAATTGCAGCTGGGTCTTGATACGCCCAAATTACACCTCTCCTACGAGAGAGTAAGCAGTCATTGTCAAATATATAACCCAACTAGGTTGAGGTGGAATCCCATAGGGAATATGGTGTTAATTAAGTTGTATGCAGATTAGTTGACTTTTAATCGTTCGTTTTTGTAAAATAAATAGGGGGATTTGATTCAGTTCACAAATTAATTGTTTCAGTTTAACAAGATGAAATATGTGTAGTAGTATTCAAATTCAGAGAAATAGCAAGCTAGGGTTATGTCCACCTTGTAGTTTTCAATACTTACTAATTATGGGCTTTATGAATTCATATATGTGTTGTGCTTACAGAGATACGTATTGTATTTAATAACATAATCCTAGTGTTTCTCAACCATCAAGGACTAATTCACTTTAGTTCTCTCGAATCAAAAGCGTTCACCAAAAATAATACGAAATCTCCAAGTAGTCAATCCTGCTAAGGAATTAACTTATAAAATAGCGGTTGGTAATCCTATTTTCTTGTCACTACTCTCTTTTCCGAACATCAACCTTTCTTTCAAACAAGTTGCATTTTAAGGCATATACTCTATGTTTGCAACCACGAGAATTCAAGATAAGCGAAGAGAGTATAATGTAAACAAATCAATGCATAATGAATTCAAAATCCAAAGTGATAGATCGTATGCTACAAGGCTTCCATAACCCTAACTAATAAACTTATCTACTCATGAATAAAATGAAAAGCATCATAAATATATTCATCATACCAAAAACTAGAAGACGATCTTGGTATGCGAATAGTGAAACAAGAGAGAAACGTTTTTCTCTCTCCACCCTAAGCCGTTATTCCCTTCTCAGAATACTACAGAATAATTCAATAATGAATAAAAATTCAGCATTAAGCCTTTTAATAATCTTTTCTCTCATAATTACCTTCTAAGTCCCTGAACTAATTATAAATGACAAACTAGTCTTGGACATAGTTTCTAGGCGCCACATTTGGTCCAGATTGCTACTCTCTCTTGTGTCATATGCCATCCGCATTCCATAGTCCCATAATATCTTCATCTACCTCATTAATACCTGAAATCATGTTAATCACATCGGTTATCTCAATAACATAGAAGTAGAGTAAAAACATAAGAAACTAGGCACTTTGTTCTCTAAACATAGCTAAAATATGGATAAATTATGGTGCTTAAGCGTATAAATACACCCAAGATCAGTTATATACCCTATGATTTTAATCCTTGAGAAGTTAATAGTTGAAATATTTGAGATATTGAAGTGTATGAGTATGTGGAGATTATGAGCTAACTTGCTGTAAATTCCAGATTTCTATATGATTTATGAATCTATATGCTATCTAATATGCATTTTGATGAGTTTAACTTGAGATTGAATTATGAGTCATTAATACCTACTTGAGACTTGTAATTTGATGAACTTTTGTGCTATAAGCACCCACGATTTGAGTATTCTGAGATTATTGAGAAATGGTTTGACCTAATGGTCATAGAGCTTTGAAATCCACTTCACTACATGAGATTATAGATTTGATTATTGGGTTCTTACGAACCATAAAATTATTTTGAAAGTGGATTTTCATGAGATGAGCGAAATAAACTAAAGGGAGTAGTATTTAGCATCAATTTGGGTAACTTACTACGGTTTCTTACCCTAAAACTACGTGCCACCGTAGGTTTGAGATTTTGGCCCTAAGGCCGAGATGATTGGGCCCAAGGCCGAGATAAGTGATCACTGAGTTAAGGTTATACTCCTTGGTAAGAGTATGACTCCTCTTCCCAATGTGAGGTCTCTTCTTTAGGAGGAAAAAACGTTGAACTCCATGTAGCTCGCGTGGTTTATGTCGGTTAAGAGAACCTTCCTTGATAAAAGTTATTTTCCTAATAGTAAAGTTGCAGATTTGCTCCCTAAGACTAAAGTATTTTCCCTTGATATAAGTATTTTCTCTAAATCTATGAGATAAGTTATTTCCCTAAACTAGAGTATTTTTCCATTGAGATAGAATGATTTCCCTAAATCTTGAAACGAGATATTTTCCTAAAGTGAATGAAATGACTTCAAGTATGTTTCAAAGTTAAACTATGATAACTCACGAGATTTGTGTTGCATGCTCCATTCTTCATGATTTATGAGCTTTACATTTTATACTTATTCAAACCATGTGAGTCATTACTTATTGCATGCATAATTTGATTAAAGAGTATTGATGTTGTTTTATATAAATGCATTCACCCCCGCATACTCAGTACATTCCCAAGTGTTGATCCACATATACGTCTATGTGATACATTGTCTTATAATGTAGGTTCAGGTGCTCAGTCCCAGCCTCGTCAGTGACTTTCGAGTACCTCTATCTACATTCCTACAGTGGTGAGTCCTCATGGTTCGAGGACCTATCTTCAAACATTTCTGTGTTTGAAAGACTATGTTATTACTTTTAGTTCATTTCGAGTCAGTTGGGGACCTGTCCCAACGGCTCTCTAGTTCATGGATTAGTAGAGGCTTTGTCAGACTAGTTACCAGATTGTGATTGTGTTGAGAATTCCAGTATTGTGATCGTTTTGACCTAGTATTTTCTCCGTATCTCCCTTCATATGATATGACTATGCTAGTATTTGAATTATTTCATCTTGAAATGAGTATTATTAGTAGAAACGGTCTCAAAGGGTTAGCTTGGGGCTACTTGTAGCCTTAAACACCGTGTGACGTCCCGAGAGGTGATTTTGAGTCGTTACACTAATTTTCTTACTGAGTTGAGTGACTGTATCTAATAGTCCTGATTTCTATAATACTGCACTAAGTTCTATTACTGAGACTGAATCTGAAATTGAGACTGTGTGAGGTAGTCATCTAACTGACATGCACCGAATCTGAACTAGTAGGGTCCAACCTGTAACCCCAGCTGGAAGGGTGTCAGTATCGTGCCACGGGTAAAGACAAATGTTATGGAGTCAGTCCTAATCTAGCGGGTGACCCCTGAGATCAATCCTGTACTAGCGGGTGATCCCCGAGTATGTCAGTCCTATCTAATGAGTGATATCTCATGCCTACGTTGGCTACGTAGTTCTAGAACTTAGGAATTTCTTCTAGGGATCTCAGTCATATCTAGCGGGTGAGCCCCCATCCCTAGGCTCGCTCGGTGTTGAATCCTACTCCCAACCGAAAGACATTGAATTGATTTCCTAGTTCATACTAGGCTTGACTAAACCGTTACTGATCGTACTGATTAACTAAACTAAACTAATCTCACTGAGTTCCGTTGACTGATGGAATACTACTGAATTATGTTATCTGACTGAATGCTACTGAGTTTCTGGACTGAATACTTGAATGCTACCGAGATCTGAACTTAATACTGAACTGGAATAGACTGATACTGAGATTAGTGAGTCTCTCTAAGTTCTGTAACTGACTGAGTTCTACTGATCATGGAACGATTGAGATTATCTTACTGACACTGGCTCTAGACAATCAGCTAAATTATCGGGTATTAAATACCCCCAGGACTCGATAACATAAATAAATAAGGCATGGCAATTCTTGAATAGCATAACAATAGTCTATCATACATAATAAAATCAAGGAGGCATCTCTTCAAGCACTTGGAAGTCTTAAACATGTAAACGTATAGGGATGCATACCAAGGTCTCATAATTCATTCATTAAGAAATGCACGTAAATGAGAGTGCATGCAACATATCATAATTCATTAACTAAGTCCTTTCAACAAACACTTGGCATGCATTAACTTATACATAATTAGAAATTTCATGCTAACATGCTATAATGACTTTATTTCCTTCACATAAGCATTTTATCAAACATATGGGGAGCATACTTTGGTTATACAACAATCAATATATCCAATTAACATGGCTACATCAATAAACTTGCAACTTAAAGGGATTTATCATGAACATTATGCAAATTATCATATGCTAGGACTAAATCATGAAACTTGTAATCTAGAACATGAATCACAACTCAACAATAACATAAATATGGACTTCAACTCACATAAATCATGAAAAATCATAAATATTCAATCTTTATAATTTGAAAAGGGTTCTTGAACTTCTTGGGTGGAAGGGACCCAAGAATCAACATCTAACATACCTTAGTTCTTGATTTTAGGATGATTGGCGGAGAGGCTCTTGAATTTGAATCTTCAATTGGAAAACCCTAACTTGTTTCTGAGAGAAATTAAGAGAAAGTATATTTTGGGGAAAATAGGGCTGAATCTCATGTTATAGGGTTATATAGGGGTGGGAAATTGACCCAAATACCCCTCTGGACACAGATTTTAAAAAACTGAAAACTAGACACTGACGCAGTTGTCGACGTGGCGCATCAATGGCATCAACGCGATACTCGATGCGTCGCGCCATAATCGCACCAAGCCTCAGTACTTTTGATTGGCAAATCTTGCACAATATTAACCAACGCGATAGGCGACGCAACGTGCCTGGATTGCATTGGTCCACTATTTTGGGACACCAAACGTGGTCTAAACGTGGTCCAAAAATCCAAAACTCATTCGGGAACACGTACTAACATAATTGATCATGAATCAACTTAAAGATTGACATTTAAGGGTCATATGGGTCGAGAAATAAGATTGCCAACTTATGAAGGCTAAAAAGATTCTAAGTGTAAACACTTAGCTGAAGTTTCTAAGTTTGGGACCTCTTTTTAACCTTTAACGGACTGAGTAAAGCTTAAAATTTTGTGGGGTCTTACATAAGTAATCTAACCAATGAAGTTCAATAGCTTAGTGTGATTGTTCGCAGTGCTTTAACCCCGGGTTTCTCTTTATTGATTGGCCAAGCTCTTACTTTTTTGCACTATTTACTTACTCTCAGTTTATAACACAAACATTTTTTAGTATTTTTACACCAATCAAATCTTAACTGTTAACTAGAATTGAATAGTTGTCAAAACGAGTCTCTGAGGGATCGATACTCGGCTTCTAAAAGGGTCACTTTACTACTTGGTAAGACCACGTACACTTGCGTGTGTGATTGGGAGTAACTCACTATAAATAAGTTATTACAGGCATAATTACACAATCATACCCTTAATAACTTATTACACACACTAGAATACATTGAGATCAACTAGAACAACACATAGCTCAAGCTAGTTACTAGTTTTCTTGTCTAAACTCTAAGTTACCAAATTAATTCCAAACTTGTTTGAAACACATCTTAAACATTATAGTCAAGTAGTTTAACACTTAGATGCTTAATTATACAAAGATTTACTCATTAAGCACAAGAGAAGTCCTCAAAACAAGGTTGAATAAGCCCACATAGTAACACTAAAGATACACCTCAGATTAATCTTCTATCTCCAAATGACATTTTTCTATCACAACCTTCTATCTACGTCTATAAGGTCCTAAAATTCATGTATCTTAGCTGATATGCAAACATAAAGACGTTCAAAATTGACAGAACTGTGCATACATGATACAAATTATATATGAAGCTATAGTAATTATCCATCATCACCAAAGAACCCATTTCAAAAACCTCTAAAGCAATATCCCTGTTTAAACACCAATCTTTTTAATAGAGAAAATATCACTTCTTTCTTAAAAAAAAAGCCATACAAATTTGCTTTAATCAGGGAAAAATGGTCACTACAGGTAATTTAACTCGATGAACACAACAAAATAAATAAAACTTAAAAAAGAGAAACTCAAAGCTACACAATGAGAAATCAACCCCCAAATCGAAGTTAATCGAAGCAAATCAAGAATGAGGAATGAACGAGCTTACCTTGGATATAGACAATTAAGAGAGACAAGGCGTTGGAGAATAGATGTATAAGATCATTGCGAAATGGAAGATTCTAAACTCAAAATTGATTAATTCTTTCATCGAAGAGCAAAGAAGCTATTTTTGAACAACAAAAAGATGAGCAAATATGAGCTTGGAACATCACTACACAGAGAACACAAAGAACATTCTCACACTATGGACTATGAGAAAAGCAACTGAAGTTCTAGAGGAGCAGAAAAGTACAAATAATATTTGTTTTACATTCCTATTTGTTTGTTTTTTTGGTTTTTTTTTAAAGTTTAGGCTATTTCGGGTTTGACCCAGACTTTACAACTTTTATCTTCAAAATCCATGTTATTAAAAATTTAAATATGATCTAACTAATAAGATAATAATATTTATAGTTTTTTTTCACTATTACATTTATGTCTTTCAAATATTTTAAGCAGGCTTCTTGGTAACAAAGGTCCAAAAGTAATACGGCTCACCGATTTAAAGCTATTAAATATTGTGATTTATAATACATATTATATAGACTATAAATATATAGCATGTGTGTATTTGAATTAACTGTCAATACATAAATAACTTATTTCCTATGCACCTATCAAACGTTGTATAAGCTATACATAGTTTTAATACATAAAATAACTTACTCTAACCGGCAACAATACGACCCCTAACATGTTAATGGCGTATAATCATCTAAAATGCCTTTAGTTTTGATAAAAATGTTGCATCCTAAGAATAAATATAACTCTCCATAAAGATAAAATACTTTTTGAATTACGAAATAAGTATAATGAATAAATTTCTAATTAATTAACTACATTTTTTTATGTTCAAATTTTACATTATAATTTTGTAACTTTTGTACTTAATAAAATAAATAAATAATTCTATCCATAATAATTTATTTATATATATTACTGTTAATTAACGCTTAATACACGTGCAATGCACGTGCCCTAAACTAGTATACATAATAAAGAAGAGTAGTCTAGCATGAGGTTATGCCAAGTGACATCTTGAGAACTAGCATTTTACAATAAAATCCTAATTTATATTTATATCTATTTATATCTATATCTATATCTGTATTATATCTATAATCTATAATATATTAAAAGTGTGAAGGCCCTTAGAAAAGTTATTTGAACCTTTTACCCTTCATTAAAAAACTCTTCTTTAGAAAAAACTGTCTTTTTACTATTATTTTAATTTATTATTTGATTATATTTTATTATATTAACTAGACTTCCTAAAATATATGATACTCCTAAAATATATAGTAAGGAGAATTAATTAATATTTTTCTTTCTACTAGACTTCCTAAAATATATGGTAGGAGAATTAATTAATATTTTCCTTTCTACTGTTCAATTAAAAAAATACTCCTAAAATAGGACTCTATTAAGGAAATACTTCTATAAATATTGAGATGTACGTTAAACTAGAGACCAAAACGGTTTGCCTATTGGGAGAATATGATTGATGTTCATCTAACTTGATTCAATTGCATGTCTAGATGGTGGATACTTAATTTTCTAACCCTTAACTTCTTCACTGTTTTTTGTCAGCATAATAGAATTCAACATGTGTGTATATATATATCTTCTCTGTTTTCATTCAAAGTCGTTCTTTAGGGTCAAATTTTTTGCTTAGACAAGAATTAGTTGGATCAAAATCGAAGCTTTGTGATCACTATTATATTTTTTTTTTATAGTTTACAGGTCGTAGATGAATGTCGGTTGGCTTTGAAGAATTTCTTGTGTAAAGGTTAGGTTTAATTGTATTGTTTTGATATCTTTATTATCTTATTATTTTATTTTAATTTATAAATTCTAGATGAATGTGGGTCGGCTTTGGAAAATAAAATTTAGGCAAAGGTTAGGTTTAATTGTATTATAGTAATATCTCTATTAGTTTATTATTTTGTGGCAGTTTACAATTTGTAGATGAATCTCGATCGGCTTTGAAAAAATTTTGTGTGTAAAATTTAAGTTTAATTATATTATTTTGATATCACTTTTATCGTATTATTTTCTTATAGTTTACAGGTGATAGATAAATGTTGGTTCGATTTGAGGAATTTTTTTATGTAAAGGTTAGATTTAGTTGTATTATTTTGATATCTCTATCATCATATTATTTTGTTATTATTTACAGGTGGTAGATGAGTGTCGGACAACTTTGAAAAAAAATTTGTGTGTAAAGATTAGATTTAATTGTACTATTTTGATGTCTCTATTATGGTATTATTTTGTGGCAATTTACAGATAGTAGATGAATGTCGATCGACTTTTAAAAATATTTTTGGTAAAGATTAGGTTTAATAAATAAATTCTACATCTTTACATACTCAAAAGATTAAATTTAATTATTATATTCATCTTTTTTATTTAAAAACTATCTTATTTAATGTAATGTTTGAATTCATTAAAGTGAGGTACACGGGCAAGGCGCGTACACCTAAACTAGTTATATTAAAAGTCTAAACAACCTTAGAAATATTGTTTGAACTTTTTACCCTTCATTAAAAGATTTTTCTTTAGATAAAATCGTCTTTTCACTTTTTCTAATATCAAACATTAACTATAATAAAAGAAAAATAACTATTATACAAATTAATTTTGAAAAGGTACTTTTTCCAATTAAAATAAGATTTTCTATACGTCAAAAATTTTGATCCCACAAAAATAGGAAATAGAAAATTGGTGCATAAATAGCTATGACTCCTTTTATATCATTGTACACCTAATAATACAAGAAGAGATGCTAATATCTGAGTTAAAAAGGTATTTACGTGGGGAAAAAGTTAATATCAACATTATCGTAATAAGTTTTTTTTTTCAGATTTGTAGTATCAATATTATTTATATGTGATTAGTATTCATGTTCTCTTTCTTACCTAAGAATATTTTTTTCCAAAATCTTGAGATTATGTTTTTACCTCTTTTTTCTCCTTATAATTCAAATTTTCTTTTACGAATAAAGTGGTGGATTCGAAATTGAAAGGGCGTCATGTGGAAGCTTAAAGTTCGCAAACCATAGAAATGATAAATCAAATTTCAAAGAAAAAACGTAATACTAAAAGACATATTATTGATATGGTTTGGCCAAACGACCTACATATTACAAAAAATATTGAAAAACTTAAAATCTATTGAGATAAATCTCTCCCTAAACCAAAGTCTTTGATGACTACATTGTGGATGTTCTTGTGTTATTGTATGAGAAGAAAGAGTATTCTATTTGTAGAGTTTCAAAACTTTTCCTCTTAAAAGAGGTTAGCCAAATATGAAAAAAAATTATATTTTTCTTTCAAGAAAAGTAAAAATAATTATGGTTACTTTTATTTTCTTTACAAGAAAAAGTAAAAATTAATTTTGGTAAGAAAATCAAAACAAAAAACCTAACAAATCTCCCCTTTTTTGCTTGGATTTCTGCAAAATATTCTTGTTCCTCTTTCTTCTTGTGCATAATCTTCGTTCTTCACATGTTTTTCATATATCACTGTTGTTTGACATGTTTTAAAAGTTGAGCCTCTTTGTGTTAAAAACATCAGCCCTTTTCGGGTTAAAAATATTGGAGCCCTTTTGCAAGATTAAAAGTGAGCTTTATTTTCAAATATGTGATAGCAAGATTATTGAAATATGATTGACAAGTGTCTCCACATGTAGTTACACAAAATCGTCATTATCGCCAAACTGGTTGCATCTTGATTTGAAATCCTGTAGGGGGTGCGGATTAGGCGCAGTAACTTTACTAGAAAATAAATAGTTATTTTGTAATAAGTATTTATTTTTAAGTAAATTATTTTGTGTATATTATTGGTTAATTTAATTTTCATTTTTATCTTCTTGACTTAAGATGTTTTATTAATTCATATTCTAAATTAGATATTATCGTAATTAAATTATCTAATGTTTTAGGATCTTCGTTAGTACTATGTAATCTTTTGTATTCTAGGTATAAACTATATAGTTTAGTTTCGATATCTTTTAATGATTTATTCTTTTCGTACGATGTATTCATTAATTTGTGTAGTTTATTATTTTATCCTATTGAAATTTTAGCAATTTCTGTGTAGTATTTTATTCTAACTTTGCTATATTCAATGCGTAGGTTTATGTTCTTTATCTGATTAACTAGTATTTTTTGTTCATGTATAGGTAATTTTCCATCTGTATTAAATAATTTTTCGTATGTATTAAATAAATTATTACTTGTATCTTCTTTTTCTAAGGTTAATTTTATTTTAAGTAATTTTTCTTCTAGTTGTCTTTTTTTTATTTCAAGTTGATTTCTGTAATTAACTTCTTCATATATCCAATTTTGTCTTTCTCTAATTTTTCTTTTATATATTCTAACATTTATTTATTCTGAATAATATTCATCTGAATCTAAGTAATATTGATGTTCATAATATATGCGTAAGTTTTCTATACTGTTTAATAATTCTTCCTCTTCATAATCTTGTAATTTTTCCCATATTATTTTCTTTATGTCTATAATTTCTATATCTCTAAGTATATATAAAACAAGTATTTTAATATCATCTGTCATGCTTTTTCATAATATTTTCTAGTTGTTTGTTTTAGTCTAAGTAATTCTTGCATATTTTCATTAAGAAATTCTATATATTTTATATCTTTAGTTTCCATGTATTTGTCTAAATTTGTTTTCATTTTGTTTTTCTACTAATTGTATATTTTTCATATCTTTTTTCCAAAATTTTAGATATATGTGATTTATCATAGTTGATGTGTACGTAGGTATTTATAAGAGTAATTAGGTAAGTGTGGTATGTAATTTATTCTAGCTATATAATCTTTACCGAATATTTTTTCTAATATGATTTTCCTTATACCTATTATTCCTATATCCTTAATCACATACAAAATAAGTATTTTAAATTTATCTACCATTACATCGGACAAATAATTATTCATTATCATATAATTGCTATTTTCAAAATATTCCCTTCAATCATATACATAACAAAATATGGTCATCTTAGATTACTATATACTAGATTATTCTTAAATAACATGTTCTTCGGTCACTATTAGCATGATAATCTAGATATTTTTCCCTTAAACAACGCCTCTACTCTGGTTACTCCCCACCACGACTTCTTGCCTCATTGGTTTCACCTTTAGGATGGCATAGTTCTTAGGGATTTTTCTCCTTTTCCACTTTGCTAATAAACTTCTTAACATATTATTCTTCGAATAATTCTACTATAAAGTAACTAATATGAATTTATTTTATTATACCATGATTATTGAGAATTATGAATTTAGCTATTCATAATCATAAATAAATATACCTGTTCGGGTAGGTTTGATATTTCTAAGCTTTGTTCCTCCATAGATTTTTCCATTGAAATATACCTGTTTTTAATAACTAAGCAAAATATTTGTTGTGGACAAGAGAGAGTATTTTTGCTTCAACTCATGAAGGCTTGCTTTGCAATGCCTTCGGTTCCTCTTATTTATAGACTGAAACTATACAAGGGTTTTCCTTCATTATTTTACACGTTTCAAAAATTATCTACATCTACCTAACTTCATTTATTAAATGTCTTCTAAAAAGACAAAAATCAATTAAAGCCTAAACTAATAATAGTCTAAAGTCTATACAATTCTAATAATTTACGTAAAGAAAATTGTGAAAGTTTGTTACATGTCGCTTTCACAATTTAATAGCTTGTATTTTATCTCCATTATTGTTTTCGGTGATATCTTCTTCTTGTCGTATCTGCTGCATTTTTTTTATCTTCTTTCCAGCTGGCATGCTTATCTTCTTTTTTTATTTTATTCTAGCCGAACTTCTGGGATAATATTGTCTTCTCCATTACATCTCGAACATTGATGATCTGGATATTTGTGTCCAATTATCTTGCAATATCTTGTCAATAATCCGTCTAAAATAAATCCTCTCTTAATTGCTCTTGCAGTAGATTGTTTTTCTGGGTTTAGTAATGTCATTATACATTGTCTAACATCTTCCATATCTGCTTGTCGTAGTTCTTTTGAATTTGAATAAATCATCTGATGATCTCTTGAATAATAGCTCCATATTCGGTTTCCATTGGTATAATTATTTGCTAGTTCTTGAATAATTATAGCTAGTCCAATAAGTCGTTTGTTTGCATAAAAATCAGGTATCTCGATTTTGGGTATCTCTGGCTGCTACACAATATCTTCTGGTATAATCATATCTCTGGTTAATCCTATTTTTACAAGTTGTATAACTGGTTTTATCTCGTCATATAATATCTCTGTTGGTGCAGTATAACACTTTATATAAAATAGATTTCCTTTGGTTACTCTTTTATAGGTGTTGAATATTTTTTGTAATTCTTCCATAGCTGATAGTTCTTCTCCATCTTGGGTATATATGGTATTTAATAATCCATAGTCGAAACAAGTTTTTATTAGGCTTGGGTTAGTTTTAGGTAGTGCAATTAGCTTGTTGTGACCTTGTAATCTTTGGGTTATATAGTTTGTGTTTGGTTCTTTGATATCTGTAGCTCTGGGGTTAAGGTTTAGAAAAGTTTGTACTCGGTAGATATTTTCTATATATTTTTGGGTTGTATAGTTATAAACTTTTTTATCTTGGTTCAGACTATCTCGATATGTGATAATTTGTGGGGGTATGTTCAAGAGGTCTTTTTGTATTTTTGGTGTAAATGGTTTTTCAAATGTCTTATTTAAGTTCATATTCTGGTATCTTTGTCCTATAACTCCTTTGCTTGTACCTGCAATTGTAGATTGATAAACGTTATGGGTTTTACGGAGTGTCCCAACGTCTCCTTCTAGCTTTGGAATTTTAATGTCTTTCGGTCGACATAGCTCTGCACACTGCTGAGTTAGCTGATTTGTAGCTATAGACTTCAGTTTAACTTCATTAGTCTTTAGCTTTTCTATTTCATTACCCATACTGTCCACTTTCATTGAAAGCGTAGTTAGGGTGTTGAATATCTTTTCTAGAGTATCCTCTTCTATTATATCAGTCTGTGTAGCTTTGTCTTGATATGTAATCTACAATAACATTTTTGTTAGTACTAATTACTTCAATTATAAATGTGAAATTTAATATATTCAAGACTAGTCTCCGAATTTCTTTTGTTGTAACTGAATTTTGTATTTTTCTTTATTAGCCACCAACGTACCTGTGTATTATCTGTTCGTACAATAAACTTGTTATATACAATATATGACTCAAATGCTAATAAACATTTACATAATGAGCATAATTCTTTTCTATTTATTTCCCATTTTATTTTTGTTTCATTAAACGTACCTGAGTAGTATCTACAATGGTGTTCTAATTTTTCTTCTTTATATCTATATTTAAGTACTCCTCCATAACTACATTCACTAGCATCTGCTTCTACTATATATATAAACTTTCTATTTTCATCTGGAAATTGTAATTTTGGTAATTCTTTACAAAGTATTTTTATTTTCTGAACTTGTTTTTTATCTTCTTCGTTATAATTATATTCTACATCCTTTTTTATTTTTTTCTGTAAGGGCTTTAGATTTTCTGCTAATTTTGGTATATATTCTCTTACTTGGTTTACTAATCCTAAAAATGATTGTAATTTTTTTTTTGTATCTAACTCTTCTTTTGAATTTATTATTTTTTGTACTATATGTTGTTGCATTTTTACTCCACTTTTATCTATTTGTATTCCTAAAAATTTTATCTGACTTTTCATAATTTCAGCTTTCTTTTCACTTAAACTTATTCCCAATTTTTCTATTAAATTCGTAAATTGTTCTAATAATTTTAAATGTTCTTCTTTGGTCTTTGTATATAATAGTATATCATCTACGTATACTATACAATTAGGTAGTTGTTTAAAATAACTATCCATAAAATGTTGATATCTACCTGGTGCATTTTTATATCCAAATGGTAGTACATTCCATTCATAAAATTCTTGTGGTACCGTAAATGCGATTAATTCTTTAGATTCTTCTTCTAATTTTAAATGTTAAAATCCTGATTTACAATCAAATTTACTAAAATAATTATATCCTTGTATTTGTCTTATTTTTAATATCTTATTTGGTATTGGGTAATTATAAGTCATTATTTTTGCATTTAAATTTCTATAATCAATAATCATCCTACTTTTTCCTCTTTTTGTTCACTATGTTTATTTACTATAAATGCTGGACTATTATGTTTACTATTACTTTTTTGTATATATTGTTTTTCTAATAATTCTTCTATATGCATTTTAAATTCTTTTAAATCATCAAAATTATATGTTAATGATTTCTGGGTTATTATGCTATTTTTATCTATTAATTCAATTTTTATAGTAGTTTTATGTTTTTTTCCATCCTTTTAATGGATCTATATAATTATTCTAATTTTTTTCTTAATTATTCCTATCTTATTTATTGAAAATATAGTTATTTCCTTTTTATTTATTGACAATACGACCAGTTCTATTGTATCTTCGGTATTTTTTATATTTTTAATTTTTGTGTAATTTTTTTACTTCCTTTTATCCAATCAGTTTTCTTTCTTATTTTATTAATAACTCTTTTTGGTCTTACTTTCTGTTTACATGGTGTTGTAAACCACCAATCTGTTCTAGTTATTATATGTGGGTATAATTTATCTAAAAACGACATTCCTAAAAGTATATCTTTTGATGTTAGTTCATAATTATAGATTTCTTCTATTGTCAATTTTTTATCCCATACTTGTGTTTTTACATTCTTAGCTTTATAAGTAATTAAGCTTCCTTCGTTATTAAATTCTTTAACTATTATTGGTGTTTTTAATTTATCCCATTTACTTTCTGGTAAACAATTATATCTACATAAATTAGCTTCGGCTCCTGTATCTATTATAGGCGTATAATATCTACTGTAATATCCTTCTACTACTATCTTCATTAATACATATATTTTCATTTCATGTTAAAGCTCTTCTTAAGAATAATTTCTCTCTGTTATATGTTATGATTAATTGTGTATGTTTTATATTATATGGTTTTACTTGTTCTAGCCATTTTATTCCTAATATTATGTCTATTTTTTGCATTTCTTCCTTTACTTCAAATTCTATTTTTATTTTTCTAATTCCTATTATTATTATTTTTTCTGCTATATTTTTAGTATTTATTAAACTTCTTGGTAGATCTGGGCATATATTATTATCAGTTTTTATTTCCTCATTTTTTACTAGATATTTTGCTATATAATTTTCTTCTTGTCCTGTATTTAAGAGTATTAAATATTCTTTTTCATTTACCTTTCCTGTTATGTAATATTGGTTTAAATTATCTGTTGAACTTGTTTCATAACTTGTTCTTTTTGATGAGCTTGATGATTCTGGTTTTTCATAAGCTATTCTTTTCATTGTACTTATTCTATCATTTATTATTTCTAAATTTTCTTCTATATCTATCTCTCTATAGCTATAATCATTATTATCTATTGTTTTTACAAATTGTTCGAATGGGCTTTCTATTTGTATTTTGTTAATCTTATTTTTTCCTATTATTTTATATTTTGTTGTTAATACATATAAATTTTTGCATCTTGCTGTAAATATTTTACTTCCTGGGGTTAATTCTATTCCTGATATTTTTCAATATAATACTAATGATTTATCTATATTTTTATCTGTTATTGCTACTGAATAATTCACACTTATTATAAATTTAAATTTTTGGTATATTAAATTTCCTTTTATGGCAGTTATTATACTTTTTTCTATAGGTTTTATAATTCTATTATCTGCTAAATATAATTCTATTGGTGTATCTATTCCTTCTCTAAAACATGCTTTTATTAATATCTCTGTACCTCCAAGATGTACATATTTTATTGGGTCTCTACTTTTTATATCGTTTATCTCTTTATTAATTATTCTTTTTGTTACTAGTGGTATACTAGCTTTACCTTTTGCATATCTACAGTCTATTACATGTTCTTTTTGGCTTACTACGTAGTATTCTTCTTTTCTTCTACTAAATATATTTTTTATTGTTGGTATTTTAAATATTTTTTCTACACTTAAGTCTAATTCTTTTCCTTTTATTTCATTAAATATGTTACTGTCAAATATTATTTTTTGGTCTGTTCTTTCATCATTTAAATATTCTTCCTTTGTTATTATTTTTATATCTTCTTCAATCATTTGGTTCGTTTGTATATCTTCTTTAGTCATTTGATTCATCTATTTCACTATCTATTTCATTATCTGTTTCATTTTCTGAAATTTCATATATACTATCCTCACTCTCTAATTCATAATCTATATAATCTATCTGCATATATTCTGTATTTTCTATTTTTATTTCTGATATTTGTTTATTTTTTGGTAATTTACAATCTCTAGCTAAATGTCCTAATTTTCCACAATTATAACAAGTACACTATTTTATAGATTTCTTTTTTCTATATGGTCTTTTGTGTTTATAATTTTTTACATAATATCTTTTTCTTGGTTTCTTATATTTATATTTTGATTTTTTATATTTCTTATGTCTTTTTCTTTTTTTATAATATCTTTCTTCACATCCGAATTGGGGTGCTATTTTATCTTTGCAACATGCTAAATTTCTTATCATGGTTTTTTTCATTTTTAATTCTTCTCTATATTTTTCACATAAGTTTCTATACCATTGTTGTAAAAATTTTATTCTTGCTCCTAGAGTATCTACTATTTTTGCTTCTTCCCAACTCTTTATTATTTTTGAACTAAATGGTTTGAGAAATTTATTAAAATATAATTTCCTTATTTCTTTACTTTCTTCTATATTATATGCTCCTTTATAATAATATTCTTTAAATGCGCAAGTATATTCATCTATGTAACACATATTACATATTGCTAATTTTAGCATTAAATTCCTATTTGTATCTTTTTCTTCATTTTGTTCTTCTTCTATTGTTGTCATACTACCAAATTCATCTTTTATATCTGTTTCATATTTTTTTTTAATAATTCTATAGGTGTTAGTTTAGTTGTTGTTGATGATGTTCCTTCTGTAGGTTTATCAGTTCTTCTTAATATTTTTTTGTTATTTTCAGTTAAATTTGTAAACCATAATTTCACTGTTCCTATTAGTGTTCTTTCTATATATTCTGGTGCATCTATTACATTTATATTGTTATCTAATAACTGTTTTGTCATATATCCTATCCATAATTATATTGTTTTTTCTGTATCTATTATGCAATCTAAGTCTAAAAAGTTATAATTTTTATTAACTATTTATTTTGGTGTCCATTTGTCATATTCATTCTTTAGATTATATCTTTTAAACTTATTCTTATAATATGTAGGTTTTCTTATTTCTGATGTACTAGGTATTATATTTTGATCTTCTTTTTTATCAAGAGTATTTATTTCTGTGTTGATATTTTCTAAGTTTTCTTCATTAATTACTTCTTGTTTTTCATTGATTTCTAAATTTTTTGTATTTGTTAATATTTCTGTATATGTTTCACTATCTTCTGAATCATAATTATCTGTTTCTTCAACATCTATATTATTTATTTCTAATTTTTCCTTAAATTGATTTATTTCGTTTAGAAATTTTGTTCTTTATCTTTTTCTTCCTTTTCTTTTTGCCTTTCTTCATACAAATCTTTTAACATTTGTAGTTCTTTTTCTAATTCATCAATCCTACTATTTTTAGTTTCTTCTATTTTTCGTATTTCTTCTGTAGTTTTTTGTTTTATTTTTTCTATTTCCTTTTTTCTATCTATTTCTTCATTTTCCCTTTCTATTCTTACCATAACTGTCAATTTATCTTCTAATTTTAATTCTTTCTTTTTTCTAACATTAAATATAAATGTTCACCTATTTTCTTATATCTTCTTCCTAGATTAGAAAATACTATTTTTATTTTTAATCCTTCGTGATTTTCATATATTTTTTCATCTATTATAAATTCTTCTTTGTTCATTTTATTGTAAATAGTTCATGTTGATATATATATTCTAAACTATCTATTTGTGATTCTAAATTTGATATTTCATCTTTTTGTGCATTTATTGAGTTTTTTCTAACTCCGGCAAATATATTATAACGTAGTCTTTCTATTCTTATTTTTAATTCTTTACGTTTTTCAGAAATATTTTTTTTTAATTCTTTGTATTTTTGTACTTTATTCATTTAAACCATATTTATAGTATTTTGGTGGATATCTAAATCTGATTTTATCATAATTAGGTGGTATGTGTCTCATTCTTCTAGATTTTAAATGGATTATTAATTTTGCTTCAATACTAGATATTAAGGTAATTAGGTAGGCTAATCTTTGTGGGTTTTCTTTTGTTTTATTTAGACTTATATATTCTGAATAATTATTAATTAAAGATTCTTTAATTTTTCTAAAAGCTTCTCTGTTTTTAAATGGTCTTCTCATAATTAATCAATATAAATTAATCTCAAGTAAATCCAATCTAAATTCAAACATATATGCTAGAAACTACTAAAAATTAGGAGTTTAAAATCAATTAAAATTTTGTCGTATAAAAGTCTCTACTTATTTGAACTATTTAATTTAGCTATCAATTTTTCGTATTAATTTTTATAATTTAGGAATTTGAACTCAAGTATAATTCTACTTATTAAATATTTTTTATTAAATTGTGTAAGAAATCTTAACAATCACTTTGAATAATCACATTGTGTAAGAAATCTTAACAATCACTTTGAATAATCACATGCATATTTTCTACTATGTGGGTTATTGCTAATTCTTTAGCTAAAATTTGTGCTTAAAACTAACAAAGTAAGAAATCCTAAGATATTAAGAGGAAAGCCCTTCCTCCATGCATACTTAAATAAAAGGAAGGAAAGGTTTTCTCAGGTTTTCTTTTTACTTACTTATATATTCAAGAATTAATCTTAATTATTCATCACCATCAACAATTTTGCCTCAACTTCATCCCAACTTGCTTGGCAGCGATACAATAAGTTTATCATATTTCATCAACTAATGATTATTTAAATTTTTCTTTGGAAGGTTGATTAATTTAGATAATAATAACGAAGTTATATAGACTGACAATATATAACTTACGAACTGGAAAGTCTTTGCTATGTAGTTTTTTCTTTTTTAAACTTTTGAGTTGCTATGAATTGTCAATGTTTCATTG
Source organism: Capsicum pubescens (assembly GCA_030864215.1). Lineage (NCBI taxonomy): Eukaryota > Viridiplantae > Streptophyta > Magnoliopsida > Solanales > Solanaceae > Capsicum > Capsicum pubescens. The sequence goes on along the minus strand of CM061542.1, from coordinate 223,201,808 downwards.
ACAAACTTTTCTGTGTGATAGATTCGTTTGCATTTTATGGTATGATAGGATATTGATCAAATATGTAGTATGTTATATGTATATATAGGTTATATTGGTAATTTGTTATACAAAAAGGGTAAATTAAGCATTAGTCATTATTGCTTTTTTTGAGGACTCAAGTTAATCAAATATTGAATAATTGCGGCATTATCAAACTTTGAGCCAAGATCTACTAAAATCAGTCTCTGTATCATACAAAGGTAGTGATTAGGTATGTACTCTATTCTCCACAGATACCACATAAGAGATTCTATTAAAAATTATCTTGACACTAAAGGTATATCTATTGAATCCAGGGGTGGATCTAAGAGAACCCCCATCCACTACCGTAAGGCTTATAATTACATTAGAAATATTCTCAATAGATTTAAATATTAATAGGTGGGAACTCATAACTAGGTAATTGGATGGCTCAGTGGTAGGAGGGGTACACTTGAGATGCGTGTCAGCTACTGTTGATTGTGAGTTTGAACCCCTATGGAGGTTCCTTTTTTTCCATTTAATTTTTTTCGGCTTTATTTATTTTATTGGGAATCTACAAGTTTGAAATCCTAGATCTGCCTCTGATTGAGTTATAACTTTTGTAAGTTAGTTGAGGCTCTATCGAAAACAGTCACGCTTCCCTACAATGGTGGTGATAAAGTATGTATTCTATCCTCCACAAACTCCACATATGATGCTTTACTGAAAATTATCTTGAAATTAAAGGCATAACTATTGAATCATAACTTTTATAAGTTTATTTATCGCATATTTTTGTTTTTCTTTTCTGATTTTTCAAACGTTATTATAGTACCATGTCCAATATTTATATCAACAACTAGACTTTTGATTATGATAGAGTAAAGAAAGATACAAAAAGTACCTACACTAACAATTTCGTCTATGAATAGATATTATGTGAAATGTTTTGATCGTGATAGAACAATAAAAATGAAAAAAGGTACATACATCAAGAATTCTGTTTATGAAGAGATATGCAGTAAAATTTATCGTTGTACTTCTCATGCATGCAACTATGACAACTAAAGGTTCTAACCAACATGATATTCTGTATCGATGAGAATAATTACATAGGCAAGCACAAACTTATATATACAATACTAGGCCGTTGGGGCTACCACGTCTAAAGACAAACACTACCATAACTTTACATTAGTCTACAAAGCCTCTAAGAGAAACATATACTTAGTTAGAGTCGGGACAAGCCCCCTCCCTACTCTTAACCTTCTGCACAATACCAAAATATATGGAACATACTCGAAAAGCCCCGAATCAATCTGGAGCTCACCAATAGTCATCGAATAGCTGTGCTCCTACTAATGAGGTGTATGAACTGAAGTACCTATGCCTGCAGCATGAATGCAGGTCCCCCATGAGGGACGTCAGTACAAAAATATGTACTAAATATGTAAGGATGAAAGTAACAACACACGATACACGAGCTCAATAAAAATAAGATACAAGTGTATAAGTAGTATTAGTAGACCACCTATATATATATATTTGTGGGACTATATACATTACGTTCCTTTCTTCATTTTTTCACCTTTCTTACTTCATAATATTTGTAAGCCATATGTAATGCAAATGACCAGCTGATCAGTGGTAAATAGATTAATTAGGATTGGCCCATGCTAGGCTTATGCCCCTGAGCTGCCACCTACATATAAAGATTGGGATCGGCCCATGCTAGGCTTGTGCCCCTGAGATGCCACCCACATATAAAGGTATCAAGATCGGCCCATGCTAGGCTTATTCCCTTGAGCTGTCACTTGTTTTACAAATTTGCGTTACTTAGTTTATTTAACCTTTGAGATTGTTACTTTGGTGGTCATCACATTATGGTGCCTTGAAATAATAACCTGCAACTAAGAGACATGTAAATAGGCACTTAATGCAACAAAAATGAGGTAGGGACTGTTGGCACACAAATGAAGTGTTTAGGAGCTTAAAATAACATATGGGTCTTAATTGTGTAAATGGAGAACTCCTAAAATTTTCAAATAAAGATAGATGTGCAGGTTTGATAATAAATATGTATTGAGGTATTTTGATATGTTAGAGAGTGGGAACAAGGTCGTTGGCTTCATAGGATACAATATGCTGCTATTAGGTGTCACTTGTTACAGGACAACCTTGGAAACTTACTTGATGGAACAAACATTTGATTTCATGCCAAAGAGTACCAAATAGAGTATGCCTTACATACCTGGTTATATAACTCCGAAACTAACCCGACTTGACTTTCCGCCTTTTAGATTACTTATCTATAATAGAATATATGGTAAACTAGTATTAGAAACCAACCAACATGTTTAGGCTACTTCACTTCACCAAAATAGTAACCAGGAAGTACACAAGTAATCCATCAATCAAGGGCGTTATTTTAACCCTTTCCTCCTCCAATTACACCCACATACCACATATGTCCTTATTAGATCACCAAAACCACATCAGCTTTGTTACACCCTCCAACCAACACACAAAATAAATTGGGCAGTAACAAATGCAACAATTAGTTTGGTGGTGTACACCATACCTTTCTTCTATATTTCATTATGAACTAACCACTCCTTTCTCCAACATCAACATGGCAGCCCATAACAAACTATCTCCTTAATATATAATTTGGCATATTCTTCAACTGTGTAAGTGGTCCTAACCGGTAGAAAGTGCGCTAATTTCGTAAGCCTATCAACGATCACCCATATGGAATCAAACCTTCGAGATGTACGAGGAAAACCAGTGATGAAATCCATGTTGATCATGCCCCACTTCCAGATTGAAAAATCTATACATTGCATATAACCCCAGAGCTTTTGGCGCTCTACTTTAACTCTTTGACAATTTGGACATTCGGCTATAAATTTTGCAATGTTCTTCTTTATGTCACCCTATCAATAGATCCCTTTCAAATCATGGTACATTTTTGTTGACCTTGGATGGATAGAATATCTTGAATGATGTGTTTCTATCATAATCCTCTTTCTTAGTCCATCTACATTCGGCACACACAATCTATTTTGGTACCGAAGTACTCCTTCTTGCGTAAGCTCAAATGCTTTCGTCATACCACATTGCACATTTTCCTTAAGCTTTAATAGAATGGGATCTGTATATTGCTTCTCTTTTACTTCAACTACTAGGGAAGATTCTACAGCATTATAAACAATAAGCCCTTCATCTGGAGTTTCAAGAAGGCAAACTCCCAAATTGGCTAGTTGGTACAAATCTTTAGTCATCCCTTGTCTTTCTATAGATGGTGCCTTAGTATTCTGACTTAACGCATCTGCTACCACATTTGCATTCCCCGAATGATATAAGATATCAACGTCATAGTCTTTTAATAATTCAAGCCATCTTTGCTGCCTTAAATTTAGGTCCTTCTAATTAAAGATATACTGCAAACTCTTGTGGTCAGTGTATATGTCAACATGAATCCCGTACAGGTAGTGACACCATATCTTTAAGGCAAATATAACCGCTGCTAGCTCCAGATCATGTGTTGGGTAATTTTTCTTATGTGGCCACAATTGTCTCGAGGCATATGCTATAATTTTACCATGCTTCATCAATACATACTCTAATCCAATTTTTGAAGCATCACAATACACTGCATACCCCTCTGTGCCTTCTGGAAACACCAATACGGGAGTAGAAGTCAATTTATTCTTCAGATCTTGGAAACTTCTTTCGCATGCATCATTCCATTGGAACTTGGATGTTTTGTGTGTTAGATTTGTTAAAGGTGCAGAAATTGAAGAAAATCCTTCAACAAACCTTCTATAATAACCTACCAACCCAAGGAAACTATGAACCTCCGTAGGCGTTATAGTTCTTGGCCAGTTCTTCACTACTTCTATCTTTTGAGTATTTCTTCACTACTTCTATCTTTTGAGTATCAAACTTTATTCCTTCATCAGATACAATATAACCTAATAAAGCCACAGATTTTAACCAAAACTCACATTTAGAGAACTTTGCAACTAGCTTACGATCACAAAGAATCTGCAACACCTGTCGTAAGTGATTGGCATGGTCCTCATTTGATCTCAAATAAACTAGAATATCATCTATAAAAACTATCACAAACACATCCAAGAATGGCTTGAACACCCTATTCATCAAATCCATAAAAGCTGCAGGTACATTAGTTAGCCCAAAAACATGACTAGGAATTCGTAATGACCGTACTGTGTTCGAAAAGATTTATTGGGTATGTCATTCTGTTTGACCTTCATTTAGTGGTAACCAGACCTTAAATTAATCTTTGAAAACCACTTGGCACCTTGCAACTGATCAAATAAGTCATTAATTCTCGGAAGTGGATATTTGTTCTTAACAGTCACCTTGTTTAGTTGCCTATAGTCAATACACATTCTTAATGAGCTATCTTTCTTACACACAAATAACATTGGTGCGCCCCAAGGGGACACACTAGGCCTTATGAATCCTTTTTCTAGCAAGTCTTTCAATTACTCTTTCAACTCCCATAATTCTGCTGGGGACATTCTATACTAAGGAATTGAGATTGGTTGAGTACCTAGAATCACATCGATACCAAACTCCACTTTTCATTCTGGAGGAAAACCCGGGAGATCTTCAGGAAATACATCAGGAAATTCATTTACCACTGGAATAGTTTGAAGAGTTGGTGTTTCCGCATTTGTATCCTTCACTCTGACCAGATGACATATGTAACCCTTGGAAATCATCTTTTTTGCCTTAAAATAAGAAATAAATTTACCTCTTGGCGCACTAATATTACCTTTCCATTCAAGGACTGCCTCCCTTGGAAAATGGAAACACACCCTCTTAGTTCGACAATCTACTGTGGCATAACAAGAAGCCAACCAATCCATACCCATTATAGCATCAAAATCTACCCTATGAAGCTTTGTATGGAAGAAAGTGTAGATCACCAATTGGATGGTTTGAAGCGGGTGAAACTGCCTTGTTTGGGCCAGATCTTGTTCATCAAGCTATGGAAAAGGTTAAAGTGATCCAACAACGGCTAAAAACAGCTCAAAGTCGACACAAGTCATATACAGATATTAGAAGGAGGGGACTAGAGTTTTCTATAGGTGATTGGGTATTCTTGAAGGTGTCATTAATGAAGGGGGTTATGAGATTTGGTAAGAAAGGAAAACTAAGTCCATGTTATATAGGCCCATATAAGATTACTCGTAGGTTTGGCCAAGTCGCTTATGAATTAGAGCTACCCCAAGAGCTCTCAACAGTTCATCCGGTATTTCACGTCTCAATGCTTCGAAAGTGCATTGGAGATCCATTTCATATTACCCCTACTGAAGATGTACAAATTACATAAGATCTCACCTATGAGGAAATACCTATTGCTCTTCTAGATCGACAGGTTAAGAAATTAAGGAATAAGGAAATAGCTTCTGTAAAAGTGCTTTGGAGGAATCAGCAAGTAGAGGAGATCACATGCAAAGCTGAAGAAGCGATGAAATCCAAGTACCCCCATTTGTTCAAATACGAAGAAAAAGTCTAAGATGCTGAATTGGAGCAATAACAAGTAAGTGTAAAATATATAGGTACTATATGGTAATAGGGATATTAAACTTAGGCTTGAACTTGTTTTGTTGGACAATTATGCTAACATTCGAGGACGAATGTTTCTAAGGGGGGAAGGATGTAACATCCTGTATTTTTCTTGTACTTATTCTAATTATATGGAACCTGGTATGTTCTTATAGGATAGGTAACGGTTGAGGTTTGTTATTCAAGTATTAATGGCACGAATAGAATTATATATGCTGTCCGTGCAGTTTTTATGTGATTCAACCAAGTTAACGTCGATATAACTATTTAAACTTGGGATCGTAAGCTAGTATTTGAATCTGAAGTTTAAAGTGACCAAGTGTGTATAAGTTTAAGGTTAGATTAAAGGGATTAGGAGCTGAAAATGGAACAAAATATTGTGGTGCTTGCTTGACTTAATTAAGCTAGTAGGTGAGTCACCTACTTGAACTATTTGGACCAAATTAATGGACATATGGATATGGACTAGATTTGTGCCTATACTAATGTAACGTACTCATTTGGGCTCAAATTGAATAGAAGAGAAATAAAATGGGTAAAAAGGCCCAATACTCAAATCTGCCAAGGCCCAAGTTAAAGAGAAGAAAAGAAGGAAAAATGGGTGGCTAAGGCCCAATAACTTTGGATCCACAAAAGCCCAATATATTGGTCAAGTAGATACATCATTCACTTGATAAAATATGGGCCAAAAAAGGTCAATAAAGTAGGCCAAAGAGAAGCTCCTTTATATAGATTGAAATCAGCAATTTTTACTCATTTTTAACTTAGACAAAAATTTTAGCTTCTAGGTTTTTCTCTCTTGTTCTCTCTTGGCTATTAAGTAACCCTATATTCCCACAAGGGTTCTTGGAATTGACCTTCCTCCCAAGATAAAGGTAAGTGAGCAATTCATAAGCTTGTACTAAGGAAACTATGTGTTATTCAAGATTAATTTCTGGACAGCCCTCTCTATAAGTTGGACAGTCCATTGTTCTTTGTTATTAAGTAATTTTGTTTCTTTCTCTTTTGGTGTATGTTTGAAGGGATTAAGCTATTGAAGAGATACAAATTAAGAGGCTAAACTAACAAGGAAATCAAGGTATGTTTTCTATCCACTTTTGTCCTTTTTCAATATACATGTGGTGGTAGAGGATTGCACATATTTGGTTGTTATTAAAGGATGATTGGGGTGTTGTTTGTGGACTGTTTTGTGTGTTTGTGTTATGGGCTGCCAGGTTGTTGTTGGAGAAAGGTGTGGTTAGTTTGTAATGAAATATAGAAGAAAGGTGTGGTGATACACCACCGAACTAATTGTTGCATTTGTTACTGCCCAATTTATTTCTCTTCTATTCAATTTGAGCCCAAATAAGTGCATTACATTAGTATAGGCCCAAATTTGGTCCATAACCATATGTCCATTAATTTGGTCCAAATAGTTCAAGTAGGTGACTCACCTACTAGATTAATTAAGTCAATCAAGCACCTCAATATTTTATTCCATTTTCAGCTCCTAATCCCTTTAATCTAACCTTAAACTTACACACACTTGGTCACTTTAAACTTCAGATTCAAATACTAGCTTATGATCCCAAGTTTAAATAGTTGTATCGACGTTAACTTGGTCGCATCACATAAAAACTGCACGGGCAGCATATATAATTCTATCTATGCCATTAATACTTGCATAACAAACCTCACCTGTTACCTATCCTATAAGACCATACCAGGTTCCATACAATTAGAATAGGTACAAGCGAAATACGGGATGTTACAGTCACCTTATTCAATTGCTAATAATAAATACACATCCGAAGGGAACCGTTATTCTTATGCATAAAAAGAACAGAGGCACCCCACAGAGACACACTAGGCCAGACAAAACCCTTATCAAGGAGATTTTTTAACTGCTCCTTAAGCTCCTTCAACTCAGTTGGAGCTATTCCATAGGGAGGGATAGAGATAAGACGAGGGTGCATAAAAAAATTAATCCCGAAATCAATTTCCCTATTGGGAGAAACACTAGGAAAATCATCAGGAAAAACCTCAGGGAACTCACTAACCATGGGTATGGATTATATCGAAGGACCCTCCGTGTTAGAATCTTTAACCCAGACCAAATGGTAAAGACACCCTTTGGAAATCAATTTTCAAGCTCTAAGATACGATATGAACCTCCTCTTTGGGGCTAGGGAACTCCCTTCCCACTCTATAACCGGCTTATTAGAAAATTTGAAAATAACCTTATGGGTTAGAAAATCTAAGGAGGTATAGCAAAAATGTGACCAATTCATCCTCAAGATAAAATCAAAATCTAGCATGGTTAATTCAATCAATTCCATAAAAGTTTTCCTACCACCAACAGATACCACACAACCCCTATAAACTCTTCTAGAAACCTTAAAGTCATCCATCGAGATATAAAGAGAAAAAAGGTTTGAAATACATTAGGGACCGAAACCAAAATGCACAAGAACAAATGGGGTCATAGAAGAGAGAGTGGACCCCATATCAAGCAAACAATAAACATCATGAGAGAATATTTTCAACATACTAGTGAAAATATCAGGAGAAACCTATGACTCCTGATGGGTAGAGAGAGAATAGAGGCAATTTCGACCAGTGCCGAAGCCAAAAGTGGTACCCTTTGATGTAGGCGCTGATGTGTAAGACCCCGCAATATCCTAAGCTTAACTCAGACCTTTAAATCTTGTTAAGGGGTCCCAAACTTAGAAAATTTTAGCTAAGTATTCATACTTAGTGTTATTTTAGCCTTCGTAGGTTGGCAACTCTATTTCACAACCCTCATGACCTTAAAGTAATGATTTTTAGGTTGAATCATGATTAAGAATGTAAGCGGGTGTTCCCGGATAAGTTTTGGATTTTTCAAACTTTGTTTGGATCATATTTGAAAGCTCAAACTAGTGGATCGATGCAATCTCGACGCACCACGTCGCCCATTGCGTCGATGAATATTTTCCTCCAGCTCCTAGTACAAATTCTAGTGAACCAACATAGACTCAACGTGGTGCGTTGGCCATCGCGTCGATGCCAATGATGCGGCACATCGATCTATGCATCGCTAGGTCAGTTTTCAGTCATTAAAAAGTCGTATCCTCAGGGGTAATTGGGTCTTTTCCCACTTCTATCATCCCCAAAACATGAAATTAAACCCTTTTAAGAGCAAAAACTATTCATTCTTCACAAGTTGCTCTCAAGAACAAACCCTAGGAGATTTTAAATTCAATTCAAGGCTCAAGAACTTACCATCAATCTTTCAGAATTTAACTGTTAAGGTATGTCAAGTGTTCATTCAAGGGTCCATTCTACCTTTGAAGTTCAAGAATCTATTTTTAAAACCTCAAGTGTATTGATTACATGAATTTCATGTTGGGTTTGATTATATTCATGATTGTAATGATTAATTGGGTTTCTAACCTATGTTTTGTTACAAGTTTCATGTGGAGTTATTTGATATATGTACAGAATCATGTAAATCCATGCTAAACTCTTGAAATTGTAAATAGGGATTTGAATTATGGTGCCCATATGTGGTTAGTGTCATGTGCATGGATTATGTCCTCCAAGTTTTTGATAAATTTCTCATGTAAACAAAGAAAAAGGGAAAACAATCATGTCATGTTAGCTTATGTACAAGTTATATCATGTAAGTGTTTGATGGAATGTCTCAATGAATGAGTTATGATCAAGTGCATATGGTTATGCCTTTCAAGTTTATGCTATGATTTATTTTTCATGCTATTGAGTTCTGGGGGTATCCAATACCTGAAAACATAGCTATTTACCTAGAGCTGTGGTAGTTACAGAACAGTCTTAGTAGTGTCACAAACAGTAGCCTCATTAATCAGTCACAGTTACAGTTCAGTATTCAGTTTAGACCTTAGTAAATCCAACTAGTCCATAGAATTTTATAGTATTCCATCAGTTAATAGAATTCAGTAGTACTCCATCAGTTAATGAAACTCAGTGAACTCAGTTCAGTTCAGTTAGACAATACGATCAGTAACAGTTCAGTCCAGCCTAGTACAGTTTAGAAATCTGTCCAATGTCTATTCAGTTGGGAGTAAGATTTAGCATAGAGCGAACCCAGGGATGGGGGCATTCCTGCCAGCAGAGGGTTTGAACCTTAGTAGCAGTCCATATGTTACAAAACTACATAGATAGCGTAGGTTGAGATAGCGTCCTTCTAGAATAGAGTTGATACATCTCATAAGAGTTTTCCTGCCAGCAAGGGTTGACGAAAGAGCTTCCTATCAGAGAGAGTTATCTCACAATTATCTTTACCCGTGGCACGGTACTGACACCCTTCCAACTGGGGTTATAGGTTGGATCCCAATCTATCCAGAAAGGGGCATGTTGGTTAGATAATTATCTCCCACAGTCTCAGTTTTAGTCTTCGGAATAGAACTCAGTTTAGTTCTATAGAAATCAGGACTGTCAGACACAGTCACTCAGTTTAGTACGAAACTCAGAATAGTTCCACAAAATCAGAACTGTCAGCTATAGTCGCTTAGTTAACAATAATACAATATTAGTAAATTCACACATCAGTAAACCAGTGATTTTGAATGCTGTATCTAGTGTCATCATGACCTCAGTTACAATTTACATATTTCATGCATATACTCTCATTCAGTTATACTCATGTTATTCAGTCAGTATTGTTTATGTATATGATCCCATGTATCTCAGCCTACCTCACTTAGTATACCAGTACATTCAAGGTACTGACACATACCTTTCTTTGTGCTATGATGTCTTATATCATAGTTTCAGATGCACGGGCTCCTGATCATACTCAACAGCCCGATCCATCAGCAGCAGACTAGTGGTGAGTCCTCATTGTTCAAGGAAAAATTTATTATTACAGTATTTTAGTACTCAGTTTATTTCAGTAGTCGGAATTAGTTGGGGACTTGTACCATCAACTCCTTGTTCAGACAGTAGAGGCTTTTTGGACTAGAGTATTTTCAGATAGATATTTAATTTTAGTATTTATTTTAGATTTGAACCTTATGGCAAGTTTTTACCTAATTTCTGCATAATTACAGTATTATTATTTAGTTATTACAACAAGTACCCGTCATGGGTTAGCTTGTGGTCCTTCGGGATATGAGCATCGTGTAGTGTCTAGGGTACAGACTCGGGCGTTACATGATGAAGTGGTAATAGAAACCTTGTTGGCCCTAAAAGCAACCCTAGAAGGACAATTCGACTGCATATATCCAATCTGACCACAACCAAAACACCATTTCCTCCCCTTCTCATACTTACCATGGTGCAACTGACCACAGAATCTACATAGAGAATATGATAGAGATGACTGGGCCCTACTGGCTTAAGGTTGGGTACTTTATGCCCTAGAACTATCATCACTCTTAAAATGATGATCACCGAACGGTGGTAGATAAGGAGAACTAGCCATTGAATAGGAGTTAAGACTCCCCCAACTCTTCTTCCTAGACTATTTCCCACCATCTCTACCACTTTTTTGTTATTCTCCACCCTGTTCTCAATGTTTATACTTCTTACTCTGTCTTTTCTCTATTTTTACTTGCTTCTTCTTTTCCACTTCAACTTGTTGCTTATAAACCACAATTCTAGAAATGTCTATGTCTTTGTTCAACAAGGAATCCTTACTGTCCAAAAATAAATCACAGGGCAACCCAAATGTAAATTTCCTTATCCTAGCCCTCATGCTAGACACTAACTCAGGATTATATCATGACAAGAGATAGAATTTCAAGGCATACTCTTTTACCGTCATCCTGCCTTGCTTTAGATTTACGAACTCCTCATCTTTTGTCTCCCTCAAATCCTGAGAAAAGAAGCAACCAAGAAAATCACCAGAGAACTCATCCTACAATGATAACTCAGCATCATCACCCCTAGACTGATCCCACTCCTTGTATCACTGATACACCACATCTTTCAACTGGTAAGCAACAAACTCCACACCTTTTGCATTGGTAGCATACATCACTCAAAAGATCTTTTCTGTTTCATCTATGAACCCTTGAGTATACTCCTCAACCTTAGTACCAGTGAAAGTCATAGGGTGCAACCTCATAAACTGTCCAACTCTAGTGGCCTCAGAAGAACTAACAACAATACTAGCAGGACCTAACTATTATAATTAAGATGTTACTAACTAGGTCAATAGATAAATGGAGCAACAGAACTCAACACTGGTAATATCTCCCTGGGGTGACTGAGCTTGAGTGTCACCCTATGGAGTAGGATCAGTGGAGACCGATAGAGCTCTACGAGGGCAATCAAAAGAAGCGACCCTAGACTAGGTTTGTACCCTAGAAGTAGGATGAGCTCTATCCATATTGTCTTCAGATGAGACAAAAAGGTTTTCATGAATATAAGATCTTATGGAAGGCATAATCTGAAAAGCAAACATGAAGAAATTAGAGAAATTCAAGACCTTAGACTCTATAACTCAAAAATAAGACAACATAAAAGAAAAATATTCCTAAATGCCTCATAGCCTATTCCTTATAAGTGTGGCATGCTACACACCCATAAAAGAGACTCTACTTGATACGGCTTTGTGGACACCCAATTGACCATGAACCTAGGCTCTGATACCAACTTTATCATAAATTGAACCAAGGAATAGTTGTGATGGGTAACTCAAGTCTATTGAGGACCGGATATCACCCCCAAATGCCTAGAAAAATAGGATATTTACATTAATAGTGATTGAATCCCAAACATATAATAAAGATAGTAAGGATAGTTCAAAGATATGATCAATATACCAAAAACCGTCTACCAATGCCAATGACCATAACCAAGTCCATAGTTATCCAAAAAGCCTCTACCAAAATCGAATGTTAATGAAGTATCGGGATATGCCCCCGACAGTAGCCAAAATCAAGTCTGAAATAAAGTCTAAGACATAGGAAACAAGAACCATGAAATAAAGCCTAATGAAGTATGGAAGCGCACCACTTCAATGTCAACTCACTAAATAACCACGAGCACTTGATCACTGTGCAGGAAAAGTAGAAGAATTTCCGACACCGGCATCGCGTGGGGATGAAATGTTTGAAGACGATTAGCAGTTGGAGATCTAGCATGTAAATCAAGGATAGGGTATAAAATAATTTCATGGGTAACAACTCAAACAAGTCCAAAACCCAATGCACATAATCATATGCAAATACACATATAACATGATATCACATGCCGGGGTAGGGAACAAGGCTTAGCATGAATCTTTAAAATCTCAGTTTAGGTAGTGTAGCATAACATTCATAAATAAGGTACCCACAGGCTATATGGGACCAGCTCTTCCCCAGTTGGAAGGGCCCCAGTGCATGTAGCTGCATGAATCAGAGGATAATTATATGTCATATTCCTTGTGGTAGGCTCAAACCTCCCAATATAAATCAAAGTGACTTAAGAACCAATTTATATAATTGGGCAACTCGAACCTCACAATCATATAATATAAGGGGGATTCAAACCTCTCAGTCATTTATACCCCCCGCCGGCTAGCGCGATTCTTTGTGTTGGTCCCTCGAGACCTCTACTTTTATGGCTCAGCTACACAACCCTTTTTGAAGCCCAATTAGAATATTTAATGCACACTCCTAGTTTGCTAAACTAATTAAGCATTCAGGAATCCCATTAGTATCGTCATAGAAACCCTATTTGCAAACTCATGATCATGCCACAATTCATCGACCATTATACAGGGAAATTTATAACCCCTTAGGTTCAATTAAACATTCACATGGGAAATCCACATACCCCAAGGTTTAATAAAATCGTACCATGGTTCATTAACCTTTTATGCTGATGCATTAGTTTATGTGAGCAAGTCAAATCATGTGACAAAACCATATATCATTATCAATTTCACATTTTGGTTAAGGGCACACAATTTCCAAATCCACAAGTCATGGCAAAACTATTAAATTTTGGAGAAACATAACCCTTTTGTTTATCAACCAAACTCGTGCACCCCATAAGTTTCAAAATCGTTAATAAAGCATGAATAATGCATAATAAACCATAAGAAATCAATTATATGACCATTCATATCAAAATCCCTCAACCACATCAAAAGCCTTATTTAAAACCACAAAATTATTCATGTAAATTCATGCATTTATCAAAAACAAGACAGGGGTAGAGTCACATGCCTGAAATACCCCAGATTATGGAGAGAATTCAACCCTTAAAGCACTACTTGACCCACTTTTTGGAAACCCTAAGTATGGATGCTTGAGAAACTTGAGAGAGAAGAAAATATTTAGAGTGTATTATGGAAGAAAAATAGTATCCCAAGTATATTTATAATTTGTGGGTTATTATTGGGGTAAGTGGGAAATGTCAAAAATACCCTCATTAAAAGGATGGAAAATAAACCATCAGTCATTATGAATGACCTTATGATTCATAGGGTCACCCTACGACTAGTTTCCCCTAGTCGTAGTCTAGATAGTATCCAGGACCCCCAATACTGGTCAAGTTACGGAGGGACCTTGCGACTTATAATGAGTCCATATGACTCATTACGTCCTTGTCGTACTCAGGGCAGAATACTTTGGGCATCACACTATTCTTACAAAAAAGATTATATGAGTCGTGTAGAGTCCTTATAACTTATAACATGGTAGTCATAGTCACATCACTAAACTTGGGGTAATACATTGGTTACACTGCGAGTAGACATAATGACTCTTCATGAGTTTTTATAACTAGGCCTTAAGTCATAGTCAGGATAGCAACTCAGGAACCATTTACTAGACACCTTACAACTAGGGTCAGATGACCCATCAAGATACCCTACGACTCATAGGGTGAGCTGTAGTCAGGACAGTGAGGATAAAATTTTAGAAATTTTCAAAGACCAAAAATCTAGGGTAGTACAATCGGGCTGCAATATTAAAGCTATGAGTTGAGTTTCACTCATAGATAGATATTTTTAAAGGTTGAGTATCAGCTTGGTTTAGTAGGATTGAGATTCAAGATCTAGTAGACATTAGGGGTGAGGTGGACCTACTTAGAGCAAGGTATGCACTCTCACTGAGAGACACATATCAGCCAACCCTCCAGTTGTATCCCTAGTTGTACAACCATTACCTCTACATGGTCCTAGATACTTTGATTTATTCACAGAGGATGATGTGGCATTCCCCGTGGTTATGACTAAGAGAGACCAAGAGGGGGACTTGCAGAATCTAAATAGGCCATGTAAGCAAGCCATGAAAAAGGCCAACCATGATTCAATAAAGACTATATTTTTTGATAGGAAGAGGCATGCAAGCTAGCTGTGGGTGCATCTTCTCATAGTGCAGCACCACCACCATGGTCTCAACCAGTGGATATACCCTCATTTGGGAAAGATCATGACTCTGACACTTAGTGTGTCCCAAGTGTGTCCTTATTCCTTTTCTTTTATATTATTTTAGCGTATTGGGTATAGTTCATAGTATTTTAGTTAGGGTGGGGTATACCATAGCCACCGCGGAGTTTCATTTTTATGCTTTTTTTTTCTATCAGTTGTGGTATGATTTTAGAACTAGAATGTCTAGGGTAAAATTTGTATCGTATTGTGTCTTGTTTCATAATGTGTTGTGTTTTTGTGTAATTAGGAGATTTTAAGTATTTAGGGTAGTTGTCATGTTTTTAATTAATTTTTAAGAAAAATGATTCCCCTCCAAAATTTTAGAACTGTGTCAATGTATATATGTGACCATTGTGTATCTTACTATGACATTAGGATTTGGGACATTATAATCATTTGCTAACAATTGTATGAACCGAATAGGTAGTAGCTTGTAATATTGACTCTATGCCATGTATGTATGAGATGCTACTTAGTTTACTTGAGTGATAAATCCAGAACTTGCCCAGTTAATCTTGCCTAGGTTATTGGATAGTTAGTTAGAAAAGGATCATAGGTCGTGTTTGATGCTAGTCCACTTTTAGCTTAAATGACCTTCCATGTGTAAATTGTATCCCTTGATCCCTAAGTTTGAGCCTTATTACCTGTTTTTCTTATTGATCTTTCACCTTCCTATTTATGTTGCAATAACCTATTTTGGCCCATTCCTCCCTGGACATTGTGCACCTCAACTCAGGTAAATTGCCTAAGTTGCGGGTGGCTATAAGAGGGGTGTAATGTAAAGTGGGTATGTAGAAGGGTAAAATAAGAGAAAAATTTAGTTGGGATGGGTGTGGTAGCAAAAGAAAAAGAAAAAGAAAAATTATGAAAAAGTGAAAAAGAAAGAATAAAAGACGACACCTAATCTGAATGTGCAATAGAGAATAAAAAGCGAGAAATAAGAGTGCAATAAAAAGAACAACGGTTAATGAGTGGACCCCAAAGTTAGTGTAGTTCTAAAGAGACTTAGTCATTTGATATATCCATCTGTAAAATACCATCCCCTCAAGCCTACATTACAAGACGAATAATGTCCTATAGTGATCCTAATTTGACTTTCTAAAAACTAAGGTAAAGAAAATAAGGGCAAGCCTATGGTATTTGATGCACATTGATTGGAACTTATATTTTGAGTGTGATTGTATCTCGATTTTCCCTGAATTGCCATGCATTATTTCATATGAGTGAGTAGGACTTCTTTGTTATGAGGGCACATGAGTCATATTACTGGTCGCTTACTTATTTTGGGTAGTGTAACTTGAATATACATGCATGATTGTCTGTTACTAATGTAATGAGATACCTTGATCCTATTGTGTCACATTGTTATTCTTTATGTTTATATGAAGTTGGTTTTGAAAAGTTGAAATAGGAGAGGGTATTGTGATTTGAACTTAAAGTGTTGATTGACCGCCTTGGATAGCTTAGATTCTCCTAGTTAAGTGCCGTGTTTTATTTTGTTGTGTTTTGTTGCTTGAGGACATGTAAATGTTCTAAGTTAAGGGTGTTGATATGCTATAGAAATATAGCACTTTCGACGCTTAAAATAATAAAAATATGCAAGTTTCTTAGGTTGTTTTGTTAGATAGGATGTGTTTTGCATTTGTTTTGCAGGAAATTAGGTTTTGGATGATAAGTCCATAAAAAATATGAAAAATTGATTTTTTTGGCTACTTACTTGATAATTTTTAGGAATTTGTAACATTTATCAAATGTACGTGACCAAAGCATGTGCTTAAACTTGAAGTTCAAAAGATTGGTTGCAAGAATCGGAAGGGCTGACACTTACCTATGTCTACATGTGGACCGCATATAGCACTTGTGGTCCATATGTGACTAAGGTAACTACCAAAATTGAAGATATAGAGAGTGAAAGTGCTGAAGAAAACTTTTAGCCATTACCTATGTCTACATGCGGACCGCATGTGGATAAAGTATGTACCAGAAGTCCAAAATCTCGAGAATGAACAGTGAAAAAAATTTTCTTGGCACTTACTTGTGTCTACATGCGTACCGCATGTGGTACATGCATACCACATGTGGTACATGCGCCTATTGGTAAACCGCATGTGGACATAGATAAGTGGACACCGACCTTTTTTGTCCTTTTTCATTTTGGACTTTGATTTTTAGGATTTCCTTATGTACTATAAACACACTTTATGTGTTTTTTAGTAGAAGTGATGCTCTCTTGATACTTACAAACATATTTTAATTTTGAGATCTGATTTTGGTCTTGGAATTCTCGTGTTGATTTTGGTTGATTAATTCAGTTGAAGTTTTAGGTTTTCAATTGTGATTACATCTTATGCTTTATATTATGAACATTGTAGATTACTTTACAAGCATGAGTGGCTAAAAACCCTTCATTAGGGTTGTGGAAACCTTGGCAGATTTACTAAGTAGGGAAAGTGATATGTTATTCTCAACTGATACCCATGCATGTATTGTATTATTTTCACTTTAATAGCTATCTTAGCGTTTGCGAACATAAGTATCCCACCTAGATTATTGCTACTTATTCCAAAAGAGGTGTAGTTACTAGGAAAAGATAATTATAATAGTAATTTGAAGTTTACTTGTCGATCCACGCTACTAGGTATTATCTAAGTAAGATATTTAGCTGTCATCTAATAACTAGAGACATAAAAGGTAATAGTTAATTGGGATCTGGGTTAAGGTTAGTAAGGCAACATCCTGAGACTTAAAAGGTAAAGGGTGAAATCTATCAGCTAGTCCAAAAGATGGTTGACAGTACATAACTTATTAGATTCTACATGGATGGTATAGGGTTGGTTCAATAAATAACGATTAGTCTATGGAGTTAGGAAGCTAGGGGGAACATAATTCTAGTGTTCACCGAAGTCTGAATACAACCAAAGTTGATACTAGCCACTTGTTCGATATTGACACTACAACCCCCTCCCCCTATTTACTTTTTCAACTTTACTCATTGATTATAGCAGCTAAAAGCCGCAATTCCATGTATTCCCTTGGGATTAGACCCCAACCTTTGTTGGGTTCTTATATTTAACAATGACCGTATATTCATTAGGGTGTAGTTTGGGCATTATCAATTTATACTCGATTTCGTGTGGGTTTTCAACTATGGACTCCTCTTATTATAAAACATATTATTCTAAAATAGGATGTCAGTTTTACCCCTTTTAGTTTTGAATCTATTTTAGACCCAAAATAAAAAGGGCCAGTATGTTTTTAGATTTTTTTCTGACTTTTAGATGTCATATTTGGCTAGGTTGATCACATTTGGTGTTGATTCAAGAGAGTCGATCTTCCAAACAAGTCTTTGGACAATGTTTAGACTTGAGGATCTTCAATTAAGGTGAGTTGAGATGTACCTTTGCTTTTTCCAAAGTTTTTATACATTGCATGGTTATTTGTTATATTTTGTGTATCACTTAGGATTGAGGGTCACGCTTAGGTGAAATGGCGAGCATCCCACGGGTACCAGAGTCTTTGATAGATTGTAGTTACATTATTGTCTTGATTAGTTAGTATTACTACTTGTAACTATTCTTAGAGTAGAATGTATATATATAACCTGGTGATCTCCAATAACTGATATTGGATGCCTATTTTAGAACTTGAATCTTGTTAGCAAACTTTTTGATGATGATTGTGGTTTAGTGCCTTGTGGAGGACAATTATGTTATTTTAATTATTAATGAAATTGTTGAGGTTTTAGAGGATACTTAGAGTATGGATAAACTTGTAATGGTTGATGAGACTTAATGAATGAAACAAGCTAGGTTTGGGTAGTTCTGTAATTAATTGTTCTTGGGTTGTGGTTTGTTTTATGTTTCCCATGTGGGGATTATGTGAGGATTATTATAAACTTGAGTAATTAATTATTTATGATCGTGTCTCAAGTGTTGGCTTATATGCATATTTCTTTTATTTGGAGAAGATATTGTATTATGATGTCTGAGTGGGGGATTGACTTGATGTTATAGGTCAGGTTTAGTGCATTAAATGTCTTATTTATTATTAGTTCACCCGAGTGGGGGCTTGAATTGATGTTGTAGGACATTTATGAACATTTAATTGCATATTCATTATAGTGATGCTTAATAGAGGGGTTGGAAATGATAATATTAATGACAACTTCACTATTTATTCTAATGGTGCAAAATGGAAACTGATATCATGAATTTTTGATATATTAATTTTATTCTAAGCTTACTTATACATGTATTGAATGAATTTGATCTTTATATTGATTGGTTTTGATCATTACATCGTATATCACACAAGCATATTCATGAGACATTGGTACCACAGAGACATAATGATTTTTCTAAGAAACTGAGACACTTTATAATATGCCTATACCGAGGAATATGATGGTAAGGTTGGCTGAGACATAAGATTAAGATTATATGAGTATATGAGTTGGGAAAACCCCTTGTGTTCTATCTTGGGAGATCTGAGGCTCGGTAGGTGTAAATAGAAAGTCATGTGATAGCCTTTAATTATTCATTAGCATCATCACATTGCATTGCATGAAGTTTCCTTGTTATGGTTTGATATTATCATTGAGTGCTTACTTTTATAGTTAATTATTATGACTAAACCTTGCTTGTGATATTGTGTTTTGAGCATTTATTTTACAGCATTACACCGTACTATTCTACTTCTTGGATGATTTAGGAATTAAGATATACATGAGATGTAAGTCATGTCTATGGCTTGATTAGTCAGACATGCAGTGTTGCATCTAGTGGTAGTATGACATACAAATATTGGTATATTCTCACTACTTTATCACATATTATTGATTAAATATGTCATGATCCTAACCAGGGCCTGTTCATGACAGGCATCTCCAATCTACTGTGGACCGGAGACCACCTCCTGAACGTAACCAAACACCATACACTGCCCAACAATGGCTGAATTCCGAAGATGTAACAAGAGAGCACAAGATAAGTTCAAATAATAAAAGTTATGTATATATCAAATAACTGGCAACCAACCAAAGACACCAAGCAACATCACCCAATTCCATAGTAATTCAACAAAGACTCTATGAAAAAACAACCAAAAACCAGTCTTGGTCGGGACATGTCCCCGACTCTGACAATGACAATGATAATGAGAAATCTTAATCCTAATCTATGGAAGCAACTGATAAAATATCTAAGTCTTCCAAAGAATGGAAGCTCATCACTTTATCACAGCTAACTGACGAACTGAGCCGATCCACCTAGCATGAAACTCAGGGATAGGGGATAAAGTAATGTCAAGTCGAATCAATTCAAATACCATATGAATCACATCATAGTACATATATATATAAATGATATGCAAGGATAGAGAACAAGGATTAATATGCACTTTAAACTTTAGCCTGGATTGTGTAGCTTAACTTTCATAACATAAGAAGGCTCTCACGGGCTATATGGGCCTAGCTCTCCCCCAGCTAGAAGGGCCTCACTGTGTGTGGCTGCATGAACCAGAGAATATACATATGCACCATGGGGTATTTGAACCACCTAACATATCAAGATAACTTAAGCACCCAATCACGTGATATAATGCGGGGGACTCAAACCTCTCATTCATATAATAAGGGGGACTCGAACCACCCAGTCATTTAGACCCCCATGTCGATAATTGCGGTTTCCAGTATTGGTCCCTCGGGACCTCTACTTTCACGACCCAGCTACATAATCCACTTTTAAGCCCCATTAAAATATTTATCACACATTCCCATTAATTGAACCACATCACACATTAAGGCATACATTGTTGGCATCATCATACAACCTACAATTGCAAGGTAACAACAACATGCCAAACCAATTATCATCACTTAGGGGAATAACCATTATGCTTCATTGACTTTTCATATTATGCAATAGTTCCAGAGTAGTTTATTATGCATACTTTTCATATTCAAAATCAATTTTGCAATATGGGGTTAAGGCCATTAACACTTCAAAAGTCACAAGTTGGGGAAATCACAATTCCCGCATTTATTTACCATACCCATGCACCCCAAAAGTTCAAAACCATAATTAAAGCATGAATAATAATAGGTAAGCCATGGGAAACATTGTTCAACAACAAACATTCAAAACCCTCAATCCATGTTCCAAAACCAACATCAAAACCATATGGATAATAGTTTAAAACATATATTTTTATCAAATTAGCAATTTGGAAAGAGTAACATGCCTGCAATACTCAAAATTATGGAGAGAATTCAACCCTAGAGCCCTTGGATGTCTAACTTCTTAGATACCCTAAGAATCTTGCCTAAGGGGATTTAGAGAGAATAAAGAGAGTAATTGATGTGATAAACTATGGAAAGAATGCCACAAAAGGGTTTTATGGATGTGCGGTCTAAGTGGTTAAAGTGGGAAATGTCCAAAGTGCCCTTAACTTAAAAGCTGAAAAGTATCGCCAGTGATTACAGGTCACACGGTGAATCGTATCATCTTATGACTCGCCACCATGAGCCATAGACAAGGAAGTGTCAGAGAGCACCCATACTATTGACCCTATGACTTATATCATACAACTCGTATCGTAAGCCTACTACTCATAGGGTCCAAGTCATATCCAAGATAGAACCACTTGGGCCTTACACAGGTCACCCTACAATTTGTACCATATGACTCGTAATGAGTCCTCATGACTCGTAGTTAGACACTTGTACTCAGAGCAGAACTTAGCCACACGCACTGTTCAAGCTACGATTTGAGTCCAACGACTCATCATGGGTCTTTTGGGCTTATTTCCCCAAGTCACACTCAGTACAAAAACTCAAGCACCATTCACTGGACACCTTACAACTAGAGTCATATGACCCATCAAGACACCCTACGACTTGTTGCATGAGTCGTTGTCTGGAAAGTGAGGAAAATTTTTTAGGACCAAAATTTGGGGTGTTACATTTACACCCTTTGGGATCATTCATCCTCGAATGATGGGTCAAGGCATATGTTAGTATGATTTAACATAGAAACACTCCCATACTTACCTTTAACAAAGATAGAAAACAAAGACATCAAGGAATTCACAATTTTCTTTAACAAAGTTAGAAAACAAAGATGCTAAGGAAAACACATACCTTAAGCACGATTATTTAGAGCGGGGAACAGGAGTGGGTACTTGGAGTTCATGTCCTTCTGAGCTTCTCAAGTAGCTTCCTCAACTTTTTTGTTCCTCCAAAGAACCTTTACCAAAGCGACATCCTTTGTTCGCAACCAACAGACTTGGTGATCCAAGATCTCCACTGGAACTTCCTCATAAGACAAGGAATCTGAGATAACCATATTTTCTAAAGTAACAACCATCGAAGGATCACCCACACACTTTTTCAACAACAAAACATGGAAGAATGGATGAATGAAGCTCAATCTAGAAGGCAACTCTAATTCATACGCAACATTGCCAATCCTGTTCAAAACCAAATATGGACCAACATTAAAGGGCCTTAGCTTCCTCTACTTTCCAAACCGCATCACTCCCTTCATGGGAGACACCTTTAAGAACACCCAATCACCAACATTAAACTCCAACTCCCTTTACCTCACATCCAAATAGGAATTTTGGTGACTTTGGGCGGTCCTAAGCCTATCCCGAATCACCTTTGCCTTCTCCATGGCTTGGTGAACCAAATCAAGGCCGAATAACCTATTTTCACCAACATTAAGCACCCAATAGATGAACTGTACCTCCTACCATATAAAGCCTCAAATGGAGCCATACCAATGCTAGAGTGATAACTATTGTATGCGAACTCTATGAGAGGCAAGTGATCAACACAACTACTACCAAAATCAAATACACTAGCCCTAATCATATCTTTCAAGGCCTGAATTGTTCTTTCCGCTTGCCCATCGTCTATGGGTCAAAAGTAGTAATAAGGGTTACTTTAGTCCCCGAACCTCTCTAAAAGGAATGCCAAAAGTAAGATAAGAACTGGGTACCACAATCGGAAAGGATAGAAACTGGAGCACTATGCAACTTCACGATATCCTTAATGAAAAACTTGGGATAATCCTCAAAAGAGAAATTAGTCCTTACTGGCAAGAAGTGCGCAGACTGGGCATCTTACCCGCAATGACCCAAATTGAATCAGAAGAGACCGTAGAAGGTAGGTAACAAAATCTATATTAATTATTTCCCATTTCCATACCGACAACTTAATATCTTAAGTCAACCCACTAGGCCTCAAGTTCTCCACCTTTACTTGATGACACACCATGCACTGAGATACAAAATTGGCCACATCCTGCTTCATATTTTTCTACCAATAAATCTCTTTAATATAATGATACATTTTTACCGAACTATGATGAATCGTATAACGCGACTTATAAGCCTTTGCCAAAATTCTTCCTCATAACCCATTAATATCTGGAACACATAATCTACCTTGGTACCTCAAGAAACCATCACCACAAATCTCGAAAGCCATCAATTTCTGGTGACCCCCTCATCCTTGATCTGCATCAAGATAGGATCCAAAACCTGTTTCTCCTTCACCTCCGCACTAAGAGATGACTTTTCCATCTCTTGAACAATCATACCACCATCCTCAAAATATATGATATAGACTCCAATATTAGCAAAATAGTGAATGTCCTTCAACATCCCCATTTAACTTGTTCACATAAGATAAGCTCCCCATGGACAACCTACTAAGAGCATTAGTAACCACATTAGCTTTACCTAGGTGATAGTGGAGACTTATGTCATAGTCCTTTAGCAACTCAAGTCACTTGCTTTGCCTGAGATTTAGCTCCATCTGAGTGAACATGTATTGCAGACACTTATGATCTAAATAAATATCTACATGGACCCCATACAAATAATGTCACTAGATCTTTAATGCAAACGCCACAACTAATAATTCCAAATCATGAGTCAGATAGTTCTTCTCATGAACCTTTAACTTCCTAGAAGAATATGCAACCACCTTGTCATGCCGAATCAACACGTAACCCAGTCCCACCCGGGATGCATCACAACAAACAATAAAACCATCAGTACCTTTAGGTAGTGTCAAGACAGGAGCCAAAGTCAACTTACCCTTTACGTTCTCAAAACTTACCTCACAGACTTCGAACTATAAGAACTTTACCTTTTACCGAGTCAACTTATTCAATGGGGCAGCGATAGAAGAGAAACTTTCCAAAAACCTTCTATAATAACCGGCTAAATCCAAGAAGCTCTGAATATTGGTTGGAGTCGTGGGTCAATGCCACTTCTTAACCACTGTAACTTTCTATTGATCCACCATCATCCCTTCACTAGAAACCACATGACCCAAATAGGTCACAATATTTAACTAGAACTCACACTTCGATAATTTTACATACAACTGCTAATCTTTCAATGTTTATAACACAAGGCAGAAGTGATCAACATAATCTACCTCACTTTTGGAATACACCAAAATATCATCTATAAACACAATTATGTACAAATCAAAGAACTAACGTAATACTTGATTCACAAGATCCTTAAATGTTATTGGGGCATTAGTTAACCTAAAGGACATCACTAAAAATTCAAAATGACCATAATGGGTTTAAAAGACAGTCTTAGGTATATCTACTTCCCTAATCTCAAAAGATGGTAACTCAACCGAAGAACAATCTTGGAGAAGCACTTGGCACCCTGAAGTCGATTGAATAGATCATTAATCCTAGAAAGCGGATACTTATTCTTTAGCGTCACCTTATTCAACTGGAGGTAATCTATACACATCGAAAGGGATCCATCCTTCTTACGCACGAAGAGAATCGAAGCACCCCAAGGAGAAAAACTAAGGCGAATGAAACCCTTATCTAGATGATCTTTCAACTGCTCCTTAAGTTCCATTAACTCAGCTGGAGCCATTCTATAGGGAGGGATAGAAATAAGACGAGTGTTTGAAAAAAGATCAATCCCAAAATCAATTTCCCTATTGGAAGGAACACTAGGAAGTTCATCAGGGAAAACCTCAGGAAACTCACACACCATAGGGATAGATTGCAAAGAAGGTCATTTGGACCTAGAATCCTTAACATGCACTAAGTGATAGAGACACCCCTTAGAAATAAACTTTTAGGCTCTAAGATACGAAATAAACTTTTCCTTAGGATCTAGGATGCTACTTTCCCATTCAATCACCAACTCACTTGGGAAGTGGAAACTGACCCTTCGAGTCCAACAATCTAGCGACGTATAGCACGAATATAACTAATCCATCACCAAAATTACATTAAAGTCTAACATGTCCAACTCTATAAAATCCACCAAGGTCTCCGTACCACTGACAGACATCACACAACCCCTATAGACCTCTCTTACCATAATAGAGTCACCCACCAGGGTGCATATAGAAAAGGGATTCGAAATACTTCCAGGATCAAAACCAAAGTAAATAGCCATATAAGGGGTCACATAAAATAAGGTAGACCCAAGATCAAGTGGAAAATATACATCATGAGAGAAAATTTTAAGCATACCAGTAAAAACATTGTGGGATGCCTCAGAATCTTTCCAGGTGGAAAAACCATACAAATGGTTTCGACTAGTGTTGGAGTTAAAAACAAAAGTAGCACCTTTTGGGGCAGGAGTTGATAAAGTAGAAACAAGGATCTTATTTGACCCAGAAGCAACCCTGGAAAGATAATCCCTCTGAATATGACCAATCTAACCAAATTTAAAGCATTTGTTCCTCCTCTCTTCATAAACACCATGGTACACTCGACCACAAAAAATAAAAGAGGGATATGATAGAGCTGACTGAGCCCCACTAGCCTAAGGTTGGGTGCCCTGCACCTTGGAACCAATA
The DNA here is from genome assembly GCA_030864215.1 of Capsicum pubescens. Lineage (NCBI taxonomy): Eukaryota > Viridiplantae > Streptophyta > Magnoliopsida > Solanales > Solanaceae > Capsicum > Capsicum pubescens. The sequence goes on along the minus strand of CM061542.1, from coordinate 223,175,973 downwards.
CTATTATGAAAATAATAATTACCCAACGGCTTTGCATAAGGAGCACTAGCTATAGAGTAGGAATCAAAATTTCCCCACTTCTTCTTAGACCATTTTCCTCCATCTCTACCATACTGCTGTTGACCTCCACCCTGATCTAAATGCCAAAACTTCTTATTCTGCCTTTCACTTATCTTAGCTTGCTTTTTTTTCTCATCTTCCACTTGTTGTATATACACCACAAGCCTAGAGATATCTATGTCCTTATTCAACAAGGCAGCCTTGCTCTCCAGAATTAACTTATGACACAACTCATCAAACTTCCTTATTCTAACCCTCATGCTAGACACCAATTTTTGAGCATAAAGCGACAACTGATGGAACTTCAAGGCATACTTTTTCACTGCCATCCTGTCTTGCTTCAAGTTTACAAATTCCTTAGCCTTTACTTCCCTTAACTCATGAGGAAAGAAGCGATCAAGAAAAGCACTAGAGAAGTAGTCCCATAAAGCAGACTCAACATCATTACCCCTAGATTGTTCCCATTTCTCATACCATTGATATACCACTCCTTCAACTGCTAAGAAATGAACTCCACACCCTCCATATCCATAGCATGTATCACACAAAATATCTTCTCTAGTTCATCAATGATATTTTAAGGATCTTTCTCAACTTTAGAACTGGTGAAAGTCAGAGGACTCAACCTCATAAATTGGCCAACTCTAGTGACCTTAGAGGATAGAGCAATAGAAGCAACATACTCAGTTTGAAAGGCCATCAACTGGGTAAGCAAATGAATTGACTGAAAAAACATAGCTTTAGACACATCAACTTGAGGTTCTTGAGGAGGGAAAAGGGGAATCGATGGAACTCTTCTAGGCCAATCAGAAGTACCCACCCTAGACCAGGTCTAAGCCCCTTGAGCAGGATAAGCTCCATCCATATTGTCCTCTGATGGGATAGAAGAGTTTCCATGAGCATTAGATCTTCTGGAAGGCATGGTATGAAAAGCAAACATACAGGGATTAGAGGAGATTTCAAGACCTTAGACTCTATAGCTTGAAATAGAATAATAATAAAAGGAAGCATTCCTAAATTCCTCATAGCCACTCCATTATAAGTGTGCTGTGCTACACACCCATAAAAGAGACTTTACATAACACAACTTTGTGGACACCCAATGACACTAAACCTAGGCTTTGAACACTTTTTCATGACACAAATTAGGGCTTGGACATGACGGGCATCTTTAATCAATCGTGGATAGGAGCCCACTCATGAAACCTAACCAAACACCATACACCGCCCAACAAAGGCTAAATTTCAAATATATAACAAGATAACCTAAGATAAGTTCAAAGAATAAAAGTTATCCCTATATCCAATAATTGACAAATAACCAAACACATCCAACCAACATCACCTAAGTCCACAGTAATCCAACAAATCCTCTATGAAAAAAAAAACAAATACTAGTCTTGGTCGGGACATGTCCCCAACTCTAACAATGACAATGATAATGTTAATGATAATGATAATGAAAACTCCCAATCCTAATATATGGAAAGAACTAATAAAATGTCTAAGTATTTTAGAGAATGTAAGCTCACCATTTCACCATAACAAACCAACAAATCGAGCTGATCCACCTAACTCTATGCTGGAAAAGTAGAGGTATCTCTAGTGCCTGTATTTCATAGGGATACAACGTCCAGAGATGGTTAGTGGGTTGAACACTAGGATGAAACTCTGGGATAGAGGAAAAAATAATGTCAAACCCAATCAATTTAAATATTAAATAAATCACATCATAGTACATATATATAAATGATATGTCAGGATAAAGAAAAAGGCTTAACATGCACTTTAAAACTTTAGACTAGATAGTGAGCTCAACTGTTATGATAGAAGAAGGCACCCACTGTCTATATGGGCCCGACTTTTCCCCAGTTGTAAGGGCCACAATACGTATGGTCTCTTGAACTAGAGGATATATATGAACCATGGAGGACTCAAACCAACTAAAATATTAAGGTGACTTAAGAAACCAATCACATAATATAATATGGGGGACTTAAACCTCCCATTCATATAATAAGGGGCACTCGAACCACCCGGTCATTTAGACCCCTGTGTCGGCAACTACGGTTTCCAGTATTGGTCCTTTGGGACCTTTACTTTCATACCTCAGCTACACAATCCTCTTTTAATCCTATTAAAATATTAATCACACATTCTTATTAATTGAACCACATTACACATAAAGGCATACATTTTTGGTATCATCATACCAACTATACTTGTAAGGAAACAACAACATGTCAAACCAATTATTATCACTTTGGAGAATTCACAACCCCCTTAGTTATGTTATACATTAGCTTGGGAAATTACACAACCCCATAAGGTTTCAAAACCATTATGCTTCATTCACTTTTCACATTATGCAATAGTTCAAGAGTAGTTCATTATGCATACTTTTCATATTCAAAACCAATTTTGCAATATGAGGTTAAGGCCATTACCACTTCTAAAGTCACAAGTTGTGGAAATCATAACCCCCTCATTTATTCACCATACCTATGCACCCCATAAATTTAAAAGAACAATTAAAGCATGAATAGTCATAGGTAGACCATGGGAAATACTATTCAATAACAAACATTCAAAACCCTCAATCTTTATTTCAAAACAACATCCAAACCATATATATATAATACTTTAAAATGCATGCTTTTAGTAAATTAGCAATTTTGGAAGAGTAACATGCCTGAAATACCCAAAGTTATGGAGATAATTCAACCCTTGATCCCTTGGATGACCAACTTCTTAGAAACCCCAAGTATCTGGCTTGAGGGGATTAAGAGAGAATAAAGAGAGTGTTTGATGTGATAACGTATGGAAAGACTGCCACAAATGAGTTTTATGGATGAGGGGTCTAAGTGATTAAAGTGGAAAATATCCAAAGTGCCCTCAACTTAAGAGCTAAAAAAGTATCACCAGTGACTATGGGTCATGCAATAAATTATAACAACATCTTATGACTCGTTACCATGATTCATAGCCAAGATAATGTTAGAGGTCACCCATACTATTAACTCTATGACTTACATCATACAACTCATATTGTGACCCTATGACTCGTAGGGTCCAAGTCGTATGCAAGACAGAACCACTTGGGCATTACACTGGTCACCCTATGAGTTGCACCAAATGACTCGTAATGAATCCTTATAACTCGTAGTGAGACAACCATACTCAAAGTAGAACTTAGCCATACATACACTATTTATGCTATGATTTGACTCCAATGACTCATCATGGGTCTTTACGACTCATGTCCCAAAGTCGTATCAGGACAACAACTCAAGCACTATTCACTGAACATCTTATGACTAGAGTAATATGAACCATCAAGACACCCTAGGACTCGTAGGGTGAGTCATAGTTAGGACAATGAGGATAAAATTCTAGAAATTTTCAAGGACCAAAATCATGTGTGTTCCAAAATATGATAATTGAGCTTGATATATTATGTTATTAAGTGTTTCATATAATGTTTTCTTATTGTTCTTGATCATATAATGGTTAGTGTCGACTCACTAGACTTATGTTCCTACCTTGTATATTGATAATGTTTTGACCATTATATTAGGTTACCCCATTAGGATGAAGTGGAGAATTTAATGGCTATAGATCTATTTAGGCATACCTTGGACTATTGGGGTGGTGGTTCTCTCCATATCTTTAGATTAGGGTTGGTTATCAATGATTCATACTGAATATACATGGTTTCATACTTACCCTTACTTTTTATCTCTTTTTTCTTATTTTTTCTATATCTTATGTAGGTATTGGTTTGATTGGTAGATGGTAGATAGTGTTCTTTTGACGTTGATGTTATGGATATTGAGGTAGTTATTGATGCTTCACAAAGCCTATGTAGATCTTTCTCTATTTATCTTAAGATTTATTCACATTAAGATACCTTATATTTCTATTTTTATTCTATAATAGAAGCTTGTACTTGATCTTTACTTCTTCTTTATATATATGTTGAGGTTATTCTCTCTTTTTTTGCTTTTATATTACCATAAAATAAATGTGAATTTTGATTGGGATAGGATTAGGTGTATCGAGGGGTGTATCAAATTCCATCACGTGCTTATTTTTGGGTCATGACAAGTTGGTATTAGAGAACCATATTTATTGGTCTCATTAGTACAAGTCGAACCTAATAGAGTCTTGCAGGTTAGTGTAGAGACATCTATTATATATCTTTGATAGGCTACATTACTTTAGGAGATTTTTGTTCGTTTATTCTATTTTGGTAATTTAGAGATTTTTATAACTCAAATCTTTTTATTCACTCTCTCACAGATGGCGAGCACATATTTTTTATAGCTAAAGATTTAGAGCTCATGCTTTCAGTGTGTAGAAGAAGTAGGGTTTAAGGTAAATGTTAGATCAAGATGTTCGGACCAGCTAGAGTTTGGGTTAGAGTTACCTTTTCAGGTTCTAGGGTTCTAGTGGTGGTAGGTCTAGTGAGTTAGAAGGGCCAAGGATTGTGCAGACACCACCTATAACCATACCAATGATCGAGGATTATTTGGTTCTAGTATAGGGCTTCTTTTAGAGAATGGCTTATATCTTAATTCATCTTGATACTTTAGGAACTCAAACTCCAAATGCACATGTGAATACTATAGGTTCTCCAGTGTTGATGAGATATTAGCAGGGATTTCTCCACATCTAGTTACTTTACCCTTTATGTCCATGGAAGGGAAAATTACATATGTATATTAGGTCCACCTCATGTCAATAGAGATCCTAGGTTTGATGCTTATATATTTTTGCTTGGTTTTCATGGGAGGTTGCACATGTTGGGTTTGGTGGATTCTAATAGAGTAAACTTTACTTTCTTTCAATTTTTTGGGCAAGCTAGACTGTGGTGAAGGACCATTATAAAGGGTAGACCAGTTGGATCACGTTCTTATTCATGGGATTAATTTACTCGAGTGTTATTATAGGAGTTTGTATGTAGATACAAAAGTCTTGTGGGCCCAAGGATTTGATGGGCATAGTGATATGCATAACGGAGGTTAAGATTTTTATGGTTATGCTTGGAAAGGGTTAGACTAGGGTTATCGTTCTATTTCTTTAGGCCTAGTTCAGTAGGCTTTGACTTTCTTGGGTTTCCTCTTATGTGGATATCTCGAGCACTTTAGGAGGAATTATCCCCAAGTTAGACAGAGAAATACTTCACCAATTTTTCCAACAGATGATAGGTCTTAGTATCATTTTCTATAAGATAGACACGAGGTAGTAGTCTTTGATATAGTATCCACAAGTATAATTTTAGTTTGCCTTTAATTTGTCTTGATAGTATTTGGTTATGGGTCTACAACTCCCTATGTGTTTTCTTATTCTACATTGAGTCTTGATATGATTTGTGGTCTTTTGTTGGGTCTACTGATATTGTTACCCCATAGATGATTCCTTAGTGGTGGATCGGGTGTCCCGATCCTATATCGTGACTCACTATAAGTGTATAAGGGGATTAAGCTTGATTTTTTGAGTTTTAGGGATTTTGGTGTGATTGGATATGATCTTTTTAATGGTTATGTCATGGACTAGTGGTGGATCAATGGTGGGTTTGGCCATATTCAGATTATAAAAGATAATCCAAAGAACCTCTAGAGATTTTTAGGTCAGTTGGGATCAAGATAGTGTTTCAATTATTAGGATGGTGAGTTGTGAGTAACGAAAATTACATCTGGAAGGCACTTGTAGAATTTCCTACATCTATTATTGATAATGTATGTGCATGAGTTGGTTGTTGTATGAGGGTGACTACCGTATTGATGACATTGACTTTGTGGGATGGTGAGTGGTGCTTACTAGATTGAGCAAGAAGATCCTTGTGATGGGTGGACTTGATATATCCAACTTGGAAGGATTGCCATTGAAGGATTTTAGGTTGATAAGGGGAGATTTTGAGGCGTTCATTCCCTGCGTATTGATTATTTCCTTAGTGATTAGTGATTGTCCCTTTGTTGTATGACGGGATTCAATGGTATTTAGACTCTTTGGTTAGGTTTGAAGGATTTTAGCTTATGATGAATTCTTGCTTTATTTCCAAAAGTGATTTAAATGCAAATGAAAACTTACTTGTAGAAAATGTTATTTTTATAACTAAGTGTCCTAATGGGATATTCTTGCCCATTAGTATTGATTTAGTGTATGTATTACTATTGTATAGTTCTTGTGTTGAACAAAATACTGGGTAAAAATTAAGAAAAGGTTAAGCAAAATTTTATGTAAAGAGTGTTGATGTATTTAGAGTTTAGCTATGGCTTTGAGTTTGAACTTGAACTCCTAATAATGTGGTTTATCAGTAGATTATGCAGAGTTTAGTAGTTATTTTCCCAAGTTTGACCCGTGATTTAGAAATCCATCAGTGATATATATAATGATTGTTGCACTTCTTCTCCAGGTTGATTATTTCTTGTTACGATGGGTTGTTATGTGTGTGGGATTGGAAAAACTCCTTGTTCTACCAAATTATTGAGGACTTTTGTTTGTTTGATGGGTTTTGGATATTGTGGGTTGCATGTTTTATTGTGATAAGTAGCTTGAATTTTTGGGGTCTCTTAGAGATTTCATGCCATATGTCATTCAGAATGTTATGGTGATTCTCAGTTGCCTCAAAGGGTTATGCTATATGTTATGTCAATTGGATGGTGATCTAGTGTGCTAAGTATGAATTTTGAGATTTTATGTAGCTTTGATACAAATTTCTAGCCTAGTAGTTTTAGCTTAGGGTTGTGGTATGGTTTGGTTTGATAGTGATAGTATTGGCCTTAGGTAGGTTGATTTAGTTTTTGGTGGGTAGTGATATGATTTATGAAATCCTTGGCTTTTGGAGGTTTTGAGGATAATTTTGGTTCTAGTGTTTATAGCTAGTGTCTTATGGTGCCTTGGTCAGCTTTAGGTTAGCTGGGTATGTTCAGAAATTCTATTGTGTTTGACATAGTTTTTAGGTAGACAGAAGGTTCAGAAATATATAAATTCTGCTTCATTGAGAATTTGGCCTTATATGCTAGTGTTGTGACCTGATGAGTTCTTATGAGATATAATTCTAGTTCTACGGTGATACAAATAAATTTATGACTATGACTCCATGTTGGAGTGCTTGCTTGATGTTTCTCAAGGGAATTTTCTATCCTATACCAGATTTTGGCATTTTATTACTCGTATGTTCGAGGACGAACGTGAACCTAAGTGGTGGATACTATAATGACCCTCGTACTAATTTTTAGAAATTTCTATGTTTTGACCATTTTGAGCTTCCCCATAGTTGCTTTATCTCATTAATAAGTTGTGGAGATAGTTGACACGGTTCTCAATGCATTCAGGGGTGTTTAAAATAAATTTATTATTTTGAACCCCTTAAAAGGGGTTAGTTTGACTTTGATAAATATTTTGGAAATCGAGCCTCGAATGATGATTCTGACTGTTTCATTTGCTATGGAATACCAATTTAATCTATGGGATTTGGTTCTATTTTAAAACTAGTTAAATTTGGCTTTAAAGGTCCGAAGGCTAATTTGTTGAAAACGAATCTATATTGAAAATCTGACGCTTCCATTGTGTACGGAACATCGAAATTATCCTAGTGGCATTGTTGAATCATGTGTAGGGGGTGGACCACCTTATAAAGGACTATATCCCTTAGAGTCAGATACAGGAAATAAACCAGTAAAGTAGTAAGGAAATAAAACTTTGCAAGAAAGTAAAGAACACAATGATTTAACATGAAAACCTCCTTTCTCAAGGGAGGAAAAACCATGACTTTCCTCACAAGCACTCAAGAATCCACTATAATCAAACTCATGATTACAAACTCTATTATAACTCAACTCTAAGCTCAACTAATTTGTAATAACTCTATTACAAACACTCCTTAACAACTCTATCAAAATCTCTTCTCAGTATTGATTAACTCTAACCAATATCAACTCAGGTACCTCTACCTAAGCACTCTATAGACACAAGAAAATAATTACTCTTATAAGCTGAGTAATTCGATTACAGAATAAGACATGACACAAGAATAATTACTTTCTCAGCACACAGAAACTTGGAACTTGACTAATATTGAGTTTTCACTATTTTCTTCTTAAATAATCAAACTGCCAAAACTATTGAATTGAGAAGCATTCATTTCTATTTATAGTAGGATAAAGATTAGGGTAGAATTTTGATTGAGCCAGGTATCATGTCTGGTACACAACTCAACTGCGCAATGTGTTACACTAACAGACAAAACTATGCAGAGATGTGACAGTTGTATGTTTTCATGAAAACCCGGGACCTGGTCCCTTGTTGTCAACTGATCATCATCAAAATAAGATATAGCAATTTCCCCTCTTTTGATGATGACAAACTACAGATTTTAGAGCATTAAAATTCATTCACCTCATTCAGTTAGAGTGATCACCACTATCGCCAGTGAATATTCCTTCTATCATCATTCACCATGCTTCCTTCTATCACTATACCAACATGTTTTTCCTTATCAACATATCAATATGCTTCCCCTTGTCAATAGTCCTGCACTTCAACACATATTTAACACATGTTTTATACTTAGTGCCTGGTACCGGTCCCTACTACATGAATTCAATATCCCCCTTTTGGCATCATTGAAAAGTAAGAATAGTAAACCAAGAGTAAAATAAGAACAAGTCAGTTAACTCATGATAGTGGAGCAACACTAACATCAATGAACAACTTTTAAAGTAAGGAAGAGACAGATAAAACACACAAACAAGGATTTAGTCATATTAAATGGGATCAATACCATTACAGCATAACAAAAAAACATAAAACATCTATCTTCAAATAGCTACACAGAGAACAAGGATAGGAAACTAACATGGGGAAGAATGAAGAGTAAGAGAGATGGGTCTTAGATAGATGAGGTTTAAGGGACAGGATCTTTAAAAACATCTCCATGCAAGCACTTTCAGTAGCATGAGAATCCAACAGCTACTTTGTTAGTTCCTTCACTTCAGCATTCAAACTCTGATCCTTATTAGTAAGTGCTGAAACTTTCTTCTTTAGATCTACATTTTCTACACTAAGTGTTTCATTGGCACCTGGTCCCTCTGATCACAATTGCTGATTTTTCAATTTTAGTGAAAGGATTTGTACATCCTTAGCAGGCATAGCAACTCTCACATCCTCCAACTCCTTACTCAAAATCTCTTGAACTACCAACAATTTCAACACTTGGGACATGGCCCCAACCTTCCCTTTAACACACTCATTTTCAACCAAAGTAGTTAGGGTGAAAATTTTCTTTGGTGTTCCAGGAGTTCCTTTTTCACATACTATCCCAAAATAATAAAACACCCTATTCAGAAAGTATCCATAAGACATACCATGACTTCCATCATTTTCATGGATGACTTTGTATATATGTTGTATCATTAGGGAAGGCAGACTTACCAATTCAAATTTGCTAAGGCACTCTATCACATACAAATCTACACTAGATACAATAGTTCTTTTCTAAGATCTTGGAAGCACTACTTTGTTAACAAACTCAAACACCAATTCAAATTCACCCTTGATAAACTTCTTCCTTACACCAGCTAAAGAAGTTCCTCCCACTTTTGAAACATCAACCATAAACTAGTTGAGGACTATTTTTTTTAAGATAGTCCTCACACCTATAATGGAAATATCCAAAAATTTACCAAGAGTTTCTTTGTCCAACTTTATTTTCTTTCCTTGCACTAGTGCAGTCAGGCTCTCTCCATCTTTAAAGAATTTAATATTGTAGAAGAATTGTATAACTTCTCCTTCATAGAAAGTGGGGAAAGGTCCCTCCACGAGATGAAACCATCCTTGGTGTCGCACATAATCTTCAAGATCAACAATTTTAGGTTTGTTAAGGATCCTATAGTCAAATACTCTACCAGTCAACACTTTATGAGATTTCAGCATTTTATTTCTCTGCTCTCTGGACACAGCCATTTCTTCCTCATCCTTCTTTCTTATTTTAGAACCACTGCTTCATTTCTCTTCTGCAATTTCTCTTTTTGGGACCAGGTCCCTCAGAGACATTCTTTTTCTTCTTAACTGTAATGTGTTTTTGTTTGATGATTGGTGAGTTTACCACTCATTCGTACACATTTTTTGTGCACATTACCCTGTTTTGAATGAATAAATGAGACAAAATATATGAATAGATGCAATAATATCCACACTTTCCAGGTATTAAGCTGAGGAGAACAAAAGATATGGATTAGAGCTGAAAATGATAAAAAGGGAGCCAAAAAGAGTGCAACTGAGACCTGGACTACATCAACCTCAATTACAGTGACTACAATCCTCTATCCGCGGTTGCGTTCAGTCAAAAAGGTTAGATAAATGTGGTTATGAAACATAACCAAGGTCGCATGGTCACGATCGTGAACAGCCGTGCGTGGTCGGGAACAACCGTGCGGTTAAGCAAAAATATGCCCTGGGGCAGATCTGTGAAAGCACTTGGACACATCCCAACCAATATTTAATCTAAAGTTCTTTCCTCTTTAGGATAGCTTAGGACATAAGGTATTTTGGAATTCAAGACTTGAAACCTTAATCTTGGAAAAGTGTGTAATTAACTTTGAAGACAAAATTTCTTAGACTTTTTATACAGAATGAATGCATTGGATAATCCTTATGGTATATCTCTCTTTACCTTCATCATGAGTATCTAAATAATTTAGTCTTGGGATTATGCAGAACTAGGGTGTAATTGTGTGTGGGTATTGTTGTGTTTTCACGGATTTTAGTTGTTGAGTATGGATTCCACCAGTGTTTGAGCTTACGGGTTGGAATTTGATGGGTGAAAGACCCAAATCTCTAAATGGGTTTGATGGGTGAAAGCCCCGAACTCTAGAAACCCTTTGACATCCTCAAAAGAGTGATGAAGGTGAATATTAGGTAACCCATAACATCCTCGAAAGAGGGCTATAGGGGGATAAAACAATGGAGGAAAATTGAGCCTATGGTTTACTATCTTTTGCAATCTTAGAAATAAGTGTATTAGGAGTGTAAATCAAGTTAAGAGAATCATCCTAGAAAAAAGGATGCTTGATTGAGGTCTTGGGTGATTATGAAAATGGGTACACTTGTTAGGTGCAAGAAAAAGCCAACGAGTGAAATAGTTGTGGTTTTGTTGAAAGATTGACCCTAATGAACTTCGACTTAGCCTATCCTTTGGTTAACTACTAAATTTCAGGATGAACCAACACCAACCCATATGCATTACCTCTAGGTAGACATAATCCCAAGATTTCCCCCAAACTTTGAATTCTAAGTAAAAGTTTCACTTATCAAGTACTTGTTAAAGTGTGTGGAAAAAAGTTTCCAAAAAAAACTCCTCATTTTATTTTACATGTCATTTTTGTTAGCATTTTGGGTAATCACTTAGTAATTTGAGCATCCATTGAGTTTGAAGTTTATAATTTCACTCCTTAAGATTCGACCCTAATTTAAATTGGGTTACTTGACTATGACCGCCTCACCCCTAATTATGGGAATGAGTTGAGCGTTATTAAAATAGCACTATCACTGGGGAGTGAAATATAGATTTCGCTTGTGTGATGTCATTCTTACTTGGGAATACCCGAGGTGGTGTAATTTACTTTATTTGTTGATTTTTAATCTTTTATAGGTGATCAAAGTGTAAACGGAGCAATGAGCGATAACACAAGAAATATGACCCTCTTTATACCCCTCTTGATGATGAAGGTTGATTAAATGAGGTGGGACAAACAAGTGCAATTCACATGCCACCAACCAACGAGAATGGTGTGTTTCATATGACTAGTGATATGCTTCACATGTTGCAAATAAAATGGTTGTACGGGGGTCAAGCATATGAGGAACCGATTGTCCATTTGAAGAACTTTGTGGAAGTTTGCATGCCATTTAACATAGCACATATTACACAAGAATCCATCCGGCTTCGACTTTTCTCATTTTCACTAACGGGTGAGGTAGTTTTATGGCTTCTCACACTTCCACCTAGCTCAATTACATCATGGGAAGAGCTTACTACGGTGTTTCTTGATAGATACTTCCCACCATAAAAAATGCTTCAATAGCGGGATGAGATTGTGAACTTCTAGTAAATGAATGAAGAACCATTAGTCGATGCTTGGGAGAGGTTTAATGGAAAGTTAGCCCAATGTCCAAATCATGAGGTTCTAGAAAAGATGCTCCTCGAGATTTTTTATGGGGCTCTTGATCCATAAAATAAAACAGTGGTGGATAATGGGGCGGGCGGTTATATAATGAGATTTCATCATCTTGCGACTTTCCAATTAATTGGAGAAGTATCAAAACAAAATTGGGGTTGGCATACCCAAGACACTGAAGCATCCAAAACTCTTTCTACTACATCCGTGGTGACTAACAAATAAAGAAAATGAGATGAAGAAAATGAGGAGAACATGGCCAAAATAATGACCCAACTTGAGCTCTTGACAAAGTATGTTATGGGTGTACCCGCAAAAGTGGTAAATGTTGTAGCATCAAAATATTATGAAGAGGATAAAGAGGTAAAGAAGTTGGATGAAGAAATCTGGTACTTGGCAAACTACTCGGGGGTTCCCTCTTCGCCTATCAAAGGCAAGGGGGAACCAAGGTTGGATGGATCATGAGCGGGATCGAGATTAGAGATATCATGAACGTGACTATGACTTCTATGTACCTCCTCATGATCGAGGTAAATCCGAGGAATCTAGTGACATTAACCCCAAAAAGTTCAAAACTGAGGATATGTTGGCAAGGATATTAAGTAGGGTAAAAGGCATAAACAAGATGGTTCGTGAGTTGAAGGGTGAATTCTCCTACCTCTCTATAACAATGGTGTCTCATTCCACCTCTATCAAATAATTAGAGACTTAAGTGAGGCAAATATCCACATAATTAAATGATAAACCTAGAGGTGGACTTTCGAGTGACATAATTTCTCACCCAAAGAACGATGCCCAAGTCCTAAAAATTGTCACAAGGAGTGGAAGAGATCTTCAAGAACCTTTTAGAGAAAATGTAAGTAAGAATATTCCCATGGCTAAAGAAAAGGAGGTGACACCTCAAAGAAGAGATTAAATGATGAGAAATGGGTTAATGAAAGCGATGAGGAGATGGTTGACGTGGAAAGGCCACAAGTGGACACAAGACCTACCATCCAAGTTCCTCTCCCGTTCTCTCTACATTTGCACAAAAAAGAGGAGAATGACAGATTGAGGAAGTTCATGGCCAAACTTAGCAATCTATCGATAAATATTCTATTGCTTGAAGTTATCCAAGAGATCCCGAGATACGGTAAGTTGATGAAAAAGTTGATGTCCAAGAAGAAACTTGTTGAAGGTGATACTATTGAGGTCACTCATAGATGTAGCACTATCATGTATAGTAATATTGTGGAAAAGAAAAATGACCCCGAAGCATTCACTACCCCTTACACAATTGGGACACATGAATTTGTAAAAGCTCTATGTGACCTTGGTACGAGCATCAACTTAATGCCTTTTGTCATATACAAGAAAATTGTTCCGAATATCCCGATGCCAATGTCTATATGACTCTTGATGGCGGAGCGATCTATAAAAAGACCAGTGGGTATATTGTTTGACATCCTTGTGAAAGTGGACAAGTTCATTCTCTCGGTAGATTTTATGGTATTTGATTATGAAATGGACCAAGAGGTGCATATCATCCTTGGTTTCCCTTTCTTAGACACCGGGAGAGCAATTGTTGATCTAGCGCTAGGGGAGATGAAATTTAGAGTGCAAGAGAATGAGGTCTCTTTAAAATTTTAAAAACCAAAGAAGCAAACCGCGGAGTTGCAAGTAGTATACGTGGTGGATGTTGAAAATGAGAAGATGAATGAAGAGGAGTTCGAGGACCCACCTTGAAAATAGAGGAAGAAAAATGTCGTGCCACAATGATAAATAAGGCGCTAGGTGGGAGAAAACCCACAAATGCCATAAAAGTGGCTCGTATCCTTTTTTGTTGTTATGTTTTTGTAGGGTAGATGTTAGTTGTGCATATGAATAACCCATGCATTTGTGGAACTATGGAGTGCAGATAAGCTGAACAAGGTAAATATGTAGCAAATTGAGTAAATACTAAACTGAGAAAAATAGAGGAGCAGATTTTCTCTCGATTACTGTGGTCAAGGTCCCCAACCGTGATTGCGGTCATGTGGATGTCTGCGAACATAGTCCATTAACCGAGATCACAACCATTTCTTATATTTAACCCATAGTTTCCCTCATTTCTCTCACACTCTCTTTTAAGATTGTACTATCTAATTTAGCCTAATTTTTGGTCAATTTTGTGAGCTCGAGTAACATCCTTGTATTCCATTGCATTGAAACTCTGGTAGGTGGTATGAATCCATGCTTTTACTTTTGAAAATAGGCCATAGAATGCATGATTAAGAAGGGGCTTAAATTTTGATTGTTATGCTTTCTATATTATCATATTTGGTATTGGTGTGATATTGGCTATTTGATTAAGGTGTGCACACAGGTGGGGGAAATCATGAGTAACCAACTTTGTGTGAAATAGGTAGACCAATGAGATATGCACACCATGTTTTTGATAAAATGATCTAATGAACTTTCAATACTTATGTTTGGTTTTTAAAGGGCATTCACACATTTGTGAGTATTGTTCTAATGATCTTCATATGCTTCCAAATTGTAGAACATACTAGTAGCCTAAATTTGGAAGAAATCTAAACATACAGATCTGATACGGAACCAACCTCAAGTAGGGAGACCGCGGTCATAGACCTCAATCATGGTTACACAAATGCAACCCTGACTCACAATTGCGATAACCGAGGACAGCTTTTGGCCATGCCAAAATTCCTACATTTCTAAATTTTGAGTCTAGTACCATCATACACCTTGTCTAATGAACTCTAGTGATTAATTTAGCATATTTTGCATTATTAAAATGTCATCGAATGATATAATATGTGCTTAGTACTTTCAGGACAACCTCATGGATAAGTATGATCACATCCAATTTGTGGCACCCGAGTACCACAGTCTTTACTATAGGGATCTTCCAAGGAAAAAGCTACCCCTGGAGAGAAGAATTTTCTTGGATAATGTGCCTAAAAAACTACCGGCTCTTTATGAAAAACTTGAAGCTATAGGATAGAGATACTTTGCCCCGGATCTATGCATAACAAATAAGTAATGGGTTTGTGAATTCTATACAAATATCGGTGAAGTCTCTTTTTCGAACCCACTCAATATGATGATCAATATTTGGGGAAAGTCGGTGAAAGTTAGGGCTAAACAAATCAATGATGTTAATGGTCTTAAGCAGGTAGATATGGGTGAATTCAAAGAGAAGGGGTGTAAATTGGGGAATTGGTTGGTACAACGGTTATGCCCTGGAAGGGAAGTCTCGTGAACCAAAATTAAAAGTAATATTTCCATGAATGGCTTTACCTTCGAGGCTCGAATATGGTTACACATCATTTGTAGTCAAGTATCTCCTTGCACCCATATGTCAGCAGTCTTTGAGTTTCATGCTAGGAAGGTTGCATGTATTCTAGACGATATCTCTCTAGATGTTGGTCAGCTTGTGGTTAATGAAATAGATCATTTCAACGTCCAAGGTAGTACACATCTATTCTTCCCCTCCTTGATTATAGAGCTTTGTAAAAGGGCAGGGGTAAAAGAATATACTACTAATACATGGGTGTGCCCTAATGCTCCCATTTACCCCTTGAGGTTTAGAGGTGAGGGCACTCCCAGCAAAAGAAAGAAAAGTAAGATCAACTTAGAAAAGTCGGCATGCAGTAAGCTTGAGTCTCATAGGCCAACCACTACGGGACCCCTTGAGGAGATTGGACTAAATATTGAAACCATAAAAGAGTTTGTGTCTAGTTTTTCCTAAGGACCAAGAGAGCCTTCCACCACTCATTATTCTTATTTGTCGTGTACCAATTATGAGAAGTACAAAAAGGACCAAAATAAGTAATAAGCCACATTAATAATCTTGAAAAGGCCTACTCGTCTTTGGTGGAGTCAAACCGAGACTTCCAGATTGCACTTGAAAAAATTGATGAAAGAGAGAAGAAGAGGGATGAATTCTATATCAGGATGTGGAAAGGTGTGAACGTCCTATGGAAATTTCTATAGCCCTGAGATAGACTTCTTTCTTCTTGGATGGATAGTAATGATGAGGCCCCAACCAAGTGGTCTGATCTTGAGGAAGATGGTGGTGATGTAGAGTCCAATAGTGATACCAGCCCTTGATATATTTTTAGGGAACACCCTTATCTCTTTTACCCTTGATTGTTTATGCAGTGAGGACACTGCAATCTTTTAAGTTGGGGTGTCTCCTTATTCTTATTCATTTAATTTGGGCATGTATTATATCCTTTTCTACACTTTTGGGTAATTCTCACCTTCATTTTATTTGGGTTGTAATATTTGCGCACTATGATGGTTCCCCCATTTGTATGGATTAGTTATTTTGTTCATAGTTTGCTATTTTAGTTTAAATTTCATTAGTCGAGTTTTTCCCTTCAGGATCTGGTTTCTAGCCGTAGATGCAGGGGAAGTTTGAGTACCCGTGGCATCAATGCCATAGAATGCAAGGGAAGTATGAGTACCTGTGGCATTGATAATTTGGGATTGCATTAAGATCCATTGGTGATATCTGAGTAACCAGAAGGTGGGTCACCCATACTATGAACTTCAATGTGAGACGATAGCTTGGATGGTCACCATGATAAGCAAATTATGTGTGGTGTGTATGCAAAAGCAAACAACCCCCTCCGTCTAAATTTTTTTTAAAAAAAATAATTTGAATGCATGGATGTGAGCAACTTTGTGATGAATTTTTTCTCTCTTCCTATGACTCTTAAATTTGACTTTAAAAATATAATGAATACTCCATCTTTGTCTCGAGCAGGTAGAACAATTGAATCACCTTGACGACATTCGCATGCCATGTGTGTGAGGTTAATTGTCTCTTTCTCATGTGTACTTGTACAATCTAGAACTTGCCCATTTAGTCTTTCAAAGCTAATTTTTGACTATGCATGGTTGGTAAAATGATCATAGGCCATCTTGTGATTTTGGAAGTCTACTTTAGCCTAAAGAGCCTACCAATATATCAAAGTTACCACTAGTCACCCTCTTCAAGCCTTCGGACTTTTGTTTGGCAAACGTATTACAAGATGTGACTCTTCTATTCATCCGCCCTTGAACCCCATCTTCTTTGAATTTGAGAATACAAATTAAAGTTAAAACCCTAAGTTGCGGTGGTGGAAAGAGAATGAAGTATAGTTGGGCCATGAAGCCTTGAGAAGGTTCCTAAAATCTTGAGAAAGCGAAGCTTTTTGGATTAGAATAATGAAAATATCCCATAAAGGAAAGAAAGGCTTTATCTATGCATAAAAAGTATAAAAGAAGAAAAAAAGGAAAGTGGGAAGACCAAGAAAAAGCAAAGAGTGCGTAAAATAGAAAAGTAAAAGGAAGTGGCCATAAGTAAAGCAAGAAAAGAGTACGATGTAGAAGTTCAAGGAGGGTGTAGCTTTGTAGTCCAAATTTGATCTCCTACCCTACCCTACACCTACATTACAAGCTCAACAAGCCCTTTGTGATTCCCATCCAAGTGTAGTCATTGTAGTGGTGATTGAAAATAGGGGCAAGCCTATGGCATAGTACTTATTAACATGGAAAATTTCTTGAGAGAGTGAGTGGTTGCATTTAAAATTCCTTGTTTCATGATTGGTAGCTAGATGTATGAATTTATCCTTTTTTGTGAGGAGGCATGTGAACTAGTTGAGGTGGGTGATTTTGTCATCTTTCGCACAATGAGATAATCGAAAGTATTTTGTGTTTGAAGTCAACATATGAGTCATTTCTAGAGCATTAGTGGTTGTTACATGGTTGCTCCTCAAAGCCTATTGCATCCTCCACTTTTCTATTTTATGATGAAGGGAGTTGTTAAATTCTTATTTGCCCATGTGTAACAACCTTTGTATGGTATCAATCTAGTTTGAGTGCTCATGATCATTGAGTGATAGAGAGATGTCATACATATGATATTGTCTCATAGTGAGTGGTAGTGTTTCTTGAGGACAAGAAAGGTCTTAAGTTGGGGGTGTTGATGAGTGGTGAGTTTACCACTCATTCGTACTCACTTTTCATGCACATTACCCTATTTTGAATGAATAAATGAGACAAAATCTATGGATAGATACACTAATATTCACTCTTTGTAGGAATTAAGCTGAGGAGACCAAAAGATGTGGATTGGAGATGAAAATAATAAAAGGGGAGAAAAAAAGAGTGAACTTGAAGACCTAGACTACATCAGCCTCAGTTACTGCGACCGCAGTCCTCTATCCATGGTCGCGGTTAGTCAAAAAGGTCAGAGCAATACGGTCGCAACACATAACCATTGTTGCATGGTCGCGGACAGCTGTACGCGATTGCGGTTAAGCGAAAATATGCCCAGGGGAAAATCTGTAAAAGCACTTGGACGCATCCCAAGCCATATTTAAGCTAAAACCCTTTTCTCTTTAGGATAGCTTAGCTCATAAGGTAGTTTGGAATTCATGACTTGAAACCCTAATCTTGGGAAAGTATGTACTTAACTTTAAAGACAAAATTTCTTAGACTTTTTGTGAAGAATGAATGTGTTGGATAATCTTTATGGTATATCTCTCTTTACATTTTTCAGGAGTAGCTAAATAATTTAGTATTGGGATTATGTTGAACTAAGGTGTAATTGTGTGTGGGTATTTTTGTGTTCGCATGGATTTTTGTTGTTGAGTATGGATTCCACTATTTCTTGAGCTTATGGGTTAGAATTTGATGGGTGAAAGCTCCAAACTCTAGAAACCCTTTCTCATCCTCGAAAGAAGGATAAAGTTGAATACTAGGTAACATATAACATCCTCTAAAGAGGGTTATAGGAGGATAAAGTAATGATGGATAATTGAGCCTATGGTTTACTTCCTTTTGCAATATTAGAAATAAGTGTATTAGGAATGTAAATCAATTCAAGATCATCATCCTAGAAATAAGGATGCTTGATTGAGGTCTTGGGTGATTATGAATATGCGTACACTTGTTAGGTGCTCGAAAGAGACAACGGGTGAAATCGTTGTGGTTTTCTTGAAAAATTGACCCCAATGAACTTCAACCTAGCCTATACTTAGGTTAACAACTAAATTTCATGATGAACCAACACCAACCCATATGAATTACCTCTAGGTGGACATAATCCAGATATTTTCCCCAAACCATGAATTCTAACTAAAAGTTTCACTTATCAAGTACTTATTTCAGTGTGTTGCAAAAAATTTCCAAACAAATCCCCTCATTTCATTTTACATGTCATTTTTGTTAGAATTTTGGGTACTATCTTAGTAATTTGAGAATCCATAAAGTTTGAAATTTATAATTTCACTTCTTGAGATTCGTCCCCAATTCAAATTGGGTTAGTTGACAATGGTCGTCTCACCCATAATTATGGGAGTGACTTAAGTATTATCACTGTTTCATCCCAGCAGGGCTTTTAGACTTTGAAGTGGGGGACTTGGTCCTTTCTTCAGCATGAATTTCTTTTCTTCTATTTTATGTTGTAGCAGTAGCATCAGGATCAACATCCTAGTCCTTTCCAACGTCTACAACTTCCATATTTTCATCCTCCACTACACTTGCTTTCTTTAATCATTTTCTCTTAGTAGTAAATGACTTGCTAACCTTCATGAGATCCCCTAGTTGAGTTTCCTAGTAACCTTATCACCGGTGCTCTCAACCTTTTCTTTACCTTTACTTCCCTTTTGTTTCTATACTGACCACCTTAGTGGTGGTTCCTCATCAACAACTTTATCTTCCTCATTTGGAGGTTGCATAAACTCTCCAACCTTTGTGACATTAGCCTTTTCACCTACTATTTGCTCTTCTACACCAAAGAAAGTTTCCTTAGGATCATTGTCGAGCAGAAGTTAATTCTCAGGTACCCAATTCTCACTGCTGGAAAGATCAGACCTTTTTACTAAAATTTCTTCATCAAAAAGTTGAGAAAAATAAGGGTTTGACTCTTAGAGAATAGGGGAACTAGGTACGTTAAGTGTTTCAAAGTCTTCAAGTCATTTTGTTATTCTGGGGAGAGAGAAACTTTGGGTTGAGAAATTTTGAGTTCAATTAGTAAACCAAAGGCCTTATTTAGGTCCACCACCATGGTTGACCCAGTAAGGGTTTCCATTGTTGCTAAAGTTTCTACAGGAATGGATACATCTAGAGTCTCATTAGTTTCTCGAAAAGACGCAGTAGGTGGCCTGGGCTCAAATTCTTGTTGAGGGTTTGAGGATAGGTATTCTATAGTTCTAGGTATTGAAGAATCAAAATGTTCAATTTGGGGATTTTTAGATTAAATTTCTAGGGATTGACTAATTTTTGGGTCATTAGTGGGGCTCAAGTTAGTGGGAATTTAAGCCATTTGGAGCTTTTATGAGAAAGAGAATTAAAACACTTTATTTCTGAGAGGACGAATGATTAAGGAAGATGATTTATGAGTTAATGTAACACCCCAACTTAGGATAAGGAGTCCCATATTGACAAAACATAGGAAGGATGTAAGGTATATAAGTAAACAAGCCTTGCTCCCTAGTGACGCATTTAAAGATGTGCCACCCAAAGCGGGCAATATTACTAGTGGGTTGGGATGTTACAGGGGTCTCTTGGGCCTTGATGGTTTGGGATTCATGTCACGGCCAAGGCCCTAAATCAGGTCATGACAAGACCTGAGGCAACCCCCTAGTCGCGACAATGGTGCTTACGACCACAAATTACTCCAAGCTAACCCATGAGTTAGGTAACTGCTGTGAGCACTGCAAAAAAAATTAATACAACACATATGCAGAATATAAACTGATCAAGTTGCAATAATAACATGTCTAAAATATCTGATAAAGAATGAAAGAACTAACTGACTATACAACTGATTGTTTGAAAAACATCATGAGAAGTTGATGGGACAAGCCCCCAACTAACTTTGACTATTTGAACATAAGAAAATACTAAAATAACTGAGATAAATAAATCATGTCCTCGATAGATAAGGAATCACCACTACTGCTGCTGAGTATTCCCGAGCTGTCTAAGAACAGACAGGAAACTAAGCATCCAAACCCATGTTATAAGACAACATAGCACAAAGAAGAGTATGCAATCAGTACTTTGAATGAACTGGTACGTGAGGTAAGGACTGTCTTAAAATACATGAGATAACTGAGCATAAATGCATGAACATGTTATGTCTGAGAATGCAAGACCAAGTATAAATATGTTACTGAGATAATCTGTAATCAAAAAGACTAAAAGCTGTATAACTGAAAATCTGTACACTTGGTTAAGGAAACCTGAACTGAGGATCGGTGTTGAATCCTACTCCTAACTGAACCTGAACCTAAACCTGTAGGGTTCGCCCAGTGATGAATCCTACTCCTAAATGAAAGACACTGAATTGATTATACTAAACGGGACTGAACTGATACAGAGTTTATTGAGTTTTCCTAAGTTCTGTAACTGACTGAGTTCTACTAATGGTGACATAACTGATACGATTCTATAAATGACACTGGCTCTAGGTAAACAACTAAATTATCGAGTATTAAATACTCCCAGGACTCGATAGCATGAAAAGTAAAGAAAAGCATTATTTTGAATAATAGAACAATGTTTACTTGATCATAATTCATTCATAGAGACATTTCATCAAACACTTGTAATGCCTTAACTTGTACATGGATGGAGAATATATGTTAGCATTCTATAATAGCATTATTTCATTCTTATAGACAATTTATAAAATACATAAGAAGCATACTTGGTTCATTAAACCATAAACACTTAGGGTTAACATGGTTACAATAATCAACTTGCAAATTGAAGAGTTTATCATAAATATCGTGTAATTCAATACATACTAGAATCAATTCTTGGAACTTGTAATCTAAATCATAGATTAAAACTCAAATAAAATCAAGAACATGAATTCAATATAATTCAAACATGGAAATCATAAATCATAAATCTTGTATTTTGAAAAAGATTCTTGGGCTCCATGGAAGGTAAGGATCTATGGATGAACTCTAACATACCTTAATTTGAGATTTTCTTAGAGTTCTTGGAGAAATTCTTAGGATTGACCTTGATTGTTTAGGGCTAGTTTTTTTTCTTGAGAGAGACTTATCTTTGCTGGAAAAGTGAATAATGAAGGGTTTAAATATTTTTAGGGATTAAATCCCATATCTGGACGAATTAAAATCATAGGGAAAGACTGTTTTAACCCTAGGCGCAACTTTAAGTCTTCGTGAAATTTTTCCGATATGGAACCCTGGCGCGATGCGCCACTATCACGTCAAGTCACTGTAAAATGACAACTGGCAAATTGCATGGTGGCACAACGTGGTGGAATTGCGTTGCCACCTTGGTTGCGACCTGGAAGTTAACCGCGACGTGGTGGTATCGCGTTGGAACACTGGAAAAGGAAAATTCTAAAATTGAGCCTTGGCACGAAGCACCAATATAGCAGAGGCTCACTATTTTTTTGACAATTGCCATTTTGGCCGGCTCCGCGACGCGCTGATGGCTCAAGTGGTACATTGTCTTACTAAAATAGCCATAACTCTTCGCACGGGTGTCGGATTTGAGCGAATTTATATTAATAGAAAGCTTATTTAATTTTCCACACAATGAAAAGTCTAAATCTTGAAAATTCCATATGTATAAAAGTGTATTCACCTTTAAATCAAGTCTTTGACATTTTTGGGATGAATTTAAGCTAGGTAAAAGTACAGGGTGTTACAACTTATGACTGATTTGTTTAAACATGATATTCTAAAGATAATAGTGCATACATAATCTTGAACAAGTCATGAACATGTGAACTGATGTATTTAAAATGAAATAATACTTGTGAGTTCATTATTAAAATGATGATCAAAATATGGTGATAAAATCATGATTTGGACTAACTTGTTACTTAAAAATGGAAACATGCAAAAACACATAGGTATCGGGTGTTCATAACCCAAAAACACTGAATAACCACAAAATATGATAACAAAGCTTAAAAACTATAGTATGGAATCATGGTTCAAAGGCCCAAAGCATAAACATTTCACAAAATAAGTGAGAAGCATTAACTTGAACATGGGAATCCGTTAATCATGAGAAAATAACATATTTACGTGGTTTAATTCATGTTTTGAGGATTTGACACAAAATCAATTGAACATGCATGGGAATTGGAATTCAAAACATTCAATAGCTTAATTCACTTGGAAACACTTGTAGACATGGCTTGTAATTGAGTTAATGAGGAGTTCATGGAATTATTCATGCGATTCATGGAGGATTTCATAAAATAGAATAAGATTCATGATTTTTTTAAAAAAAATAGGGTTTTGGGGCTCAATGGGTGAAAGGGGCCCATTGATGAACACCTGCGTACCCGAGTTTCTTGATTTTCTTGATTTCTTGAAGAAAGCTTGAAATTGGAACTTGAATTCTTGAATTCTTGAAGAAGAAATCTTGAATTTCTTATTCTTGGGGAGAGACCCTAATCTTTATGTTCTTGAGAATAAAGAGGAGAAATAATGTGCTAAGTAATTGATTATAGAGGAAAAATAATGCCTATTTGATGTTTTAAGTCGCGGGGGAGGTAGGGTTTGATATAAGGAAAAGACCAAAATGCCCGTAAGAAATTGAATAAAATTTTTGAAATTTCTTTAGTTGATGAGGCTACCCCCCAGTCGCGACAATGATGGTTACGACCACAATTGATCCCAAGCTAACCCATGAGTCTGGTACATGCTGTGAGCCCTGAACAAAATAGTAATATAACACATTTGTAGAAGATAAGATGATAAGATACTGTAAAACTGAATACTGAAATATGCAATAACAACATGTCTAAAATATTTGACAAAGACTAAAAGAATTGACTAACTATCTAACTAATTGTCTAAAAGACTCTAAACATCATAAGGAGTTGATAGGACAAGCCCCCAACTAACTACGTCTGTCTGAACGTATGAAAATACTAAAATAACTGAGATAAATAAATCATGTCCTCGATAGATGATGACTCACCATTGCTGCTGCTGAGTAACATTGAGCTGTCCAAGAATAATCGGGAAACTAAGCATCCAAAAGTATGTTATAAGATAACAAGCGCAAAGAAGAGTATGCAATCAGTACTTTGAATGTACTAGTATGTGAGATAAGGATTATCTTAAAATACATGAGATAACTGAGAATAAATGCATGAAACTACAATGTTTGAGAATGCAAGACCAAGTATAAATATGTTACTGAGATAATCTATAATCGGAAAGACTAAAAGTTGTATAACTGAATAACTAAAAATTTGTACACTTGGTTAAGCAAACCTGAACTGAGAATACACTGAATACTGAACTGAGACCATGGGAGGTATCATGTAATCAATATGCCTCAATATGAGCTAATTGGGGTCCAACCTATAATCTAGTTAGAAAGGTGTAAGTACCGTGCCACGGGTACTAACACTGGTTGTGTGGATTTACTAATCTTATGTCTTAAAGGACTAGTGAGTTAGTCCTAAACTAGCAGGTGACCTCTAAGAGAGTGTCAGTCCTAAACTAGTGAGTGACATCTCATAATACTACACTAGCTACATAGTTATGGAACTTAAGGACTGCTACTAAGGACCCAGTCCTAACTGGCGGGTGAGCCACCATCCCTAGGTTTGCTCGGTGCTAAATCCTACTCCTAATTGAATAAAACAGGTACTAAACTGAACTAAATTTAACTGTATATTATTTTTATAGTGCTTATTACGACCATGAATGTCTGAGCATAGTAATAAGATTCATTTCTTAACTGTCTTATTACTTAAAAATTTGAAATCATGTAAACACATAGGTATTGGGTGTTCATAACCCATCAACACTGAAAGATCATAAGATATGATAACAAAGCTTTTAAAACTATAATATGGAATCATGGTTCAAAGACCTAAAACATAAGCATTTATCAAACATGTGAGGATCATGAACTTGGACATAGGGATATGTCAAAATACGTGAAAACAATATCTTGACATAGTTTACTTCATAATTCGAGACTTTGACATGAAATCGATTGAACATGACATGGAAATTTAAATATAATACATGAAATAGATTAAATCACTTGGAAACACTTGTAACCATGACTTGTACTTGAATTACTAGGATGTTCATGGATTAGTTCATGAGTTTCATAGAGGATTTCATAAAATAGGAATAAAACCATGCTTTAAATTTAAAATAGTGTTTTGGGGCTCAATGGGTGAAAGGGACCCATTGATAAATATCCCATATACCTGGAATTTCTTGACTTTTAAAGAAAACTTAAACTTAGAGGCTTAAGAGATGACTTGAGAGAAAACACTAATCTTGATGTTCTTGAGAATAGAGAGGATTAATGTCATCTAAAACTGATTAGTAATGACTAATAATGCTTATTTGATGATTTAATTCATGGGAGGGGTAGGGCTTGAGGTGAGTAAAAGACCAAAATACCCCTAAAAAACTAAATATAATTATTGGAATTAATTTAGTTGACGACTTGGTTGATGGATTATCAACTAGTTGATGTCTTGTCAACCTAGTCGTTAACTCCTCTTCATGTTCTGGTTATGATTAACGACTTGGTTAACGACTTGTCAACCTAGTCGTCAACTCCTTAACCAGAACATGAAAAAGAGTTGATGAGAATTATAAGTTGAATCAAATGAGCATGGTATTTAAGGGAAAAAGTATAGTTGAGGGAGTATTTGAGAAGTGTGGCTAATCTTGAAAATTAGCAGTTGTATTGCATAAGGATTAGTAGTTATATCCTATCTTATGTTTCATAGGACTATATTCCACGTTATATAGTTATAGCCATGTTGTGAGTGCTTATTTAGATATCTGACTTAGATCATGACCAATATTCTTTGATCCCCAATGATATTAGAACTTATTAGAAAGATTGTTGAAGAAATACTCTAGTTGAGTATGAGCTTTCAGTATGATTCAGCCCGTATAGCCATCAATTCAGTTCAATAGTCAGACAGACAGGTTCCTATTATTTTCCATCTAGTCTTACTAACCAAATTTTCATGAATACAGCTATTCCATAAGGTAATTTGTTCGCATACATGTAAGTTGCGAATTCAGTTCAGTCCATGCATCATGTTTCAGATTCAACTATTTATTTATGACTCAATTCATAAGTGTTCGGTGCATGATCTCAGTTTTCTAAGTATTCCAACTCAGACATTGTAATACCCTTTTGTATTCCCTTGGTCTTGTTACTTCATGATTCATGCTTACAAAATGTACTTAGTGATGCCATGAAGCCTTTTTTTCCTTTGATTACTATACGTGCTTTGTTGAGGAATAATTCCTAAATGAGAAGTTCCATACTTTATCCCATCCTTAGTAACTCTTGGAATTTTCAATGTATTAGTTAGCACTTCACAGTTCTATATGAATGGTTGTATCATGGACATTTCAAGTGAGTTCTAAACTCTCAGCATGAATCATTTCCTTATAGTCAATAAAGTGAGTTCTAAACTCTCAGCATGAATCAGTTCCTTATAGTCAATAAAGTCAAGTCAACTCAGAAATCAGTTTCATGATAGAAGTTTTAGTATTTCAGATTAGTTATATCCTTCATTATCAGACACGTTATGTCTATGTTATTACATACTTCTAAATCTTCAATAATTTTCTCCCCATCATTCGAGGATGAATGATTCCACGGGGGAGATAATGTAACACCTTGCATTTTTGGGCTAGAATTTAAACCATCATTCCTACGTGTAAAAACCTCTAATATTATGATTTGTATATGAATATATGTTTCATGAACATTCACCTTGTTTATAAAGTTTTTTCAATGTAAATCATGGTCATGGAAGCATTTAGAGACAAGTCGAGTTGAGAATACTTTTATCGATTGAGTTTTTATATTCGATCCTACAAAGGGTCAAATTTAAACAAATGTATCTCCTAGAATATATCGATTAAGGTGTCGAATATATATAAAATGAAAGATATTCGAGTTATCTTTCCAACACATCTAGTTTCACCATAATCTGATATCAGAGTGGAAATTTATGCTCATTTTACGTCAGCGTTTCCGTCTATCAACAAGGTGACGACTTGGGTTGACAAGCCGTCAACTAAGTGACTAGCTATCAACCTTGAATAGAATATAATCAATTCCATCCACAAGATGAGTACTTGAGGTGAAAATCCATCAACTAAGTGACGAGTTTTCAACCTCATCGTCAACCTTAAACAACAAGATTTCAAGTCCAGCTATAAGGTGACGACTTGAGGTGACAAGCCATCAACTAAGTGACGAGTTGTCAACTTTGTCGTCAACTAAAAAATCCTATAATTTTATTTAGATTTCCTATGGATATTTTGGTATTTTCCTCACCTCAAACCCTACAGCCACGACTTATAACCCTCAATTAAGCTTATTTTACCCAATTCTCAAACACTTAACACATTAATCTTCCTCTTCCATCCTCAAGAACAACCATCTAAGGTTTCTTCTTCAAGATCATCTCTCAAGCCTCAAGATTCAATTGCAAGAATATCAAGAACATTAAGATTAGGCTCCTCACCCAAAAATTCAAGCCTCCCTTCTCAAGAACAAGAAATTCAAGATTTCTTCTTCAATAATTCAAGTTCCAATTTCAAGCTTTCATCAAGAAATCAAGAATTTATTCAATTAAGGTATGTGGGTGTTCATCAATGGTCCCCTTTCACCCATTGAGCCCAAAACCCTATTTTAAATTAAAAGCATGTTTCTATTCCTATTTTATGAAATCCTCCATGAAACTCATGAATTAATCTACGAACTTCCTAGTAATTCAAGTACAATCCATGTCTACAAGTGTTTCCAAGTGAATTAAGCTACTTTATGCTTTATATTTAAATTTTCATGGCATGTTCAATCGATTTCATATCATAGTCTCAAATTATGAATTAAACTATGTCAATATGTTGTTTTTGCATGTTTTAACATATCCCCATGTTCAAGTTCATGATTCTCGCATATTTGATGAAATATCTATGTTTTGGATCTTTGAACCATGATCATATACTATAGTTTTTAAGCTTTGTTATTGTATTTTATGGTCATTCAGTGCTGGTAGGTTATGAACACCTGAAACCAATGTGTTTTACATATTTCTATTTTTAAGTTACAAGTCAGTCAGACCATGATTTTACTACTATGTCCAGATTATGATGATCATATTGAGCACTATCAGTTTACATGTTTATAATTACTTCAGAATTTGTATACACTATTATTTTCATAATACCATGACCTAAGATTATCAGTTATCAGTGCATACACCAGTTAGAATTTTAGTGTCTTTTAGTTGGGAGTAGGACTTAGCACCGAGTGAACATAAGGATGGCGGATCCACCATTAGTTTAGATAGAGTCATTACCAGTAATCCCTAGGTTCTAGAACTATGTAGCCAACATAGAATATGAGTGGTCTCCTGTCAGTTTAAGCTTGACTTCCTCTTAGGGGTCACCCTTTAATTTAGGCTTGACTCTCTGATCCTTCGGGATATTATTTTAGTGATCACTCCAGTCCAGGTTCTGCTCTGATGGCAAGGATAGAACAACCCTCCTCAATGTGGGTCAGAAGTTAGACTCCATGATAGCTCACATGATTTATGTTGGTTACATGATAACTCCTACAGTTTCAGTCAGTACTCAGTCTATACAAGTTTAAGTTTGCTTGACCAAGTAATCAGATTCTCAGTTATTTAGTTATCCAGTTATTCATATCATTTCAGTACAAGATTTACTTGGTCTTGCATTTGTAATTTTACATGTTCATATTTTTATGCTCAGTGTCTATACATGACCCTCAGTTTAGTTTTACAGCATGATTAGATTTACATGAGATTTACATACAGTATTTATGTTTTTACTACTACCCAGCTTTAGATCTACTTATTCCATAAATGTAAAGATTTTAAGAAGCTAAGTGTAGTGATTCACTAGCTTATCAGATTATGTTTGTTACTCATGTTTTAAGATACTTCAACTTTTAGTTTATTTCATTTTCATGGTGAGCCTACTTGCATTTAGCATGCATGTTTCAAGATTATACACCTAATCAGTTTTACTTATTGCATTCACCCCCACTTACTCAGTAAATTTCATAAGTACTGATCCATATATATGTCCATGTGCTACATTATCTCATAATGTAGGTACCAGTTATAGCCTACATATTAAAATCAGATAGTTTGCAACTTCCAGCCATCTGGTGATGAGTTCTCTTGTTTTGGGGACTCCAGTCAGTAGTAGTTTATGTACTTTATTTTGATTATTCATATGAATTGATTAGTGGTAGTTGGAGGCATGTCCCAGCTATCTATAGTCAGTATAGTAGAAGCTTCATAGATGGTCAATCAGAGTCATTCATGTAATGCAAGTTTCTTTCTTCAGTCTTATCATAATGTAAACTTTATAAGTATTATATTTATTCAGACTTATTTATGATTATGTTTTCGCTCAACAACTTTACTTTTTATATAATTTAATTTAGCTTCTCAAGAAGTATACCAGTTCATGGGTTAGCTTGGGATCAATTGTGGTTTCAAGAACCCTGTTATGACTAGGGGTAGCCTACCCGAGGCTACTCCCTAGTCACGACAACGGTGCTTACGACCATAAGTTACCCCAAGCTAACCCATGAGTCTGGTACCTGCTGTGAGCACTGAACAAAATAGTAATACAATACATGTGCGGAAGATAAACTAATAAGGTCCTGTAAAACTGAATACTAAAATACGTAATAAGAACATGTCTAAAATATTTGATAAAGACTAAACGAACTGACTGATTATCTAACTGAGTGTTTGAAAGCCTCTAAACATCATGAGGAGTTGATGGGATAAGCCCTCAACTAATCGACTATCTGAATATAAGAAAATACTAAAATAACTAAGATAAATAAATCATGTCCTTAATAGATGAGGACTCACCACTGCTACTACTGAGCATGTTGATCTATCTAAGAACGGTAGAGAAACTTAGCATCCAAACCTATGTTATAAGACAACATAGGGCAAATAAAAGTATGTGATCAGTACTTTGAATGTACTGGTATGTGAGGTAAGGACTGCCTTAAAATACATGAGATAATTGAGCATAAATGCATGAACATGTAATGACTGAGAATGCAAGACCAAGCATAAATATGTGTAAACACCTAATTTTTGACCCAAACCTAATGTTTTTATACAAATTTTAATGTTCAATTAATTTTTTTATTTTTAGGCATTTTAAATTTATCTTATTTCTGAGGTTTGTTAAAAATTTTGAAAACTACAAAAATAGAGTCACATTTTAAATAAGTTTTTATTTTATTTGTTTATTTATTTTAAAAAAAAATTATATTTGATTTCTTCTTTCAACTTTTAATAAAGAATGTTGTGATATTAATTTTTCTTAATCATATTCCTAAGACTAGTTATTAACTTATATTATATTTTATTAGTCTTTAATCATTTTCATTTTATTAATAATAATAATAATATTAATTAAAAAAAAAAAAATCCTAAAATCCACCCAACTCTCACGTTTCCCAATTACCCTACACCTCCTCTCCCACTTTCCCCACTATTACCCATCACAATATAACACACACATGCACTAATAAAAGGGAGGACATACGGGAACAAGAGAAAGGAGAAAAAAAAAGGTAAAAGAAACGAAAACAGAAGACAACCAACGAAAGAAAAACGGAAGATTGGAAAGGAAAAAGAAATATGCACGCTTGAAAAACAAAGAGTGAAAAATATGGAAAAACAATAGAACAAAAAAAGAGAAAAGAAAAAAAAAAGGAAAACCAACCAATGCATATGCCAAATTCAGCAAACAATTTTCAGCCATCTCACGTTCCAAAAAAATAGCAACCAATTAATCCCTTCAAGTTTTGAGGTTCCGTTCGTGTTCCGAGATCGTGGTTCGTTCGTTTCTCTTATTGTAAATTAGTTTTCGCAAGAGGTAACCCTTTACCTTTCTTTGTATAATGTATCAGTTCTAATATTATGAAATGGTGTTGCTCTTACTTTACATTTGTGGTTGTAATACCAAAGTATTCAAATCTTTGTTATGGTTAAATTTGAAGTGAAATTTGATATAATATCTAATTATATGCTTGGATTCGGCGATCACAAAATATCCATATATTAGTGAACAAATTCTAACTATATGTTTTCTTTTAACTGAAAATTAAAAGGATAACACTTGGGGTTTCCCTTGCACTCTAGATATTTGTTCTACAAAGGTTGGATATGTGTTTGCATGTGACTTGTAGAAATCATTACAAGGTTTTTATGAAAGGCATACCATAATTTGGTGTTCTCTTATACTAACATGCATGTACAGTAGGTTTACTGTCTTTAGCATTTTGTACCAGTTGATTATTTCCTCTGTGGTAAACCGAATATTCATAATATTATCAACTTGATTAAAAGAAAAAAAAACAAGAAACAACAGCAAGTGAGAAAAAGTGAAAAGGGTAGAAAGAATAACATAAAACACGCTAAAAGAACGGGGGAGGCTAGGGAGTAAAGGAAAATAATACACAGCAAATAAGAGATATTTTTGAAGATTGTGGTTTGGAGTGCGAGTGTTAGCCCCCGGTTTGAGTTTCATCGACGTCGTTCTTTCTTCTACGTATTCAATCTATTTTATCACATAAGTTCTTATTTAGTTCTTTTCTATTCAATTTCATTAACATTATTGTGAAACAAAGTATGAATAAATTATATGAGTTTTTTGTATGTATTGATTAGTATGTAGAGATGATAACTTACATGACATTATCGTCAGTTGCATGTTTTAATTATCCAAACACTTACATATTTACTCCGAAATTTGGGAGTTGATAAAACTAATTATTGTTGGGATAGTAAACATTTTTATTCTTTTTAATTATTTGGGTCATTCGTGAATACCATTGTATCCATGCCGTTGTTAACTTCAATTAAGGCACTAATAATGTGATTGGATATAGGATGTTCAAAATGGAAACAGAATGTCATACTATTTAAGAATTTAATTAATATTCGGCTACTATGTTTCAATCATAAATTAATGAAATGAAAGAATGTGGCTAAAAATCATCTTTAGTTAATGTTCCATTTTTTTTAACTTTGGCTTTTAATGTGAACTATTTTTTTTTGTCTTTTCTTTACAAATATTAGACTATAAACTTAATCTACTATCCTTGGTAGGAACACTTCAACCAATTCCAACTAACCTGTGATTCAATAAAATATCCTTTAAAAAGATTAACGTACAAGAGAAGGTTAACGATGAAGTTGGAAAGCCCTGCTACCGACCATTCGTTATAATAAAATCTAATATACCATTTGAAGCCGCTTAAACTGGGGTTGGATAGATTCTAAACCTATTAGGTGCTTATCTAGACTTGCAAAAGGGGACGATTCATAAATGCCACAAAGGCTCGAGAAATATACCAAAACTAGTGGTAACGCCAAAAAGTACTACTATCGGTAGGCCACGCATCAAGGCAGTTTTTAATAAATTCTTGATAAATAAAAGCAGGATGTAAGTAACTTTTAAGCCAACAAATATTATATACCCAAAAGATAATTTTAAGCCAGACGTAAGTCATTAAAGCGACCGTGCTAGAACCACGGGACTCGAGGGGTGCCTAACATCTTCCCCTCGATCAATAGAATTCCTTATCCGGATTTCTAGTTCGCAGACCAAAGAAAATAAAGAGTTATTTTCTTTGAATAGGAATTCAATAAGGTAACTTGGAACACCCAAACTCAATTCCAAGTGGCGACTCTGTAAATAAAATAATCCCTTTTCAAAACGTCACTTTAATTGGGAAAACCCATTTTTTCTCTAAAACCAACTCCCTAGCGGGGTCGGATACGGTAAAAAATAAGGGGGTGTGACAGATGGCAACTCTGTTGGGGATATAACCAGAATTCGAGCTTTTATATTGATTTGTTTGGCTTTATTTAATTTTGATATCGTATATTGTTGGCCTAAATGTGTTTTTGCCTACATGTTTATCGCTTTGATATTATTTGAATTGCAATATAAACTGTCTTCTCTCGCGCACCCATCTGAGTCTTCTGAGATATTGTATATTTGGAGATGCGGTATACGCTCCCGAGCTTGAGATACCAGAGATGCGGCAATGCTCCTGGGAAGGATTCTGTAGTCACCCATAATTTATGACGAAAAGGGACCAACAGTGAGGCCGGAAAGCCCTGCTACCGGTAAAGCTGACCCTTGACGACTCGAGTTGTCTGCTCGTTTTACCGCCAGTCTAGAGACCTAACTCCACCAGGTTGAACCTAGCATAACTGGAACTTAGACATGGCTATCCCTAATAGACTGTGTTTTATTGGTATCACGTGCAATTTTGACTTAGTGGGCTCGACCCGGGGGTCGGATCCGTCTAGGTCCGGTGTCACCTTCTGAGACCATCATGTACATTTTATGTGTTACTTTTTGCATTATAGGAAATGCCATATCGAATGTGGACCGGATTTTAAGTGAATTAATTGATCTGAAAAGGGGTTAAATAAAAGATTTTAAGGTTTATTTTAGAAAATACATAATATTTTTACTTAGAACTTTTCTGAAAAGATTAAGTGGTTTTAACGTCGTGGTCTAGTTATGTCCATCTTCGTTGGTTTTAAAATCTCTTAGGAATATCATAGAGCCCATTTTTGTCAAACACAATTAAAATTTTGTCAAATAATTTGGTCCACTATTTTGTTTTAATAATTTAATTATTTCTGATGTGTTTAGTTCAAACGTCATCAAATTATTGTCTCTACTCTAGGATGTTTTAGAAGACTTGGATACTTTCTGTTTTGTCAGTTATTATTTTCTCATTCTCATTTTGAAATCTTATTCCATGTCGTTCCATCAACTTCTTTCGAAAATTATTTTTGTCTTGCTTTAGGATGTTTAAAATAGAATTCTTATTTGCCATCCTTATCCTATAGGGCAATATGAACTCATTCGGAAGGAGTGACAAGAGGCCGAGGGATGATGAAGTACCCCATTTCATGGTGTTGGATAAAGTTCCAAAGCTATTGCAGATA
Source organism: Capsicum pubescens (assembly GCA_030864215.1). Lineage (NCBI taxonomy): Eukaryota > Viridiplantae > Streptophyta > Magnoliopsida > Solanales > Solanaceae > Capsicum > Capsicum pubescens. Next base: position 223,141,698 of record CM061542.1, on the reverse strand, counting down.
TGATATAACAATATGACTGACTATAGACAGGGAGAAGTATATAAATACTTGAGATTTTTAAGGAGTCTGTTGAGTGTTGAACCACGAAGAGACGTGATAGAATCTCTGGTACAGTTTTGGGATCCTTCAAACAACGTATTCCAATTCTCCGACTTTGAGCTCACTCCCACACTGGAGGAAATGGGAGCATTTATTGGAAAGGGAAAGAACCTTCACCGAGGAGAACCCATGATACCAAAGCATGTCACTTCCGAAAGATTTTTTGAGCTATTGCACATAAAAGAGAAGAACATAGGAGGCTGCCTAGAAAATGGATGGGTTCGTCTAGAATTTTTGTACGAAAGATATGGTCAGGAAAGGGGATTCGAGTTGTTTAGATCAGAACTTAACAACGGGGGTGCTACCGAACCTGGGAAAAGCACAGTTCTGAAGCATTCATAGTGGCTATTTTGGGAATCATGGTATTTCCGAAGAGAGGAGGAAAAACCAGCACCAATCTGGCTGCGTTTATTACCGCTTTTGAGAAGAATCCTAAGGTCACCCTTGTGCCCATGATTTTGGCAGACATTTATCGAGCCCTGACGATGTGCAAAAATGGGGCGGACTACATATCTATATGCAGTATTGGCATATAGATAGACCAGGTTTGTTTACCCTTAACACAAGCATCACAAATCTTGTTATCTGGAAATTACAGCTTTGGCATGCCACGAACCAGGTCCTTTGAAATCAACTTGTTTAGAAAAGAGAAACTTACATATCCCTGCCTTCTGTGCCATAGATCAGTATCTTCACTTTGAAAGCTTAAGCAAGTTCATTCACCATCAGCTACAGACTCTTAATCAGCCACATACATATTTTTAAACCTTTTGGCTTTGAGAATAACTTTCCCAGACTTCAATCTTGACATAGTACATCCATCAGATGAGAACTTCACCTCATTACCTTTATCACAGATTTGAGAAACACTTAGAATACTGTACTTGAGGCCATTCACATAGTACACTACTTTTATTGCTTGATCGGGTGATTTTCTAATCTTTCCCACACCATGGATATAGCCTTTTTTACCATTTTCAAAAAAGATAGCTCAACCTTGAAGTATCTTGAGAGACAGAAACTAGTCATGTTCTTTGGGCATCCACTTTCCATAAATCAGTTCTGACTATATTCTCTTTTTCTTACCTGCAATCAAAGTTATTTGTTAGATTTGGGAACCCACTTGAGTTTCAGTTCCCAGAAGAAAGATAAAGGTATGATCAAATCTTTCTTGGACCATATAGGTAGAGAATTCTTCTCCATATTTTTCAAGGGTATGGAACCCTTAGGGTAATATTTTTCTGCTGGATGTATCTAGCATTTCTCATTCTAGCTCCAAGCCAACTTTTATAGTTTTTCCTTCAAGCTCCCATCCCTTTCACAAGTTTATACATAGAAGTTTGTGAAACATTTTTTTAGCACCATGAATACCCTTCCCTTAAGACCCAAGTGAGTGGGTTCTTTACTGATATTCAAGCCCTTTACTATTATTGACTCCCTGACTAGTTAAATTAGAAAGGATTTGTAAGGATGTGGTCCGTTTTAGGGATTTGTCAAGATCTTCTCTTATATAGACCAGTTCCCTCTCTAATTCTTCATTCTTATGGAGTGCAGTCATGAGGTGATTTTGAGAATCCCTTGATTTTTCTTCAAGCTTAATTTGAAGACTTGATGTGCTATACAAATATAGTACTTTTAATGCTTAAAATAAGAAAAAGATGCAAGTTTCTGAGGATATTTTGTTAGATATGATCTGTTTTAGGCATCTTTTGCGGGAAATCATGTTTTGGATGATAAGTTTGTGCAAAAGCTGAAAAAAGGGAAACATGATGAGTAGAGATAGGCCAGCCTCAAGTGATCCCAGCTTATCAGTATGTTTAGCCGTATAAAAATGATAAAGAGTATTTGGGATACATTTAGCCAGCAGAGATTGGAGCTACTATTCCTCCTATTTTTCCCCTTGATGTCAAGTTCAACATTTTGAGTGTTATGATTCAACTCTAATACTTAAAGTACATGTTTGCAGGGTTTCCTACAGATGATGCAAACATGTATATGGAAAATTTTATTGGGATCTGTACTTCATATACAGTACCCAGGGTAGATCAGGAGGCATTGAGATTGAGGTTGTTTCCCTTCTTGCTTACTGGAGAAGCACCTTTATGGCTAGAAGAACTTCCAAGAGGGTCTATCACTATAAGAAGCAAGTTACATAGACAATTCTTGAATAGGATCTTTCCTTCATCCAGAATATTGCAACTCAAGGATGATATTTATAACTTTAGGCAGCTATAGTCAAAATCTATGTATAAGGCATAGTTCAGGTTCAAGAAGGAGCTTAGCATAGTGCCTAACCACCAGATTTCAGGGAAAAACTTATTGGAGATATTCTATAGAGATCTGACTATCAGTTCCATAGCAATGGTAGATACTATCTCCAGAGAAGCCTTCAAGAAATTACAATACAGATGGGATTAAGTATTATGGATTATATATCATTAAGTAACCGAGGGTGGAAAACTCGGGTGGTTGATAGAGGTTCAACATTTATGCCATTAGTGCTTCAAGATATCGAAGAGTGGCTGAAGATATTATAGCTCAGGAGATTTCACTATTAAGGACAGATATTAGTGAGTTGGCCAAACAATTTGCAATAGTAAATTCTGAAAAGGTTAATGCAGTAGGGGTAAAGGGAGAAGCTTCTAGAGGTTGTAAGTCTGAGTTAGAGGAGGATGCAAAGTATGTGGATCATCAGTTGGTGGGTTGTTAAGCACAAGGGAAAGGGAATCAAGGTCAGAACCATGATGATAGAGATAAATACATCCCACCTAGTGGACAAAATACGAAATCGAGAATAGAAAAGATGTTGTCTAATATAATGAAGGGTTAAGAGAGTCAAGAAGCTTGCCTTAAAGAACTCAAGACCGATGTTTCAGGATGGCCCAGAAGGCTAAGTCACATGAAATTTCTATTAAGTAGTTGGAGAAGTAGTATGGGTAAATCTCTGTTATTTTAGCTGATGGACAGTCAGGAGCACTTCTAAGAGACAATGTACTGAATCTAACAACACTGATTCATTTTCTGGCTAGTAACACAATGAGTGAATCCTCACTCGATGAGAACTTTTTGCATGCTACTAATGAGCCAAAGTAGGAAAATATTGTTTTAAATGAGCCACCTCAAGTTGATTTTAAAAAGTTTTCTTATAGTGATGATGATTTTGGGAGTGATGATGATGACGACTGGGTAGCAAGAAAGCTCCAAGATATAGTACAGTAGTTTAGCAAAGATTTTCATGAACATCTAGTAGAAAAAAGGGAAACCCAGGTGCAGTCTAAATCTCATGTTCTACTGGGCCTTATGAGATTACACAGGCTTTATGTGATACTAAATAAGGAATAAATATAATGTCATTGGTGATATACAAGGTATTGGGGTTAGGCGAACTCAAGACCACATTTGCAAGGTTGTTGATAGTGGATTCATCTATAAAGAAGCCAATAGGTATTGTGCGAAATGTAGAAGTAAAGGTGGCATCGTTCATATATCCAGCAGATTTCATGATTTTAGATTGTAAAGTGGAGGCTTATTCGCCGATTATCATGGGTAGACCTTTCTTATCCATTAGTTGGGTGATGATTGATAAGGACCTAGAGGAGTTCACTTTCAAATAGAATGATAATTAAATAGTGTTGAACATATGCATGATAGTAAAACAGCCTAATGATATGAGAGTAGTAGCAGTGATTGATGCAGTATAGGATGATGTAATTGCAGTAGAGGTGCCTATTAAGGAGAGATTAGGGGTAGAAACATTAGCAACAGTGGTTATGAACTTTGAGAGTGATGGGATAGAAGACTATGATGAGATGGTTAGTGCATTACATGACATAGGTTCTTATAAATATTCCCCTAAGAAGATGGATCTTGACTTGAAGAATAGAACCACACCTCCTGCAATACTAGATATTGAAGAACCATCGGTATTAGAATTGAAGGTCATCCCATGTTATTTACAATACGTATTCTCGGGGGCCAACAATACCTTACTAGTAATTATTGCAGCAAATCTGGCAGGAGCACAGGTGGAAACTTTGATATCAGTGTTATAAAAGTTCAAATGAGATATTAGGTGGACCATTGCAGACATTGTAGGGATTCCACAAGGTATATGCACACATAAAATAAAGATTAAGACAAACAACATTCCTAGTATTGAGCATCAGAGATGACTGAATCCTCCCATACAAGAGGTAGTTAAAAAGAGATAATCAAGTGGTTAGATGTTAAGGTAGTGTTTCCTATTGCTGACAGTATGGGTGATCCCGGTTCAATGCATGCCAAAAAAAGGAGGAATAATAGTGGTTCCAAATAAGAAGAATGAATTAGTACCAATAAGGCCAATGACTAGATGGGGAGTATGCATGGACTATAGAAAGATGAACAATTGGACATAAAAAGACCACTTTCCTATGTTGTTCATGGATCAGATGTTGGATAGATTAGTAGGTAGGGTTGGTATTATTTTCTTGATGGGTATTTGAGTTATAATCAAATCATGATTGTACCCGAAGACCAAGAAAAGACTACTTTTAGTTACCTCTATGGGACCTTTGCATTCAAGCGAATATCATTCGGGTTGTGTACCTGCCACTTTTCAGAGATGTATGATGTCCATATTCTCTGAATTGGTGGAAGACACTACTAAAGTTTTCATGGATGACTTCTCTATGGTTGGGGACTCATTTGATGACTGCTTAGCCTATTTGGCCAGTGCATTGCAGAGATGTAAAGAGTGCAACTTGGTACTCAATTAGGGAAAATTCCACTTCATGGTAAAAGAAGATATCATGCTAAGGTACAATATCTCCATACATGGTATTGAGGTGGACAAAGAAATTATTAAAGTGATTGAGAAGCTGCAACCGCCAGTGTCAGTTAGAGGCATACAAAGTTTTTTGGGTCATGCAGGCTTTTATTGAAGGTTCATCAAGAACTTCTCTAAGATTGCCTCTATGCAAGCTTTTAGAGAAGGAGGTGAAATTTTTCTTTGATGATGATTTTCTCAAGTATTTTAAATGCCTAAAGGAGCGATTAATTTCAACGCCCATTATTGTGTCTCCTTATTGGTCTGCACCTTCTGAGGTAATGTATGATGCGAGCAAAGTGGCCTTGGGACCTATTCTAGGTCAAAGAAGAGAAAAGATATTGCATCCCATCTACTATTACAGCAAAGCTTTAAACCCCACATAGAGGAACTACACAGTTACAAAGCAGGAGTTACTTATGATGGTTTCTGCTTTTGAAAATTTTTTGTCTTATTTGATTAGGACTAAGGTTATAGTGCATATGACCATGCAAACTTGAGGTACATGATGTCAAAGAAGGATGAAAAACCCATATTGATCCATTGGATGCTTTTGCTGCAAGAATTTGACTTCAAAGTCAAGGACCTAAAAGGAGATCAAATAGAAACTAGGGGATAATCTTGATATAGATGATGCTTTTCCTGATGAGCGAATGTTGGCAGCATCTCATGATTTGATTCCCTGGGTTGCTGATTTTTCCAACTTTTTGTCAAGTGATCTTATCCCAGAAGATCTATCCCTCCAGGAGCAATGGAGATTTAGGCACGAGGTAAGTAAGTACTTTTTGGATGAGCCATATTTGTTCAGGTTTTTGTTGATGGTATAATTCTAAGATGCATTCCAGAGGTGTAAATGATGAGCATTCTGGAGACTTGTCATTCTTCAATAGTTGAGGGTGGATCTTAGTGGCCTTCAATTTGCACAATGCTCATGATTTTGCAAAAGCTTGTGAAGGAAACATTTCATGAATCCAAGAACTCCCCATGATACCCATTCTGGAGTTAGAGTTATTTGATGTATGGTGGATTGATTTTATGGGCCCTTTTGTGAGCTCCTATGTCATGAGGTACATTTTGGTAGTATTTGACTATGTATAAAAGTGGGTGGAGGTAGTTGCACTTCCAGACAATAAAGGTAGGAGTGTCATTGTCTTTTTGAAGAGGAACATCTTTTCCAGATTTAGCACTCCACGTACAATTATTAGTGACGGTGAGTCATACTTTTGTAACCGTTTGTTCAAAACACTACTTGATAGATATAGCATGAGAAATAAGGTGCCAACACCTTACCATCCTCAGATGAGCGGGCAAGTAAAAGTCTCTAATAGAGAGATAAAGTCCATATTCATGAAGATTGTGAATGCCAATAGGATTAGCTGGTATAGAAAGGTAGATGGCACATTATGGTCCTACTATACAGCCTATAATACCCCTATAGGTGCCTCTCGATATCATCTGGTATATGGAAAAGCATGACACTTACCAGTTGAGCTTGAGCATAAGGCACTATGGGCGTTGAAAAGGCTAAAGTTTAAGTGGCGTGGTGCATCAAACTTAAGGTTGAGCAAAGTGAATAAGTTGGATGAATTCCAACTTTGTGCTTATGAGATCTCATCCATAAACAAAGAAAGAATGAAGTTGTACCATGACAAGAAGGTCGAGAAGAGAATATTCAAACCCGGTGATTTGTTCTTCTTATATAACTCAAGACTACGCTTGTTTCCTGGAAAGTTGAAATTAAGAGGACTGGACCATTCCTTGTGGTTAAGGTGTTCACATACTATGCTATTGAGATAAAGTATGATGGTGATGTATTATTTAAAGTGAATGAGTAGAGAGTGAAACACTACATAGAAAACCTAGAAGAAATTAGAGTTTGTGTTGAAATAGACCTTGGCGGAGTCTTAGTAGCCAAGGGAACTGAGTCGTACCGCGACAGTAAATCAGGCACCTCTTAGAAGGGACCCCAAGGGATTTTGTTGTTGTATTTGTGTTCCTGATTGACGTTAAATCTCTGCACCCATGGTTCCACATATATATTTCTAACTCTCTTGTTTTGTGGAGGCTTGATGCATTGGGGACAATGTATGAATTTATGTTAAGGAGGGAGCTGCTTGTGGGTCTTGATGTCCTCTTGGGATTTTTGTTGTCGTGCCTCTTTTCCTTCGAGTCTTGTTTCTAGTAGAGCCGGCATATTTAGATGTATTGTGTTTTGTTTTGCGTTGTGTTTTTGTTTAATTACGAGATTTTTATTTATTTAGGGAAATAGTCATGTTTTGACTAATTTTTTATACCCTTCCAAAAATTTATGTTATTAGAACTTTGTGAATATATATATATGTGTGTGTGTGTGTGTGTGTGTGAACTTTGTGGATCTTGTTATGCCATTAGTATTAGGGACATGATAATCACTTTAACAATTGTATGAATCAGATAGGTAGTAGTTGGTAATATTGACTTTGTGCTATTGTGTGTGAGATACTACCTAGTTCCCTTTGTGTGTTGAATCCAAAACTTGTCTGGTTACTCCTGCGTAGGTTGATGGATAGATGACTAGTAAAGGATCATTGACCATTTTTTATTCTAGTCCACTTTTATCCCAAATGAACTTCCATGTGTAAATTATATCCCTTGATCCCTAGTTTGAGTTGTACAACCTATTTTTGTTGTTACACCTTTCACCTTCCCATTTGTGTTACAATAACCCTATTTTGGCCCTGTTCCTCCTTGGACATTGTTCACCCACACTCAAGCAAAAATCTTAAGTTGAGGGTGGCTAGCTTAGAGATGTGTAATGTAAAATAAGTATGAATAAGGGTAAAATAAGAGAAAAAAGTTAGTAAGGCTGGGTGTGGGTTTAAAAACAATTCTTGTGAAAAAAAAAGACCACATCTAGCCTAACTATGCATAAAAGAATAAAAGGAAGAAATAAGGGAGGAATATAAAGGAAATAGGCTAGTAAGTGAGACCCAAAATGGTAGTGTAGTGCCAAGGAGGCTTAGTCACTTTAAAAGTCTATATGTACCATACCAACCCCCAAGCCTACATTACAAACCAAGAAAAGTTCTATAGTGATCCTAACTTGACTTTTTTGAAAACTAAGGTAAAGAAAATAAGGTCAAGCCTATGGTAAAGCCTATGGTATTTGACATGAATTGATTGGAACTTCTTTTTGAGTTTGTATTTCTCTTGACAGTCCCTACATTGTCATGCATGATTTCATATGAGTGAGTGGGACAATTTTGTTCTGAAGGAACTTGATTCGTTATTAGCCTCCTGTATTCAAATTTTAATAATGACAAACTAATGAGTGGACCTTTGTAGGATATTGGAAGATAGAAGGGTATCTCACCCGAAGATATGGAGGATCAAAAAGACTAACTCAACATGGAAGCAAGAAAGAAAGCCAGCTCTAAAAATGAAAGAACATCACATAATAAAAAGAAGCATTAAGTCATTCAAACATTATGGAAAGCAAATCAATCAAATAACTTGGAAATAGAAGAAGGATCACAATCCCAGAATCATGGCAGACCAAATCAATCAAAACATAAAACAAAAGGAAGGAAGGACATAATCGTTACATGGACATATCTGATATGGATATGTATAATTGTGGAAACTGTACCACATATAGATATATCTGATATGGACATACATTATGGTGACATCCCTCAATCAAGGAATCAATCCAAAACCTTGATTGAGAAGAAATATCTATGGTTTACTCACAAAAGGTAGTGGCAGGAAAAAAGGTGGACATTATAAAAGAAGAGACAAAAGGCTAAAGTACGCACGCAACTTCAAGAAGAAAAACTCAAAGTGTCTCAATCTTAGTCTCATAAGGCTTTGTAATCTTTATCTTACAATTGTTATACAAAGAATAGGATCGAGTCAACTTTGCGATATAAACTAAAGTTGTGCAACAAGATCCGAAGAGCAAAATAAGTCTTCATGACTTCTTTTTCATCATTGTACTCGAAGGCAATATTGAAAGATCTGAGTAAACGTTGAAACCCAAGGGGACTGGAAGTAGACACCACATTGGTGTTCCAAACCAAGATAAATCTCGATGTCTTTAATTTATGTTTGATTACTTATTTGATTAATTATGTTAAATAGAATTTGTCTTGTGAACTATACTGATCTGTAGATGAGTCGACTGTGAAGAGTCAGTAGTCGACTCACAAAAAATTTTCAATTAACCCCTCCCCTCTTGAATTTCAATTGGTATCAGAGTAGGTCTCACCAATAGTGTTTCTTAACCGTAAATTAGTAAAGACCAAATAAAAAATTATCAAATCCCCGATGCTCTTCTCTAGGATGGCTACCCCGATGCTCTTCTCCAGGATGGCCACTCCTCCACAAGACTACCATACTTTAATTGACAACATTACTCCTACTAGGAAAATAGGTTCAGAATCTTTGTCCAATCAAATGAATTCCAAGCATGGGTTGTCATCAAAGGATTAAAACAAAGAATATAGCAGTTCTGACATAGAAGACCTTGAAAGCTTCGAGGTCACAAAGAACAACAAAATGTAATTCAAACTAATGCACGTGCTATAATTCTATTTCTTTGGGCAGTGAGTGGAGAAGAATACGACAAAATATCAACTTGTTAGAATGCAAAAGAAATGTGGGAAAAATTGGAGGTAACCATAAAGGAACCACCAAAGTAAAGAAGTCAAAAATTGTTGCCCTGGTCAATTAATACGAGTTGTTTGAAATGGAAGAGAATGAGGACATTAAAAAAATGTTTTTCGGATTCAGTATGATCGTATGCAAATTGAAATCACTAGGGATGATATATACACATAGCCTGCAAGTCCAGAAGATGGTCTAAAGTCTCCCAAAGATTTTGGTAACCAAGGCTGCCATTTTGGAAGACGAAGAGCTATACAACATGATATATGATAAACTATGAGGTAACCTTATTACATATGAGAAAAATTATATTAATAGGTACTATAAGAAGGAAAAGAATAAATAAGTAGCCTTCAATGTTGCTTCAATTGAAGAAGAGGACATTCTGGAATATGCTAATAGCAAAGGGATAGCCCTCACCAACCGTGGAGTAAGGTAGATCATGAGACAAAGACAACAAAGATCTCAAGGACCCAAAAATAATGAATTCACAAGAAATGATGATGTTATTATCACTGTGGAAGGCCTATCTACTTCAAACAAAACTATCCATAGTTGAGAAGACGATAATCTAGAAAGAATCAAAACTTTAGAGCTTGGAGCAATGACCATGAAACTGAAGAACAAGTAAAGGCTGCCAATATATGCTTCTTAGCAATAGGTGAATCTAACAAGGTAAGACTACATGATTGTAACAACTATAATACTCTTAAATCTAACTTAGATATGATAATTGATGAGCTTCAAAAAGTTATAGATAAATATAACAAACTCGCTCAAGAGAAGAAAATTTATGAAGCCCGATTTAAACAAAACCTCGAAGAGGAACAAAGAAGTTATTAGATAGAAATCAAAGTATGTCAAATTGAAATCACTTGCTTCACGAAGATCCTAATGATGTAAAATTTCAGTTAAACATCTTTAGGAAATCTCCAAGCCATAGATTCGTAAGATCAAATTCCTTCAAAAATAATTCAAGATCCTTATCAGGGTTGTTTAAATCAGCTAAGGTCTCCTTCTCATCTTGAGGACCCATCTATTTTATCTATGGACAGAGAGGGGAAAAAATCCTACAGTTGCAGGAATAATACTAGAAGTGTGTGGGTTTGGATGCCTAAAGGAAGCACATCTAACCAGCACAGACCCAAGACCACTTGGGTACCTAAGCAGAATTAATCTTCTTATTTTACAGGAACATATCTGCAAAAATCATAAAAAGGAAATATGGGCTCCTAATGGCGGATGTTCCAGATACATAACCTGAAAGAAAGAAATCTCTTCTGCTTTAAAGAATGTAGGTAGAGGATCAGTCAAAATTAGTAACAACACTAAAAACAGTGTCATCAAATAGGCTCAATAAATCTCAGCCTCTCATTCAAATCGGTTGAAGTATATATGGTAATATGTCTCAAGTGTAACTCACTCAACATCAGTTAGATATGTGACGCCTAGTTTGGAATCTCCTCCAAGAGAAAAGATGGTCTATAAAAAATGTCAAAAATAGTATGTCTCTCATCTGTGAAGGTCAAGAATGGTAAGTGGAGAAAAATAAACATTTGTTTTGGAAATTACCAGGATCTCTAGATTAGAACATAATCTCCCAGATCATTGTTGGGCAGAAGCAATGCCTTGTCCTTAACAATGGTAATAATATATCGAGAAGAGTTTGCTCCATGAAGTGACAAAGTAATGTACATTCTAGAGAAAATGCTCGTACTACCTTGGAACCAATAAAAAAAGTAGACTATACCCCCTCCAGAGTTGACTTCTACATCTGAAATAGAAAAACTACATGTTCCAAGAAATTATGAAAAAAACTGTCAGCTTTCACCCTAAAAAATCTGTACGACTAGGTACATTGTAAGAAGGTATTGAACATAATGAAACCCTTACCATTGTAGTAAGGTTAGAATCAATTCTAGCTACTACTGCTTTTAAATGTTTTGAGTCATTTCAAATGAATGTCAAAAGCAATACGGTCTCAAACACGCTCCAACGGCTTGACATGAGAGATTGAGTTCTTTCCTAGTAAATAATAATTTTCAAGAAAATAACTTTGATATAACTCTGGTCTAACAAAAACTTGTTTCAAACTTCCTTATTGTACAATTTTACATTGATGATATTATTCTTGATAATTCTAACCTTTCTTTTTGTGAGAATTCTTTTTTGCTAGCCTGGTGAAAGTTTTTATTTTTGGACTTATGGGAAATATCCTAAGTCCTTGACACAGCTTGAAGCAAACTTTAGTTGACTCGCTAACAACTGGATCAGTATACACAGATGTTGGGAGTTGTTGTGCTTAAATTCTATTAATCATGCATCAACTACTTGATTTTAATTTGTCTTTTGAATTTGTTCCCATATTATGTGACAATACTAGTGCCATTAGTCTATCAAAATGTATTGTACATCGTTCTAGGGTAAAACATATTGACATCAAACATCATTTTATTCGTGATCATGTAGAAAGTGGCGATTTTCATTAAAATTTGTTGACTCCGAGAATCAGCTGGCAGATATTTTGACAAAACCATTGCTTGAAGAAAAATTTTATTTTCACAGAAAAAGATTTGACATTCTCAGCATTAATAATTTGTGAGTCATATTTTTGGACACAAATATTTTACTTAGTTCGAATTTACCTATTTTAACCAAAAAAATTATATATTTTAACCGAAACCATCTTTAAATTCACCATTTCCTACCCATCAACTTCCGTCTTTTCCTTTCCTCATGCATTGTCCTTTCACCTCCAACAATCCCCTTTCACTTCATGCCCTTTCACCTTCCCCTCCATTATCTCTTCTAAATAATTGTCTCATGCCCTATTACTTTTGGTTCTCTTAACAGGCTCTTTTATTCCCTCTCTTATCCTTTAAATCATATGTCCTCTCTCACTCATGAAAAAACCTCGCTCCATGTCTAATATATCTAGAATCTCTTTTGATGATCCCGTTATTTTTTTTAAATTCTCCGACAAATCCTCATCTCAGTCCACTCTCCTCAAGCTATGACAACCCTCTTCAAATCCCATCTTCTCTGTCAAAAAACTCATCCAAACCCTTCTAAATCCCTCCCTTCAAAAGAATACACCAATTCTGGACAAACTCTCACAAAGAAAAATTCAACTCCTTTAAAATTGGCTCCATTAGACCTGGTCACATCGCCAATATTCATCAATTGAAAGATCCCTCTTGTAATGTTAGTCACTTTTTCAAGTTTCAAGATCTATCCTTTTTTTTTCCTCTATGGACTTCTAGTTTACGAAGACCCTATCCGTATATTTTATGCTAATCTCTGACTTTCCCCAGACAGTGGTGAATTCGAGACTCTTGTGTTGGGCATAAGAATTGTCTTGAACAACTTCCTATTTGAAAATATTTTTGATACTAAGCTTTTCGGTGTGGTCCTTTTTATGAACAGTAACTTGCCCAAGAACTTTAAAGTGGGCTTTGAGGAAGCCTAGAAATTTCTGTCTGACCCTGACTCTGTGTCAACCAACTTTGGTCCCCTGTCATTATGTTTCAATTTTTGTATCATGGCCTATATTATTGCTACCACTTTGATTCTGTGTAAAGGATCCCTAATGATACCAATTTCATCCAAATCCGGTATCGGGGTAGAAGGTTATGGTCGTTTTACAAAAAGCAATCAAAACGGCCTAGGTGCGACGATAAGGGCCGATGGACCATCGATCTAGCAACAAACCGTCGCCCAAATTATCACAGTGGAGGTAGTGAGATAACTTTCTGCCTAAGGGTGATGGATCAGGCCGACAAATCGTCGAGATAGCGATAGACCATTGCCCAAACTGTCGCAGCAGAGGCAGTGAACCCCTATTCTGCCCAAGTGTGATGGTCAAGACCGACGGACCATCGACCTAGTGACGAACTGTCGCACCCACCGTCGCATGTTTCATTCAGTTATTTTAAGTTATTTTTAAAAGGTTTTTTTGATATTTTACCACCCTTTCTAATACTTAATAATATCAGACCAAGGCTCATGTCTTTATTATTTATCTACAACATCAAAAATTAGGGTTTTTCTCTCAAAGATCTATTCCCAAACTAAAGATCCAAACCCTTCTTCAAGAAAACTAAGACATTCAAGTTCTTCAACTCCAAGGACTTCAAGAAACTCACAATCAAGGTATGTCATGTGTTGATTCATGGGTCCCTTTCACCTATGAAGCTCAAGAATCTCTTTTCAAAATCCAAGATTTGTGTATTTATGAATGTTCATGATTTAAATTAAATTTGAAATTCATGTTCATGATGTTGTAGGGTTTTGATTCATGTTTTAAAATACATGTTCCAATGATTGATCCCAATATGTGATGATTTTCTTAGTATTCATGATAAACCCTTCAATATATAAGTTGATTGATGTATCCATGATTATTAGATGTGTGGATGATTTTATAACCAAAGCATACTTCCCATATGTTTGATTAAATGCCTATGTGAAGGAAAAATGTCATACTAGTATGATAATATGAAATCCCCATTCATGTACAAGTTCAAGCATGTTAAGTGTTTGATGAAATTTCTTAGTAAATGAATTATGGATATATGTATATCCATTGTGGTGCTTTAGCACTTGTACTTTGTGAAATCCCCATCTTCTTATATTATGGATTGTCGATATTGGTCATGTATTCAAGAAAGTCATGCTTTGTCAGTTTCTTCCCATCGAGTCTTGGGGGTACTTGTACCCAAAAAATTTAGCTGTGTTCCTAGAATCAGTGTCATGTTTTAAGGATAATCTCAGTCAAGCCATGATCCATAGCTATCAATCAGTCTCATGACTCAGGAAAACTCAGTAATCTCAGTAGTATTCTGTCAGTCAACAAAACTCAGTTAACTCAGTCCAGTCAGTTCAGTTAATCATGTTCAGTGTCTATCCAGATGAGAGTATAAATTAGCACCGAGCGAACCCAAGGATGAGAACCCACCTACTATATGAGGGTGTGATTCTTAGAAGCAATCCTTGTGTTCCAGAACTATGTAGCCAGCGTAGGTTGAGACATCATAGCCTGTTATATGAGGGTAGATGAGGTCGCTTAACCTATTATATGAGGGTTCCCACTTTTCTCACTAGATTTAGTTGTTATATGAGGGTTACTCATAGATTGTCCTTACCAGTGGCACGGTATTACACCCTTATAATTGGGGTTACAAATTGGACCCTAATTCAGCTATAATGCATTATTTGGGGCATGTCAGTTAGATGCCTACTTCCTACAGTTTTAGTTACAGATCAGGACTATCATATATAGTCATTTTGTCTCAGTAAAAAAACTCAGATAGTTCTTCTGATTTCAGGACTGTCAGATACAGTCAACTCAAAATAGTATGAAACTCAGCTAGTTCCATTAGAACCTAGACCTTTAGATATAGTCACTCAGTATCAATTATTTTAGTTATACAACTATCAGTATCTTATGTTATCAGTACTCAGACTCAGTAATCATGTTATCATGAACTCAGTTATAGTTACTATGTATTCATGCATGTATTCTCACGTTCATGTTATCCAGTCAGTTAGTATAGTTCATGCATGTGAACCCTTTGCATTCAGCCTACCTCACATGCATACCAGTACATTTAATTGTACTATATATTTGCGCTATGGTGTTTTACTTTATGCCATAGGTTCAGAAGCACGAGCACCAGAGCATCAGTAGCATTCCAGTCTCAGCAGTCATAGTTAGCAGTGAGTCCTTATCCTTCGAGGACATGGCCATTACTTTATTATCTTATTAATTAATTTATTTCAGTAGTTGGAGTTAGTTGGGGACATATCCCATCAACTCCTTATTCAGACAGTTTAGAGGCTTTTGGACTAGCATATTTAGACAGTTATTTCAATTGGTTTGGGTATTTCATACCCCACCCAGATGTTATATTTTAACAAATATTATGTCTCAGTTTTGAACCTTACGACCTTACAGTCTTTATTTCTGCATTTATACAATATTTTATGCAGTGTTCAGGTATAGATATCAGTCATGGGTTAGCTTGTGGTCCTTTGGGGTCATGAGAACCGTGTAGCATTTTGGGTACCAAATTCGGGGCGTTACAACTATCTGCCATAATTTTTTTTCTTTATCTTGTTAATAGATTATGATTGTCCATGTTTGTCTATTGCTTCTCATTGTAATTCAGTCTATATGTTTTATTTTTTGCTGCTATTTATTTTTATTATGCCAAAAGAGGGAGAAAGACAGGAACGTCAAGAAATCAGGAATCACCCATCAGTCAGGTGGAGCAAGTCGACTTTTGATACACAAAGGCCGATTAATACCCAAGAAACTTGAGACAACAGAAATGCTTACAAGTCAGGAGGAGAGATTCAACTTTCAATAGACAAAGGCCAATTGATACCCAAGGAACATGGGATAACAAAGATTCTTACAAGTCTGGGGGAGCAAGCTAACTACTATGACAGACAGGGAAGTTAACTGATGTTTATGCTTGTTTGTAATTATCAAAAAGGGGGAGATTGTTAGCCACTTGTATTCAAGTTTTAATAATGACATACTAATGAGTGGACCTTTGTAGGATATTTTAAGATAGAAGGGTATCTTACCCCAAGATATGGAGGATAAAAACACCAATTCAATATAGAAGCAAGCAAGAGCGCCAGCTCCAAAATGGAATAACATCATATCATGAAAAGAAGGATCATGACATTCAAATACTATGTTAATCAAATCAATAAAATATCTTTGAAATGGAAGATGGATCACAATCCTAGAATAACGACAGACCAAATCAATCAAGACATAAAATAAAAGAAAGGAAGGCTACAACTGTTACATGGACATGTATATTTGTGAAAATTGCACCATGTATGTACATATCTAATATGGACATACATTATGGTGACATCCGTCAATCAAGGAATTAATCCAAATCCTTGATTGAGAAGAAATCTCTTGGATTTCCTCACAAAGGGTAACGACAGGAAAAAAGTGGACACTATAAAAGAAGAGACAAAAGGCTGAAGCACACACAACTTCAAGAATAAAAACTGAAAGTGTCTCAATCTTTGTCTCATAAGGCTTTGTAATCTTTAGCTTACAATTTTTATACAAAGAATCGGATTGATTCAACTTTGTCATATAAACTAAAGCTATGTTATAAGATCTGAAGAGCAAAATAAGTCTTCGAAACTTGTCTCTCATCATTCTACTTAAAGAAAATATTAAAAGATCTAAGGAAATGTTAAAACCCAAAAGGACTAGAAGTAGGCACCACATTGGTGTTCTGAACCATGATAAATCTTGGTGTCTTTACTTTATGTTTGATTACTTATTTACTTATGTTTTAAATCTAATATGTCATGTGAAGTCTACTGATCTATAGGAGAGTCGATTGTGAAGAGCCAGTAGTCGACTTATAGAAAATTTTCAATTCACCCCCCCCCCCTCCTCTTGAATTTCCATATTGCTAGCTATTTTCTTGTTTCGGTTAGTGTAACTTGTATATATGAGTGGTTGTTTATTGCTAATTAATTGTCATACCTTGATCCTATTGTATCACACTGTTGTGTTTCATGTTCATACACAATTAGTTTTGAAAAATAACATTGGAGGGGGATGTTATGTTTTGAGTTTAAGTGACTACCTACCTACCTTGAATCGCTTAGTTTCTCCTAGTTAAGTCTCATTTTTGTTTTGTTCTATTTTATTGTTAGAGGACATGCAAACATTCTAAGTTGGGGGTGTTGATGTGCTATAGAAATATAGCAGTTTTGATACTTAAAACAAGGAAAAGTTGTAAGTTTCTGAGGCTATTTTTTAGATATGATCTGTTTTTGGTATGTTTTGCAGCAAATCATGTTTTGGATAATAAGTTTCCAAAAAGGGTGAAAAAGGTGGTTTGGATTTTTTTTTGAGTAATTATGGATATTCGGGATATTTTCTAGCTTGTTCGTGATCAAAGTATGTTCAGAAATTGAAGAAGAGCTGAAAAGATGACTCTCAACACATACTAAGTAACCATGTGGCTGCATGTTGGACCTACAGACCACAAGTAGGCAAAGAAAGTGCCAGAAGTCCAAAATATCCAGAGTTGAACTTATAGGAATTTTTTCTCTCGATACCTGCGATTTGAACCTGCTCCTAGGTCCGGGATGCGGTACTACCTGGGCCCGATGTAGACCATGGGTACGGATCACATGTGGCCGCCGACCTAGCTTTCTCCTATTTCATTCGGGCTTTGGTTTTAGGGTTTCCACATGTACTATAAATACCTTTTATGTGTTTTTTAGTAAGAGTTACATACTTTTGATACTCACAAACATATTTTGATTCCACGGTTCAATTTTAATCTTGGGATTTGCTTGTATAGTATTTAATTCATTAATTCAGTAATGGTTGTTGGTTTTTACAATTCTTATCATTGTGATTTCATCTATGCTTTCAACTATGAATGATATTGATTTCATCACAAGTATGAGAGGCTAAAACCCATAGCTAGAGTTATGGAAACCCTGGCGAATTAACGAAGTAGGGGAAGTATGATTGTTGAATTGAACCAATACCTATGGTATACACTGCATTATCTTCATTATAATAGATTTCTTAGTGGTGGCCAACATTAAGATCCAACCTAGATTATTGCTACTTACTCCAAAAGAGGGGTAGTGACTAGGAAAAGATAATGACAACAAAATTTTGGAGTTCAACGGTCAATCCACACTACTAGGTATTATCTAAGTAAGATCATTAACTATCACCTAATAACTAGAGACTCAAAAGGTAATAGTTAACTGGGATCAAGATAAGGGTTCGTAACTCAACATCCTGAGACTCAAAAGGTAAAGGGTATCCAAAAGAATGTAGATGGTACATAACTTATTTATTATGCATGCAAGGTACAGGGTTGGTTCAACATAGCATGATAAGCCTACGGAGTTAAGAATATAGGGGTAACACAATCTTAGTTTTCACAATTATTGACCACAACCGAAGTTGATAGTTGATCTTTGTTTGATATTTCCATTCAAAACCCCCACTTACTTTCCAGTTCTAGTCCGTTGATTACAACATCTGAAATCCATGAGTCCATGTATTCCCTTGGGATTTGACACCAACCTAGTTGGGTTACTATATTTTGACAGTGATCGCACCATCATCTATAGGAGGTGTTGCTTGGACGTCATCAAGCCTTTTTCCTTCTTTCTTTCCTTTACTATCAGAATCATTTACTTACTCCAATTGACACATTAAAATTAGATTTTCAAATTTCAATTTAGTGAATAGTTCTTTTTTTTCAGATAGCTGGAGGGTTAAGGCAATCAATTCAAGCTCTTTATTTTCTACTTTCTCTTCTAGAGCATTTTTCTCAATAGTTATTCACACACAGAAACAATCAACACATTTGTAAGCTTCTTCTTTTTTCTAGAAGAGTAGTTAGCTAAATTTTCCTTAAAGTCAGAATGAGTTACCTCATTTTCTTCTTTATCTTCAGTGTTTAACATAAGATCAAACAAGGAGTCAAAGGTGACTTCATTCTCATCCACATCCATCATAGATACATCTTTAGGATTTTCAGCTTTATCAAGTTCACTGGAGGAATATCTCCCAAGACTACCAAAGGTAGTTTCACTGCATAATCAGCTGCAACTTTTCTTCTTGACTTCTCAAGGGCCTAGTCCTTCGTATTTCCTTTATTAGATCCAGACTTTAGATATTCTTGATAGTCTAATTTGTGCAGTGGAAAATCCTTGATGAAATGCTCAAGACTTCCATATTTGTGACAAACTTTAACAGTACCTCCCTTTTGCTTCTACTATTTTTCCTTTGAAATTGGCCACTTTTCTTCATTACTCTAATAATCCTATTGGCCAGGTATGAAACATTAGTTTCTTCCTCACTTGATTCAGACATTGATTCTTTCAATGCCAGAGACTTTCTGTTTTTACTTCCTTCTTCTCATGCCCTTGCTGCTTCTTGAGCTCATGAGTCTTTAGATTACCAATAAGTTCATCCATAGTGAGAGTCTTTAGGTTTCTTGTATCAGTAATAGCACCTTTTTGCTTTCTAGGACTTAGGAAGAACCCCTAGAATTTCTCTCATTTGCATATATAAGGGAATCAGTTCTCCTAAATAGTGCATCTCATTTGTGATTGAAGTAAATCTAGTATGCATTTTTTGTATTATTTTTTCTTTCTTCATGAAAAAAGTTTCATATTGAGTAGTTAGTATGTCAACTTTTGAATCCTTCACATCAGTTGTTCCTTTATGAGCAGTCTTCAGGCAGTCCTAAATTTCCTTATCTTTTTCACAAGCAAAAATCCTGTTATACTCATTTGGTCCTATACCACACACAAGAAATTTTGTAGCCTTGTAATTCTTTTAAACTTTCTTGCAAATCTTCATCATTAAATTTTCTCCTGTTTTTAACAACCATTCTTGTTCTGTCTCCTTCTTTGACCTCTTTAACTGGCATATGAGGACCATAAAGTACTACATCCATTAGCTCACTGTCCTCAGCCATAATAAAGTCATGCATTCTTGTTTTTTTACCACCCATAGTACTACCTATTAAAGTGGGGTATCTAGTGATAGATTTCCCTTCATCCAGATTAGGCAGGTGTAACGCCCCAAAATTTGATCCCAAGATATCACACGGTGCTTAATACTATGAGTAGCCTTAAGCTAACCCTGTCTGCATACTATTGAGCCTAAATCTTATAATAATGGAAATATAGACATAAAAGTCATACCGAATGCGAAAACTATCTATAATATCTGAGAATAATCTGAACATAATATCTGAAACATCAAAACTGAGTAATCTGCATCAAAATTAGTAGTCTGACAAGCCTCTATGACTAATACTAGAGTGTCACTGGGACAAACCCCTAACTAACTCGAACTGTCTGAAAAGAAGTGCTAAATCTTATAAACTGATAAGCTATAAAATCTGAATGAATAAGTCCTCGAACTATGAGGACTCATCAACTGTTGAATTTAGATGGAGATGCTCGAACTACTAACACTGAGTACCTGGACCTACATTATGAGACAATGTAGCACATAGACGTATATGTCGATCAGTACTTTGAGGATGTACAAAGTATATGGGGGTGATATGCATAAGTAAAACATCATCTCATAATCATCATTTATAAAACAATGCATGCTAAATGTAAATGACTCACATAAGCTGGAATATCTAAAATACTGAACTATGTAGCAATAAGAAGCAAAACATACTTTATAAATCTTGTGAGCCATAACATTTAGTTCTAAAAG
The DNA here is from genome assembly GCA_030864215.1 of Capsicum pubescens. Taxonomy (NCBI): domain Eukaryota; kingdom Viridiplantae; phylum Streptophyta; class Magnoliopsida; order Solanales; family Solanaceae; genus Capsicum; species Capsicum pubescens. The sequence continues at coordinate 223,120,873 of CM061542.1, read as the reverse complement.
TTATACTTGTATTCTCTCTTTAAATCACTCTATCTAAGTGTAGAAGGACTCACTACTGAATTTGAAATTTGAAATATAAAATTTGTAGCTATTATTTTTTCTGTAAGGTATAATCTGAGTAAAACTTGTGAGACTTTACACTTAGTTTTCTAAAATCTTTTATGTTCTTCTTTTACTATTAAGAAGAATACTTTATCTTAAAATCATTGTTGTTTTAAACTTTTAGGGAAAAACTGTTCTGCAAGGGAGGTTCTCTTAACCGACCTAAACCATGCAAGATACATGGAGTCTAATATCTTGTCCTTCTAAGAAAGAAACCTCACGTTGGTGAGAGGTGTCATACTCTTTCCAGGGAGTATAACCTCAGCTTAAGTGATCACAACTCTACCCATTATGGAAACTTAATCTCAATCCTACGGTGGCACGTAGTTCTGGGGCATGAGACCTTGGAATCATACCCAACTCGATGCTAAATACTACTTCCTTTAATTTTGTTACGCTTATCTCATTGGAAATCCACTTTAAAACTCGCATAAGGGTTTATTATAAAATTAGTTATGCATTTATCTGAATCAATCTGTATATGAAGCTATTTTACTTTCTGAAATCTGTAAAGTGGATTCCAAAACTAATCTGAGGATCAAAAGATCAAAACTATATTGTAAATCTGATATAATCAGCTCATAAGATACTTAAAGAATCATTTTTCTCAAAATCTCAACATATAAACTTAGGGCTTAAAACCCATGTATCAAACTCATGTCAAATATCATAATAATCATGTTTGATAATGAAAACAATGATAATTCATCTAAAAATCTGAAAATTACTGCAATAAGCATGAAAATATAAAAATAAACATGCAATTCAACTTATAATTCACTTGAAATCTCATAATCTTGTAAATGGAAACATTGGGTATGAAACCTAATTTCAAATTCATGAGAAATCATATAAAATCATATAACTTTGAAATTTAAACAAGTTTTGGGCACAAGGATGAAAGAAGATTTTTGTTCATAAACTCCACTACCTTGTTGGGTGATTAGATGAAGAAACCTTGAATTTTGGATTCCTATTGAGTTCTTGATGATGGGTTCTTGATTACCTTGTCTTGGGAATCCTCTATTTTAAGCTTTCTTGGAGAATCTATGGAGAATTTGGATTTCTTAGAGAAGGAGCTTTGGAGCTTTAGAGTTTTTCTTTTGAACAGAATGATGAATAATGAGCACCAAGTTCTTTGAGTATGAAAAATCTTGTGTTTTGGACAGATTGGGAGCTTGGAAAAAGTCCAAAATACCCTCATTGAACTCCTAAATGAAGCTGGAAAAATGTAACTGGGGTCCCGATTTAATAGGCCACTGCAATGTGCTACTATCGCGGTGGCTCACTGGAATTTGACAATTGGGAAATTGAGGGCCTCCGCGATGTGGAGTTATCGCATTGTCCTACTGGATTTTGACAATTGGGACCTCGAAGTTCAGTGCGATGCGCCACCATTGCGGTGCCTTATAGGAATGCCATTTTAGCCTTCAGCACGATGCAACACTACAGCGCTGGACTACTAAAAATTGAAAAATGGGAAAATAGACCTCTCAGCGATGTGCAAATATCGCAGAGGTCCACTGAAAAATGACAATTATGAATTTAACCATCTTCGCTACACAGTGACAGCCCAGGTGGCATACTGTCAACTTAAAAATGTCTTTACTCCTTCACCGAGTGTTTGAATTGGGTGAATTTAGTATCGATGGAAAGCTTATTCAATTTCCCACACAAAGGAAAGTCCAAATCTAAAGAATTCCACACGAATTAAATATTCTTCAGTGTGGAAGTTATCCCTTAACATTCTAAGGGTGAATTTAAGCTAAGAAGAGTATAGGGTATTATAGCAGGGCAGCCATGATCAATAAATTACTCTAGGTGTAAATCTTTTAGAGTGTTCTTTCCCTGATACCAATTATTGAATCGGGGGAAGGAGGGGTTGCACCACCTTATAAGGTACCAGGTCTCTTAGAGTTAGATACAGGTAAGAAAGATGGAAAATAGTAAGGAAATAAAACTTTGCTCGAAAGTAAAGAACACAATGATTTAATGCGCGGAAACCTCCATGCTCAATAGAGAAAAAGCCACGGTTTTCCCTCATAGGAACTAAAGAATCCAATATAATCAAACTTATAATTACAAACTCCATTGGACCTTAACTTTAAGCTTCACTAATTTGTAATAACTCTATTACAAACTCTCCTTGACAACTCTGTCAAGATCGCTTCTCAGTATTGATTAACTCTAATCAATATCAACTTAGATAACACTACCTAAGCACTCTACAGATACAGGAAAAGCATTACTCTTATAAGATGAGTAATTTAATTATATATCAATACTTGACTCAAGAACAATTACTCTCTCAGCATACAAAAACTTGGAACTTGAGCAATATTGAGTTTTCGTCGTTTTCTTCTGGAATAATCAAATTACATAAACTATTGAATTGAGAGCATTTTTTTCTATTTATAGTAGGATAAATATTAGGGTAGAATTTTAATATGGCCAGATGTCCTTTCTAGTACACAGCTCACCTGCACAGTTTGTTACATTAACAGACAAAACTGTGCAGAGATGTGACAACTATATTTTTTAATGAAGACCCAGGGACCTAGTCCTTTGTTGTTAACTGATCATTATAAAAAAAAATATAGTAGTCATTATTGGTATATTTTTATAGGATCCAGGATGAATTTCAAGGGTCCATTCACATATTTTCTGAACTAAGTGTGTTCTTGAAGTTGTTTCCGGAGAATCTACTGATACTTATTCACATTTATCAATCCCTCTTCATGTTTGCAGTCATCTATAAAAATTCACAAAGAAAAAATATATTTGGCATCACAAACATGATGGTGGGACTGCATTCGTGAAGGGTAGCTTCTTTGTTAATTGTGATCGTGGTGTCCTGACTACATTTGTGAAGGGTTAAATATGTCTAATTTAGGTGGGCCTTCATTTCAATCATAAAGGACTAATCATGAATGTATGAATCGATTTGGGTTGATCTTCACATTTGTGACCTGAGGTTCATGAATGCTATTTTGTTCCTGGTAGAATTTAAGTCTCTTTCTCGACCAAAACCCAATTTCACCATATTTCACCTTTGGGAACTCCGTTTAAGGCAATTTAATAGGAGTTCTGATATTTATTTGATGTTTAAGCTTTCTAATCTTGTCTTTATCATTTCCCTTTGATTTTTTAACAAATTCATCTTCACATTCTTGATTTAACGTGATGTTTGGGGGGTTTACTCGATAAAGTATGAAATAGTTTTTCTTTTGATTGAGGTTCAATTTCTACTCTATTTAACATTGGTTTTCAAATATAAACTCCTTTTATTAGGAGGAATATCATTCCTAAATGAAATTTTGATTTTACCCTTTTCATTTTCAAACTCATTTTTCAAATCTATTTTGGATCTGGAATAAAAAGAGTCAATATGGGTATCATTAGCTTTATTTTAAATTATAGATGTCATATTTGGATAGATTGATCGTGTTTGGTGTTGATTCAAGAGATTCAGGCTTCCAGATGAGGCTTTGGACAGTGTTTGGGATTGTGGATCTTTAATTAAAGAAAGTTGAGATGTACGTTGAAATTTTCTAAAGCTTTTATGTGTTTTATGCTTGATTGTTTTATTTTTTGTATCGCTTAGTATTGGGGGTACAACTTAGGTGAAATGGTGAGCATCTCCAAGGGTATCAAAGTCTTTGATGGATTGTAGTTAGATCATTTGTTTAATCAGTTAGTATTACTGCTTGTAAATATCCTTGAGTAGAATGTAGATAGATAACCTAGTGATCTTAAATAATTGATTATTGGATGCCTATTTTAGAGCTTGACTCTTGTTAATGGACTTTATTGTGATGATTGTGGTTTAGTGACTTTTTAGGAGAAAGTGATCATATCATCATTATTGATGGAATGATTGAGGTTTTAGAGGATACTTAGAGTATGGATAGACTTGCAATGGTTGATAAGACTTACTGAATAGAACAAGCTATGTTTGGGTAGTTTCATGATTAATTGCTCTTGGTATTGTGGTTTGTTTTATGTTGCGCATGTGGGGCTTATGCGAGCATTAATATAGACTTGGGTAATTATTTGTGATCATGTGTCTGAGTGGGGGCTTATAAGTGTATTAATTTTGTTTTGATTGGATATGTTATTAGGATGCCCAAGTGATGGCTTGACTTGATATTATAGGTTATGTTTTGTGCATTAAATGTCTTTTTTAATGTTGTGTCGCCCGAGTGGGGGCTTGACTTGATATTGTAGGCCTTATATTAACATTTAGTTTCATATTTATTATAGAGATATATCTGAGTGAGGGGTTGAAAATGAAAATATTGATGACTACATGACTATTTATTCTAGTGGTGACAAGTGAAAACTGATTTTTTGAATTATCGATACATTGCGTTGATTCTGAGCTTACTTATACATGTATTGAATAGATTTTGATCTTCATACTAATTGGTTCTAAGAATTACATCCTATATCACATATGCATATTCATGAGACATTGGTACCACTGAGACATTATGATTTTTGTAAGAAACTATGACACTTTATAAAATGTCTATACTGAGGGATGTGCCAGTAAGGTTGATTTGAGACATGAGATTGAGATTATATGAGTATATAAGTGGGGACCCCCTTCTCCACGAGTCCTGTATTGAGAGCTCTAAGTCTAAGTAGGTGTAAACAAAAAGTCATGTGATGTCCTTCAATCATGCATTAGAATCATCATATCACATTGCATAACATTTTCATAGTATGCTTTGATATTGTTGTTGAGTGCCTACTTTCCTAGTTGTGATTAAAACCTTGCTTCTCATATTGTGTTTTGAGCATTTATTTTACTATATTACATCATACTATTCTACTTCTTGGATGATTTAGGAGTTCAGAAATACATAAGACATAGGGTATGGCTATGTCTTGATTAGTGAGACATGTAGTGTCTCACCTAGTAGTATCATGACATAATCATACTTATACACTCACTACTTTATCACGAATTATTGATTAAATATGATAATTAACCCTGATGTACTATATTATTTAGTCTTCTTTATAAAAAATTTCCTATTCGTGTTGATCATAAAATAGTTAGTGTCTACTCACCTAGATTATGTGTCTATTCTGTCTATGAAAATGTTTCAACCATTGTGTTGGGTTACCCTATTATGATGATGTGGAGAATTTAACGGCTACATATTTTTTTTGAAATCTTGGGTAGTTGTGGTGGTGGTTTTTTCCATCGCTTTAGATTAGGATTGGTTACCGATGACGCTTGTTGAGTATACATTTTATACTCACCCTTGCTTGTTTTTTTTCTTTTTCTTATTTTTGTGTATCATGTGCAGTATTGGTTTGATTAGTAGATTATAGAGGGCATTTCTTTTGAGTTTACGTTACGGAGATTGGCTGACACTTCTCAAAGCTTAACTGAATCACTCTCTTGTTATGTTAAGCTTTATTCGCATTAAGATATCTTAGATTACTATTTTCATTCTATATTAGAGGCTTTTACTAGTGACAAACTAACCTGGGATATATCTTGATCTTTACTTCTTCTTTATATATATATATATATATATATGTATATGTATATATATATATATATATACATACATAAATATATAAATTTGGGTTTATTCTCTCTTCTTCTGCTTCTATAATACCATAATTGTGAACATGGGTTTATGTAGGTTTACCTACACCGAAGGGTGTAACAGGTGCCATCACGTGCCTATTTTTGGGTCGTGACACATTCACGATAAGAATATAAGCATGTAGAAGAGAAGAACACGAGAGGAGAATATCTAAATCTCCAAAATTGGTAAAAAGAAACAACCCGTAAAAGAGGAATGTCTTACCACTAGTCAAGTACTACCCTACTAGAATGAAAACAACTAAAGGGTAAGAAAACATAAAATATGGGGAAAAGTATAGAATGAAGGTTAGATAGAGAAACAAGTACTCACCTAAGTACCATCAACAATGAACATGAAAAACATTCATCAATGTATCTACCAATAATGAGTCAATTAGAGATCGAGAAAATAATGAAATAAACCATCAAAAGTAAAGGAAAATCAGAACATAGCTCACTTTCATAAACTCTTAGACGCTAATCACCTGAGTAGAGCACTACATTAAGAATACAAGAAGTGATAAAATTGGAGATTGTAGAACAAGAACTGTTCAGATCTACACTGAACAAGTGACAAGAAGACTATAGATAAATAAACACACATCATCTATAAAAGATCCACATAGAAAAATAAGTAAAAATCAAGAAAAATAAAGGTATGATCATACCTGGATGAAAAGAGGGAGGATTAAAGAAGCTTATAGAGAAAATAAAGTTAACCAAATGATAGATACATATGCTATATTCGTTTTCCTTTTTTTTATGTGGTTTGATCTAATTAGACTTATTTGTTTTGACTTTCAATAAATAAAAATATTTTTATTTTTTGAAAATATTTTGGTATCTAACTTGATATTTTACCCATAGTTGATTCTAAATAATTCCTACATATTTCTTTCGGCTAATTTTTCAATGACTAAATTTTGAAATTGTACGTTTCTTCCTTTATCTCCGATTTTGTGATTGTTTCTTTCCAGAGTGAACAACATCCACCACTCTCAAATTGTTGATCACCCTTAAACCATCAACCACCACCTACCATCTCTGGATACCTTTTCATCGGTGACCTCTGTCTCTGTCGATCTCATCTCTAGTGATCAGATCTTTATTAGTCTGTATCTCTTTCTTTTTTAGATCTTGATTCATTCGGTGATCTTATTTATTTTTCAAATCTTGATTCGTTGGGTCATCTTCTATTTTTTTAGATTTTTCTTTTTCTAGCGACCATCTCTCTCTCTATCCAGTTGGATTTTTCATCGGTGACCCCACCCCTCTTTCTCACAAAGTCGATCAAAAATCTCACTAGAAATAGTACCTTTGTATTTTTGTTGTACTTTTTTCCCTTTTCATTCTCTTTTGAATTAGGTGTCTATATACCAGCAACTAGATTGACACGCGACAACCCTGACAACAAGTTCTAGTGATCAATTTCATCATCAAATTATTGGAGCCCAATAACTCAACGACATTAGGTGAGCATTGCATTCATATCATATCAGATGCATTAACTCCTCTTATGTTTTATGTTTTTTGTTTAATGGTGACTAATATATCCTATTTCATCTATAACGGTATCTCTCTTATTGATTCCTCGTTGGTGATTATCTTGATTATTTTATCTATTTATCTATAGTGTTGTAGCAGTTAGTGGAGGCACACTTATCTTTTAGTGTTTCATATTTTAAGTGTCGTTATTATTTCATTCTAGTTTGTGTTGATTATTGATTCTTTCCTACGGATTTCTGTTTATCTTCCTTAGCATATAGTTGAAACAACTTCACACTTTATTACTGATTTCATTCATTACAAACCATTGTTTGTTTTTAAGCCTTGCCTATTTTTTAACCTTACCTATTTGTGCATCTTCTTATTTTTTTCTCTTATTGAGTAGTGGATTTGGTGGTTGAAGGTAGTCTAGGGTCATGTCATAGGTCGAGATTGGGATCGGTATTATTTGAGGTTAGGGTCTAGGTTAGGGTCATACTCAGGATTAATGGTGAAGAGTAGTAGGGTTAAGTGGAATAAGGGAGCCTATAGGTTAAGAGTTAGGCCTTTGAACATAGGAACTCTTTAACGTAAGTCCATATAGCTTATGAAGATTCTTAGAAAAAGAAGGATTAGTATAGCTTGTGTCCACGAGACCAAATGGGTAGGGTCTAAGGCAAGGGATATGGATGGGTATAAGTTATGGTACTCTGGTAGTGTGAAGTATAGGAATAGGGTGGGTACCTTAATAGATGTAGAGCTCAGGAGAGGTAGTAGAGGTTAAGTGGGTCAACGATAGGTTAATGTCGATTAAGTTAGTCATTGGTAAGTCTACGTGGAATGTTATTAGTTTCTATGGTTCGCAAGTGGGCTTGGATAAAGAGAAGAAGAAGAACTTTTAGGAGATTCTAGATGAGGCAGTAAGAAGCTCCAAGCACCAAGAAGCTTTTTGTAGGAGGTGATTTCACTAGGAATATCGGTTCATTATAGAGAGGCTATGATAATGTGCATGGAGTGTTCATTTTTAAGGAGATAAATGAAGGAGGAGCCTCACTTTTGATTTTACTAGGGCCTTTGGTTTGTGGTAGCAAATTTAAGCTTCCCGAATAAAAGTAAAAGGACCTTATTACTTTTCATAGTTTGGTGGCCAAGACTCAAATAGACTTTTTGCTTCTTAGCATGGGTGGTAGAGTGTTATGTAAATACTATAAGGTCATACCTAGCGAGAATCTTTTGACCCAACATAAGCTTCTAGTGATGGACATAGAAATCAAGAAGGGCAGAAAACGCTATGGAGGATCGACCAAATATTAAGTAAGGTAGCTTGACTTTGTCCAGTTCTTTGGAGATGGGAAAGATGTTGACGATTATGGTGGGTTGGGAGAGTAGAAGGACTATAGATAGTATATGGGAGACGACTTCTAGATGCATTAGAGAGACAGCTAGAGAAATATTAGGTGTCTCAAGAGGATGATCTGGAAAGCACCAAGGGGACTAGTGGTGGAACAATGAAGTTAAAAGAAAGGTGGAAACTGAAAATTTATCTTATGCAAAGTTGGTGGAGAGCAAGGATGACAAGGAGAAACAGACGCTAGGTAGGAGTATAAGTTAGATAGGAAAGAGTATAAGTTAGCGATTACAACAGCTAAGATAATAACTTTCAAGAGCTTCTATATGGATTTAATAGAAAAATACGGGAATACGAAGTCGTATAGGCTTGCCAAGTCTCGGGAGATGAGGGTGAATAACTTTGTCCAAGTAAATTGAATCAAGAGTGAGGATGGAAAAGTGTTGGTAAATAACTCCCTTACAAGGAAGTGGAAGTCTTATTTGTATAGACTTTTGAAAAATGAGGGGATTAAAGGTTTGGTGTTGGGTGACTTGGACCACTCAGAAAGATATTGGAACTATATTTATTATAGGTGTATTAAGGTGGAGGAGGTCAAGAGTTTTATTAGTCGAATGCATAGGGGTAGGGAGACTAGGCCAGGTAAGATTTTGATGGATTTTTGGAAGAGTATTGGCGGGGCAGGTATAGAGTGGCTGATAAGGTTGTTTAATATTATTTTTAGGATGGCGAAGATACTGAAAGATTGAAGATAGAGTACAATGATTTCTTTATATAAGAACAAAAAGGACATTCGCAATTGCAACAACCATAGGGTTATGAAGTTGTTGAGTCATACTATGAAGGTTTAGGAAAAAGTAATAAGTTGAAGCTGAGGAGGATCATGACTATTTTCGAGAATTAGTTTGCTATCATGCCAAATAGCTCGAATACTAAAGTCATTCATCTTATGTGGAGATTAATGGAATAGTATAGGGAGATGAATAAGGAGTTGCACATAGTGTTCATTGATCTTGAGAAGGTGAATGAAAAAGTCCTTAGGAAGGTTCTATAAAGGTGCTTGAAGGTTAGAGGAGTGTCTTTGGCATACACTAGATTGATTCAGGACATATAAGATGGAGAAAAGACTCATGTAAGGACAGTATAGGAGATTCATAGTATTTTTTATTCTGAATGGGTTACACCAGAGTTTAACTCTTAGTCCATTTTTATTCACCTTGGTGATGGATGTATTGACACGATATATTAAAGGGGAGGTGTCTTGGTATATGTAATTTTTTATGATGCAATGCTTATTGACGAGATCTGGGAAGGAGTTAATGATAAGTTGGAGGTTTGGAGACAAACCCTAGAGTATAAATGGCTTTAGATTGATCATGTAACTTTAGTGATTTGACACATGAGGATGAGGTAGTAGTGGAGCTGGTTTCTCAGGACATTCGGAAGAAAGATAGTTTCAAGTATATTGGGTGTATAATTTAGGAGAATAGAGAGATTGGTGAGGATGTCATTTACCGTATTGGTGCAAGGTGGTTGTAATGGAGGATCACTTTGGGAGTCTTATATGATAAAAATGTGCCTCCTAAGATTAAAGGTAAGTTCTACAACGTGGCAATCTGACCAGTTATATTGTATTGAGCAATGTGTTGGCCAGTTAAGAACTCTCATATTCAAAAGTTGAATATGGTGGCGATGAGGATGTTGATATAGATGTACGGACAGGAGGGATAGGGGTATAAATGAGGTTATTCGAGAGAAGGTGGGAGTGGATTTAATGGAAGATAAGATGTGGGAAGTGAGGTTGATATGGTTTAGGTATGTGATGAGGTGGTGTATGGATGTCCTAATACAGAGGTGTGAGAGGCTCGCTATAGATGGCTTCAAACGGGGTAAAGGTAGGTCGAGTAAATATTGAAGTAAAGTAATTAGGTATAACATGGAGCAGCTAAAACTTATAGAGCACATGAACCTTGATAGAACGGTGTGGAGGATATGAATTAGGGCAGAGGGTTAGTAGGTAGGAGTGTGTCCTTACTAGTAGGGAGGAGTGTTTTGTTTGTCGATGTACCTTTACTAATAGTGGTATGTATGTGTCTCGTAGTTTGTTGTTCGTAACATTTTGGTGAAGTTTGTGATTTTGAATAGATAATTTATAGAATTACTCTATGGGTATCTTGTGTCTCTTATTATCCAGTGGTGTTTTACACCATTTTGTTGTTTATTTTTATATTTTTTTCTTGTTATGTTGCTATTTTTTTTAGCAAGGGATGTATCAGAAATAGCATCTCTACTTCATCTGAGGTAGTGGTATGGACTGGTAAACTTTATCCTCTCCAGACCCCATTTTGTGGGAATACACTGGATATGTTATTGATGTTGTTAATGAATTTGGTATCTAACTTCATGATCTAATCCTTTTAAAGAATAAAATAAAAGACTATCCATAATAAGATTATGTTATTATTATCCATTCAAAATATTAAATTCAGTTTCTTACTTTAAGTTAAGCATGATACAATTTTAGAAAAAATTATAGTTTGAGATCTAGCTATAAGATATAAAAATAAAAGTTCTTATGGAAGAAAAATAAATACTAGCCATAATATACTATATTATAATTGATGGTAGTTATAAACTTCTTACTTAAGTCAAGTTTGGTACAATCTTACAAAGTTAATAAGTTTGAGATTTATTCAAGAATCAGAGTCTCATTTTTATTTTCTTTCTATGACAAGGTCTTTCAATTATAACAAATACAAAGGTAAAGAATAGATAAACTAAAGAATAGCGCAAACTAATATGCTACTTAATATGCCTTTTTTATGGTTCAGTAATGTCCTAAGGCACAAAGAATAATTTAATGTTTTTACACAAATTAGTTAGAACTTAAAATGCTTTTCATAGAGTTCAAATGTTGAACAAACATCATAATTTATTTCTTATTGCTTTGATGGAACCTTTTCAAGATTCTACACATATCCAAAGGTTTAAGAGAAGACTGGGATGAAATATGTCAATTATAATCAGAACCGACAGATATGGGTGTTTATTAAAGAGTGCATTCAGATTGGGGTGATTTGTGATACTGATCAACAGTTGACTTTGCATTTTACTTTGGAAGATGGTAAACAGATAATGTCTACTATGGTGTATGCCAAATGTTCTGCTTTAGAGAGGATGAGTTTGTGGGATGGTTTATACTCTCTTGGTAGTAATATTTCTTTGCCTTGGTTGGTGGGAGGAGACTTTAATGTTATCATGAGTGAAGAAGAAAAAATTGGAGGTTTGCCTGTTTATCCTCAAGAGGTTGAAGATTTTGCATTCTGTATTAATTTCTGTAAGCTTTTTGATATTTCTTTCTCTGGAAGCCCTTTTACTTGGTGGAATGGTAGGGAAGATGAAGATTGCATTTTAAAAAGGATAGACATAATAGTCACTAATCATACTTTGTTGGATTTGTTTAATAATTGTTGAAATACAGCACCTGGACAGAACAGGGTCTGATCAAGCTCCTTTATTACTCTCTTGTGGTGGTGATGCTCGAAATTTCATAAAACCCTTCAGATTTTTGAAATTCTGGACAAAAAGAGATGATTTTAAAGAGGTGGTTAGAGAAAGTTGGGTTGCTGAAGGATTTAGCGATTGCTTTTGCAGGCTGAAGAAAAAGATGAAGAAGACTAAAAATGCATTAACTAAGTAGAGCAGAGAAAAAATTAGGGATGTGTTTAAACAGATGATTATAAGGGAAGAAATTATGAGAATTAAGGAGGCATTGTTTGAAGAATTTCCCTCAGTTGTCAATAGAATTATCTTACAAAAAGCTCAGGCCAAATTAAAGAAGTATGTCCACTATAAAGAGGAATTCTAGAGGTAGAAGTCTAATATTCAATGATTCTCTGAAGGAATAGAAACACTAAGTTCTTTCACTGTTTAGTAAAAGGAAGAAGGAAAAGAATGCAATTGAAAAGAATAAGGAAGATGTATGGCTCTTGAACTGAAGGAGGTGACCAAATTGCAAGTGAGGCAGTGTTATTTTTTCAGAATCAAATCTCCAGAAAATCCATTTCTGGTCAGGGCTCATTATTACAAAATATTTCTCCCTATGTCACTGATGAGGAAAATACTAGGCTTAATGTTATTCCCAATGAAGATGAGATTAGAAAAATTGTCTTTGAGCTAAACGGTCAGAGTTCATGCAGTCCTGATGGCTTCACTGGTCATTTTTATCAAGTTTGTTGGGATATAGTGGGTGGAGATATTATAGAAGTTGTTCATTCTTTTTTTGGTGGATCTGCCCTGCCTAAATCTATTACTCATACTAACTTGGTCTTATTGCCTAAAAAAATGCCATTCAGACATTTTCAGACTTAAGACCAATTAGTTTAAGTAATTTTTTAAACAGGTTATCTCAAGGATTATTCATGATAGAATGGAAATCTTATGCCTAATCTTATTTCTCCTCACCATTCAGGTTCTGTGAAGGGAAGAAGCATTACAAAAAATATATTATTAGCTCAGGAGATTATTTCAGACATTTGGAAGAGAGGAAGTCTTTCTAATGTGGTTATTAAGCTTGATATGGATAAAGATTATGATAGAGTGGATTGGGACTTCTTAATTGCAGTATTATACAAAATGGGTTTCAATAGACTTTTTGTGGATAAAATCTAGAGGCTACATGCTAACAATTGGTATTCTATTCTTATTAATGGACAGACTCATGGCTTTTTTCTTTCCACTAGAGGTGTTAAAAAAGGAGACCCTCTTTCTCCTTTTCTTTTCATTTTGTCAGCAGAAGTTCTCTCTAGAGCTCTTAATCAGCTATTTTATAACAAGGATTTTGAGATCTTTGGCATGCCCAAATGAAGTGACAATTTGAATCACTTAGCATATGCAGATGACACCAGTATTTTTGTCTTAGCAGAAGTAAAATCTTTTAAATTGATTATGGAGGTGCTAGAGAAGTATGAACTGCAGTCAGGGCAGAAGATTAATAAGGAAAAAAGTCTATTTTACATGCATAACAAGGCTTCTAATGAAGCTACTCGGCAGGTTAAAGTAGTCATTGGTTTTTAGAGGGGTAAATTTACCTTGATGTATTTAGAGTGTCCTATTAGTCATGAAAAGAAGAAGAAATAGCACTTTGTTTAATTGACGAAAAAGGTGCAGAATAATCTGAATATATGGAAAGGTAAACTCTTATCCTTTGGGGGTAAGTCTTTCCTAATTAATCATGTTTTACAAAGTATCCCTATTTATGTTTGTCTACTATTATTCCTCCTAAGTGTGTTATCAATGATCTCCATAGAATATTAACTAAATTCTTATAGAATTTTAAAGAGAAAGGAAGAGCAAAACACTGGGTTGCTTGGTCAGATATTTGCTTGCCTAAGTGTGAGGGTGGATTGGGATTCAGTTTTTTATTTGATGTATCAAAGGCCTTGTTTACTAAGTTATGGTGGAACTTTAGGACCAAAAGATCTTTGTGGGCTAACTTTTGTGGATTAAATATTGTAAAATACATAGACCCCAGGTAGTAGAATAGAGGGGGGGTCGTAATGCTGGAAACACATATTGTTGGCTAGAGATAGCATTGATCAGGAGATTTGGTGGGAAATGATATGTGGTCATTCTAATATTTGGTGGGATAATTGGACTCAATTGGGTGCTCTGTATTACTATCTTCCTGTTAGTCATAACATTAATGGAAATTTTGATGAGGTAAATCAGTTAATGAATCATGGGGACTGGAATTATGAGTTGATTATAGAATTGTTTGAATGACAATGTTAGAAACCAAATGAAAAAAGTGATTGGAAAGATTCACAACAGTGAGGGATGGGATAAACCATGATGGATGCTTACAAATTTTGGCAAGTTCTCTGTACAAAGTGCATGGGATTTACTAAGGCATACCAGTACACCTCTGGAGATGATTATGCATATTTGGGAAAAAGAAATTCCTTTCAAAATTTCTTTTCTAATGTGGAGGATATGGTGGGCTAGAATTCCTATTGGAGAGGTACTAGTCAAGATGAAAATAGCTTAAGTGGTTACCTATTGTTTCTGTAACAATAATATTTCAGAAACTTTTGACTATTTGTTTATTTCATGTCCAGTGGCAAATAGTTTGTGGAGAATGTTTTTGGGGGCTACAGGAATAGCTGGTCCATTTATTCAATTTAAAGATACTATGGTGAGATGGTGGAATGCAGATTGTGGAGCAAAATTAAAGCCTTTGTACAAAGCTGTAGTAGCTTTTATAATTTGCAATTGTGGAAGACATGAAACAAAATTAGAAATGGAGGAAAGATGTCAAGAAATGCTATGGTGTCTGAGATCAATAGAAATATTTGGATGATGGCTAAAAGCATATATCCTTGGTTTCAGGACATTCCAGATATATGGACAATGATGGTGGAATTTTTTTAGGAGTAATGTCCTCTCATATATAGCACTATGATTAAATGAGAGAATCCAAAAAGGGGATATAAATGTAATTGCAATGGGAGTAGTAAAGGAAATCCAGTGTAACAACCCGAGACTACCCCTAGTCATTACACGGTGCTTACGGTCCCGAGAGACCACAAGCTAACCCATGAGCTGGTACCTGCTGTGAGCACTGAATAACATGATCATAAATGTGGAAGAATAATGACATGTCATAAGATTTTAATAACTGAATTTAAAATTGAAATATGAGTCTATAGAAACAACTGATTGAATTTGATAAAATAAAGATAAACTGGATCACTAAATGTAATATCTGAATACTGAATAACTGACTCAAATATCTGAAAAACCTCTATAACTGACTGACTGAATATGAGTTGATGGGATAGGCCCCAACTAACTCCAACTAACTACTAACTGAGACATGAAATAAACTAAGCCTATCCTCAAAGTATAAGGACTCACACTGCTACTACTGAGAATTTGATGAGTCGACTCACGAACCGAGAACTGGGCATCAGAACCTATGATATAATAAATCATAGCGCAAAAGAAAATGTATGCGATTAATATTTTAAATGTACTGATATGCTAAATAAAGTAGGATGATATGCATGGTTTTATGAATAGAACTAATGTTTAACTGGATATTCATGTAAAGCATGGAGTACTGAGTAGAGAACATGGAATCTGTAGATAGTGATAATGTATGGAAATCTATAAATACTAAGGATGCATGACCAAGCATATAACATAACTGAGTAAAGTCTGTAAACTGAAATACTAAGATAACTAAAATCTGTATGCTTCGGTCAAGCAACACTAAGACTGAATAATTGAACTGGGACTATAACTGGGACCTTATCTGAGACTGTGGGAGGTATTATCTAACCAAAATTCCCTAATTTGAGATAATCGGGGTCCAACCTGTAACCCTATCTAGAAGCATGTTAAGACCATGCCATGGGTACTAAAATAGGTGTGTGGATCCACTAAACTGATATAATGTCCAAAGGACTAAGGGTGTCAATCCTGAACTGACGAGTGACCCCTGCGATATAGTCAAGTCTAATCTTATAGGTGACTACTCATATCCTACACTGGCTACGTAGTTCTAGAGTATAGGTACTACTACTAACGACTCTGCCTATTTTACTGAGAAGTCGCTATCTCTACACTCGCTCGGTGCTAAATCCTACTCCCAACTTAATTAGCACCATATTCCCTGTGGGATTCGACCCCAACCTAATTGGGTTATATATTTGACAATAACTGTTTACTCTCTCATAAGAGAGGCATAATTTGGGCGTATCAAATTTTGGCGTCGTTGCCAGGGAATACGGTTTTCAATTGAGTTTATGTGTATTAATTGACTGTTAGTCAAGTTTCCTTATTTTACATTATTTGTTTTTTTTGTTCAATACAGGTTCATTGTTGTTTATGCCATGAACCATAAGTTCAAGAGAACCGTTATTACCCTCCAATCCTGAACCGCATCTCATTGAAAGAATGGCTAACCAACAGGAAGCTGAAAGATTAGCTACTTTGGCTAATGCTCAATTAAATCAACAAAATCCAGATAACCCAGGTCGAGTACCTAATCTAGATGAAGAGGACCTGGGAGATGATGATTTAATTGACCCAACTAATAGGAGGCATGCAGCAGAGGTAGTTGCACCTGTAAATCAAAATCATCCATTCAGAGAAAGAATAGACCGCCAAGCTGCGCAGTTTGACGTTGACAATAATGAAGATGATTTAGATGAAACTATATCTACAGGGGCAATCATTCTACCACCACTATATCCTGGGGTAAAATTCAACATCACCAGTACTATGATCCAACTACTGAATCTGAAAGGACTCTTTGGTGGATTACCTGGTGATGATCCAAATCTATAGTTGGAGAATTTCATCAGTATTTGTAAGTCATTTGATAATCCTGGAGTGGGACAAAATGCTATTCATTTAAGATTTTTCCCATTGTCTCTGTCTGGAGAGGTAACTATGTGGTTGAATGAGCTGACTCCTGATTCTATAACAAACTAGAGGTAATTGAAAGGATCTTTCCTAGAAAGGTTCTTTCCGCCCTCCAGAATGTTACAGTTGAGGGATGAGATCAGCAACTTTAGGCAATTGTCTAATGAAGCTTTACATGAGACTTGGGCGAGGTTTAAAAAGAAGTTGACTCAATGCCCAAACCATAAGACGAATGATAAACACTTGATGGAAATATTCTACAGAGCTTTGAACTCTCTTAAAAAGCCAATAATGGATAATACTGCAGGAGGAGCTTTTATGGAGCTTACTTTTACTGAGGCTGCGGATATGTTTGAAAGGATGACTAAAACAAGTAGAGATTGGCATACCAGAGATTCTGTGGTAGCAAGCAATACTGGGTCTAGTGTAATATCAGTAGAGCAGCGTAGGAGAGAAGAGGAGCGTGATCAGGATATGGCTCACATGAAAACCCAAATGAATCTGCTCATGAAACATTTTCTATCAAAGAATGTAGAAAAGGTAAAAGTTGTGGGGTCCCATGATAAGGGAGTTGAATCAAACACCGAGGAAGAGGCTAACTACTTGCACAACCAGGGGGTTTCTGGATCGGTGGTCAAGGAAACCATGGTTGGAACCATCAAGGAGATTGGAAGAATAAAATTGACAGGAGTGGACTGTATGTACCTCCTGGAAGCCATGATAATGCTGCCACCAAAAATGTCTATGGAGGACATGATGGAGAAACTATTAAAGGGTGTCGAGACCACCAATTCTGGGGTGACTACTATGAAGAGTGACATATCTTTCACGAGTTAACTAGTAAATTTGCACTCAATTGCTATTAAACAACTGAAGTAGCAGATGAGCCAATTATCCACAATATTCAACTAAAGACAGAATGGGACTCTACCAAGTGATACAGTTAAAAATTTGAAGAATGATGGATCGTGTATGGCCATTACAACTAGGAATGGTAAAATGTTATCTAGTCCAGCATTGGGAGCATCCTCCCATACTGATGCAGTTGAAATGGATTGGGAGATGGTTGATGAATCTTCAATGGTGCCTGTGGAGTTGGGAAGTTTTAAAAAGAAGAGTGCGGAAGTGAAACAACCACCTAAGTCGAAGCATGTTAGTGATGTGGAGTAAGATATAAAAAAGGAGGTAAAAGTTTCTCCAACTAAAATCCCAAGGTCACCACCCCCATTTCCATAATGATTAAAGAAGAAATAAGATGATGGAAAGTTTAGCAAATTAATGGCTATGTTGAAGCTATTGACAGTGAATGTGCCCTTAGTTGAAGCACTGGAACAGATGCCCAGATATGCTAGGTTTATAAAAGACCTGTTGACGAAGAAATTGACTGTGAGCTATGAAACGGTAGACAATCTTCATCATTATAGTGCTATTGCTACAAGATCTATTGTCCAGAAGAAATCTGATCCGGGAGCATTTAGTGTTCCATGTACGATTGGATTACTAAAGTTTGAAAAGGCCCTTTATGATCTCGGGGCAAGTATAAATCTTATGCCATTGACGGTTTTTAAGAAATTGGGTTTGGGAGATCCTATGCCCACCAATATGCGGCTTCTAATGGTGGATAGATCGGTAAAAAGGCCAATTTGGATTCTACATAATGTACTTATAAAAGTTACAGATTTTATATTTTCTACCGACTTGTAATTCTTCATTACAAAGTGGACTTTGAAGTACCCCTAATTTTGGGTAGGCGATTCTTAGTAACGGGGAGAGTGTTAGTTGACATGGAGCTGAATGAGCTAAAATTTAGGCTCAACAAGAAAGAAGTTAGTTTTGAAGTATATCGATCTATGAAACAACAAAAGGAGATGAGTGTCTTCTCGATTATTGATGTATTCTACGAAGATGAGCGAGATGTACCAATTAAGTATAGGTCTATTGTGGAGACCATAGTTGGTTTGGTTGAACTTGCAAGCAAGGATGTGAGTGACTTCAAATTGGTAGGACTAGGAATAAATCATTGTCTTGATCCAACAAATGAGGTACAAATGGCATCATCGATGTATCTTGATGAAGTTTGAGTAGTCAAGATAATCGAGTCATGCCGCGACGTTAAATCAGGCACTACATGGGAGGCAACCCATGATTTTATTTTTATTTTATCATGTTAAACAAAAATACAAAAATAAGAGTCGAGCCACGACCGAAACTACGGCACTTGGTGGGAGGCAACCCATCCTTCTAATCATTTTTGTTGTTTTTGATTATGTGTAGGTACATGAAGTACTAAGGAGGTGATTAGTACCAAATTTGGTTTGGAATTGAGCCATGTCAACGGTGGTAAGTTTAGGAATTATGGGAACATTACAGGTAAGTTGGAGTGGTCAAATTTGCAAGGGTCAAGTATAATTCGTGTTAGAGTCGCGCCCCGAATTATGTTAATCTGACCTAAAAAGTTTTGCGGTGCAACTTTATTTTGTGACTTTCAATGAGGTCTGTAGTGGTAGGGTAGGGATTGGGCTGATAGGCCCGATCCCAAAGCCCACCACTGACCTCGATGGGGGTGCGGGGGTGAAGCCCCCATGGTATGGACCTTTCTCAATGCCTCATATGGATAATGGGGTTCATGGAGTCCAAGTTTAAATGTTCTATCGGGTGTGAGGCTCCTAAGTTGCATAGGCCATAGCAAGGGCATCGCCAAGACATAGTCTAAGCCTACTTCATAAGGTATGCTTTACCTTGTGCGGTGCCTACCTCAAGCTAGGCGATCATCTGCGCGGATCACACATACCTTTAGGCGATCAGGTGTGCGGTGCCTACCCTATCGCTAACACCTACTGCCTCACTTATGCGATAATAAGAGTGGCACCTAACTCACCTTGTGCGGAAGCTTGTGCGATGCACACTTGAGGTTGTGCGATTACTTATGCGCTGCCTAGACCAACGCACATACTTACTATTTTGGTTGAGCGATGGCATGTGTGACGCACACTTATTGATATGCAATAACATATGCATCGCATACCCTTCCAATTTTAACATGAATCCAACTTTAATTTGGGTCAACCCGACCCAGATTTTCATTCTTTAAATAGACTTCACACCCTAAATCCCCAAATTCATCCTTATTTCACCCTTAAGTCGTACAATATTGAGCTCTCACTATTCTCTTTGTCCTTCACTAATCTTCCATCTTCAAGGTAAATTTTACTTTCTTAATCCTTAGTTATTGTGACTCTATGTTATAGTTAATTGATTTCTTAAGGATTACGAATTAAGTTCTTGACATGGCGATGGTTGTGAAAGTGATGGTGTTTTGTATATTTTGATATGGTTGAAAGTGTAGAGCATGATTTTGTTCAAATAGTGCTTTAGTGAAATAGAATTGGGGGAATTGAAGTGAGTGAATTGTATTGTGACTAATGTTGATGCACCATGTCAAAGTGTATGTCGGTGAAGTCTGAGTACCCGACAATAACACTTAATTGGTTGATACTAACAAATTAAGTGTGGGGTGGTGACTTCATCACCCTCATCTTAATTATAATTAGTTTCATTATATGTGGCTGACGTGGAAGATATGATGAACACAGGAACAATGGCTTTGATGATGATCTAAATGCAGGTGGCATGACTCCTAATGTAGATAAGGAGTACTACTATCCAGGTTCTTTATCTTGTGATTTGCACTGGGGACAGTTCTTAGACTAAGTGTGGGGTGGCTGGTTACTTAGCTACTTGTTTTGTAAGAAAATAGTACCTTCTCATTAGCATTCTTCTATGATAGGATTAGTTATTTTGTTTATTTTGTTTCTTGTTAGATGTTTATTCTATTTAGTCATAATTAGGTGTTTTTCTCGATAATGGATTGATGACGGCCGTCTTAAGAGAAAATTAGTCATTTAATTGCATGTAACTGTTCTTGTGGATCACATGACATTATAACATAAGTATGTGATGGAATATTACGTTTGAAACACCTAGGATCTAGTTGTGACTCTTGTTGTGATTGTTGGTTTTATTTGAATTCATGTAATTATTGGGTCGAGAATCTATAATGCTCCTAATTGAGTTGACCATGTGACATGAGTTTGTAAGACTGTTGTATATTCCTTATTGCAACTAATTCTAGAATTTTCCTGGTGTGTGTACAAAGTGAAATAAAGATTGTGAGTTTAGGAGATGATTTAGGCATTTCTTTGATAGCCATTGTTCATACCTTCTTTTGACCTACCTTTGTACATTATCTTATCTAGCCCCATTGAGTCGTTAGCTTATTTTTTTTGTTAGCCTAACATGTAGCCTAATCCATTCTTTAATAGACCATAATTTGATCCAAAAGCTCCTAAGAGCTTTAATGAAAAATCAATATGAGTTAGGAGTTTGACAATAAGAGGAAAAAGGTGAAATTGATGCCCCAAAGTCTAGTTATTGAAGTGTGAAATTGATGTCGTTGGGAGTAGTGAAAATTGTTGAAAAAGTTCCAAAATTTATCCCGAACATATTACAATGAACCTTTTTTGGCACAGGTCTTTCTTGGACATTGTGAACCTCAACTAAGACAAATCGCTTAAGTTGAGGGTGGCTATCATAGGGGTGCATAACGTGAAAGGGGATGAAAAAAAATAATATTTACAAGAGTTGCATACTCCCACCATAGTGTTATTAGTTAAGTTTAATGAGATGAGGTGAAAATAAAAGATTTAGGTAGCTGAGAGTGGTGTAAATTAGTTGTTAGAAATTGGTCTTAGTTGCATAATGTCGTGTATTTAGCGTTTAGGGAAGATAGTCACTATTTCTGGCCAAAATAGTTCCTAACCATCCTTACAACCTGTAAAAGACCTATTTGATCCTAATCTTAGCATTCTGATATTAGTGGAGTATTACACTAAGGGCAAGCATATGGTCATCAGTTGTAATTTGAGAATTCTTTGTGAGAGTGAGTGCAACTTGATTCTTGTACCCATTTTGTTAGAAATTGCATGATTGTGAGTGATTATGGGTAACTTTCTTGTTGTGAGGGAACATGGTTGATGAAGGTTGGGTAATTTATATGATTTATTTGCTTAAATGGTATCCATGAAATTGCCAACTTAATGAGTCTATTCTTGGGGGTAGGTTGTCTCTAGTAATGATCCCTGAATCTACTTCTTGTTCATAATTGTTATGTGAGCCTATTTGAGCATCTTGTCTTTATCTGTGGGTGCTAAGGCTTGTGTAGTATGCATAAATAGATATGTTGTTTGAGGACGAACAAAGCTTTAAGTGTGGGGTGGTGATCTTGGATGTATTTATACGCCTAAGCACCATAACTTATCCATATTTTAGCTAAGCTTAGAGAACAGAGTGCCTAGTTTCTTATGTTTTTACTCTACTTTAATGTAATTGAGCTAACCAATGTGATTAGCATGATTTAAGGTATTAATGAGGTAGATGAAGACATAATGGGACAATGGAATGCGGATGACATATGACACAAGAGAGAGTAGCGGTCTGGACCAAATGTGGCACCTAGAAACTATGTCCAAGACTAATTTGTCATTTATTATTAGTTCAGGTACTTAGAAGGCAATTATGAGAGAGGAGATTATTAAAAGACTTAATGCTGAATTTTTATTCATTATTCATTATTATGTATTATTTTTGGGAGAGGAGAAAGGCGTCTTTGCTTAAGGAGAGAGAGAGAAACATTTTCTCTCTTGTTTTCACTATTCGCACACCAAGATCATCTTCTAGTTTTGGGTATGATGAATATTTCTATTGCGATTTTTGTTTTACCCATGAGTAGCTAAGTTTATTAGTTAGGGTTATGGAAACCTTGTAGCATACAATCTATTACTTTGGGTTTTGAATTCATTATGCATTAATTTGTTTACATCATACTCTCTTCGCTTATCTTGAATTCTCATGGTTGCAAACATAGAGGATATGCCTTAAAACACAACTTGTTCGAAAGAAATGTTGATGTTTGGAAAAGAGAGTAGTGACAAGAAAATAGGATTCCCAACCCCTATTTCATATGTTAATACCTTAACAGGATTAACTACTTGAAGATTTCGTATTGTTTTTGGTAAACGTTTTTTATTCGAGAGAACTAAAGTGAATTAGTCCTTGATGGTTAAGAACCACTAGGATTATGTTATTAAATATAATAAGTTTCTATGTAAGAACGATGCATGTATGAATTCATAAAGCCCATAGTTATAAAGTATTGAAAACTACAAGGTGGACATAACCCTAGCTTACTATTTCTCTGAATTTGAATACTACTACACGTATATCATCTTGTTAAATTGAAACCATTAATTTGTGAACTGAATCAAATCCCCCCTATTTATTTTACGGAAACAAATGATTAAAAGTCAACTAATCTATATACAACTTAATTAGCACCATAATTCCTGTGGGATTCAACCCCAACCTAGTTGGGTTATATATTTGACAACGACCGCTTACTCTCTCGTAAAAGAGGTGTAATTTGGGCGTATCAGTCATCCCAACTACCCTTGAAGTCAAGAACGTATGCTCTTAGCATATCATCAAGAGTCTAAATGGTCCTTTCTGCTTGACCGTCTGTCTGAGGGTGGAAGGCTACACTGAGGTGAACTTGGGTACCCAGACCCTTTTAGAATTCTTTCCAAAAATAAGAGGTAAACTGGGTACCTCTGTCTAAGATGATAGATAAGGGAACACAGTGCAACCTAACTAACTCTCTGAGATAGAGATTGGCATATTCGTCGGCTGAGTAAGAGATATGGACTGGTAAGAAATGAGCTGATTTGGTCATCCTGTCTACAATAACTCAAATAGAGTCATGCTGAAGACGGGTACGAGGCAAACTTGTCACAAAGTCCATGTTCACTTCCTCCCATTTCCACATGGGAATACTGAACTCCTACATTGACCCATTAGGCTCCTGGTACTCAATCTTAACTTGCTGGCATGTAGAGCCCTTAGCTACAAACTCTGAAATATCTCTCTTCATCCCACTCAACCAATAGATCTCCCGTAAATTGCGGTACATCTTAGTGGCCCCTGGATGAATAGAATAATGCGCACCATGCGCTTCTGCAAGAATTTGTTGCCTCAACTCAGATACACTAGGCATACACAATCTACCCTGACAACGCAAAACACTATCTCCTTCTTGGGAGAAATCCTCCATTTTCTAATCTCTGACTAATTTTTTCAACTTAACTAGATTGGGATCTCTATTCTATTTTTCCTTCACCTCAGAAACTAGAGATTACTCTAAGCTACTCTTCACCCATACACTACCTTCTGCTGAGTCGAGTAAACTGACACCTATTCGGGAAAGATGATGAACTTCCTAATCTAACTTCTTCTTACCATCCTCAACATGATCTACACTACCCATAGACATTCTACTGGGAGCATCAGCCGCTACATTATCCTTGCCCAGATGATACAGAACACTCATGTCATAATCCTTCAATAACTCTAACCATCTTCTTTGACGCAAATTCAAATCTTTCTGAGAGAACACATACTGAAGGCTTTTATGATCTGTGAACACATCCACATGCACCCCATACAAGTAATGCCTCCAAATCTTTCAAACAAACACTACAGCTGCTAGCTCAAGATCATGAGTCGGATAATTCTTCTCATGAGGCTTAAGCTATCTGGAGGCATAAGCTATGACCTTACCTCTCTTCATGAGGACATAACCCAAACCTACTTTGGATGCATCACAGTACATGATAAAACTATCTGAACCGTCTGGTAGAGTCAAGACTGGGGCTGAGGTGAGTCGATTCATCACCTCCTGAATACTCTTCTCGCATAAATATGACCACTAAAACTTAACTTTCTTCTGAGTCAATCTGGACATGGGAGATGCAATAGACGAAAACCCTTCAACAAACCGATGATAATAGCTGGCTAAACCCAAGAAACTCCTGATATCTGATGGAGAGATGGGTGTAGGCCAGTTTCTCACCGTTTTGGTCTTTTAAGGATCGACTCTAATGCCATCACCGAAAATAATATGGCCAAGAAAAGCTACTGATCTTAGCCATAATTTACACTTACTGAAATAAGCGAACAACTGATGGACTCTAAGAGTCTGAAGCACTATGCTGAGATGGTCTGCATGATCTCTTTCGCTACGAGAATAGACAAGAATTTTATCAATGAAGACTATGATAAACATGTCCAAGTACTACTTGAACACTCGGTTCATCAAGTCCATGAAGGCTGCTGGGGCATTTGTAAGACCAAAGGACATGACTAGAAATTCGAAGTGACCATACCGAGTTTGGAAAGCAATTTTTGGAATGTCACGTTCTCTGACTCTAAGATGATGATAGCCTGATTTGAGGTTCATCTTGGAAAAGTAACTGGCACCCTGAAGTTGGTCAAACAAGTCATCGATTCTAGGAAGTGGATATTTATTCTTGACTATGACCTTGTTTACCTGACGGTAGTATATGTACATTCTGAGAGAACCATCTTTCTTACGCACGAATAGAATAGGTGCGCCTTATGAGGAGATGTTGGGTCTGATGAATCCCTTATCTAAGAGATCCTTCAACTATTCTTTCAATTCTTTAAGTTCAACTGGAGCCATTCTACATGGTGGAATATATATAGGCTGAGTATCTAGGAGAAGGTCTATTCCAAAGTCGATTTCCCTTTCGGGAGGAACTCTGAAAAGATCTTCAGGAAAAATATTTGAGAATTTATTTACTACTGGGACTAACTCAAGAGTGGGGGTTTCTGAATTAGAGTCTTTGACTCGTACAAGATGGTATACACACCCCTTAGATATCATCTTTCTGTCTCTAAGGTAAGAAATCAACTGACCCCAAAGAGCTATAGTACTACCCCTTCATTCAAGAACTGGTTCATTTGGAAACTTAAAATGAACTATTCTATTTCTATAATCAACTGAGGCATAGCATGAGTGGAGCCAATCCATGCCAAAAATGACATTAAAAACTGTCATCTCTAACTTCACGAGATCAACTGAAGTAAATTTTTTAGCTATTGTGATCGGACAGTTCCTATATACCTATCTGGCCACAATGGAAATGCCTACTAGGGTAGACACTGAAAAGGGCGCTACTAGATTTTTGGGACTGACTCCAAAAGTGACGGCTATATATAGAGTTACAAAAGTAAGAGAATCTCCAGGTTCTAGTAAATCATAAACATGTAAGTGAAAGACCTGCAACGTACAAGTAACTACATCAGGAGAATTTTCCTGATCTTGGCAGGACTAAAGAGAATATAACCTATTCGGACACTAACTATTGGTAGCACCGGAAGCGGCGCCTTGCTGAGTTGGACGACCGAATAAAACTGACGACTGATGGGACTGGCACTTTTGGTGCACATCTCTACCCTTCTGAGCAACTACCCGACACTCCTGAATCCAATGACCTGGTTTGCCATACCTGAAGCACACATCACAACCCGCTTTACACTCACCCTGATAGTGTATGCTATATTTCTGACATAGAGGATTTGTACGAGCACTGCTAACACTGAATTGGGACTTAGAGCCTAGTGCCATATCCCTATTGTCATTTCTAAATTTGGGTATTGGGGTAATAGCTGAAGATGGTACTGGGGCTAAAGACCTCTGCTAAAACTGAGAACGGTTACCACCTTCTAACTTTGGCTTCTTGAAATTAAAACTACCCATCCTAGCTTTTTTGTTTCCTCTCTTCCTCTCCTTAATCTTTTGCTCCTCAATCTGTTGAGCATGGACCATCAGTCTAGACAAGTCCATCTCACTAATCAGCATTGCAGTCCTACACTCATTGACAACACTATTAAACATGCCAAACACAAACTTACTCATCTTGAACCTACTATCATCCACCACGTGAGGAGCATATCTAGGTAATTGAGTGAACTTAAGAGAATACTCCCTCGTACCCATGCTGCCTTGACTCAAATTAATAAATTCTAACACCTTGGCCTCTCTCAACTCTAATGGAAAGAATCTATCCAAGAAACCCATGGAAAACTCTTCCCATTCTATAGGCCTTACATCAACACCTCTATCAACTTTCCACTGCTTAAACCAAGTATGGGATATATCCTGTAATTGATATGCAGCCAACTCAGCACTCTAACTAGATGTCACCCCCATAGAATTCGTTACCTTCTGAACCATATCTAAGAATTCCTGTGGATCCTCTTCAGACTTGGATCCCATAAAAGAAGGAGGATTTATACAGGTGAAATCCCGAATTCTAGTAGCAATAGTATTGGCCACTGGGTTGGCCGGAATAGCAGCTGGCCATTCATTTTGTGCTGCTAAAAAGTTTGATAGAGTAGTAAATGCAGCCATGAATTCTGCGTGAGAGACATGATCGTCCAGAGGATTTGACTGGACGGGATGAGGGGTTTGCTGAGTTCCAGTTCTTTTTATGTTCTTCTTGGGAGGTATGTTCTGTAAATGAAAGAAAAAAATGGATTAGACTAAGAGTTTAACTTGAGCTGATGCTCAATCGCACGACATGAGTACTTGAAAGAAGGGAAACTTTTCCTAAACTCATTGTAGCCTCTTATCCATAAGTGTGGCGTGCTACATACCCATGCACAAGACTCTACTCGATGCGGCTTTCAGACTTCCTAGGACACTTTAAAACCTTAGGCTTTGATACCAAATTTTTAATGACCCAAGACTACCCCTTAGTTGTTACACGATGCTTACGGTCCCAAGAGACCACAAGATAACCCATGAATTAGTACCTGCCTTGAGCACTGAATAACATAATCATAAATGCGGAAGAATACTAACATTCTATAAGGTTTTAATAACTAAATTTAAAACTGAAATACTATAAGGTTTTAATAACTGGATTTAAAACTGAAATATGAGTCTATTAAAAAAACTGACAAAATCTGATAACACAAAGGTAAATTGGATCACTAACTATAATATCTGAATACTGAATAACTGACTCTAATGCCTGAAAAGCCTTTATAACTGACTAACTGAATATGAGTTTATGGGACAAGCCCCAACTAACTACTAACTGAGACATAAAATAAAGTAATCCTATCCTCGAAGTATGAGGACTCACCACTGCTATTGCTGAGAATCTAATAAGTCTACTCATGAATTGAGAACTGAGCGTCAGAACCTATGATATAATACATCATAGCGTAAAAGAAATGGCATGCAATCAGTACTTTGAATATACTAATATGCTAAATGAGGTAGGCCGATATGCATGATTTCATGAACAGAACTAATATTTAACTGGATATGAATGTAAAGCATAGAAACTAAAATTTGTAAATACTGAGGATGCATGACCAAGCATATAACATCACTGATTAAAGTCTATAAACTGAAATACTAAGATAACTAAAATTTGTATGCTTTGGTCAAGCAACACTAAGATTGAATAACTGAACTGGGACTATAACTGAGACCCTATCTGAGACTGCAGGAGGTATCATCTAATTGACATTCCCCAATTTGAGCTAATCGGGGTCCAACCTGTAACCCAATCTAGAAGCGTGTTAATACCGTGCCATGGGTACTAATAATAGTTGTGTGGATCCACTAAACTAATATAATGTCCAAAGGACTAAGGGTGTCAAGCCTAAACTGACGGGTAACCCCTACGAGATAGTCAAGCCTAATCTGACGGGTGATTACTCATATCCCACGCTTGCTATATAGTTCTGGAGTATAGGGACTACCACTAACGACTCTACCTATCTAACGGGGAAGCCTCCATTCGTACACTCGCTCGGTGCTAAATCCTACTACAAACTGAAAGACACTGAGATACTAGACTGTTCTGAGTTGAATAACTGATATCTGACTATTCTGATAATACTCATAATATAATCTGAAGACTATTCTATAATATACTGAGGCTAGAATAAATAAACAGCTATGGTTTTTGGGTATCCAATACCCCCAGGACTCAAAGCAATAATACTGAAAGGACACTAAATCTTGAAGGCCAAAACATGAAGGCTTTTAATAAGTAAATCACTCTTGTAGGTATTTTATCAAACACTTGTAGACAATCATAGGAATGCCATGAAACTTGTAGAAATAGCATGAATTCATCATAATAGCATTAAATCATGGTTTAATTTAGTAAATCATAATATTAAAGCATGGAAGATTGAATAATAACAATAATTTCATGGTAACATGGTATAGAATCATAGTTCATGGAGATTCATGGATGAAATAATAATTTAAAACATGATAACTTAAATAAAGCACAATTTTATAATTTAAAAAGGTTGGTTGGGATCCATGGATGAAAGGTATCCACGGATGAACATCTAACATACCTGGGTTAATGAATTTGAAGAGATGAATGGAGAGTTCTTGAGAAATTTCCTTGAATTTGAGAGCTAGGGTTTCTTGTTCTTGAAAGAGGGATTTTTGATTGTGAGAGGAATTGAAATAATGATTACTTAGGGTGTTTAGGGGTTAAATTTCATGTTTTAGGTTAATTAGGGCCTTGAAAAATGACCTAAATACCCTTAAACGAATTTAAAAATGGAAGCTGAAAACTGACCATCCTGATTTTTGGCCATGGTGCGATGTGCCACTATCGTGCCAAGCCACTAGAAAAGGGACAACTAGGACCTGGTCAGACAGCACAACGCACCACCATCGCGGTAAGCCTATGGATGCCATTTTGTCCACCTCCCAACGTGCCATGATCGCGGAGTCCCACTGGAAATTGACAAACGGGAAATTGGCCTGGTCCGCGATGCGCCATGATCACGAAGTCACACTGAAAATTGAAAATTATCATTTGGGCTGCCTACGCAACACGCTGAGGGTTAAAATGATGGTATTTAATGACTGAAGCTTAAAATTGCCATAAATTCTTACCCGATTATCGGATTTAAGCAAATTTTATATCGTTGAAAAGCTACTGAATTTTCTACACAATGAAAGTCTCTAAACTAAAAAATAATGAGTGTTTTAAAAATTTCATTTATGAATAATCATGTATTGGGACTTAGATTGTGCTAGGGAAATACGGGGTGTTACATCCAGGTCCGTGTGCTAGTGGTTTCTGCATCAAGAATGTTGAAAGGGAGTTTATTTATGTTGAATCAAAGTAAATAAAGGAGGGTCTGAGTATTGATGCTGAAGTAATGGCAATGAGGTTAGGGTTGGAGTATTGTGTCGAACATAATTTATTTTCACTGATATTGGAAATAGATTTACTAATTCTTAAGAAATTTTTTTATGGTATTTGGGAGGTGTCTGGTTAATTTCTTTAGAGATCAAGAAGATTCAAAACTTAATGAATAACAAGATAGTGAAGGTGTAGCATACTTTCATTGAGGGGAATCAATTGGCTGACCTTTTTATCGATCTAATTTTTTATTTTGCAGGAACAGCTAAGCTTCATTTTAACAATATTCAAGAAGTTCCGGAGGCAGTAAGAAAGATTATAATGTTAGAAAAAGGTAAAGTTCCCTATCTTATAATAAAGAAGGGCCAGAACAAAAATTTTAACCTAATGCAAAGGCAAACCCAAATAACAACTCAATTGATACAACAACACCAAATCATTTGAATAATTGCCAGGAAATGAGAAATTTTGTACCTTGGAGAAGGTTTATCACTTGTTTATGACTTTTCAGCAGTGGTATTAGCTCGTTAAGCCCATTCTATTGAAAGGGAGTAAAAGGGTGAGAAAACCATCAAATATTTGTTGTTGATAGGAATCCCATTGATCTAACCTAAGAATATAGATATGATATACTTGCAATTAGCTGAAAAAGTCTTCACTGAGCTCGAATTCATGATGTCCATGAGAGTTTTTGGGCATCCAAATTCATTCGCTCAAGCTCATGGATAATGTGTATCTTCACTTGTGCTTTACTGTTGAGATTTCACCAGAACAGGTTGCCTCGCCGTAGATGGAGCTTTAGGGTGTGTGGATATGATGGGGCTAGGTTTTCATTTTTAGTGTACATATATTTCCTTTTTGGTTTTGGATTTTCGGGTATGGTCTTGGTTTTGGGGCCAATGTCAATACTTATTGTAATCTTTTTGGATCTGTTTTTTTAATAATAAATGGGCTACATTCTCATATTTGATTTGAAAAAAAAGTCTTATCTATTGCAAGTCACAAGAATATTAAATTTACTCCTTATATGTCATGACCCAAAGCTTAAGTCATGATGGCATCAATTTCACTCTCCGTGATAGATAAGTCAATCCAAAAGACAATGAAACTAAATAGTTAAATATGTGAAATAACTAAATATGAATAGTCTTAAACTGAATCACCAAACAATCTTCGTAAAGAAATGTGAAAAACATTGAAAATTTTCAAAATATGATAGTCATAAGTACATGCCGCTAATGATAGAATCAATACAAAAGATTCCAAAGTATCTCGAATAAGAAATAATATCTCGAATAGTAAAAATAATAGTAATAAGATAAAGGAGATCTAATAGGAACTGGATCAACCAGCCGTTATCTCTTGAGCTCGATGTAGAATACTCGATCACAAACTTAGAATTACAACTAGGAGGAACCGACTCAGTAACTGCTCATAAAATACAAAAATAAACAAGCATGAGTACTAAACCACATGTACTTGACATCATTCTCGATCAATCTTAATTCAAAGTGTTGGCAAAAATAATCTAATTTACCCCTGCCTGACACAACCCACATAAACCTGCAAATGGGATGGAACACCTAGTATTACAGTCGTACAAAAAAATAATATAGAATCAACACTATACAAATCCATGACTCCTCAATATAGAAAAGTAGTAACAAAACCACTAAATTCATTGTACATAAAAATATTGGAATCAATCAAATGTAAATAATGAGATGAATGTTATGATGTAAGTATGATACAGTATACATCTGTTGCACTGTATAGCTAGTTGGGACTCATGGAGGACTTGCAAGGTCCATATATCCATTTGAATCATTTTTCATTGGATCACAATCAATAATCCACCCTGAATCTTTTTCCATCGTGTCACCCAAAATACTTTTCGATCAGACATGTAAATTAATCAGTAATTCATTTGAAACACTTTCATATCAGGCGTGCAAATAGTTTTCAAATCAGTTTTCTCAAAATGTCTCTTTAATAATGTCATAATATAATTATGAGTGAGTATGCATGTTTCACAATGATTAGAGGAACACAAATATCTAAATCCAAGCACATAAAGCCATAATCAATAGCAACTACAATCAAGATTGAAAGAATCACTTTTCCATTTTTCATAATATAAGTCATGTATCAATAATAGGGAAAAAATATATATATTCAAGTCAATTATTCATCTTAAACCTTTACAGAAATATTATATACAGCTAGATGTTTATCATCTCAACTATACGAGACCTCTATCTCCAACCATAACTTTTCATACAAATAACTAACACATAAACACTTTGAAATATTGTCAAAAAAAGTTTCAAATTGCCTTAAATGATGTCTAAATAGTCAAACTGAAACTTTACCCTTATTAATAGTCTCCAGACAAACTCAGTCTGGTCATATATGTATTCAACATAAGAAATTGAACCATTGACAATCATATTGCTATATTTAAATTTTGATCAAAAAAGTAAATCCCTCTCCCATAATGACAAAATTAGAATTTTATTTGAAAATCACGTTATCCATAACTTAAGGAGTTAAAGATTAAATTTTGTCAAAAACGGAGTTAAGATCGACCTTCAAAACCTAAGAATACCATTTCTTAACTTTACTCATAAATCTCCAAATTTTCCAATTGAAAATCCAAGATTTAAAGATGATATTATAAATAAATAGTTAGGAAATGTGTAAAAATAGCATAAGAATCATACCCAAGAAAGATATATCAAAAATTACTTTTTGAATTTTCCTAAAATAAGTTTTGAAACATCAAAAATCGAGTTATAAGATTGTTTTCGAAAATAGAACTTTAAAATTTGTCCAAGTGAATTACACATTGCAATCGCAAAAGGCCATCATGACCGCAAGACTGTCCCCAATCCACTACATCGCGATCGGAACAACCCACCATGCGATCATAAAGAGTACCCGACGTAACCCAAACTCATCCCCCTCCTTCTCTAAGATCATGACACCAACTACAGATCATGAACAATCCTACTTTCCTTCACCAAGATCATGACACAAGCCACATGATGGTGAAGAACGTACTATAGCTGCACCAAAACAACTGAAATTATTTATGGAAATATATCAAATCCTCTAAATGGATTTCAAAATTTATCCATAATCCTGTGAGCATAGACCAACTATTTTGATAGAACAAAAATGATATTTCAAACTCAATGGAACCATCAGATTGTCAAACAGAGGTTGTTATCAATGAATGTTGACCAAAGTGAACTCTATGCCTTAAACTTCAACTTTCCAACCAACTACTCAAAATCCATCCAAACTCCTTAGTACCCACACCAAGGGTCCTACTATATCATAACTGGCGTTCCAAAGCTAACAGAATAGACAAAATGCTCATACAATCTCAAATTTCTAAATATTGACCAAAGTCAGCCATACTTATACCAAAACCTTTCAAAATATAAAATTAACATAATACTCAACCAACCAACTCGAGAACTATGCCAACCATACTTGTATATCACAAACACCATAATAAAACTATGCAAGGGGTAAAATGGTCAAAAAGCACCAAACTAAAATATCACTATGAGGGTTTCTACATCATTCACCACTAAAATACACACTCGTCCTCGAGTGTAAGAATAAACAAGCTGCCTGAACTGTCAAAGAGTTGAATATATCTACTCCTCATGTCTCACTCTATTGAGTATATCTACTCCTCATGTCTCACTCTATCTCCCTAGCAGCCTCTTCAATCGAACATTTTTTCCATTGAAGAAATTTTCTTATATCTTAATATTTAAACCTGTTAGAAATGGTCATGAGCTACTTAAATGTCATATTTTGGTCTTAATCCACTAAATCTCATTAAATCATATGAAAACTATTGATATGATACATCATCAATATTGAGACATGGAAAATAAGATTCACAATTAAAAGGTCTGGAGGTAAAGCCAACTCATAGGCCACATCTTTAATATGTTGAAGGATATGAAAAGGACCAATAAACCTTAAGCTAAGATTGTTGATCTTTCCAAAACTCACTACACTCTTCATGGGTGATACCTTTCACATAATGGATCCCCAACCATTATGGGGTGGTCGGAGTACTGGATATACCAGTTGTATCAGAAGGTTGGGTATTAGATGGCCCACCCTCAATCGGAGTATCATCTACCTCAGTAAATCCAGAAGCTTCGATATTCAAATATTTATTTTAAAGTATCTTAGATAGCATCACTGCTCCTTATTTTTCCTGCCTAGCCATGGGATTTGTTGCATCCCGAATCAGCCCTAAGTCAGTGATGTTCTTCCGCTCAATCTACTGATCTACTTATGGAAGTTTTAGCATCCCTTCCTCTACGAATATTTGCATTAATAATCATGGGATTTCCAAAATCACATCAGAACCCACCACTGCTTGGTCACGTATTTCCCTGGATATAAACTATGTAATATCAAACTCATACTCAGTCATGAATCTGGTTACTAAAGTTGTGCGGACTAGACTGAGAACATTGTCCTCAATTATGGGACACAGTCTATGTCGAGCAAGATTCCACCACGTCTTTGCCTCAAAGTTGAAAGAGTTCTTGGTAATCTGCTATGAGTTTACTACCCGACCACCAACTTTACAACTCATTTCTTATCCATCTTTGGCAATAATATTTACCAACCACTAGAAATGCACCATCTTATCCACAGTACCCATCTATTTCTTTGTTATTTTTTGTATCTCTTCCATGCAGTTATAAATCTCAGCATTATTCACTAGTGGTTGAAATTCGGGTCCATGCAGGATTCTTAAAATAGTCCTTGGTGAGATGTTCACCCAAACTCCTATAATAGTCAATGAAGTAATCGCCTCACCACCCTTCCATAAGTTTCATTGTGGGTATTGTCTCTTTAGCTATTCTTTGTAGGTTGCATAAAACTCCTAAACTAATATGGGGCTGAATTTTCTGGGGGCTGTGGTCATCCATTGGAAATGGTATTGTTGAAACTAAGCCTAGAACTCAAGCATTTTAGACATGCCTGTAGTGGTCAATCTACGTTCCAGATAAATTCCCCTCTTAGGGTTACCCTGGGTTAGGTTTACTACCAACCCCTTATTGTTATTTATTGTATCTCAGGGTACCCTCACTGTTCAATGATGGGCACCGAAGCAGATTCAATGGATAATTGAATTTGAGGCTATGGTGGTGGTGGTTAGATGTTAATGGGAGTATTATGATCCTCACCCCTGCTCTCAACTTCTAACTCATAAGATCTTGATTCTTCCTCATCTGCATCATCATCACTATCTTCTTATTCATTGTCATTATCATCATCAGAAGATGATGATGAATGTGGTGGAGAAGTGCTAGGATGTTTATTTCGGTGTTTGTTTTGGGAGGTGTGGAATCTTCCACAATGGTTTTCTTACCCCGTGGTAGTTTCTCTCGTGGCTTCACCTACCCCTTTACTGGATATTCTTTAATGTCACCATTGGACTCATCGGTGTTCTCTAATTACAAATTTGTAATCAGACCTTGGGGCAGGTTTTTTTTGTTGTTCTTCTTTGGTGTTTTCTTCGATGATGAATCACCCTTTGGGGCCATGAGTACCTGTTTGCATATGATCAATTAGTCAATTCTTAGAAGAACCAGAAAAACAAGAAAGTTTAGTGTTAGTATATATGTACTTGACTCATTACGACTAAGGGGTATGAGTCTTAATGACTAGGCACGACTCGTTAGGATGAGCCATAATATAGACAGAGGTCTGGCTAGTAGTGTCTAGTCAGATTATGAGTCCTTCTAATGAGTCATAATGTTAGACTACGACTCATTACCAACACTTGTATGCTGACCAGAATAAGTTTTTTACCATGCATAATTTTACCATTCATCACGACTCCTGACTAGGAGTCTTAGGGGTTGATTATGACTCGTTCAGTTGAGTCATAGTGATACCAGAACCCACACTCTTCTACTCTCCATGTTATTATTGGTTACGAGTCTTGTAATGACTCGTTAAGTGTGTTTACAAGTAGTTAAGAGTCCTGTATCCACTGTAACATGGGGGTTTAGACTTAGTTGGTTCCAATACTCAATATCATCACAAAATCATACATTCAAATTCATATCATCACTTTATACATTCATCCCTAAATAATGTCTTAACACATGAAGTAAATTTTTTTTACTCCCATTTTCATAGTACTTTAAAAAATTCTTAAGAATCAGAATTGACTAATAGTCACACAGACTTGAATCAATAAACCCAAATAACTCCTATATTATTTTAAGACCCAACATAGAATATAAACTTTTAAGCATAAAATACTTACGTGTTTGGTTGAGAGTTGGATTTTATGACTTTAGTGAAATTTTTACCCTACTCTTGAAGTTTTTTACTTTTGGGAGAGTTGGTTTTTTTATTTTGATGTTTGGGATGAATATGGAGTATTTTTTAGATTTGATAGGAAAGAATCAATGGAGGGAGTCCGCAATTTGAAAGGTCGAGTGCCCATTTTGGTTGCCCCATTTTATTTTAAATCATAATTTACACTAGGTCAACCTGTGATGTCGGATCTGTCAAGCTTGGTTACGAGTATTTATTACAACTTGTAACCATTGATTATGAGTTTCAAACCCTCCTCCATAAAGACTGGAACCTTAGTTAGGCCTCTAGTTATTACGACTTTATGTGACGAGTCGTAGTCACTGACTATGACTTATTCTAAGAGTCGTAATGACTCCACAAACCACTTATCTGAAAGTTCTCCGAGTTCCAGGTCCATATGACTCCTACTCACGAGTTGTGATGTTTGGTTATAACTCGTAAAGATCCTGGTATGGCCTGGTTTCAGCAAATTTTTGGTGGACTCCTGCAATCTTGAGTCTTGCACACAGAACACACATGTTAACCTATAATTTAATAATTACAAAACATTGGTTGCCTCCCACAAAGCGCTTAATTTAATGTTGCAGAACAACATGGCTAGGTTGGATACTTATAATTCACAAACTATCCCTATGGGTTACCTCCTATGCATCTTTTGATTTAACATCGCGGCACGACTCAGTTGCCTTGGTTACTCAGACTCACCAAGGCTTTAATCCTCAATTACCTTAACTTCTTCCGTGTTACCCAAATAGTGCTTTACCATTTTCCTATTTACTTTGAATGGGACTTCACCATCCCGGTTCAATTCTAAATTACCATATGGAAACACTCTCACAACAGTGAATGGCCCATACCATCTAGACTTCAACTTGCCTGGAAACAGGTAAAGTTTTGAATTGTACAATAATACCTGGTCACTTGGCTCAGATACTCTTTTCTCAATTTTTCGATCATGATGCAGCTTCATCTTCTCTTTATATAGTCCAGAACTCTTATAAGCCTAAAGTCAAAATTCATACAACGCATTCACCTTACTCATTCTTTCTTTTTCTTCATTATTCCACTTAAAGTTCAACCTTTTTAATGCCTATAATTCTTTGTCCTTAAGTTCAACAGGCAAGTTATATGCCTTACTATACACCAACATTTATGGAGAAGCACCTATGAGGGTATTGAAAGTTGTTCTCTAGGCCCATAATGCATCATCTAGCTTTCATTACCAATCAGTCCTATTGGCATTAATAGTGTTCGCCAGAATGGACTTTATCTCTCTGTTAGACACTTCAACCTATCCGCTAGTCTGAGGGTGATAAGGTGTTGCCACCTTATGCTTTACACCATACTTCTCAAGCATATTTTTGAATAGACAATTGCATAAGTGTGACCTACCATCACTAATTATTACACGTGGCATTCCAAATTGAGAAAAGATGTATTTCTTGGTGACACTTATTCCTTTATTATTGGGGAGCACAACTGTTTGACCCATTTAGAAACATAGTCCACCACCACAAGAATGTACTTTATACCAAAAGAGCTCACAAATAGACCTATGAATTTGATCCCTCATACATCAAACAACTCTAACTCCAGAATGGGTGTCATAGGAAGTTCATGGTATTTAGAGATATTGTCTTGACACTGGCATTGGTCACAGGCTGAATCAAAGCCATGAGTATCTTTGTATATCATAGGCTAATAGTACCCACATTGCAAAATCTTGTGGGTTGTATGGGTTCCTCCATGGGGACCCCCAACTAGGTAAGCATAACAAGCCTCAAGAATGTTCATCATCTTAACTTTAGGGAAGCATCTATGAATAACCCCATCTGCACAGATTCAGAATAAGTAAGGTTCATCCCAGAAAAACTTTCTTACCTCAAGCATAAATCTCTTTCTTTGCTGAAAGGAAAGATCTTTTAGAACGAGATCACTAGCCATGTAATTAGCGAAGTCAGTAAACCAGGGAATTAGGTCTTGCGATGCTACCAAAATCTTCTCATCTAGAAAAGTATCATCGATTTCAATCCTATTCCCTACTTTCTGCATTTCTTCATCCTCAATTCTAGATAGATGACCAGCAACTTGATTTTATGTACCCTTTTAGTTTTTTACCTCAAAATAAAACTCTTGCAGTAAGAGAACCCAACGGATCAATCTAGGCTTTGCATCTTTGTTTTTCATCAAGTATCTCAAGATTGCATGATCTGTACGCACAACAACCTTACTTATAATCAAATAAGATTGAAATCTCTCAAAGGAAAAATCCACTACTAGTAGCTCCTGTTCAGTCATAGTATAATTCTTTTAAGCAGGGTTTAATGACTTGTTGGCATAATAGATAGGGTGTAGAATCTTCTCTCACCTTTTGCCTAGGACAGCACCTAGATCCTCACCACTAGCATCACACATGATCTCAAATATCATAGACTAGTCAGGAGACACAACAATAGGAGTAGACACCAGTCGCTCCTTTAAGCACACAAAATCTTTTAGATATGCCTCATCAAAATCAAGCTTCACCTCTTTCTCAAAAAGTCTACATAAAGAATTTTCAATTTTTAAGAAATCCTTGATGAATCGCTTGTAGAAACCTTCATGGACCAAAAATCTTTGAATTCCCTTGATTGAAATTAGTAGTGGCAGCTTCTCTATCACTTTAATTTTTTCCTTGTCAACCTCTATACCTCTCTTTGAGATCTTGTGCCTAAGAACAGTTCTTTCTTTCACCATAAAATGGTACTTCTCCCAGTTAAGTACCAAGTTGCATTCCTCACATCGGCATAGTTCAATGGCTAGGTGAATCAAACATTTATCAAAAGAATCACCAACTATAGAAAAATCATCCATAAATACCTCAAGGATGTCTTATGCTATGTCAGAGGATATAGACATCGGGTATCTCTTAAATGTCGCTGGAGCATCGCACAACCCAAAAGGCATTCTCTTGAATGCAAATGTCCCATATGGGCAAGTAAAGGTTGTTTTCTCCTAATCTTTGGGAGTAATCATGATTTGATTGTACCCTGAATATAGATCTAGAAAATAATACCATCCTCTTCCCAGAAGCCAATCCAACATCTGGTCCATGAAGGGCATTAGGAAGTGGTACTTTTAGGTTCATATGTTAAACTTTCTATAGTTTATGTACACTCTCCAGCCTGTATATAGTCTCATTGGCACAAGCTCATTTTTCTTATTTGGCACTATTGTAATTCCGTCTTTCTTCAGGATGCATTGAATACGACTAACCCACTTGCCATCAGTAATGGGATAAACAACACCAGCATCTAACTATTTAATGATATATTTCTTAACCACCTCCTGTATAAGAGGATTCAATCATCATAGGTGCTCAACAGTTAGTATACGATCAGATTCAACTTAAATTTTGTTTGTGCAGATTCCTGGTGGAATACCTACAATATTCATAATAGTCTACCTAATACCTAGAATTTGCTTCTAAAAAATTGGCTAAGTGTTGGACGTTCCTCCATTCATTCTTGACTTTGTGGTGTATTTCCCATGGTTTTCCAGCTCAAATGCATCTATATATCATAATAAAAAAATCACAAAATATCCTACAAGAACACAGCACACGAATTAGAGTTTCAAATAAGACAACATCCATCACGACTATCAAAACAAGAGCTTAGACTAGGCTGGTCTCCATGATCTTCCACTTCATGTTTCGACTCTTTACTTGAATCGTTTGAAATTTGTACACTACCAACAAGTTATTCCACACATAATGAAACCATTAAAACCATTTATAACACATTAATAATACTAGAATCCAACAGAATCACCAGACAAGCATGTAGCTCAAGCTAGTAACGCTAGTTTCCACGATTAAACTCTAAATGAATCTTTTAGGTACAAACTTGTTTGGAATTCACTTTGAACATTATAAACCCATACTTTACACTTATATGCACATTCATATCCTTATCAACCCATATATAACATGAATCATCCTCAAAACAAGGCTAAAACATCTAGAATAGTGACACTAGAATGCATAAATACACCCAACATCACCACCCCACACTTAAAGCATTGTTCGTCCTCGAACAACTATTTACTCTAAGTATCATAAGATAAGGAGACTCTAAACTTCTACTACATGCAAAGACACTCAAGTTAGTACTATCATGACTACACAGACTATAAGTTTCTACACTAAGCATGTTACAAACACAATTAAAAGCTTATGAACACTACTCCAAAACATCCTAGCCTCACGAATTGAATCACCTAGTTGAAAAACTCATGCTTATCATTCAATAAAGGAAATCATACAAGTCACCCATATTTATCAAATATGTGCCCCTTATAACAAGAGAGCTACCCCTAATCACTCGCAATTAAGCAATTCATAACATGATGGGTACAAGAATCATATTATGCTCACTCTCACAAAGAATTGCACATAATGAACCATAGGCTTTACCTTAGTGTAATGCTCCTCTAATATCAAAATATTGAACTTAAGATCTATTAGGTCTTTTCGGGTTGTAATGTAGGCTAAGGGACAGGTAGGAACTATTTGGGAAAAGTAACTAACCTCTCTAAGAGATTTAATACACTACATTATTCATTTGACACCAATCTCCAACAACCAATTTACACCATTTTTGTATAACCCATTCTTTAGTTTTGACCCATCTCTTTTAAGCATTTTCACAAACGCGTGGTGGGTGTATTGTTTATTCCTTCAAGATTCAATTTTTCTCATTTTCTATAACCATGGGAATATTTCTAAAACTATTTATATCACTCCCAACTACCACACATCAAATATAAGCACCAATAACTCTTACCTTGGGCATCAATTTCACCCTTTTCTTCTTCAGTTTCTCAAACTCCTTACTAAATCATTTTTTCATTAAAGCGCCTAGGAGATTTTTGGATCAAATTATGGTCTATCAAATAAGATGATTAGGCTACTTATGCGACTACCAAAGAAAAGGCTAAAGGATTAATGGGGGTTAACTAGGATAATGTAAAAAGGGTAGGACAAATAGAAGGTATAAAACAAGGTTATTAAAGAAATGCCTAAATCATCTCCTAAACCCACACTCCTTATTTATCTTTACACACACACACCGACAAAGTTCTACACATCACATACAACAAGGAATATACAAGAACCTCATACGTACATGGCACATGCTTAACTTAATAGGATCATCATAGACTCCCAACCAAACAAAGCATGAATTCAATTTAAGCCACAAGTACAAAAGTCACAAAAATGAGCCTAAGAGTCTCAAAAGTAGCAATTCACTTATTCTACATGCTTTTCCCAAACAAAACACTTGCACCATGTAAACAAAATAGCACCAACGAGAATATTTTGCACCAAAAAATTTAAAATTGAGCCAAAATATAGGGATTTCCCCACCCCACACTTAAAAAATCTACTTTGTCACCAAAGTGAACTTAAAAGTAAGAGAAAGAAGTACTCCCTAAAGCCTCTAAACCTGGCTAGTAGCATATTTTAAATTTATAGGATTCGTGGGACCCCACACTCAGTTTTTTGCCATGTTTTTAGCTAAAGTTTCTGGTACTCAGACTTTCTATTACTCTATGACTCAACCAAAAACAAAAACTACGTGAAATAAAAACTAAAAACTAAAAATAAAATATACCTTAACTTGGGTTGCCTCCCAAGCAGCACCTAATTTAGAGTTGGGTCGTTGCGGCACGACCCAACTAACGACTTAGTCGTTCTCTTTCCTTCTCTTTATCATGCTTGGTCTCCATCTTCTTATTCTCTTTACTCCACTTGGGTGTGAATTTTCAAAAGTGGCAAATTCGTAAACTTTAGCCTTCTCAGGCTCATCAATTAGCATCAAATTAAGCTTAGGCGCTAGAAGCCTAGGCTGCTCAATCAGGTAGTCCAAAGGGATCTTTGGTGGACTAACCACCGCACACTTATCCCCTTCAATCATATTGATCATACACAAATCTCTATAGTAGGACGTTATTGTGGGTGCTTTGTAAACATCAAATACCACTTATTTATCCTCTGCCTCATTTTTAGTATGTCTTCTCTAACATCAATCAATGCTCCTCCAGTTACTAAGAACGGATGCCCCAAGAGAATTGGTACCTATTAGTCTGCCTCAAAATCAAAAACAATACAGTCAGCAGGAATAACAAATTTACCAACCTTTATGAGGACATCCTCTATTATTCCTTCCGGATATGCCATAGATCCGTCTGCTAGTTGCAAAACCACCATGTTCAATTTAGGCTTTCCCAAGCCCAATGTATCAAACAAAGATAGGGGTATCTGATTTATGCTAGCCCCTAGGTCACTCAGTGCGTGCACCACTTAACTCCCAATTTGGATAGGTAGAGTAAACTTCCCTGGATATCTTAATTTCTTAGGGATTTTCTGTGTTATTACAGCGCTACACTCTTCAGTGAGTGTTATCGTCCCCACATCCTATAATTTCACCTTATTAGCAACCATATCCCTCAAGTACTTTGCATACTTAGGCATACCCTACAAAACATCTAACAAAGTTAAGTTAATATGAAAATCTTTGAATGTGTCAAAGAGCTTCTTAAACATTGCATCCTTCTTCACTTTAATTTGCCTCTAAGGGAAGGGTAGTGGTGGTGTCTTCTTTACTTCTGGTTCAGCAACTTTTTTGAAAACTTGTGGAGTTACCTCCTCAGCATCTACCTCCTTAGTTACCTTTGGAGGTTCTTCCTGAAGATCTTTACCATACCTCAAGGTGATCGCCATAACCTGTTTTGGATTTTTTATATCTCCAGGAAACCCACCTTGTGGCCTGGTATGTAATATTTGTTGTAGTTTCCCTATCTGCAACTCTAAGCTTCACTGGAAGCTTATAAATGTTTCATGTCCATAGCCAATTGTGTTTGATTATAAAGAAGTTGTTTCAACATTTCTTCTATGTTGCTAGTTGGTTGATTTGGTGAAGCTTGTGGTTGCTAAATTTATTGTCGTTGTGTGTTCCATGGCTAAGTCTGCCACTTCATATTGAAGGCATTACCATAATTTGGCCTTTGATCATTGCCTACATACATTATCGATTCTGGATTTGATGCATACATGGCTGCTAAGTGACCACTATTAGAGCATACTTCATACCAACTTGCAGCTTGTTGGATGGCATTGACTGTGGTTGTAGGTTATGCTGCTCCTAATTTTATGCTGCTGAACTGGGTGTCTATCAAATTTTATAATGCAGAAACCTGAGCTGATAAGGTTGTGAATTGATCCAACTCTAATACACGTATAATTTTTTTGTGTCACTTCTAGAATTTAAATGTCATTCGAGATTTCGTTGTGCTATTCGGTTCAATAATATGTATAGCTCATCATAAGTCAACTCCAGCTCTTGACCACCTCCG
The DNA here is from genome assembly GCA_030864215.1 of Capsicum pubescens. Lineage (NCBI taxonomy): Eukaryota > Viridiplantae > Streptophyta > Magnoliopsida > Solanales > Solanaceae > Capsicum > Capsicum pubescens. The sequence continues at coordinate 223,077,003 of CM061542.1, read as the reverse complement.
GTTGAATCTAGTAAAATCTTTGTATTGTGATCAAGAGCTTCTACAAAATTATGAGCAACTACCTCATTGGACTGATGGTGATATGGACAGTCCTGAAGAAGAGTCTTAAAGTGTTTCCAAGCATAATAGAGGTTTTTATTTGGCTTCTTCTTAAAGCTCACTGTCTTACTATGAAGTGTCGTAGTCTCGCCAGATGAAAAAATCTAATGAGGAACTCTCTGGATAAGCTGTCCCATGATTTGATTGAATTGGCCAGCTCCTCATTCAACCATCATTTTGCTTCCCCCAACTGTGAATGGGGAAAAAGTGTCAGCCTCACTAATTTGTATTCACCCCAGTCAAAATTAATGTATCAGTAATCTCAATGAAATTCTTCAAGTGTACTTGTGGATCCTTCTGTGAAATCCCTGCAAACTATCCACTGCTGATTAGAAGTTGCACCATGTTGTGCTTTAACTCAAAATTCCCCCCAGAAGTCGGTCTTTGAATTGGGGAAGTCAAGTTCATCGGAAGTGGGACTGCCACTTCTTTTACGGTCCTGTGGGTTGCTTGTTCTTCGACCATTGGATCAGGAACTACTTGGTCTTATTCTATTTGCGGAAATTAGGAGAGATAAATTGCATCTCTTCTTTGTTGATAGAAATGTTGTTTGGGTTCGGGGATTGGTTAAACCAAATCCCTATCCTTTGTCAGCTTCCTAACCTTAAAACTTATTTCATGCAATCACAAAACCAAGACCAAGCGTAAAAACACCAAAGAAATCTAAAGATCAAAACTAAAATAAAACAGTTGCCTATTGCAAGTCCCCAGCAATGGCGCCAAAAACGTGATAGCGCCCAGGCGTACACGCAAGTGTACGTGGTCTTATCAAGTAGTAAAGTGTCCTAATGAAAGCCAAGTATCAATCCCACAAGGACATGATTTAACTACGATTCTATTTTAGTTCACAATTTAGATTTAACTGGTGCAAAAGTAACCAAAAGAAAGAGATTGGAGTTTGTAAATAGCAAGTAAAGTGAATAGTGAATAAAGTAAAGATCTTGAGACAATCAATAGGAGTAAAACCTAGGGTCAAAGCACCTTGAACAATCATAGTATGTTATTTATTTTCATTCATCAATTCACTTATCTTGGTTGTCAATTCGTAGGGGTAATTGCATGATCATGGTCTCCCGGCCTCTAACCAATTACCTAATGTGGACATTACAACTACATCATTGAGCGGGGATGTACTAATCAAATTAAGTGTTCAAAAGCTATAATCCAATATTTGAATCAAGAAAGATATTTAAGTATATCCCTGTCCTAGATACTAATTCGTATTCCTTATTTCATAAAAGACTATGAACCACACTTTGTTCAATCTCTCATTCTATCTCCCTATTCCCTCTCCCGAGTTCACAAGGTTAACAACTGATGTATTCTAAGGGTGATAAAGCCTTAAAATAGTTAAAACAAGATTGAAAAAACAACCAACAATGATAAGAAAATTAATAAACTTAACTCAAAATAATAGTACTCATGTTATTGGCTTCAACCCTGGAAAGGGGCGTTTAGCCATGCATAGTCATAATCGTAATCACAAGGTGGAAATTAACGACTAAGAACATGTATGAACTAAATTAAAATAATAAAAACCAAAGATATGAAGTAGTATCATCCTCTTTTATGCTCCAATATTTCCAAAGATGCATAATAATGTTTACAAAGATGTATTTATAGTATGCAAGTAGTCCCAAGATGAATAGGAGTTGTAGTGCAACTTTTGCCGTGTTTGGAGGGGGGTCGCGATGCGATGCTTGCATGACTTGACTAGGGTTAGAAATGCACTACATATTTGAGTAAAATGGGGGTCGCGACGTGAGTTTGTCTTGAGTCAAATGGGGTTCGCTATGCACCCCTATCGTGACACCTCTCTGAATTTGCTTCTCGAAAATTGGTTAAGTGTTGGACGTTCCTCCATTCATCCTTGACTTTGTGGTTTCTTTCCCATGGTTTTCCAGACTCAAATGCATCTATATATCATCATAAACAGATCATAAAATATCTTACAAGAACACACCATACAAATTAGAGGTTCAAACAACACAACATCCATCACGACGAATCAACACAAGAGCTTAGACTAGGTTGATCTTCCACTTCATATTTTGACTCTTTACTTGACTCGCTTGAACTTTTTATACTACCAAAAAGTTGTTACACACATAATGACACTATTAAAACTATTTAGAACACATTAAACACACTAGAATCCAATGGAATCACTAGACAAGCACCTAGCTCAAGCTAGTTTCCATGATTGAACTCTAAATGAATCTTTTTGGTACAAACTTGTTTGGAATTCACTTTGAACATTATAAACCCATACTTTACACTTATATTCACATTCATATCCTTATCAACCCATATAGTACACGAATCATCCTCAAAACAAGGCTAAAACGTCTAGAATAGTGACACTAAAATACATAAATACACCCAACATCAATAATCACTATTGTTAATACTTCAACAAACAGCCTCTCTTCAATTGAAATAGTCAATACATTAACTTCATCATCAATGGTGTCTATCACAGATACAACTCTCATATCATCAAGTTGCCACATCAATTGGAATACATTGATGATTCCATCTTCATCATTGAGTTTGAACCTCATCTGTCTCAGCACCATATAAACCAATGCCCTACCCATATCTAGAAAGGTTCTGCCAAAGATGATAGAGACTTGGAAGTCCATCTCATAATCAAGTATCACAAAATCGGCTGGGAAGATGAAATATGCCACATTTACCAACACATAAAAAAGAATACCAACTAGCTTTTTCATGGTTCGATCAACCTTAAACCATCTCATCGATGTTGGTTTAGGTGTTTCTAACCCCAATTTCTTAAACAAGACTAGTGGCATGAGATTAATACTTGCTCTTAGATCACATAAAGACTGAGCGAAGTTGAAAGAGCCAATAGTGCATAGAATGGTGAAGGCTACAGATCTTCCTTCTTATCTTCTAACGATCTAGAGGAAACATCACTACAATGATAAATATTGTCAGTGGGCTAATAGACAGTCCCCTTTCTAGTGACCATATCTTTCAAAAATTTTGCATAGCCTGGCATTTTCTTCAATGCCTCAACTAATGGAATATTTATAGACATCTCCTTCAACATAGATAGAAACTTCTAATATTTCTCTCTTCCTACTTTTTTTCAATCTTGGAGGGTAAGGTGGTTGAGGTCTTGGAATGGTTTTCAGAATAGGCTCCTCAACCTTACGCTTACATTTGTCTTCCATACTACTATCCTTAACATCTAATAATTTCTCTGCTTCTACATCAGGTATTTCCTCAACAACAATAAGATCCACATCATTTTTTGACTCATTCATAATGGGCACGAGAAAATCCATGTTGTTTTACCACTCTGAGTATTAATGGCATACAATTACTATCATTCTTCGGGTTCTGCATTATATTACTAGGAAGAGTTCTAGGATACCATTGATTTAACGTGGCCAACATTTGGCTGCATTATTGGTCTAGTTGTTTGATCACAGTATGATACGACTCAACTTTCTATTCAGTCTTGATTAATCTGCCTTAATTTCCTTGAGACAACTCTCTTGACTTTCTTGGCCTTTTACTAATTTTGACAATATTGCTTCCGTCCTAGTCTCGGTATCTCGGCTACCTGGTGGAACATAACTGTCCCTCTTCTCTTTTTAGTCATCCTTGCACATCCAACCACTATCTCATTCTATATTTCTGTCTTAGTACCTATCACTATAATAGTTCCGACGTTGATTTTCTTGCCCTTTGGATCATAAACCCTCCATTTTACAATCCAAGTACTTTGCTTCTTCATCTGCATCACACTTATAAGCTCTGGAATTAGATCTCTGTGCCCCTACTGCGTTCACTTTTTCAGCTATCATTGCTGCAAATTATTTTAAAAGCAACCCAATATTAGTTTTGAGTTGTGCAACCTTTTGTGCTACTGTGTCATAACTAGCTCGTAGTCACTAGCAGCTTCAATAGCATATGTACCGGCTTCTCTATCAGCCCCCTGATTATGCCATCCTTGATTAGTGATAAAAATCTCATATAACATCTCTTGGGCCATCTCCCAATGTAGACCCATAAGTTCACCTCCAAATATTATGTCTATCATTGCCCTAGAGCTAACATTTAAGGATCTATAAAATATCTCCAATAAGTTGGTTCTTGGAATCCTGTGATGAGGTACCATGCTCAATATTTTTTTTAATCGAAATCAAGCTTCATACATAGACTCTACAGGTAATTATCGGAAATTATAAATCTCATCTTTTAACTGCAGCATCCTGGTAGGAGGGAAAAATCAGCTCAAAAATTGTTTATGCAGCTCATGCCAAGTAGTGATTGAGCCTCTAGGAAGTTCTCCTAGCCACAATTATGCTTCACCTGTCAGTGAAAAATGGAATAATCATAACCTCATTGCTTCCTAATCCAACCCAGGGATAGTATATAAAGTGCATATCATAGTGAAATTGGCTAGGTGCATGTTTGTATTATTTGTTGTTGCCCCCAAGAATACACCTTTTAGATTCATCATCTAGATCATTGCACTGGTAATATCAAACTTTATTTTAGAGGGTACAGTAGGTGGAATAATGTATCCAATTTCAGTAGGCTCTACATAACCCCATGTCTTCATATTCATCACAAAGTGGTAGATACTGGTAGGATAGGACTACTCTAGCTCTGCCACCACGCCCTTTATCATGATTTACATTGAGTGGTGCTCGATGATCTTCTACCGGTCTTAGCAAATCTAGATATTCCTATTAAGCCAATCGAGACTCCTCGGCTACTCTTCTCTCTTCAGCTGTCTCTGCTAAAAATTGCTTTATTTATCTATTGGAAAAATTCTATGGATCAGCAGTAGGAGGAGGACGAGGTACATTCTGGGGATCTCGAACCCCAGCAGGAACACCATCACAAACTTGCTCTGGCATCCTTCATTGTGTTTGTAAAATTCTCTATGGTTCAGGATTAATAAGGAGTAAGAATTTCCTTGACTCCTAGTTCTAGGCATACACCGGTGTATACCCAACTAAAATTGAAAATAAAAACTCGAGAACTTCACCAACTTCAATCAATAATTCATAATATTTTCCTCAAAAAAGGTGCGAAAAGTTGACGTCTCCCAAAACTAACCTTTAAAAAAGTATGTTGTGGTCGATGCCAAATATAGCAACCTAACTAAGGTTGGGGCCTAACCCTCATGGAATAAGTTGAACAGTATCTTAAACTTGAAAAAATCCACAAGTAGTGCTGAAAAGCAAGTGGGGGGATTTTGAAGATAACAGTAACAGGTAGCAAAGCTTGAATACTTGAGTTTGTAAATAATAGAAAATGAAAACTAGGACTTTGTTCCCCCTGGCTTCACAACTACATAATATTCTCGTGTTCAATCCACCTAACTTCCTGTTTTGCATGCAAAGTTGACAAGCTATGTACTATCAACTATCTTGTGAATGCATTGATAGATTTCACCATTTACCTTGTGAGTGTCAGGGTGTCACCTTGTTTTCCCTTTTCTATAACCTCAGTAAAACTCTCACCTTTTGAGTCTCAATTTGATTAGACAAGGATTGATAGCCTCAAATCATTGTTGTAACCTCCTTTTCCCAATCTTAAACTCCCTTGTGAGGACATTATTGAATACAGTAAATTCCCAAGCTTCTGCAGTAGCTTGGGTCTAACTAATACGAAGAATTTTGCAATACACACAACTACAGTAGTATAGATAAATCTCCCACTTCCAGCTAATCCGCCAGGGTTTTCACAACACTAGTCAAGGAATTTAGCCGCTCATGTTCATACAACAATCCATGATAATCAATAAAGAACACATGTAATTAATTGCATAATGATGAAAGAGTAAAATCCAAGATCTCTAATTGAATACAAAACTAAGAATCTCAAGAACAAAAACTCAATAATCAAAGTATGCTAAAAGTATCAAAAGTAATGTAAAAGTGTGTTCAAAGTGTGTAACCTAATAAAGGAATAACCCTAAGGTATTTATAGTCTCTAAAAATAATAAAGTAATCCTAATAAAAATGGAATAGAAAAAGTAAGTCGGCGATCATTACGACACGTAACGTCTCCTTACGAGTTGTATACTGCTTGTCACCGGCATTCCAGTGAACTTTCATCTTCAGGGCTTCAAGCTTCTGTTGTCATTATGATTCATCACCACGAGTCGTAGTGAGTCCTTAAGACTCGTGGTATTCACTCGTTATCACTTGAGCCAAATAATTTAAGACCTTTCACACTGGTCTTATTACGATTGCTCACTACAAGTCGTAGTCAGACCTTACGACTTGTAATCTTATATGACCACTTTTGTACATCACCATAGCTCACTTTTCTCTATATATATGCGTGATACGACTCGTATTCACTCTTTATGAGTCATAGTCAATCTTTACTTAGTTTCTCAGCTTCACTTTTGCTTTTAGTGTCCTGACGAGTCTTGCTACGAGTCGTAAAGTGACTTGAAGACTCATAGTTTGACTAGTACTTTGCCTTTTCAACACTTTTCTCCCTTATTTTTAGTGCAATACCATTGTACACTATTTGATCTGCAATAATACACAAAACCACATCATATCCAACAAGATAACCTAAGTTCATAAATTCCTTGTTTTAAGTATTCAATGTGCCATGTTTCCAAGGCACAACACTAGTAATACAATATGATCCTCCTTCAGCATCTATGGATCATAAAAGATGGACCTATAGGGGTCTCTTAATATACATATACATTGCTTAGAACTCGAATTGGGCTTCTAGGTGATGATCAGAATATCAGGTGCCTAGAATTGAACCGGGGCTAAACTAATCCATTTTATCTTTTTGAAATCCAAAATCTGATAAAAATCTGCTCAAGTCCTATTTTAAACTAAAAATAGTATTTTTCAACCAAGTCGCCCTTATACCAGGAATGTGAAAGAATAACAAGTATAAATAAGGCAAAAAAATGAATCAATCAACCAATGCTTAGCCCATTTACAAGAACCATTGAACATTAGGATTATATCACTATGCAAAGGACACTATCATAAAGTAAACTACTTTATGAAAATAATATTATAGCCTTAATTCCCCGATACCTGATCTTAAGGCAAGCAAACTACCCAAATCTAGGTTAAGCCTTCCAGTAAGAACCTTAAGGCTACCAATCATCCTAGACTGATCCCAAGAGAGAAACAACTACCTAAACTAAGGATTAGCAGTGAAATTTTACCATAAGGCTGCTAAGTTAATAGTATCATACATACCTAATTAATACACCTCTAAATCACAATGTCCCAAAATATCATAAATATAACTTAATGAGCCAAGTTTAAAAATAGGTAAGGCAAACCTACATGGATGCAAAATAATATGCTCTGGATCAAATACTCAGGGGCCTTTACTTTCTAGGAAGCCTCCGACCACTGCTATGCTATCAAAAAGTAATCTTTTTTTAAGATAAGAAAATCAACTCCCATATTGCATTTTCACAATTCAATCCTAAAATATTTGGTCAAAATCAACTGTGGGGGCCATTTATGGAATTTGAAATAGAAACCACAATAGTGTTCCTCCAAGGAAAAAGATCATATGCGCAAAATTTGAGAACAATTAGGGCCTAAATTGGATCTCAAAACAGCCCCAAAAGATCAAGGAAACCAGGAATTTAGACTAAGAATTTCACAGAGGTTCGGATGGAATTCTGCACAAGTTTACTAGAGAATCAATCAAAAGATGAAAAAAATATCATATCTTAGCTCAAATAAATGATCCCCCAAAGATTTCCTAGTTGCTAAGCTCAACAAATTTCCCCAAGCTCATGAAAAATGGATTAATAGACAAAGTGCGGGAAATATATACGGCTAACCCTGCTAAGTGGAGGCCTGACTGCAAATGTGACGTCACTTAAGAAAAAACTTTCCAAAAAAGTTGATATCACTATTCACTTAGGCCTCCGTATAATTAGAGCTTCATCCACAAAAGTAGAGGATGGTCCACTTATGCAAAAGGTGTTGACATCAGCCTCCTCTGGAAAAGCAACTCCCCAATCGCTTAAGAAGCTCTGCGAAAGAAACCCCTATTTTGCAAAGCCAGTTGCACTACTACCTCCTATGATAGAATTTTTCCCAAGTTGGAGTTTTCTTTGAGTCCTTAGGAATGCAATCCAAATATGTACCCGATAAGAAATAGCATTTTGGAGTTAATGAATTTAATAAAATTCTTTGTCAATGAAATATGGGCCCAAACCCTACTCTTTTTATTTTTAACTAAAAATCACCCAATAGCGTAAAATAATTTTGAAAAACTTAGTACCCGAATCAAAGGTCCCTCTAGCCCAAAATCCAAATTCTAGAGCTAAAGGAACTGCCGAAATTCTCATTCGAGGCCATTTTGTAGAAATTTTCAAAAAAGTCAAATTTCTCAACTTCAAATGTTCCAAAATAGCAAATTGTCTTAGAACTTAACGAAATGCATGGGCATCAAACTAACTATATTCGTAAGCCATAAATGAGTTGTAACAGTTGTAGAAAACTCACAATGTTGCAAATATATGAAAATAGAGAAAATGACCTAGAGGGTCACTACAACTTCTACTACTAAAAGATTTTCATCCTCAAACGTCAAAGGACAAGAAATACCTAAAGGCTCACATAAGTACAAATACTGGGTCTGTATATCCTGCTCGATCTTAACGGTAGCCTTCTTAATAGTACGATACCTTCATTGAACCTTAATAATTCAAATCTCTCTTGACATCAATTGTCTGACATCAGTAGCTAAAATAAGACCAACTTTCTTTTGAAAGTCAAATAGTCATCTCGCTGAACCAAATCCTATTGGAGCATGTGAAACTTATCTAGAATATATAATTAGAGTGTAGATATGTGAAAAACAATATGAATACCTAAAAATGCTAGAGGCAAAGTTAATTCATAGTCCATATCACCTATTCATTATAGAATCTTGAATGGATCGATATACCCAGGGCTGATATTGCCCCTCTTTCTAAACATCATCACACTCTTCATGGGCGACATAATGTGAGCCAAATATCCACTCATTATTTCAAACCATCTATGAAATCCAACATAATTCATATGTCAATAGAGTATGAATACTTCACAATACACAATTGGTACCACAACATGTTTTTAAATCAAGAAAGATACAACTATCATCATTATGCAAGGCTATCAACATCACATAGGACACTACATGGTTACACATAGCATATAATGTTCCAAAACCACCACATAACATAAAATATGCGCCCCCGCATGGGTACAACACATTAAGATATCCATTTTTGTAATTAGTTCCCACACCCTTAACATGTTTTTGTATCAACATTAACTGCCCTATCCAGTCTGAAAGAAGTTAAGCCATAACCTAACTCAAATGCCAAAAATTAGAATAAAAGCCTTTCACCCCAAAGCCTCACTCCTCACGAATGATACCGTAATCAACTAACATATTAAAATATAAAATCTACACATTAAAAAAAAGCCAACGATACCCATATTACTAAGTTTCAAGTTAGGGTCAAAACAAACCCCCCGAATGGGTTTTCAAAAGAGAATGGCACAATCATAAATTTGTTTAAAAAATATGTTTCCCATATTTTTAGGAGTCTACATCTGAAAATTCAAGAAAAATGAGTTAAAATGAGGTCCAAATTAAAGAAAATCATTTTCAAGCTTTATCGGATAAAAAACTCTTAAACTTATTTTAAAAATGAGGATTGAAGTTGTTTTGAAGATGAAATTGAGGAAAAACTGACAATTATGAGGTTAGAAACTCATCCAAGTGAAAAAGGTTGAAATTGGGATTTAAAGTGGAGAAATACAATTTTTAGGCCATGCGGGTCAAAATTCCCAAATTTCATTCTTTAATCCAACAATAAAACAAGAAACAGATGATAAAGATTGAAGAAAATAATTGAAATAGGTATTATAGAGCTTACCCAAGCTTAGAAGTGAAAGAAATAGCTAAAAATCATGAAACCCTAAGCTCCAAGTCTCAAAAATGGTGGAAAATGGCCTAAACCAGGTATTTATATACCAAGGCATCGCGAACATGGACTAGGTGTCACGGTCGCAGTGCCTGGATTGTTAAGGGTATCGCGATCACAAACAAGTGTCGCGATCACTACATATGTCTTTAGGCCTCTATCGCGGTCGTGGGTTCACTAGTTGGGGACTTGGTGCATTCCAAGTCTCCGCGGGCCCCTTGGAATTCATCTGAGATCCTGGACTCAATGACAATATTAGATTTTTGAAAAAATATCATTTTCACAAAGTTGACCCCCGAGACACAAAATCACAACTTTTCAAACCAATGGTCGAAATGAGATTTAAAAGCCATAAAAATCACGCCAACCATGTTACCACCCTAAAATCAACTTTCTAGATCTACCGGCATAGTTTATTTTGACATACGTCACATGGATCAAAAGGTATTGAATGAAGTCAACTATAAGGTTCTCAAAGCCTCCAAAAATCACAATATCACATAAATCACACTGAAATACATCAAAAATTATGCCAATCATTCCCATACCCTAGAAATACCACAATGCAACCACGGAGAGGGGTAAAATAGTCAAATCAAATAGAAACACATATTTCACATATTTCATAAAAATTTAGGTCGTTATAAGAAAACTACCTGAACCAACTCTAAGACTTCTAAAAATAACCCTAAAGTTACCACGCATCCTAGACAGGGCCCAAGATAGAAGAAATTACCTAAGCAAGTCAAAATCAACCCGTGGAGCCTGCATATAGAATTAAAAAATAAAAAACATAATTATGTTTCTCAAATTATAAGGATCATATGCTCAAAATTTTAGCATAATCAGGGTTCGAATTGGGGTTCAAAACGACTCCAAAAGATCGAGAAAATCAAGAATTTAGACTAAGAATGTCAAAGAGGTTAGGACAGAATTGTACACAAATTTACTAGGGAATCGATCAATAGATAAGGAAATATCATACCTTAGATTAAATGAATGATCTCCCAAAGATTTCCTAGCTCCTATGCTCAACAAATTTCCCTAACTCGTGAAAAATGAAGGACAAACAAAGTAGGGGAAATATATACTGATAACTCCGCTTCAGCAAAGCTTTGGATGCAAATGAAACATAGATTAAGTGATGGAAAAGCAGATGTCATTATTCACCTGCAGTATAGGTTGATCTGCTTAAAAAAAAGAGATAACATCACCATACTCCGGAAAAATAATTCTTCAGTAGCTTAAGTGGCTTTCTCAAAAGACACCCTTATGTTGCAAAGGCGGCGACACCAATACTAACTGTAATAACATTTTATCCAAGTTGGAATTTTCTCCAAATGTGTCATTAAGATTTATTTAGAACCCCGTGAATATAAACCAAATATGTTACCCGATGAGAAACACACTCTAGCTCATCGAATTCAATAAAATTTCAAACGGATATTATTTCAATGATATGTGGGCTCAAGACCCACTCTTTTTATTTTTAACTAAAGCTCACTCAATAGCCTAAAACTATTCTAAAAGCCTCAACACCTAAACCAAAGGTTCCTCTAGCCCAAAATCCACATTCCAGAGCTAACAAACTGTCCGAATTCTCATGCTAGGCTGTTCAGTAGAAGATTTGACAAAAGTTAAATTTTTTAACTTCAAAAACTCCAGAATATAAAAATTAGCTTAAAATACAAAAAAACCATGTGGAAACCAAACTATAAATTCTGGCAAGTCATAAGTGACTCATAGCACCTGCAGGAAAACTCAGAACACAAAAAATATATGAAAATAGAGAAAATAACCTAGAGGATCATTCATATCACAAAGAAAGAGAGACAGGGATAGAGCAAGATCTATACGAGATTCTATTGAAAGAAAACAATCAGCTACAAAACCATCATAGAACATGTTCATTTCGAGATATATCAATATAGTTCTTCATTTATAATAGTTAAACTCGACTAATGCAATTGCCATGACCTTTTTATAACCAAGAAAAGTAAAATTCTAATAAGGTATTACAAAACTTGAACTTGGTTGCTTTCATAGTGAACTATAGTATGTGATGTTTTTAATTGTAAAGGGGCATTCATACTTACTCTAACAAAAGATTGGTAAGCATAATTTACATTATAATCAAAGTTTTTGATAGTTTTCATGCTAAAAGGGGAAAAGTGACGAATTCAAACACCAATCTCCAAAAGGAGCACAAGAAACATGAAAAGAAAGAGAACCTAGAACAAAAAATTAATGCTAGGAACAACAACTCCTTACCTTGAGTAAAAAACTATCCATGATGGAAACTAAAAAAAAGGCTCTCATCGTTTTCTTGAGGTATTCTTGAAAAATTGTTGATCGTGGTAAACTTAATTTTTTAACAAAAGCGGCTAAAACAATCAAAAATTATTTGAAATCAAAATAATCCAAACAAATATCAAACTAAAACATAAAAAGAAATCAAAAAGGAAAAGGGAGAGGAAAGACCCAATTTAAAGAACCCATTTTAGACCAAAATAAACAAAAAAAAACTAGCAAGTCTCTTTTATGAAGCGCTGGGAACATTTTTATTTTCCACTCACTTTATTTTCACTAACGATGCTAGCATAAATTAGAGCTCAAATAGAGATAAAGCCCTGCCAATTAGTCCTCAAAAAGATCCCATCTCGCTACTCTTTTCTCCACCATCATCCATTTTGTAGGTAGATGGCATCATCTACACAAATGTTGACAAAAAGGGGAAGGAAAGGTCGATGGTCGCTGAAGTTGAGCTCTAATTTGAAGTAAGAAAAATGAAACTACACTCCACAAATGGCTAGATTTAACTTTGCATCTCAAAACCCTAAGTAGATGTCACTTTAGTAGTCTCAAGCTTTGATATATGTATCATATCATCAGGTCTCATATAATAGACCATTTTTATTTTATACTTAAATCTCTATCTTCCTCGTAGAAGCTAACCCTAAAAACTTCATCGCTATAAATTAGCATTTATGTAAAACTGTGTCTACTTTGAATCAACTCATCTATTGACCTCCTCCGCATATAATAAGCTTCACTGAAGTTAAAACTATCGATATGGTATAAGGACGATAGAAAAAGGTAACAAAATTACACCGGTGAAGGAGCTTTTGAAAGATGGGGGAGTTGTCTAAAAGGCCACTTCCCAAACCTTTTTTGACATTTAGACACCAATTTTTTTAATTGGAAAAATAGACACTTTAATGGGACCACAAAAAAAATGCAACCCTAGCACTCAACTTACAAAATATACACTTTAGCCCCTTTCCCCATTTGAGCCCCAATTTTTTTAAAACTACACTTTAGTCCATCTCCAAAAATATAAATATTGAATAAATAATTAAAAATATATATCCAAAGCTTGTCAACCAATCCACTAGAAACCACCCAATTTTGGCGCCATTTCCTTAATTTTTTGACCATTTTTCGGCCACTTTTCATTGAATTTTTTGTCATTCATCAGAAAGTGACATTATCTCCATTGTTATAAGCCATTTTCGCTTATTTTTAGCTCTAATTTTTCTTCCATTTTCATAAAAAAGGCTTAAAAATCAGTCCCACATTTCAAAATTGATTCTTGGCTCAATAGCAATATTTCAACACTCCTTAGGTTGTTTGTAAGCTGAAATTCATTGGATTATTCTAGTGGTCATCGAAAAAGGGTTGATCATGCACTGTACGGCCAGCAGCTAAGAAGAAGACGACTTCAGCCTATTAATTCTAGGCGCATAAACCACTATTCAAGTCAATTGAATACTATTATCGAGGTATATCATGTCTATCATAGATTACATGGTGGTTGGTGGTATATTTTCTAGTGAATGGGAGAAGACTTCTAAATATTGGGTTTGGTAAACCGCGTCTAAGGAGACAGTGTCCATTGCCCTTCATCACAATGATTCATACGCTGATATGGTTAAAAGTGTAATGGAGAACGGTGAATTAAGTTGTGATCAAAGCGAGGTGGTAATTAGTTACTTGATGAACGGGAGGGGGAAAATCCATCCAACGCTCATAAGGAATGATAGACACGTGGAATTATATATGCTTTGCATTGATTCTAATAACTCCAGACCTATATTTTGGGTTAATATTATTGAAAGATCCCGAGAAGAAGCTTCCACATCAGCCCTACCCCCACCATCACCCCCACCCCCATCCCTGACAGTGGATGATACATCAATGGAATATGGTTGTATGGGTGGTGATGAATGAGATAATAGTGAAGATTATAAAGAAGAGAAGTATGGAGAAGGTGAGGACGGGAAGCTTGAACCAACAAAAAGCCACTCTTTCTCGGAAGGCACCAATCTTTTATAGGACAAACATTCAAGGATAAGAAAATGTTGAATCTTTTGTTGAAGCAGTCATCGGTGAAAATGTCGTTCAATTACACAACGGTGAAGAGTTGTAAGAAATACTTGAGGGTGAGGTGCATAGATCCTACTTGCCGGTAGATGGTGTGCGCATGTGCTATTGAAGAATCGAGTTGGTTTCATAGCCATAAGTACATGGGAGAGCATACTTGTGGCGTTGATCATGGCACAGGAAAGCATAAGAATGTCACTGTAGAGGTCATTGCCTCACTTATTTTGAATTTTTTATTCAACAACAAAGGTCCAATCCCGAAAGAGATCGAGAGGATCGTATTTAAGGAGCTATATTACAGGTCAGGATACTGTAAGTATTAGATGGAAGGCGTCATTGCAAAGAACATAGTTTGAGGTACGCCCGAGCACAGATATGCAGTGTTTATTGCATTTTCATATATTTTCAACGGCCTTAATCTCGGGTCTATTAATTCCCCCATGGTCGATGAGGAGTCTGGCAGGTTTATTTACTACTTTATGGCATTTGGGGCTTCCATCCGTGGATATGCACACATGAGAAAGGTCGTTGCCGTTGATGGCATGAATTTGTATGGCAAGTACGAGGGCGTGTTGTCATCTGCTGTCGCTCAAGATACGCAGAATCATATCTATCCTTTAGCGTATTGTATGGTGGATAAGGAGAACGATGTGTCGTGGGGATTCTTCTTCGACAAGCTTAAGGCCTTTGTCATCGTCGAACCAGAGTTGTGTATTATCTCCGATAGACACGTAAGCATAGACAACAGCCTCACAAGGAATTATCCACTTACACATCCCGGTGTTTGTATGAGGCATATTGGTGAAAATCTTCGTACAAATCACCATTGTTTCAATTCTCTCTATTTGTACTACCATGTGGCCAAGGCGTACACATTGGAAGAATTTAATGAATAATTCAGTGCCCTTAAAGAAAGATTCCCCAGCACAGCAGCTTGTCTCGAGTATGAAGTTGGATTTCAAAAGTGGAGTCGGGCTCACTTTCCAGGTAATCGATTCAACATTATGATCACAAACATCGTTGAGTCTCTTAAATCAATATTGCGCGATGAAACAGAGAATCTAGTGGCGGCCATCTTCAATTCAATTGCACATAGGTTTGGAGAAATTTTTAGAAAGAGGTATGTGGAGGTGGACAATTCAAAGACTACATTCGTTCCAATAGCCGAGACTATCTTAAGGGAAAACATGACCGAGGGCGACAAATTATATGTGAACAACATAAACGAAACCATCGACGAATTCACCGTGCTTGGTTATGGTCGTTCCGCTAAAGTTAATCTTTCGAGACAGTCATTTTCTTGCAGAAAGTACGACTTGGACAAATTGCCATGCGCCCATGCAATGGAAGCGTTGCGTTTGAAGCACAGGGATGAATACGGTACTAGAATTTACAACTACTCTTTGCAAATATATTCGAAAGAATCATACCTCTTTTCCTACTTGGAATCTATTTGTGTAGCACCACTGGAGTCGGAGTGGAGTGTGGTGCGAGAGTATCTAGAAATGCAAGTTCTTCCACCTGATTTTGATCCCAAACTTTGAAGGAGAAAGGTGAAATGCGTTAAGGGTGTGTTGGAGCCTTCAAGGTACAAGAAAAGAAACAAGTTCTCCAAATGCAAAAGGTCGGGACATAAGAGAACAACATGTAGCCTTAACGTAGGATAATATAATTGGCATTGTATTTTATGTTTTTGTTTGTTCAAATGCACTGGATAGTATGTAATGTATATTCTGTTTTGAAAAACACTGAACTGCAGTTTATATTAACTTTTTTGGTTGTGCATTATCGATTCCAGTTCATATATTATATACTGCGTACTGATTAGATTATAGATTAATATAATCGACCAACCTCATAACATATAATATATCAGTGTTTGGTTTACAGAGTAAATATTCAATACATAGTGTATAATAAAGCTACCTGGTTGTCTATTGAACAAACCCTTTTCTTCAAACAATGTTGAATTCAAAATAATTATGACACAATGGAAAAAGTGTCATTTTGAAAACAGTCATCCTAAGTTATGAAATCGACTATACACATTACACATCGATTGGACTCAAAAAATACAATGGATCGATGCATGGTCTACAGTGTATAGTTTAATCTACATAGTATATCATCGACCTGTTGTGTAGTCTACTAAAGAAACCCTTTTCATCATACACTAAACCTTTAAATATAATTATTACACTTCGAGAAACGGTGCGATTTGAAATACCTCGACGGCCACAACTGCCGCGACTTTTCATTTCTTATTCTCACACGTCTTATCCTTTCCATCAACACGTGCACAGCATCTATTGGTCGATTTTCTCATGGTCTGGTCTATTTAAAGAGGCCCTTGTCGATTTTAAATCCAATTTTTGAAGAAAAAGACTAAGGGAGAAGAAGATGGCTAGGAGGAGGTACACACTACAACCAATGCACAAAACAACAACAATCAACAACATAGAGTTGCTTAGGCTTTGGAGTGACCTAGATTTCCTTTTCTAGGGTCTTTCCACCGATCAATGACAGCTGGATAGAGAGCTCCGATGGATGGCTCATTTTCTTTGGGCCATAGCCGAGAGGCTCAACCTGGACCTCCGTGAACTCACCACCCCCCCTTCATCCCCTAGTCTAGTTTAGGTTTGTTTGTTTTGTAGTTCATTGCCGAATAAAGCTTTCATCATAGGATTATGTAAATGAAAGCTTCATTTTTTCCTTTTTGTATGGAATTTTTTTCCCAAAAATTGTAAATATAGATGCAATGAACATTTATATACCTATAAACAAGTTTCTCTCTTAATGATAATCTATTTATCTATAATAATTTTTTGGTGCTTCTTCTATAGTTCCTGTTTAAAGATTTGCAAACATTATTTAAACTTGGAGTACAGTACGAATAAATAATCGACTACGCTAAATGTGAATTCTATAATCAGTTGTGTCATGTATGTATTATATACTGTTGTCAGTGTTTATGATCATGTATATTGAGATGTTATCGATTTATACAAAGGTCGATTATAGACCTTTCTTATAGTCTATAATCAACTTACTGAATATATGAACAGCTTAAAATAATGGAAAAAGGAGAAATTAAATAAAATAAAATTAGAGTATGTCAATTATCACCATTAAAACAATGTAAAGTAATTTTGATACATCAATTGTGACTCACAATCACTTAAGGACGTGATCAAGTGTTATCTAAGATACGGTGTAGTCGTATATCATTGAGATGAAACAAAAATAAAATAAAACAAAATAAAATAAATAGTAATCATCCAAGCACTAAAGAACGACTATTTATCATGACAAGAGATTAGACTTGTGTGATGACCATAAGGAAGAGTGGTGGTTGTCACTTGTGAGCGTTCAATGGACAAGTAGTGAATGAGAACAAGGAGTCCTTCTCAACAGAGACGCTTGTTATGAGTAATTGGTTATTACTACCATTGCCCTCCCCTAGACTCATTTGATCGAGTGTCCAATTGTTTTGTAATCTTATATTATGATATTTAGTCACTTTACATTACGTGAATGATGTTTATTTATTTTATTTTATTTTATTTATCCTTTTTTTTAATCTCACCTCCTTTGAAAATAGACTTAGTTGATCGATACATGACTAATAATATAGTCTGGTATAGATGAAACTAATTATCTATAATTACTCAACATACCAACTAAGTCTATTTTCAAAGGAGGTGAGATTAAAAAAGGGAGATGTAAAATAAAATAAAATAAATAAACATCATTCACGCAATATAAAGTGACTAAATATCATAATATGAGATTACAAAATAATTGGAAACTCGATCAAATGAGTACAGGGGAGGGCAATGGTAGTAACAACCAATTACTCATAACAAGCGTCTCTGTTGAGAAGGACTTCTTGTTCTCATACACTACTTGTCCATTGAACACTCACAAGTGACAACCACCACTCTTCCTTATGGTCATTACACAAGTCTATCTCTTGTCATGATAAGTAGCCGTTCTTTAGTTCTTAGATGATTAATATTTATTTTATTTTATTTTTGTGTCATCTCAATGATATACGACTACACCGTGTCTTAGATAACACGTGATGACGTCCTAAAGTGATTGTGAGTCACAATTGGTGTATCAAAATTGCTTCACAATATTTTAATGGTGCTAATTGACATACTCTAATTTTATTTTATTTTATTTCTCCTTTTTTTCCATTATTTTAAGTTGTCCATATATTCAGTAAGTTGATCATAGACTATATGAAAGGTCAATAATCGACCTTTGTATAAATTTATAATATGTCAATATACAGGATCATCAACACTGATACCAGTATATAATTCATACGTGACACAGTCGATTATAGAAGACATAAAAATTCTTTAGAGACCCTTTGAAGTAAATGATAATCCATTTAAATTTTCTCCAACGGTACAATTTCAAACGGACAGAATTTTCCAACGGTCGGATTTAGGTAGCCCTACTATATTAATTAAAGGGACCCTTTTGAACTCCTTTATGTTCATTTATTCATCACTTTCTAGTTTTTCTTCAACAATAATAATATCGCAGTCATCTCAATCGTCCAAAAATTCTTATATTTTTTGTTGTGGTAATCTTGCGGTGTTGAAAATATCACAAACTGACAGAAATCTAGGTCAAAAATTCTACAGTTGTGCGGTTGGAGAGGTTTATTTTTGTTTAAATAAAAATTTATTTTTGTTCATCATATAATCCAATTTACTAATTTATCCTCGTTTATTTAGGATAATGGCGGATGCTCTTATTTCAAGTGGCTTCCCTCTGATTTTGGGGTGTAAAATTTCAAGGCATTGCAAAGTTTGAAATGTTGGAAAGGCTTAGAGATTTCGAAGAAAATAGGGATCTTCTTCTGACATTATATAAAGAATCAAAACACAAGATTGATCACTTAAAGGGATTGTTGAAAGACCTCGAAATTGAGAGGGATCAACTTAAGCATAGGTTGGCTATAGATGAAGAAAAAGAAAAGAGCATGAAAATTATGATGTATGGTTTACTATTAGTTTTAGCTTTTTGGAAAGGTGTAATGGGAGTGTAGTGGGATTGAATGTATTATGACTCTTTTATTAATCGACTACTTATTATTTATATTATATATGGTTTACCTTTTTCATTCGTCGACTACACAACACTCTACTGTATATGCTTTACCTTTTAGTCAGAGTCTATATTCAACGATGACATTCATGTAAAAGTAATGATAAGTTAATTATATAAAATAAAAAATGTTTATCATAAACTATAAAGGCAGTTTAGAAAACAAAATTGTTCAGCTCTACATATCCCGAGCTGAAAATTAAAAAAGTTAAGATTGTCTAGTCTAATAAAAATAATCTTCAACCACAATATTTAGTGGTATACCAAATGTCTAGTCATATAATATTTACCAAATGTTTTTTCTAATAAATTTTATAATAAATTTATTGTGCGAACAGATAATACACAGGTACGCTGGTGGCTAACAAAGAAAATACAAAATTCAGTTACAACAAAAGAGATTCGGAGACTAGTTTTAAACATATTAAATTTTACATTTATATTAGAAGTAATCAGTACTAACAAAAATGTTATTGCAGATTACATATCAAGACAAAGCTACACAGACTGAAATGATAGAAGAAAATATACATGAAAAAATACTCAACGCCCTAACTACGCTTTCATTAAAAGTGGACAGTATGGGTACTGAGATAGAAGAGCTAAAGCTAAAGACTAGTGAAGATAAACTGAAGTCTATAGCTATGAATCAGCTAACTCAGCAATGCGCAGAGCTATGTCGATCGGAAGACAGTAAAATTCCAGAGCTAGAAGGAGACGTTGGGACACTCCATAAAACCCATAACGTTTATGTATCTACTTCTGCAGGTACAAGCAAAGGAGTTAGAAAAAATATGAACCTAAATAAGCTATTTGAAAAACCATAAACCCCAAATACATCAAAAGATCCCATGTTTATACCCCCACAAGTTACCACATACTGAGATAGTCTAAACCAAGACAAAAAGACATACAACTACACAGCCCGTACATACATAGAAAATATCTACAATGTACAAACCTTTTTAAATAGCAACCCCAAAGCTACAAATATCCAAGAACCAGATACAAACTATGTAACCCAGAGATTGACCGGATATAATAAACTAATTGCCTTACCTAAAACCAAACCAAACTTAGTGAAAACTTGCTACGAATATGGAGCTACTATTCAAGAAATCATGTACTAATATATTCAAATTCAAAAGAGTTACGAGAAACAGATATGGAAACTATCAGACAATGGATTATCACGTTGCTTAAACCAGAAACAGAACCTATTGCCAGAGCTATCAGAGAAAAATTTATTTCGGAAGAATTATTGACCAGATACTACAAGACTATTGGACATAAATATCCAGATCACAAATGTTCAAAATGTAATGGAGGAGATAATGATGTCCCAGCAGTTCAGCCAGAATAAAAAGAGATAAAGACGCCAGCTGGAAAGATAAGACCAGAGCAATAATGGAGATACAACAGATATGACAAAATAGACGGAAGACTTATTATAAATTGGTTTACGTAAAGATAGTAGATGACAGCATCATTTAATGTAAATTTAATGTAAAGCTTGAATTTTTAGCCTTATAGGCTTAGGGTAGGTAGAATGGAAGACTTTTTAGTCTTTCTTTAATAGTTTTTGTTTGTTTTTTAACGGACAGATGTAAAACAATGTAAAGATGTATTCTTTCTATAAATAGAAGAGGAAGAAGGCATTGCAAAGGGCAAGCCTTCATGCGTTGAAGCACAAAAAACTCTCTCTTGTCTACAACAAATATTTTTGCTTAGTTATTAAAAACAGGTATATTTCAATGGAAAAATCTATGGAGGAACAAAGCTCAGAAATATCAAACCTACCAGAACAGGTATATTTATTTATGATTATGAATAGCTAAATTCATAATTCTCAACAATCATGATATGATAAAATAAATTCATGTTAGTTACTTTATAGTAGAATTATTCGAAGAATATTATGTTAAGAAGTTTATTAGCAAAGTGGAAAAGGAGAAAAATCCCTAAGAACTATGCCATCCTAAAGGTGAAACCAATAAGGCAAGAAGCCGTGGTGGGGAGTGACCAGAGTAGAGGCGCTGTTTAAGGGAAAATATCCAGATTACCATGCTAATAGTGACCGAAGAACATATTATTTAAGAATAATCTAGTATATAGTAATCTAAGATGACCATATTTTGTTATGAACATAGTTGAAGGGAATATTTTGAAAAAAGCAATTTTATGAAAATGAATAATTATTTATCTGATGTGATGGTAGATAAATTTAAAATACTTATTTTGTATGCACTTAAAGATATAAAAGTAGTAGATATAAGAAAAATCATATTAGAAAAAATATTTGGTAAATATTACATGACTAGAGTAAATTATATACCATACCTACCTAACTACTCTTATAAATACTTGTCATGCTAAATTACATAGAATTTCTTAATAAAAATATACAAGAACTACTAAGCCTGAAACAAACAACTACAAAATATTATAATAAAATATTTAGTCAATTTTAAATGATAGATAATCTTAAAGTTTTAATCTTATATATACTTAAAGACATAGAAATTATAGATATTAAGAAAATAATATTAGAAAAAGTATTAGACTATGAAATTGAAATTATGAATTGGATAGCACAGTTATACCTAGATAATTACCCAGATGGATATTATTCAGATTAAAAGATGTTAGAATATATAAAGAAAATTAGAGAAAGGCAAAATTGGATATATGAAGAAGTTAATTACAGAAATCAACTTGAAATAGAGAAAAAACAACTAGAAGAAAAATTACTTAAAATAAAATTAACCTTAGAAAAGGAAGATACAAGTAATAATTTATTTAATACGTACGAAAAATTATTTAATACAGATGGAAAATTAGTTATACATGAACAACAAATACTAATTAGTCAGATAAAAAATATAAACCTACGCATTGAATATAGCAAAGTTAGAATAAAATACTACACAGAAATTGCTAAAATTTCAATAGGATAAAATAATAAACCAAATAAATTAATGGATACATCTCACGAAAAGAATAAATCATTAAAAGAAATAGAAACTCAACTATATAGTTTATACCTAGAATACAAAAGATTACATATTACTAACGAGGATCCTAAAACACTAGATAATCTAATCACGATAATATCTAATTTAGAATATGAATTAATAAAACATCTTAAGTCAAGAAGATAAAAATGAAAATTATTCAATCAATAATATTCATTATAAAAATAAATACATACGTATTTATTATCTAGTTGAATCTACGCACCTAATCCGCACCCCCCTCCAAATGGTAGAGAAGCTTTTAGAAAAATTAAAGAATCTTTAATTAGTAATTATTCAGAATATATAAGTTTAAATAAAACAAAAGAAAACCCACAAAGATTAGCTTACCTAATTACCTTAATATCTAGTATTGAAGCAAAATTAATAATCCATTTAAAATCTAGAAGAATGAGACATATACCACTTAATTATGATAAAATTAGATTTAGATATCTACCAAAGTACTATAAATATTGTTTGAATGAATAAAATACAAAAATACAAAGAACTAAAACAAATTATATCTGAAAAACGTAAAGAATTAAAAATAAAAATAGAAAGATTAAATTATAATATATTTGCCGGGGTTAGTAAAAACTCAATAAATGCACTTTCCTTGATAGTTTTAAACCTAAGGTTGGGAACATGTTGTTTATTCAATCTGTTGAGTGTTTTGACCTTTGCTGGTATTTCATGCATGAAAATTTCTTATACCTATAAAATTAAAAACTCAGTTAATGAAAAAATTTGTCATTGAGTTCCATTCCCTTATCAGATGTCCTAGCTAATGCTACCCTCTTGCGCTCAAATGATTTATAATGTAAACTTCACTACATTTACTCTAAGGGATGCCCCACAACCCTTTTATGACACTTTTCATAAACAATGAACCAGTCTCAA
Source organism: Capsicum pubescens (assembly GCA_030864215.1). Lineage (NCBI taxonomy): Eukaryota > Viridiplantae > Streptophyta > Magnoliopsida > Solanales > Solanaceae > Capsicum > Capsicum pubescens. The sequence continues at coordinate 223,053,495 of CM061542.1, read as the reverse complement.
TAATTAAGGGAATAAATTATGCTCACTACAATACTTAACCCTGCACTAATATTTTTTGTCTCGGCATAATATTAGTACCGTGCTGAATAAGACTAGCGCTTGTAAAGAGAAAATCTCTTTTCTCATATCTTACATAGAAAGATTTGGGGTTTGGTCCAACGTAACCCCTTAAAGCTCCATCTGAGTTGCATCTAACCATTTTTAAATGGTTTTGACCATGTGGTCTGTGTACTTTTCATCTGTGGTCTATATCTTTCAAAATAATGAACCATTTATGTTGATCTAAAAAGGAATTTTTTTTAGCCAGGGTATCTGCTCTTGAAAAATATGGGAATATTTTACTCTATCTCATACATCACTTCTTATCTTGTCATTATCTCTCCATACACCTTACTATTTTTCCATTTTCAAACTTGTCATAGATTGATGGTAGGAGGTGCCTGATATAAGGGCTTTAACTTTGCGTCATAATTAGTCTCCTACCATTGAGCAATAACTGGATTTCCTTCTATTAAAGACCCTATAGTTTTGCAACATTATAGCAAAAAGTCCAAATATCCTTGAAAAATTATTTTGTCGTAAAAATATGTGACAGTGTTTCTTATTATGACAAGTCACAACATCTACATCTAGGGCTGGCAATTTCAGCTCATATTTATGAAAAGAGTCCATTTAATCCATATTTATTGAATTGAATCACTCATATTTCAAATGGATAAATATGGACTTCAACCCATTTTAACAGCTCATACAAATATGAACAAAATGGGTAAAATATGGGTACCCATTTAAACACAAAGATCACCCACCTATGCTTAAAATTTTAATTTTTTTTTTCTTTTCTAGTTTCTTTTTTTTGTTTTTCCCTTTAATTTACTTTTTTTTCTTTTTCATTTTTTCCTCGTTTCTTATAATTTCTTTTTTTCTTTCTCATTTTTTCATCTATTTTTTTTTTCTTTGTATTTTTTTCGTTTTCTCCTTTCTCATTCTTATTTCATCATTCAAATTCGCTTGAGACCTACATGGGTTAATTAATTTAAACTTCTAATTATTCCATTTAGCCTATACAATTTATAGCATCTCTTATCAATTAAATATAAATCATAGTCTCACTCATTTATTATTATTATTATTATTATTATTATTATTATTTATCTTTTATTTCTCTTTCTTTTTTTCCAGTTTTTTTTCTTTTTTCTTTAATTTACTATTTTTTCTTTTCTTTTTCCTTTAATTTAATTTTTTTTTATTTTTCATTTTTTTTTCCACTTATTTTTTCCTCGTTTCTTACACTTTTTTCTTTCTTCTATTTCATCAAAAAAAAAAAATTATTTTATTTATTTTTTCTTCGCATTCTTTTTTTTTTGTATTTCCGTTTTCCCCTTTTTGATTCTTGGTTCGTTATTTTTGTCATTTTTCTTCTTTTTTTATATTTTTTTTTTCATTGCATTTTATATTTTATAAATTTTTTTTACTTTTAATTTATTTGTATCGTACTATATATTTCAAATAATTTTATTATTTGAATAGCTTAGTTATCAATATGTACAATTTATCATTTGTATTTATATACAAATAAGTGTATGAATTAATTGTATTTTCTCGAGACTAAAATATATAAATATACAATGTATCATTCAATGCAAATGTGTCATTAGTATTTGTATATCAATTTGCGCTTAGGGTATTTTCGTTATCATAAAAAAAAATAGAATTTTTTTTTTTTAAAAAAAGAGAGGTAAAAGTTAGAGATAGAAGAGAGAAAAAAAGTGTAAAGAAAGAATTGAAGAAAAAAATACAAAAAAAATCAAAAAGAAAAAAATAATGAAAAAGGAGAAAAGGAAAAAAATGATGGTAAATACAAATATATTGAGTGGTTATGATATTTCAGTCATCATCCATAATTTGTACTCGACTTAACCATGTTCTTCGAAAATAAAAAAAATATAGAACATAAAATACAACGAAAAAAAAAAGTAAAAACAAAACAAAATAAAAAATAGAAAAAAAAGGAGACTAAAAAGGAAAAGAAAAAAAAAGATAAGCAATGGATAGAGATAGAAGAGAGAGAAAAAAAGAAATGAAAAAATAAGAAAATAAAACTAGAGGCTACATATAGAAGAGAGAAAAAAAAAACTAAAAAGAAAAAAACTAAAAAAAAAGACTAAAAAAAGGTATTTATTATCTAGTTAAATTATCGCACCTAATCCGCACCCCCCTACAAATGGTATCAAAGTCCAGTTATTTAAAAAATGCAGAAGTAGCATACATGTTTAAATTTATGAATTTAGATTGGATTTACTTGACAATAATTAATATTGATTAATTATGAGAAGACCATTTAAAAACAGAGAAGCATACATGTTTGAATTTATGAATTTAGATTGGATTTACTTGACAATAATTAATATTGATTAATTATGAGAAGACCATTTAAAAACAGAGAAGCTTTTAGAAAAATTAAAGAATCTTTAATTAGTAATTATTCAGAATATATAAGTCTAAATAAAACAAAAGAAAACCCAAAAAGACTAGCCTACCTAATTACCTTAGTATCTAGTATTGAAGCAAAATTAATAATCCATTTAAAATCTAGAAGAATGAGACACATACCACCTAATTATGATAAAATCAGATTTAGGTATCCGCCAAAATACTATAAATACGGTTTAAATGAATAAAATACAAAAATACAAAGAACTAAAATAAATTATTTCTGAAAAACGTAAAGAATTAAAAATAAGAATAGAAAAATTAAGTTATAATATATTTGCCGGAGTTAGTAAAAACTCAATAAATGCACAAAAAGATGAAATATCAAATTTAGAATCACAAATAGATAGTTTAGAATATATATATCAACATGAACTATTTACAATAAAATGAACAAAGAAGAATTTATAATAGACGAAAAAATATATGAAAATCACGAAGGATTAAAAATAAGAATAGTATTTTCTAATCTAGGGAGAAGATATAAGAAAATAGGTGAACATTTATATTAATGTTAGAAAAAGAAGAATTAAAATTAGAAGATAAATTGACAGCTATGGTAAGAATAGAAAGGGAAAACGAAGAAATAGATAGAAAAAAGGAAATAGAAAAAATAAAACAACGAACTACAGAAGAAATACGAAAAATAGAAGAAACTAAAAATAAAAGGATTGCTGAATTAGAAAAAGAACTACAAATGTTAAAAGATCTGTATGAAAAAGGACAGAAAGAAAAAGAAGAAAAAGATAAAGAACAAAAATTATTAAACGAGATAAATCAATTTAAAGAAAAATTAGAAATAGACAATAAAGAAATAAAAGACAAGGAATTAGAAATAAATAATATAGATGTTGAAGAGACAGATAATTATGATTCAGAAGATAGTGAAACATATACAGAAATATTAACAAATACAAAAAATTTAGAAATCAATGAAAAACAAGAAGTAATTAATGAAGAAAATTTAGAAAATATCAACACAGAAATAAATACTCTTGATAAAAAAGAAGATCAAAATATAATACCTAGTACATCAGAAATAAGGAAACCTACATATTATAAGAATAAGTTTAAAAGGTATAATCTAAAGAATGAATGTGACAAATGGACACCAAAACAAATAGTTAATAAAAATTATAACTTTTTAGACTTAGATTGTGTAATAGATACAGAAAAAATAATACAATTATGGATAGGATATATGACAAAATAATTATTAGATAATAATATAAGTGTAACAGATGCACCAGAATATATAGAAAGAACACTAATAGGAACAGTGAAATTATGGTTTTTAAAGCTAACTGAAAATAGTAAAAGAATATTAAGAACTGACAAACCCACAGAAGGAACATCATCAACAAAATTAACACCTATAGAATTATTAAAAAAATATGAAACAGCTATAAAAGACGAATTTAGTAGCATGACAACAAAAGAAGAAGAACAAAATGAAGAAAAAGATATAAATAGGAATTTAATGTTAAAATTAGCAATATGTAATATGTGCTACATAGATGAATATACTTGCGCATTTAAAGAATATTATTATAAAGGAGCATATAATATAGAAGAAAGTAAAGAAATAAGAAAATTATATTTTAGTAAATTACCTGAACCATTTAGTTCAAAAATAATAAAAAGTTGGGATGAAACAAAAATAGTAGATACTCTGGGAGCAAGAATAAAATTTTTACAACAATGGTATAGAAACCTATGTGAAAAATACAGAGAAGAAATAAAAATGGAAAAAACATTAATAAGAAATTTAGCATGTTGCAAAGATAAAATAGCACCTCAATTTGGATGCGAAGAAAGATATTATAAGAAAAGAAAAAGGCATAAGAAATATAAGAAATACAAAAAATCAAAATATAAGTATAAGAAACCAAGAAAAAGATATTATGTAAAAAATTATAAACATAAAAGACCATATAGGAAAAAGAAATCTATAAAGGAATGTATTTGTTATAATTGCGGAAAAATAGGACATTTAGCTAGAGATTGTAAATTACCTAAAACCCCAAAAAATAAACAAATATCAGAAATAAAAATAGAAAATACAGAATATATGCAGATAGATTACATAGATTACGAATTAGAAAGTGAAGACAGTATATATGAAATTTCAGAGAATGAAACAGATAACGAAATAGATAGTGAATTAGACGAATTAAATGACTGAAGAAGATATAAAAATAATAACAAAAGAAGAATATTTAAATGACGAAGGAACAGATCAAAAAATAATATTTGATAACAATGTATTTGATGAAATAAAAGGAAAATAGTTAGACTTAAGTGTAGAAAAAATATTTAAAATACCAACAATAAAAAATATATTTACTAGGAAAAAGGAAGAATATTATGTAGTAAGCCAAAAGAAACATGTAATAGACTGTAGATATGCAAAAGGTAAAGCTAGTATACCACTAGTAACAAAAAGAATAATTAATAAAGAGATAAACGATATAAAAAGTAGAGACCCAATAAAATATGTACACCTTGGAGGTACAGAAATATTAATAAAAGCATGTTTTAGAGAAGGAATAGATACACCAATAGAATTATATTTAGCAGATGATAGAATTATAAAACCTATAGAAAAAAGTATAATAACTGCCATAAAAGGAAATTTAATATACCAAAAATTTTAATTTATAATAAGTGTGAATTATTCAGTAGCAGTAACGGATAAAAATATAGACAAATCATTAGTATTATATTGGAAAATATCAGGAATAAAATTAACCCCAGAAAGTAAAATATTTACAGCGAGATGTAAAAATCTATATGTATTAACAACAAAACATAAAATAACGGGAAAAATAAAATTAATAAAATACAAATAGAAAGCTCTTTTGAACAATTTGTAAAAACAATTGATAATAATGATTACAGTTACAGAAATATAGACATAGAAGAAGATCTAGAAATAATAAATGATAGAATAAGTACAACAAAAAGAATAGCTTATGATAAACCGGAATCATCAAGCTCATCAAAAAGAACAAGTTATGAAACAAGTTCAATGGATAATTCAAACCAATATTACATAACAGGAAAGGTAAATGAAAAAAAATATTTAATACTCTTAAATACAGGACAAGAAGAAAATTATATAGCAAAATATCTAGTAAAAAATGAGGAAATAAAAACTGACAATAATATATGCCCAGATCTACGAAGAAGTTTAATAAATACTAAAAATATAGCAGAAAAAATAATAATAATAGGAATAAGAAAAATAAAAATAGAATTTGAAGTAAAAGAAGAAATGCAAAAAACAGACATAATATTAGGAATAAAATGGTTAGAACAAGTAAAACCATATAATATAGAACATACACAATTAACTATAACATATAACAGAGAGAAATTATTCTTAAGAAGAGCTTTAACATAAAATGAAAATATATGTATTAATGAAGATAGTAGTAGAAGGATATTACAGTATATATTATACGCCTGTGATAGACACAGGAGCAGAAGCTATTTTATGTAGATATAATTATTTACCAAAAAGTAAATGAGATAAATTAAAAAACACCAATAATAGTTAAAGGATTTAATAACGAAAGAAGCTTAATTACTTATAAAGCTAAGAATGTAAAAACACAAGTATGAGATAAAATATTAACAATAGAAGAAATCTATAATTATGAGCTAACATCAAAAGATATACTTTTAGGAATGCCGTTTTTAGATAAATTATACCCACATATAATAACTAGGACAGATTGATGGTTTACAACACCATGTAAACAGAAAGTAAGAGCAAAAAGAGTTATTAATAAAAAAGAAAGAAAACTGATTGGATCAAAGGAAGTAAAAAAATTACACAAAAATTAGAAAATATAAAAAATACTGAAGATACAATAGAACTGGTCGTATTTTCAATAAATAAAAAGGAGATAACTATATTTTCAATAAATAAGATAGAAATAATTAAGAAAAAATAAGGACAATTATATAGTGAAGATCCATTAAAAGGATGGGAAAAACATAAAACCATTATAAAAATTGAATTAATAGATAAAAATAGCATAATAACCCAGAAACCATTAACATATAATTTTGATGATTTAAAAGAATTTAAAATGCATATAGAAGAATTATTAGAAAAACAATATATACAAAAAAGTAATAGTAAACATAATAGCCCAGCATTTATAGTAAATAAACATAGTGAACAAAAAAGAAGAAAAAGTAGAATGGTTATTGATTATAGAAATTTAAATGCAAAAACAATGACTTATAATTACCCAATACCAAATAAGACATTAAAAATAAGACAAATACAAGGATATAATTATTTTAGTAAATTTGATTGTAAATCAGGATTTTACCATCTAAAGTTAGAAGAAGAATCTAAGGAATTAACCGCATTTACAGTACCACAAGGATTTTATGAATGGAATGTATTACCATTTGGATATAAAAATGCACCAGGTAGATATCAACATTTTATGGATAGTTATTTTAAACAACTACCTAATTGTATAGTATACATAGACGATATACTATTATATACAAAGACCAAAGAAGAACATTTAAAATTATTGGAACAATTTACGGATATAATAGAAAAATCGGGAATAAGTTTAAGTAAAAAGAAAGCCGAAATTATGAAAAATCAGATAGAATTTTTAGGAATACAAATAGATAAAAGTGGAGTAAAAATGCAACAACATATAGTACAAAAAATAATAAATTCAAAAGAAGAACTAGATACAAAAAAGAAATTACAATCATTTTTAGGATTAGTAAACCAAGTAAGAGAATATATACCAAAATTAGCAGAAAATCTAAAGCCCTTACAGAAAAAATTTAAAAAGGATGTAGAATATAATTATAACGAAGAAGATAAAAAACAAGTTCAGAAAATAAAAATACTTTGTAAAGAATTACCAAAATTACAATTTCCAGATGAAAATAGAAAATTTATATATATAGTAGAAGCAGATGCTAGTGAATGTAGTTATGGAGGAGTACTTAAATATAAATATGAAGAAGAAAAATTAGAACACCACTGTAGATACTACTCAGGTACATTTAATGAAACAGAAATAAAATGGGAAATAAATAGAAAAGAATTATGCTCATTATATAAATGTTTATTAGCATTTGAGCCATATATTGTATATAACAAGTTTATTGTATGAACAGATAATACACAGGTACGTTGGTGGCTAACAAAGAAAATACAAAATTCAGTTACAACAAAAGAAATTCGGAGACTAGTCTTGAATATATTAAATTTTACATTTACAATTGAAGTAATTAGTACTAACAAAAATGTTATTGCAGATTACATATCAAGACAAAGCTACACAGACTGATATAATAGAAGAGGATACTCTAGAAAAGATATTCAACACCCTAACTAAGCTTTCAATGAAAGTGGACAGTATGGGTAATGAAATAGAAAAGCTAAAGACTAATGAAGTTAAACTGAAGTCTGAAGCTACAAATCAGCTAACTCAGCAGTGTGCAGAGCTATGTCGATCGGAAGACATTAAAATTCCAGAGCTAGAAGGAGACGTTGGGATACTCCATAAAACCCATAACATTTATCAATATACTTCTGCAGGTACAAGCAAAGGAGTTAGGAAAAATACAAATATGAACCTAAACAAGCTATTTGATAAACCATTTATTCTAAATACACCAAAAGATCCTATGTTAATACCCCCACAAATTACCATATACCGAGAAAGTCTAAACCAATATAAAAAGACCTACAACTATACAGCCCGAACATACATAGAAAATATTTACAAAATACAAACCTTCTTAAATACCAACCCCAGAGCTATAAACATCCAAGAACCACATACGAATTACATAACCCAGAAGCTAAACGGATACAATAAGCTAATTGTTTTGCCCAAAATCAAACCAGGTCTAGTTAAAACCTGTTACGAATATGGATTACTTAGTACCATATATACCCAAGACGGAAATGAAATATCCAGTATACCAGAGATATATGATTCATTTAACATTTTCAAAAGAATAACCAAAGGTAACCTATTTTTTATAAAATTTTATACGGCACCAGCAGAGATATTGTATGATGAAGTTAAATCACCTATACAAGTTGTAAAAATAGGAATGACCCGAGATATGATTATACCAGAAGATATTACTCAACAACCAGAAATACCTAGAATTGAGATACCAAATTTTTATGCAAATAAGAGAATTATTGAACTATCTACAATTCTTCAAGAGTTAACAAACACTTATCGCAATAGAAATCCTATATGAAGTTATTATTCAAGAGGTAATGTAATAGTCTACTCAAATTCAAAGGAACTACGAGAAGCAGATATGGAAGACGTTAGGCAATGGATCCTAACTTTACTCAATCCAGAGAAAAAAACTATCGCCAGAGCCATTAGAGAAAAATTTATTTCAAAAGAATTATTAACCAGATATTGCAAGTTAATTGGACATAAATATCCAGACCATCAATGTTCAAAATATAATGGAGAAGATAATATTATCCCAGAAGTCCGCCTAGAATAAAAGAATCAAAATAAGCATGCCAGCTGGAAAGATAAGATAAGAAGCAACAGATACGACAACGAGAAGATACCAATGGAAGAAGACAAGATATTAAATTATTTACGTAAAATTATTAGAATTATTGTATAGACTAGACTTTACTTTTTAGCCTCCTAGCCTTTTTTAAAGGCTATGACACTTAGTTCTTATTGTATAGACTTTTCTTTTTTAGCCTCCTAGCCTTTTAGACTTTTCAAAAGGCTATTTTAGAATTTTTTAAACGTGTAAAGACTCATGTAAAAACTTTGTAAAGATTTTCATTCTATAAATGAAAGAAACCGAAGGCATTGCAAGGCAAGCCTTCATGTGTTGAATCAAAAACTCTCTCCTGCCCATTACAAATATTTTGCTTAGTTATTAAATAAACAGATTTATTTCAATGGAAAAATCTATGGAGGAACAAAGCTCAGAAATATCAAACCTACCCGAACAGGTATATTTATTTATGATTATGAATAGCTAAATTCATAATTCCCAACAATCATGGTATGATAAAATAAATTCATGTTAATTACTTTATAGTAGAATTATTCGAAGAATAATATGTTAAGAAGTTTATTAGCAAAGTGGAAACGGAGAAAAATCCCTAAGAACTATGTCATCCTAAAGGTGAAACCAATAAGGCAAGAAGCCGTGGTGGGGAGTAACCAGAGTAGAGGCGTTGTTTAAGGGAAAATATCCAGATTACCATGCTAATAGTGACCGAAGAACATGTTATTTAAGAATAATCTATTATATAGTAATCTAAGATGACCATATTTTGTTATGTACATGATTGAAGAGAACATTTTGAAAATAGCAATTTTATGAAAATGAATATTATTTATCTGATACAATGGTAGATAAATTTAAAATACTCATTTTGTATGCACTTAAGGATATAAAAGTAGTAGATATAAGAAAAATCATATTAGAAAAAACATTTGGTAAATGTTATGTGACTAGAATAAATTACATACCATACCTACCTAACTACTCTTACAAATACTTACCATAATAAATTACATATATCTAGAATTTTTGGAAAAAGATATGAGAAACATACAGTTAATAGAAAAATAGATGAAAGTAAATTTAGACAAATACATGGAAACTAAAGATATAAAATATATAAAATTTCTTAGTAAAAATATAAAAGAGTTAATAAGATTAAAACAAACAACTACAAAATATTATAATAAAATATTTAGTCAATTTTAAATGATAAATAATCTTAAAGTCTTAATCTTATATATACTTAGAGATATAGAAATTATAGATATTAAGAGAATAATATTAGAAAAAGTATTAGACTATGAAATTGAAACTATAAATTGGATAGCACAGTTATACCTGGATAATTACCCAGATGGATATTATTCAGATTAAAAGATGTTAGAATATATAAGAAAAACTAGATAAAATCAAAATAATCTAAATGACGAAATTAATTATAGAAATCAAATTAGAAAAATAATGGAGAATCTAAAAGAAAAATTAAAATGGATAGAAGAAACCTTGGAAAATTTAGGAAAAAGTACATATAATAGTTTATATAATTTAAAAAACTCACTACGAGAAGAACAACACAAGATAATAAATAACATTGAAAATCTCGAATTAGATATACTTTACAGTACAATTAGGGTAAATTATTATACAGAAATCTGTAACTCTACAATTACTACAGGATAAAATAATAAACTACACAAATTAATGAATACATCTTACGAAAAGAATAAATCATTAAAAGAAATAGAAACCCAACTATATAATTTATACCTAGAATACAAAAGGTTACATATTACTAACGAGGATCCTAAAATACTGGATAATTTAATTATGATAATATCTAATCTAGAATATGAATTAATAAAACATCTTAAGTCAAGAAGATAAAAATGAAAATTATTCCAATCAATAATATTCATTATAAAAATAAATACCTACGTATTTATTATCTAGTTAAATTATCGCACCTAATCCGCACCCCTCTACAAATGGTATCAGAGCCCAGTTATTTAAAAAATGCAGATGTAGCATTATTCAGGTAATTATCTGGGTAATTATCCAGGTATAACTGTGCTATCCAATTTATAGTTTCAATTTCATCGTCTAATACTTTTTCTAATATTATTCTCTTAATATCTATAATTTCTATATCTCTAAGTATATATAAGATTAAGACTTTAAGATTATTTATCATTTAAAATTGACTAAATATTTTATTATAATATTTTGTAGTTGTTTGTTTTAATCTTATTAACTCTTTTACATTTTTACTAAGAAATTTTATATATTTTATATCTTTAGTTTCCATGTATTTGTCTAAATTTACTTTCATCTGTTTTTCTATTAACTGTATGTTTCTCATATCTTTTTCCAAAAATTCTAAATATATGTAATTTATCATGGTAAATATTTGTAAGAGTAGTTAGGTAGGTATGGTATGTAATTTATTCTAGTCATATAATATTTACCAAATGCTTTTTCTAATATGATTTTTCTTATATCTACTACTTTTATATCCTTAAGTGCATACAAAATGAGTATTTTAAATTTATCTACCATTGTATCAGATAAATAATTATTCATTTTCATAAAATTGCTATTTTCAAAATGTTCCCTTCAATCATGTACATAACAAAATATGGTCATCTTAGATTACTATATACTAGATTATTCTTAAATAACATGTTCTTCGGTCACTATTAACATGGTAATCTGGATATTTTCCCTTAAACAACGCCTCTACTCTGGTTACTCCCCACCACGGCTTCTTGCCTTATTGGTTTCACCTTTAGGATGTCATAGTTCTTAGAGATTTTTCCCCGTTTCCACTTTGCTAATAAACTTCTTAACATATTATTCTTCGAATAATTCTACTAAAAAGTAACTAACATGAATTTATTTTATCATACCATGATTGTTGGGAATTATGAATTTAGCTATTCATAATCATAAATAAATATACCTGTTCGGGTAGATTTGATATTTCCTCCATAGATTTTTTCATTGAAATAAATCTGTTTTTTTTTTAATAACTAAGCAAAATATTTGTAATGGGCAGGAGAGAGTTTTTGCTTCAACACATGAAGGCTTGCCTTGCAATGCCTTCGGTTTCTTTCATTTATAGAATGAAAATCTTTACAAAGTTTTTACATGAGTCTTTATACATTTAAAAAATTCTAAAATAGCCTTTTGAAAAGTCAAAAAGGCTAGGAGGCTAAAAAAGAAAAGTCTATACAATAAGAACTAAGTGTCATAGCCTTTAAAAAAGGCTAGGAGGCTAAAAAGTAAAGTCTAGTCTATATAATAATTCTAACAATTCTAATAATTTTACGTAAATAATTTAATATCTTGTCTTCTTCCATTGGTATCTTCTCGTTGTCGTATCTGTTGCTTCTTATCTTATCTTTCCAGCTGGCATGCTTATTTTGATTCTTTTATTCTAGGCGGACTTCTGGGATAATATTATCTTCTCCATTACATTTTGAACATTGATGGTCTGGATATTTATGTCCAATTAACTTGCAATATCTGGTTAATAATTCTTTTGAAATAAATTTTTCTCTAATGGCTCTGGCGATAGTTTTTTTCTCTGGATTGAGTAAAGTTAGGATCCATTGCCTAACGTCTTCCATATCTGCTTCTCGTAGTTCCTTTGAATTTGAGTAGACTATTACATTACCTCTTGAATAATAACTTCATATAGGATTTCTATTGCGATAAGTGTTTGTTAACTCTTGAAGAATTGTAGATAGTTCAATAATTCTCTTATTTGCATAAAAATTTGGTATCTTAATTCTAGGTATTTCTGGTTGTTGAGTAATATCTTCTGGTATAATCATATCTCGGGTCATTCCTATTTTTACAACTTGTATAGGTGATTTAACTTCATCATACAATATCTCTGCTGGTGCCGTATAAAATTTTATAAAAAATAGGTTACCTTTGGTTATTCTTTTGAAAATGTTAAATGAATCATATATCTCTGGTATACTGGATATTTCATTTCCGTCTTGGGTATATATGGTACTAAGTAATCCATATTCGTAACAGATTTTAACTAGACCTGGTTTGGTTTTGGGCAAAACAATTAGCTTATTGTATCCGGTTAGCTTCTGGGTTATGTAATTCGTATGTGGTTCTTGGATGTTTATAGGTCTGGGGTTGGTATTTAAGAAGGTTTGTATTTTGTAAATATTTTCTATGTATGTTCGGGCTGTATAGTTGTAGGTCTTTTTATCTTAGTTTAGACTTTCTCGGTATGTGGTAATTTGTGGGGGTATAAACATAGGATCTTTTGGTGTATTTAGAATAAATGGTTTATCAAATAGCTTGTTTAGGTTCATATTTGTATTTTTCCTAACTCCTTTGCTTGTACCTGCAGAAGTAGATTGATAAATGTTATGGGTTTTATGGAGTATCCCAACGTCTCCTTCTAGCTCTGGAATTTTAATGTCTTCCGATCGACATAGCTCTGCACACTGCTGAGTTAGCTGATTTGTAGCTTCAGACTTCAGTTTAACTTCATTAGTCTTTAGCTTTTCTATTTCATTACCCATACTGTCCACTTTCATTGAAAGCGTAGTTAGGGTGTTGAATATCTTTTCTAGAGTATCCTCTTCTATTATATCAGTCTGTGTAGCTTTGTCTTGATATGTAATCTGCAATAACATTTTTGTTAGTACTAATTACTTCAATTGTAAATGTAAAATTTAATATATTCAAGACTAGTCTCCGAATTTCTTTTGTTGTAACTGAATTTTGTATTTTCTTTGTTAGCCACCAACGTACCTGTGTATTATCTGTTCATACAATAAACTTGTTATATACAATATATGGCTCAAATGCTAATAAACATTTATATAATGAGCATAATTCTTTTCTATTTATTTCCCATTTTATTTCTGTTTCATTAAATGTACCTGAGTAGTATCTACAGTGGTGTTCTAATTTTTCTTCTTCATATTTATATTTAAGTACTCCTCCATAACTACATTCACTAGCATCTGCTTCTACTATATATATAAATTTTCTATTTTCATCTGGAAATTGTAATTTTGGTAATTCTTTACAAAGTATTTTTATTTTCTGAATTTGTTTTTTATCTTCTTCGTTATAATTATATTCTACATCCTTTTTAAATTTTTTCTGTAAGGGCTTTAGATTTTCTGCTAATTTTGGTATATATTCTCTTACTTGGTTTACTAATCCTAAAAATGATTGTAATTTCTTTTTTGTATCTAGTTCTTCTTTTGAATTTATTATTTTTTGTACTATATGTTGTTGCATTTTTACTCCACTTTTATCTATTTGTATTCTTAAAAATTCTATCTGATTTTTCATAATTTTGGCTTTCTTTTTACTTAAACTTATTCCCGATTTTTCTATTATATCTGTAAATTGTACCAATAATTTTAAATGTTCTTCTTTGGTCTTTGTATATAATAGTATATCGTCTATGTATACTATACAATTAGGTAGTTGTTTAAAATAACTATCCATAAGATGTTGATATCTACCTGATGCATTTTTATATCCAAATGGTAATACATTCCATTCATAAAATCCTTGTGGTACCGTAAATGCGGTTAATTCCTTAGATTTTTCTTCTAACTTTAGATGGTAAAATCCTGATTTACAATCAAATTTACTAAAATAATTATATCCTTGTATTTGTCTTATTTTTAATATCTTATTTGGTATTGGATAATTATAAGTCATTGTTTTTGCATTTAAATTTTTATAGTCAAGTTGATATGATATAGAAGTTTTATGTTTTTGACTTTAGGAGTTAAAGTGGATTGGATCATTTTTACCCAATCCATATTTGACCCAATCCATATTTACTGATATTTATATAGGCGAATTGCAATTCAAATCATTTTTGCTCGATCCATATTTAACCCATCCAAATTTAATCCAATTCGTCCGTTTGCCACCCCAGTCTATCTAGAGACAATAGCAATATCACATGCTGCGACTACATCATTCAAGAAAAAAATTGCTTTCAAAACCTCTACAGGAAAGAGAATAACTTATTAAGTAGACCTTTATCCTACATCTTTGTGTATAATTAGTGTTCTTTGTCTTTTTGTCCATAATATCCCATGCACTTTTGACTGAAATTCGCCCCAATTATTTCTTATCCACTAGTGTTAATTTCATAAATTTGTGAATCTATAATTTCTAGTTAATTGCGCACACAATTTTCTATATCTTGGGAAATATGTTATTGAATCGGCTGTTGAGTCTAGGTTTCATATTCATGAAATAAATCAACTTTTTATTCTTTCCTCAAAGTTGAAATTATTTGAGACAGACTAGTATAGAGGTCTAAGTCTACTCTAATTATTAAACCATATATTGAAAGGGCTTGTTTTTAGTTCCCGCTAAATGTCATTTTTTATATATGAAGTTGTCTATAGTATTCTGTTCTATAATAATAACTCTCTCACCATTGAACTAAAGCTAGAATATAATTTTTAATATTATTTGTTCAACATGAAATTGA
This sequence comes from Capsicum pubescens, assembly GCA_030864215.1. Lineage (NCBI taxonomy): Eukaryota > Viridiplantae > Streptophyta > Magnoliopsida > Solanales > Solanaceae > Capsicum > Capsicum pubescens. Next base: position 223,037,930 of record CM061542.1, on the reverse strand, counting down.
TCCATCGTCTTTTGATAATTCTGAGTTTTCACCATAATTTTGCATAAAGCCTTTTAAAAAATCAAATAAGAACGAAAGGTAAACTCCCTTTTATCTATGGATTACAAACTTTCAACCAAGCATCCCAATTTCCACTCTTGCCCTCCTCTTTATTGCTTCAATAGGATTTGACAAGGATTTATGCAACTATGGTGTATTTAGCAGGAGCTAAAGCTGATAAAAGATACTTCCTTCGTCTTATTTTATGTGTCTTCACTTTTTTTTTTGGTCTGTCCCAAAAAGAATATAGTTTTTTTCCATTTAGTAACTATTTAAAGACACAATTTCATTTTTACCTTATTGGTCCTACTTATAAGGTCTCACTTAATTAAAGATAGAAGTAGTACGTTTTTTTAATAAAGAATAATTTAGTAAACATCACCAAGTCTTTTTTTTTTATTTCTTAAACTCTGTACCTAATCAAAGTATGCTACATAATGAGATGGAGAGAGCATACTGGTATGCTTTGTAGTACATTGTTAATTAAAATAAACTTGCCACGATAAGATAAAATGCTTCCTCGTCTAATTTTGTAGTATGTCTTTTAGCTTTTTGATAAGTTTATTATAATACACCTTATTCCTAGGACGAAAGATAGGTCAATCAGATACTTAAAAGAAAAGGTATCTTTTTCAAATCCAGTTTGTTGTGCCACTTCATATACTAGTTTATCATGGACATTCTTGAACATATAGGAAGAACTTATGCTCTTGTTGATTGACAACTAGAGACTTTATCATACTATTTAAGTGTGTTCATAATAATCTCAATGAACTTCTTTCTGATTGATGTAAAGATGATGGTATTATCTGCATATGTAAATGATTAAGATTGATATTCCACCTAGACATTATAAACAGTGCACTACCTATTTACAAATAAAGAGTTGAGGAATCTAGAAAGAGCCTTAGTAAATGACATAAAAGGAGTTGGACATAGAGGGTCCCTGGGTCCCTTTGCTTGATCTCCCTATTAGAGTGGGAAAACTCGTGACTCTACCTATTAAGCAGCATATAGTATCAATTATTAGCAATCAGTCTCTATATTTGATAATTAAAAATTTTAGAAAACTCTACTTCCCTCAAAACCTTTGACATATATAACCATGACACCACCGTAGGCGTTATTCATACTCAATATGATCATCTTATTGATTAGTTTATCTCTCTCCTAATGCCAGTCACGGTTTTTTGAGCTAATAAGACATTCTCTAAAATACATCTACCTTTCACAAAACTTAATTGGTTTGCTGAAATTAGATTAGGAAAAAACACATGAACCACTCAAAAAATGACTTTGTTAATAAAATTACATAGACTGATTGTTCTAAGGTGGGAGAAAGGTTGAACCAAGTCTTTTTTTTTCTCTCATTTGTCCACACAAGTGTACTTAATCATATAAGTAATATAGTAATTACAAGCAATTGAATGTTGAAATCAGAGGGACTGATAATTATTTATCAAATTAAGCTAGTGTCAAATATTTATTCAAATTATAACATTTAAAATTTTATAACCCTGAGTTAATTAAACTAAAAATGAAAATGAATAGCTAGTGAACAATTACCCCAATAAAAAATAGATTTTTATATAATTAGTGAGATGAATAATATAGGGTTATATATTCGCTAGCAATTATGTTGTGTCTTCACTTTCATTATTATGTAAATATCTATTGAGTTGTTGATTCAATGAATTGATACTAAGATTAGAGTTTACTCAACGTTTACTCAACCACTAATCTCTTATTCTTGTTAGCATTATGCCTATATTGTTAAGTGTTGATATGTTAACTAATAATAAAACATTTCTATTTCTCATATTTGAACCAAGTGTATTGAACTAGATATAATTTCTATCTTAGTCGCAAATCTGCTCCCAAAGAAACATATCCTACTCCATTACCGCGAATTGATTTACGTGTGATGATGGTACCTACTAAACCCCATCAGTAGGTAAGCCAAACCATAACTCGAAGCTAACGCAATGAATTAATTTGGTATAAAATATTCAACATAGGCAAAATTCAAGAACACAATATATAAATAAGTAAGGTGTTCTAGATAGATAAAACAATCAATATAAAATACGATCCCACGACCTGGTAGAGCCAGTACAAGAGCATCTAATGGCAATAATACAACTCTAAATGTTCAAAGACAGTCAATAAATTTGTCTTGACTTGAAAGTCTAAATATAAAAGATAGAGGGAAATGGGTGACTCAGACTCCAAGAGATCACCCTATCTCCAAAAATCAATCACAGCACGAACGACAATCAATAGCAGCAACTAGTATTCGAATCTGCACCAAAAAGGTACAAAAGTGTAGTATGAGTACCAAAACAATGGGTACTTAGTAGGCATTATCGGCCAACTGAGCTAAATCATGATATAAGTATGATAAAATGCAAGATAACATAACTAAGTCAAGGTATAGAAATGAACCTGAATCATCCCCAACATCGTTGTATGTAATAAATAATTAAATCAGAATAACAATAGAACATAACGCATCAACACATGCCAATCATCACACAAACATAAGGAATATACAGTTCATAATAATGGCGTATCATAAAACATCAACACAAGCAAATATAACTACAAAATTTGCCTCATACGCCAATTACTACAGAAAAGTAAAGAGCTCATCACAACCTCCCATATGACTATAGAGTACACTCAAGAATAACGAAATTAGCCGACATTATAACTAACCTTCATCGTCACTTAACCATCATTCCACAATTATCATCCATCGGCCATTTATCAATATTTCACAATTCACCAACATGAAGCAACTGTATTATCAATACTCACTAGCCATCACTTATTAGTTAACCATCCCTTATTAACTAGTTCATTTGATTACTAGTCATCATATAATTACCTGTAGTCATCATTTAACAACTATTCTCCACATATCCTCTAACCATTAGTTATCAACTAGCCAATGTTTATTAACTAATCATCCTTTACCAATTAAGCCTCGTTATTAACTAGTCATGATTAGCCACTCTAACAATATCCACTGTTAATCTTTATTCATCACTAAGCATCGACTATACCACTTTACCATTAATCAACAATTATCACTAATCCTTACAAATCCACTAATCATCATAATTACCACATTCAACTAATATCTAACATCCCTAATATCAATATTATACCTAAACTACATATAAGTGTGTGTGTGTCTACATATATATGCGTGTAATTTCCATACCTAGGGCATATCCGAACTCGAACCAGTAAATATACACATAGGCATATCAATATAATCATCCTCTGGCCTTGTTGGGTATCAATATCATTAATCATCCTCCGGCCTTACCGGGTATCAATGTCATCATAATATACTTCGGCCTTGGGGAGTATCAATATATCATCATAATCATCCTCTGTCCTTGCCGAGTATCAACATCATCATAATATCCTCTGGACTTACCGGTATCAATATATCATCTTCCAAAATTTAATCGGGTATATAATCAATGTCATAAGTATCAGTATAGTCAAGCATCAAGATTTGTAGCATAATAAATGGCATAAATTCCCGTATAATCAATAATCATAACTTCTAGCAAAAATAATAACGCAATTTCTAACGTCGTCAATAAGGATCTTTTCTATATGATTACTAGCATAATTGTTTAGCATGATCATGATCATAAGCAATATCATGAGAAATGACTTATCAATAGTACATTCAATGGATTATCATTAGCATAAAAGGTAGCTTATCATAATTGAGCAATAGCTAATCATTGGCATGATTTATAGATTATTCATAGTATAGTCAATAACATAATTTATGGCCTAGACTATATCATAGTCAAGGGATTATTCAATGGTACATTAGGTAGTCCAATCAATACCCAAGACAATAGCATAATCAATAGTTCCTCAAAAGCTTAAATAATAAATGATACATATGGCACAATCGTTTAGGCATTACTTCCTACATCGTTCGTCATATCCAACAATTACCAAGGTTTCTCAATATTTTCTCAAAATATCATTTTCTAGGCATCTCAAAAGCGTATAAGGGATTCAAGAGAACTAATCATCAATCGTAACTTAAGGTGGGTCAAAGAGCCCGATTCTAAATCTCCAAAATAAATTTTAAGCCAAATACTACCCCAGACTAGGCTATGGTATCTAAATTAATACCTAGATGTATAACAAGTCACCATTAGTCTTAAGGAAGAGATTTTTCTCAAGCACTTCAACTAATTCAAATGGGAACTAAGGCAACCTCCATTAGTATAAGCAAATAAGGTCAATTTACCCTAAGCATGAGTGTCTAAAGAATTCTTAGACAACATGAGTATTCAAAGGTATTCTCATGCTAAACATGAGTAATGAAGTCTAATTCACCTAAGGCATAAGGCAAACAAGTTAAGTGTTTCAACTCTATGATTTCAAAATAGCCTAAATAGGACAACTAACCCAAGTCTTGAATTTCATCCATCCAACACATGAAACTCATCCTAAATCCAACACAATATTATAGAAATACTATGAGATAGCTCAATCTAACAAGGGATAAACCTAGCCTACCTCGATGCCAAAGAAAGCTTAACGAACTGCTAAACCACTGTTCTTCCTTTCCGAGAAGCCTCCTCAAGATGCCAAGCTATCAAAAACACATTTTACTCATCAATAGGAGAATATAGATATCCATATTGCATCATTGTGCTTCGGGTCCAAAAATCACCTCAAAAACCTCATGTGGGTCCCACTTACGGTAACCACATTTTCAAAATCAACCCAACTTTCATACAAGCTCAAGGAATCATTACCCTAAAAAATAGGTTAAAAAATAAGCTAATTGGGGCTAAAATCAAGTCCTAAAGGTTTTGTGGTTTTGAGCAAATAATCAAGAAATTTCACCAAGAAAAGAGTGAATTCTTACCTTAATCGGATGATAATCGCAAAAATAATTGTTAATCTAGCTTCCTGAGATCCCACAAGCTTCAATCTCACTTAATATCTCCATTTAGGATTTATGCTCTCAAGAGAAAGGTGAGAAATGGCTAAATTCGTGGCATTGGGGTCTATTTATACCCATATCAGGTACTCGAGTCCCGCTATCATAGCCCAGTACCTATAATCGTAGCTTCTAGCATCAGAAGCAGATGTTGCAATCACAATAATTCCCTAGTGTGATCGCACTATCTTCTTTGCTTCCAAGTGTATCGCGATTGCGGCCCTTGGCTAGCAATTGTGACTGCATCATGTATACGCAAATGAACTATGTACCCACACCAGAATTTATGTATATGCAAATGAAATATGAACTATGTATACAGAAGTATTTCCAAGTTTTCGTTAAGCCCTCAGAATTCATCCAAAATCATGTATACGCAAATGAACAATGTAACCACACCAAATTCAATGTTTCAGACACGATGGCACACTTGAAATTTCCATCTGAGTCCGTTTCAACCAAATGTGAGTCCCACACCCATATTTCCAATTTCTTAACTTTTTGACCTATAGACCAAAATGAGATCGGGTGCCTCAGGACTCGAACCAAAGGTCTACCTAGCCTAAAATTGACATTACAAAGTTGCTGGCGCAATCAGAATTTGCATATAACACCGTTTTACTAAAGTTTTTTTCCAGTGGCTATTTGAAACCAACAAAGACTTCTAAACAGAGAACTGGCTCTAAAAAAAAAGAATTATCCGATAACTGAACTATCAGCTCCAGCAAGTCATAAATGACTTGGGGCATCTATAGAGAAGCTCTAACAGCAAAAATAAGGAAAATAACCTAAAGGGTCATTATAATTTCCACTACTAAAAGAACTTTTATCCTTAAAAGTTAAGGATTAGGATATACCTGAAATCTCAAACAATTAAGGATGTTGGGTCCGCATCTCACTCTAGATCTCCTAAGTGGCCTCCTCTACTGGGTGGTGCCTCCACTATACATTAACTATAAAAATCTCTCTAGTGTGTAACTGCCTGACATCACTAGCCAAAATAAGCACTGACTCCTCCAAAGGTCAAATGCTCATCCAACTGGACAGAGTCCCATCTAAGCACATGAGAAGGATCAGGAATGTATCGTTGTAACATAGAGACATGGATAACTAGATAAATAGTGGGAAATTTTGTAGATAGAGCTAACTCATAAGCCACCTCACCAACTACGCGAAAATTTTTAAAAGGTCCAATATATCTAGGACTGAGCTTGCCCTTCCTCCCAAACCTAATCACACCCTTTATGGGCTATACACGGAGGAATACATGGTCACCAACTCCAAATCTCAAGGAACAAAGCCTACAATATGCATAGGCCTTCTGTCTATTATAAGACGCTCTCAACCTATCTTGAATCACTTTGACTCTATCCAACAACTTCTGAAGAAAATTAGTACCACATGGCCTAACCTCGGAAGTCTTAAGCAATCCAACTGGAGAACGACATCTCTTACCATACAAAGCCTTAAAAGGCACAATTCAATACTCGAATTATAGTTTTTGTTATAAGAAAACTCTTCCAAGGCCAAGTGCTCCTCCCACTAGCCTCTAAAATCCATAACACATGCTCGGAGCATATCCTCAAGGACCTGAATAGTCCACTCGGACTGGCTATCCGTCTATAGATGAAAGGTTGTACTAAGATCCACCTGAGTGCCCAACTTCTCCTGAAAACCTCTCCAAAACCTCAAACTGAACACAGAACCACGATCTGAAATAATAGAAATGGGCACACCATGCAAACGGACTATCTCCCAAAAATAGATATGGGTTAATTTCTCAGCACTGAAGGACATCTGACTAGGGATGAAATGTGCTGACTTGGTCAAACGATCTATAATAACCCAAATACCATTAAAAGCATAGGAAGTGCGAGGAAAACAACTAACAAAATCCATGGTAAATTTCTCTCATTTCCACTTGAGAATTGGCAACCTCCGAGTCAAACCACCTAGTTGATTATTCTTTATATTTACCTATTAATAACATAGATAACAAGTTATAAAGTCTACCACATACCTCTTTATAACTCTCTACCAATAATGATGCCAAATCTCTATACATCTTGGTTGTACCAAGATGATGGAATATCTAGAGCTGTGAGCCTCATGAAAAATCAACTGAATTAAATCATCGATCCTCGGAATACAAATACAACTATCAAATCTCAAAGCACCTTCAGAATCTATAATGTTCCTCTCGGACTCACCACCCAACACTTGGTCCCGAAGGAAGCAAAGCTTACTATCCTCAAACTACCAATCTCGTATCTTCTCAAATAACAAGAACCTCGCCTCCATACTAGTCAAAATCCTCTTTGGATTTGAAATATCAAGGCAAAATATCAAGTTAGCTAAGGACTGAATGTACCGTGCCAGTGACCTCTGAGAAACTGAAATGTAAGCCAAGCTACCCATACTCACTGCCTTCTGACTCAAGGAATCTGCTACTAATTTTTCCTTTATAGAACAATACAAGATTGAAATATCATAATCCTTAAGCAAATCCATCCATCTACATTGTCTAGTATTAAGCTCGCTCTGAGTTATAGGATGCTAAAGACATTGAGGATCAATGAAAATCTCACAATGTACAACATAAAGATAATGCCTCTAAATCTTAAGCATGAAAACTGTCGCCGCCAACTCCAAATTATAAGTGGGGTAGTTATGCTCGTTCACCTTAAGTTTTCTAGAAGCATAGGCAATAACGCAACCCTGTTGTATCAATACACAACCCAAACTGACACCAAAATCATTACAAAACACGGTGAATCCCTCACCCTTAACAGGAAGAGCTAAAATAGGAGCTGAAGTGAGAAAATCCTTTAACTTCCCAAAGCTCGAATGACACTCCTTGAACAATTGAAAGGGACCTCCTTCCGAGTCAATCTGATCATAGGAGCTGACATATTAGCAAAACCCTTGATGAATTATCTATAATAACCAGCCAAACTAATGAAGCTACGAACCTCAATCAGATAAGTGGGTTTATCCCAATCATGAATCACCTCAATCTTGGTCGGGTCTACCATAATCCTATCCTTAGACACCATATATCCAAGGAATGTCACCGACTCAAGAAAAAACTCAAACTTAGAGAACTTGGAATAAAGCACATGATCTCTTAAAGTTTGGAGCACAATACTCAAATATTGTGCATGCTCCTCACTACTCTTTGAATACATAAGGATGTCCTTGATGAACACAATCATGAAGGAAAAAAAATAAGGCTTAAATACTCAATTCATCAAATCCATAAATACCGCTGGGGCATTAGTTAACCCGAATGACATCACTAAAAACTCATAATAACCCTAACGGGTCCTAAAAGTTTTCTTCGGGATATCCTCAGCCCGAATTCTCAACTGATGGTAACCAAATTCAAATCAATCTTAGAAAATACTATCGCATCCTGAAGTTGGTCAAATAAATCATCAATATGAGGCGTAGGATAACTTTTTCACTATCACCTTATTAAGCTGCCTATAATCAATACACATACGCATCGAGCCATCTTTCTTCTTCACAAATAATACAGGTGCTCCCTAAGAGGATACACTCGGTCTAATAAACCCTAACCAAGAAGATCCTGAAGATGAGAATTTATCTCTCTAAGCTCAGCAGGAGCCATACAATAAGGTGCTAAAGAAATAGGTCAGGTACCAGGCTCGATATCAATAGGAAACTCAATCTTAAAAACAGGGGGAATACCAGGCAGGTCGATAGGGAACACATCAGGAAACTTATAAACAATACAAATAGATTTAAGTGCCAGAGTCCCTACACTAGTAGCATAAATAATGCAAGATAAAACTCGAAACCCCTTAAAATAAGTCTCCTAGAATACATATAAGAAATAATCCCTATCAACTTGCAGCTAACAACTCCCTACCATAAGACTGGAGGTATTCCAGGCATGTCTAAGGTAATGGTCTTGGAAAAATAATCTATGACTGCATAATAGTGGCATAACCAGTCCATGTCCAGAATTATACCAAAATCCACCATATCCAAAATAATAAGATCAGCATAAGTATCAATATCTCTAGCAATCATAACACATGATCTGAAAACTTGATCTAATACTAAAAAATCATCTACGAGAGTAGATACACATAATATCATAGATAGTAAGTCATAAAACAACTCCAACCACGGTGCATAATAAGCAGATATATAAGAATAAGTGGATACCAAATCAAATAAAGCAAGGATCGAATGGCATCACACCAAAATTATACTTGTAACTACAGTATCCACAGTCTTAGCCTTGGGTCTAGAAGGTACTACAAGAAACTGACCATGTCTACCACCTAGCTGGGCATATGACCGACCTTCTATCTTGTCTTCCTAAGAATCTCCTTGAGTACCTTGAAAACCACCCATGCGACTATAAGAACCACTTTTAGCTAAGGGGTGAATTGCTCTAATAGGAGGAACACTATGAGCTAAAGCAATAATTACCCCAAAAATAGGACAATCTCATGAATAGTGACCAGGAGCTCTATAAGTAAAATAGGAAAGAGGAGTTAAACCAAAAAAATAGATTCGACTAACTTGGAATAACCACCATGCCTAGAATAACCAGATGATGAAGCTTTCAAAGACTTACCACTTTCCTTACCAGGGCAATCACTAGCACCAGACTGACCTTTATTAGTAATCTAAAGTGATACCTGAATAGGTCGATTAGGCTGACTCTAAGACTGATAGGATGGATGCAGAGGAAGCCTACTCTGAGAACTACCATCTATGGGTCGGAGACTATGACGACTCCTAATAAATCTACCCTGATACCTAGGCCTCTTATCACAACCCTCACGACCCTCACGGTGCATCTTCTTTATTGATGAGTGGCAAATTTACCACTAATTTATACATAGATTATTGCATATTACTATGATTAAATTATATAAATGAGACTAATTCTCCATTAGAATTGCTTTAATTTCCAGTTATTCTGATCATGTAGGTCCTATGATGAAAATAAATTGAAATTAAGCTGGAAGGAAAGGAAAATGGACAAAAAAAAGCAAAAGCTAGAGATTAGGCAGATCAGGTAGCCCTCAATTAATGCGATTGCGGTTCGAGAATTGTGATCATGGTCAGTCAACCAGGTCACCAATGGCGATCATGATCAAAATCCATGTGATTGTGAAAGCGCAATCGCGATCCATATAGTGCAATTACAATAGAGCGAAAAAAGGTCCAAGGGTAGTATAGTAAATTCACAAAGTTGATCCAAGTCTTAGAAAGCTAAAACCCTTTCACAATACGCTATTATCCATATTTTATCCTATTTTTCATCTTCACTTTTCATCTTATCACTTGGAGCTTGGAGCAAAATTTTGTATTAATCTTGAGCTAAGAAGACATTAGAGTAACTCCGAAGTGAAGAATTGGCAAAGTCCATTAAAGATTTATTGGAATATAAAGTGTGGATTGACATTCTCATTATATTTCATGAATCAATTTGATGGAGATTTTGGTATATTTTTTTAATTATATTTATGAGTTGCTAGTTCTTCCTCTTAATGTTATGCTTAGATAGGTTGTGATTTATGGATGGGTGTTGTTTATGTATCTACCTAATTAGCTATTTGTTTTGGGGTTTTCTATTACTCTATAGTTAAAATGAGATTTGTTGGTGAAAACCCAAAATTGAATGAGATTCGTGGGTGAAAACCCCAAATTGGACCCCACATCATCCTTGAAAGAGGGATGTGGTGATAAGTAATTGTGAACAACTATTTGATACTAGTTATTTCCTTAGCTATGTGATTTAGCTAGCTTAATGTACATTATCCTATAAATAAGGATGCTAGTTGAGGTTTTGGATTGGTAAGTTTGGTATGCTCATGAGTTATTCGAAAGAATCCATGAGTACAATTTAGTATTTTGTTGAAAGAATAACGTTAATACTTTAATACTTTAAATCTAGCCTACCCACTACTCCTAGCTAAATTTGGATCTCAATTACCCATGTATGAATTCACACCTAAAATGGCATAACCCCAAGATCCATTCCTAATTGATTATGCTCTAATGATTCTTAGCCTCAAGTTAGTCTTCCAAAAGCCCAAAAATTATCTTATACTTTTGAAAATATTCAAAATCCCTAAATTTTTGTATCTTATATTTGAATTTAGAAAGTAGCTTTCATTTAAAACTTACTCAATCACCATTCAAATTGTTCCTCGTAGGTTCGACCCTAGCTCTAAGTTGGGTATTATATTGACAATGATCGCCTTGCACTTAAATAGACGTGTAAGTTGAGTGTTATCATCCATCACCTAGCGTGATCCGATACCTCAGAGAAAGACCTACCCGCAGCAATTAAACTCTAAGTAGACATACGAATGGGAAGTCTCAACCCTCTAACAAAGTAGCAAACTCTATTATACTTAGTATCCAGAATAAAAGTCGCATGCCCAGCCAACTTATAAAAATGATCCTCATACTCTGCAACTGTCATGAAGCCCTGCTTAAATCTAGAGAACTGATCCCTCAAATAATCCCTAAGGCTGAGAGGCATATACTTCTCCAAGAATATCTCAAAGAACTAGTCCAAGACAAAGGAGAAGATCTAGCTGGCTTAGATTCCATAAAATATCTCCACCAATGTCGAGCAGCCAAGTCCAACTAAAATGTGGTGCACTCTATACCATGAGTCTTAATAGGTCCAAAATTATGGAGCCTATCTACACAAGCAACCAGAAACTCATATATAATTACGCTTGGAGAACTAGAAAACCTGGGCGCAGCTAATCTCAAGAATCTACCCAATATCTTCTACTCCTCAAAATACATAATAGGATAGGAAACCACTGGCTGAGCAACCCCCGGTGCAGGAGGAACCTCAACTTTGGGAGTCATAGTTATAGGCTATGTCCCCACCTCAGTACAACTCTAATCAGTAGACTATGTACTATCAGAAGGTGCACCACCAACTAAACCAACATGAAACACCCTAGATTTTGGCCCTTGAAATAATTCTTGAGCTTTAAGCTTACTGCCTTGACTACGACTCAACCTATGATTCGTAGGGTGTCTTGATAGGTCAGGTGATTCTATTTGTAAGGTGTCTAGTAAATAATTCTAGAGTTTTTATCTTGGGTACGACTTGCAGACAAGAGCCATAAAGACTCATGACGAGTCATTGGGATGAAATCGTAACCAAATAAGAAATTAAGTGGCTAAGTTTTGCTCTAAGTATGAGTGGCTCACTAAGAGCCGTAAGGATATATCATGAGTTGTTAGGTGTAATCATAAGGTGTCCAGTGTAAGTCCCAATTTGGGTTCTGTGTTGACTATGACTGGACCTTACGAGTTGTAAAGTCCCATTATAAGTGGTTCCATTGAGTCATAAGGATAATAGTATAAGGTGACTTAGTGGTACAACCTTGGTTATGACTCGTGGTAATGAGCCGTAAGGAGTGGCTACGAGTCAAGGGTTGACCCATAGTCAAAGGCGGCACCTTTTTTATCTTTTAAGTTAAGGGCATCCTGGAAATTTACCCTCTTACCCAACTTGAAACTCATGTCTTATAACCCTATTAGGGTGTCATTACTCAAAAAAAAAAGTAACTTCTCAAACACTCCCAAAAGCTCTCTAAATTTCCTCAAGCAAGTCAATCTAGGGTTTCATTAAGTTGGTCATCTAAGGGCTCAAGGGTCAATTTCTCTCCAAATTTATTAGTGTTTAAGGCATGTTACTCTTCCCACATTGTTAATTTGTTAAAGGCATGTGTTTTAAAGTATTGTTCATGAGATGTTTATGATGGTTTGGAAAAAAAATTGGGGGTTTTGAATGTTTATGAATTGAGAAATGTTTCCCATGGTTTATATATGATTTTCATGTTTTAATTATGGTTTTGAACATTTGGGTGTATGGGTATGGTGAATGAACTAGGGAATTGTAATTTTTGCCAAACTTGTGACTTTTGAAGTGGTTATAACCTCAACCCCAAATTGTGAAATTGATTTTGTTATAAGGAATGTGGGAATTAAAATATCCTTGAACTATTGCATCATGATGTTGAATTAAACCTTATGAATTTGTATTTTTACAAGTTATGGCCTAATTGAACCAAACGGGGTGTGAATTCCCAAGTGATGTAATTGTTTGGGCATGTTGTTGTTACCTTGCAAGTGTAGTTGGTATGAAGACACCAATAATATATGCCTTAAATTAAAATATGGTTCAATGAATGGAAATGTGTGATAAATGCTTTTAATTGGGCTTTAAAAGAGAGTTGTGTAGATGAGTCATGAAAGAGGAGGTCCAAGTGACCAACACTAGAATGTGAAATATATATATATATATATATATGTTTAGCTCCTATTTTGAAATGCATGTTAAGTCTTGTTCCCTATCCCGGTATGTGATATATATATGCATTTGATTATGTGCATTGATTTTTGATGGTTTTAAACTATTGATCATGTTATTATGTTTTCCTTATCCCCGAGTTACATGCTAGTGTTCACCCCGCTAACTATCTTTGGATACTGTATCCTCACGCGATGCAGGAATTCATCATACTTCTACTCCTCCAGCTTAGTAACTTAGATTCGGGATCAATCTAGCGAGTCAGATTGAGGAGGTGAGATCCCATACTTTAGAAGATCCCATTTCATGATTATGATTTCCTTTACATTTTGACTATCCCTTTGGATTTAGTTTTTGGCTATTATCGTGGGCATGTCCTGACACTTTATTTATATTCAATTTTAGATCATGGTTTAGAAGGCTTCTTTTGGACTACTGTGGTTGTTGGGCGGCATCAGTCAGTCATTTGGCCGATCATTTGTGGCTGAATATGGACATGCATTTAAAACTTTCTTAGATTATTATACGCTATCTTGTTATATGTTTGGAATTCAACCTACCTTGGGGTGTGGTGTGTTTGGTTTGGTTAGGTGTAGGGGTAATCTTCGGTCCACGTGGATCTTGAGATACCCATCACGGCTAGGCCCTAGTTTGGGTTATGATTAGCCAGTGTGGGGGGTCGTTATGGCTTAAGGGTTCAAGTTCCCTTGCTTCTGGCCAGGTAGTTTGATTTTATCTTATTGTTATTATTATGATTGGAGGGTTCAAGTCCCCCATATCCCATTTCATGATCGGGTGCTTAAGTTACCTTAGTATATGATTGAAGGGTTTGAGTCCCCCATGCATATGTATTTGATATTTTTCTGATTCATACAACTACATATACTAGGGCCCGACCAGGGGGTGAGTCTTGGGCACATATAGCCCATGGGTAGTATTATATGATAATTGATCTACATAATCCAGGTTAAAGTTTTTAAGCGCATGATTAGCCTTGTTCCCTGTCTCGGCATATTATGAGTATACATATATATATTTGATTATGTGCATTAGATTTGAATGATTTAAAACTGTTGATCATGGAATTATTTTATCTTTATCCCCGAGTTACATGCTAGCATTAACCCCGCTAACCGTCTTTGGATGTTTTATCCCCATGTGATGTAGGATGTGGCCATACCTCTAGTTCTCCTGCTCAGTTATTGTGGATTGATTGAGAGTTGACTTAAAGTGGTGAGCTTCTATGTTTTTGAAGGCTCTATTTTAGGATTATGGTTTTATTTTGAGTTATTGATTATTAGATACTATTTTTGGAAATAGTCGGGGGCATGTTCCGACACCTTATTGATATTTAGTCTGGTAGAGAAATTATCTGATTATTATGGACTTAGAATGGTTTGGTTTTTGGTTGGTTTGGTTATACACATATCAAAATATCTTTAATTTTAAGTTCTCTTATCTTATTATATGTTCAGAATTCATTTGACATAAGTGTAAGGTGGTCTACAATTTAGGTGTTATGGGTGGTCTCAGATCCTTGTTGGGCTTGAGATACCCGTCATAACCAGGACCTAGTTTGGTTCGTGTTAGGTAGTATCAGAGCCTAGGTTTGGTGTCATTAGGTGTCTAACAAAGATATGTCAAGTAGATTCTCTTTTGTGGGTGTGTAGCATACCACACGTATAAGGGAGAGGTTATGAGGCATTTAGGAATGTTTTCCTTTCTTGTGATCTATTCTTCGGGTTATAGAGTCTAAGGTCTAGAAATCTTCTCTCATTCCTGTTTGTTCGCTTTTCAGATCATCCTTCACAGACGATCTGAAGCTCATGGAAACTCCTCTATCCCACTTAAGGACAATGTTGATGGGTTATGCCCTTCTTATGGGGTACAGACCCGATCTTAGGGTCCATTTTATGATTTCCCTTCTAGAGTTCCACCGATCCCCTGTATTCTTACTCGAGCTCTATAGGCTGATGTGTTGGATGTAGAATTTTGTCAGTCTATTCATATGTTGGCTCAGTTGGTATCTTCTCAATCTGAGCGTGTAGCTTCTGTTACTCCATCTTCTGAGGCCATAAGGATTAGCCAATTTATGAGGTTGAGTCCTCCAACTTTTACTGGTGTTAAGGTTGAGGAGGATCCTTAAGGTTTTATAGATGAGATGGAGATGATCTTTAAGGTTATGCATGCTTCGGATGTTGAGGGTGTGGAATTTGTTGTCTTTCAACTAAAGGGTGTAACATACCAATGGGATGAGGAATGGAAAGAGTCCAGGGGAGATGATGTTGAATATATATTATGAGATGATTTTTTAGTTCTTATCTAGACTGTCTCTTTCCTCAGGAGTTAAGGGAGTAAAAAACAGAAGAGTTTGTTAATATAAAACAAGGCAGGATGACGGTCAAGGAGTATGCCTTGAAATTCCATTAGTTATCCCGATATGCTCCGGAGTTAGTGTCTAGTATAAGGGCTAGGATTAGGAAATTTGCTTATATTTTATCCCGTGATTTGATTCTAGAGAGTAAGGTTGCATTATTGAACAAGGATAAGGACATCTCCAGATTGGTTGTATATATGCAGTAGGTTGAGGAAGACAAGAAAAATCAGCAAAGATAAGGGAAATGTAGAGTAAGATATTTTGATTTTCTGATCAGGGTGTAGGTTAGAAACAGAGTGGTAAGATATTGGAAAGTAGTCTAAGAAGAATGAGGAGTTCTAGTTCTTACTCTATGGCTAGTGCTCCTTATCTTAAGCCATTGGGTGATCGTCGTTCTCAGCATGATAGTGGGTTTTAGGCACAGGGTGACCAATCTCAAACTGGTGAGGCTCAATTAGCTCCATAATATTCTCCTTGTAGATTTTGTAGGCAGGTACACCATGGTTTTTGCGAAGAAAAGAGGAACATGAGTTTTAAATATGGTCAGATTGGTTATTTGCAGAGGGATTGTCCTTCTAAGGTTGCTTCTGGGGAAAATAAGATACATGTTGCAACTTCATCAGCTCCAAAACTAAATGGTGTTGCTTCTATTTTTGGTACTGCTACTTCTGGTATTAGCATTGGATGGGATCGCATGTATGCCCTTGCTACCCGTCAAGACTCTATGGCATCTCCTAATATCATCACTGGTATGTTATGACTCTTTTCTCGTGATGTGTATTACTTGCTTGATTCGGGGTCTACTTATTATTTTGTGACCCTATTTTTTATTGTACATTTTGGTTTTGGTTTCGAGTGTATCCCTGATCCCTTTTCTGTTTCTACCATGGTGGGTGACTCTATTCTTGCTAGAAGAGTCTATAGGGGTTGTGTGGTATTTGTTGGTGGCATAAAAACTCTAGTAGATATGATAGAGCTAGATATGGTTGATTTTAATGTCATATTAGGGATGGAATGGTTACATTCATGCTATGCTTTTTTAGATTGTCAAACCAGTAAGGTCATATTTAAATTCCCTTATAATCTAGTCATTGAGTGGGAAGGGGGTTCTCTAGTGCCTAAGGGAAGATTTATATCATATCTTAGAGCCCAAAATTTGATTTCCAAGGGATGTCTTTATCATTTGGTACGGGTTAAAGATTCTAGCTTGGAGGGTCCTTCCTTGTATTTTATTCCCATGGTTAATACATTCCCTGAGGATTTTCCTAACAATCTTCCTGATGTCCCTCCCAATAGAGAGATTGATTTTGGGATTGACCTTGTTTCAAACACTCATCCTATCTTTACCCCTCCTTATAGAATGGCTCTGACTGAGTTAAAGTGTCTTAAGGAGCAGTTGAAACACCTCATTAACAAGGGTTTTATTCATCCTAGTATGTCTCCATAGGGTTCTCCTATTTAGTTCATGCGTAAGAAGAATGGTACCCTTCAGTTGTGCATTGACTAAATTTAGTTGAATAAGGTTACGGTGAAGAATAAGTATCTTTTTTCTTGAATTAATGATTTGTTTGACCAGCTTTAGGGTCCTAGATATTTTCCTAAGATTGATCTTAGGTCTGGTATCATCAGCTAAAGATTGGGGGGTGGATATCCCTAAGACTGTCTTTCAAATACGGTATGGTCATTATGAGTTCTTAGTCATGTCTTTTGGTTTGACTCATTCCCCAACGGCATTCATGGACTTGATGAATAGGGTCTTTCACCAGTTTCTAGATTTGTTCGTCATCACATTTATAGATGATATTATGGTGTATTCCAAGGGTGAGGAGTATTATGTCGATCACATTCGAATCATGTTGCAAACCTTAGAAGATCAGCATTTGTATGCTAAGTTTTCAAAGTGGGAGTTTTGGTTGAAAGCTGTTACTTTTTTGGGTCATGTCATTTCTAGTGAAAGGGTCATGGTGGATCCGCATAAGGTTGCAGTGGTTAATAAGTGGCATAGGCCCATGACTCCAACCGATATTTAGAGATTCTAGGGTTTAGCCAATTACTATAGGAGATTGTGAAGAGTCTCTCCACTATAGCTTCCCCACTTACTAAGTTAACCCAGAAGAAGGTGAAGTTCTTGTGGTCTGATGCTTGTGAAAGATAAGTTGACTTCAGCTCCAGTTTTGATCCTGCCCGAGGATAATTATGGATTTCTGGTTTATTGTAATGCATCCCATATGGGACTTAGTTGTGTGTTGATGCAGCATAGTAGGGTGGTCACATATGCTTCTAGGAAGTTGAAAGTTTATGAAAGAAATTATTCGACTCATGACTTAGAGTTGTTGGATGTGGTGTTTTCATTAAAGATTTGGCATCACTATTTGTATGGAGTCCATGTTGATATCTTTTCTGATCATAAGAGCCTGCAACATGTGTTCACCCAGAAGGAGTTGAATCCCAGCCAGACGAGGTGGCTTGAGTTGCTAAAAAACTCCGACATGAGTCTCCACTACCATCCATGCAAAGATAATATAGTTATTGATTCCCTTAATAGGTTATCCATGTGGAGTCTAGCTCATATGGATAAGGATAAGTGTGAGTTGGTGAAAGATATTCACTATTTGGCTAACCTTGGAGTTCGTCTCTTAGACTTTGAGAATTGCGATGTGTTTGTGCAAAAGGTGGAGAAGTCATCCTTAGTTGCTGAAATAAAGGAGAAGCAGGTACTATATCCGATCTTAATTAAGATTAAGAAAGATTTGGTATAGCAAAAGGTTATAGCTTTTGAGATTGGTGGCGATGGTATTTTGAGGTACCAAAGCAGATTATGTGTTCCCGATGTATATAGGTTGCTAGAGAGGGTCTTGGCTGAGTCTTATGAGTCATGTTATGCCATTTATCCTAGTTCGACTAAGATGTATCAGGATCTTACGGAGATCTACTGGTAGAACAATATGAAGCGAGATATGGCGAGTTTTGTGGCTAAATGCATGGTGTGTCAACAAGTGAAGGTTGAGCACTTGTGGCTGGAGGGTTGTATCAAGAAATTGATTTGCCTGTGTGGAAGTGGGAAGTGATTAATATGGATTTCACTATCTATCTTCCTCGATCTCAAAATCAGTGTGATTTGATTTGGGTCATCGTGGATAGGATGACTAAGTCTGCTCACTTCTTTCCAGTGAAGACTAATTATTCGGTAGAAGAATATGCAAAGTTGTTCCTCCAAGAGATTATGATGTTGCATGGGCACCTATTTCTATCATGTCAGATCATGGTACGCAGTTCTCATCATACTTCAGGCATTCATTTTAGAGAGGTTTCAGAACTAAGGTGAGCCTTAGTACTGCTTTCCACCCACAGTTGGATGGGCAAGCAAGAAGAACTATTTTGACATTGGAAGACATGCTTCGAGCTTGCGTGATTGACTATGGTGGTAGTTGAGTTAATCATTTTCCTCTTATAGTGTTTGCATATAATAGTAGCTACCACTTTAGTATTAGGATGGCCCTATTTGAAGCGTTGTATGGTAGGAGGTGTAGATCTCCTATTGGGTGGTTCGAGGATGGTGAGGCCGATATTTTGGCCCTAATTTGGTTCACTAAGCCATGGAGAAGGTGAAGGTGATTTGGGAATGACTTAAGACCACCCAAAGTCGCCAAAAGTCCTATGCGGATGTGAGGCGTAGGGAGTAAGAGTTTGAGGTTGGAAATTGGGTGTTCTTTAAAGTGTCTCCCATGAAGGGAGTGATCTGGTTTTAGAAAAAGGGGAAGCTCAGTCCCCAATATGTCTGTCCGTACTTTGTTTTGAAAAAAATTGGTAATATTTTCTATGAATTCGGGTTGCCTTCTAGTTTGAGCTCAATTCATCTGGTGTTTCAGGTCTCGATGTTAAGTAAGTGTGTGGGTGATCCTTCGATGGTTGTTCCTTTGGAAGAGGTGGGTATTTTGGATTTTTTTTCCTACGAGAAGGTCCCGATTAAGATTTTGGATCGGCAAGTTCGTCGATTGTGGACTAAGGATGTGGCTTTGGTAAAGGTTCTTTGGAGGAACCAAATGGTTGTGGAAGCTACATGGGAAGCCGAAGAGGACATGAAGTCCAAGTTTCTATTATTTTTTCCCATTTTAGATAATCGTGCTTAAAGTATGTGTTTTTCTTAACATCTTCATTTTACTACTTTGTTAAAGGAAAGTGTGGTTGTTAGTTGTGTTAAAATCATGCGTGTAATTGCATTGACCCATCATTCGAGGACGAATGATCCTAGTGGGGGAGAATTGAAACATCCTAAATTTTAGCCCTTGAAAAATTTCACTGCCTTGACTACGACTCAACCTACGAGTTGTAGGGTGTCTTTACCGGTCTGGTGACCCTAGTTGTAAGATGTTCACTGAATAATGCTTGAGTTTCTATCTTGGGTACAACTTGGATACACAATTCATAGAGAATCATGATAAGTTGTTGGGATTGAATCATAACAAAATCAAAAATTAAGTGGTTAAGTTCTATTCTAAGTACGAGTGGATCACTAAGAGTCGTAAGGATATGTCATGAGTCGTTAGGTGTAATCATAAAGTGTCTAGTGTAAGTCCCAATTTAGGTTTTGTGTTGACTATGACTGGACCTTACAAGTTGTAGGGTGCTATTACGAGTGGTGCCATTGAGTTGTAAGGATAACAGTGTAGGGAGCCTTGGTGGTACGACCTTGGTTATGACTCATGGTGACGAGTCATAAGGAGTGTCTACGAGTCAATGGTTGACCGGTAGTCGAAGGTGGCATTTTTTAGCTTTTAAATTAAGGGCATCTCTGACATTTCCCCTCTTACTCAACCTGAAAACCATGTCTTGTAACCCTTTTAGGGTGTAATTAGCACTCAAAAACAAATAAAAGTAACTTCTTAAACACTCCCAAAAGGTTCTCTAAATTACCTCAAGCAAGTCAAGCTAGGGTTTCATCAAGTTGGTAATCTAAGGGCTCAAGGGCTGATTTCTCTCCAAGTTTCTTGGTGTTTAAGGCATGTTACTCTTTACTCATTGTTAATTTGTTAAAGGCATATGTTTTAAAGTATTGTTCATGAGATGTTTATGATGGTTTTGAAAAAAATTTGGGGGTTTTGAATGTTTATGAATTGAGCAATGTTTCTCACAGTTTATATGTGATTTTCATGCTTTAATTATGGCTTTGAACATTTGGGTGCATGGGTATGATGAATGAACTAGGGAATTGTGATTTTCCCCAAACTTGTGACATTTGAAGTGGTTATGACCTCAACCCCAAATTGTTAAATTGATTTTGTTATGAGGAATGTGGGAATTGAACTGTTCTTGGACTATTGCATCATGATGTTGAATTGAACCTTATGAAATTGTGTTTTCACAAGTTATGGCCTAATTTAACCAAAGGGGCTGTGAATTCCCCAAGTGATGTAAATGTTTGGGCATGTTGTTGTTACCATGCCAGTGTAGTTGGTATGACGATACCAACAATGTATGTGTTAATGTGAAATATGGTTCAATGAATGGGATGTGTGATAAATGTTTTTAATTGGGCTTTAAAAGAGGGTTGTGTAGCTGAGTCATGAAAGTGGAGGTCCAAGTGACCGATACTGGATAATGCGCAAGCCAGTGCAAAGGTTGTTATGGCTTGAGGGTTCGAGTCCCCTTTATTATGACCGGGTGTTTTGAATCTACCTTATTGTTATTATTATGATTGGAGGGTTTGAGTCCCCCATATCACATTTAATGATTGGTGCTTAAGTCACATTAGTATATGATTGGAGGGTTCAAGTCTCTCGTACATATATGTATGATCATTCTCTAGTTCAAGCAGCTACACGCACTGGGGCCCGGCCAGGGGGTGAGAGTTGGGGCGCATATAGTCCGTGGGTACTATTATATGATGGTTAAACTACATAATCCAGGTTAAAGTTTTAAAGTGCATGTTATGCCCTGTTCTCTGTCCCGACATGTTATGAGTATACGTATAGACATTTTATTATGTATATTGGATTTGAATCATTTGAAACATCTTAATCATGGCATTATTTTATCTTTATCCCTGAGTTACGTGCTAGCGTTCACCCCACTAACCGTCTTCGAACGCAGTATCCCCACACAATTCAGGATTTGGTCATACCAATATGTTGTGTAAGCAAAAGCCAACACATTTAATGCTTTTTAGCTCAAAATAATTGTGAATTCTGAAGCAACTCGTGTTGTTTTGATGTGTTTACTCATGATATTACAGTAAAAGGGTGGAGTGATAAAAACAAATGACAATGGAGCAAAAGAGTTGAAAATCTGAGCAAAAGAGAAGAAATCATAGATGACGACCTCTGTGATACGTTATCTGCCTTGTGATAGCTTATTAGCATTGGCGTCAACCTCAACCAGAAACTTAAAGCCTGAGAAGAAGTTTTGATGACATTGGTGATAAGGTGACAAGTTGGTGATAAGGCGTCACGAAGGGCGTCAGCCTAAACTAGAGAATTCAGTTTGAAGAAAAAATCTAAAGACGTTGGTGATACGCCGTCAGATCGGTGATGCGGTGTCAGCTACATTGTCATCCAAAGACAGAACCTGAAGGCAACTGAAGCCTCTCTGACGCCATCCGTGATGGGGCGTCAACTTCTTGACGCGGCGTCAGCCTGGGAGTCACCTATTTCGGACAATTTTATAAATTTTGTTATTTTATTTCCTTAATTAGGCTTTAGTATAAATAGCATCTTTTAGGGTTTTTGATTCAATAGTCATATATCAGACATCAACTCTAAGAGGAGAGACACGTATTTTTGCTCTCTTTCATAAAATATTATTGTCTTTTTGTATCAACTATTTTTGGGGGTTTCACCTTGTGATTAAATCGGAGGAACTACTTGTGTTTTCTACCCATTCGTAAATTTATCATTATAATCATGAATTCAACTTCTTATTTCGTTCATCAAATCATGAGCGGCTAATTTCATTAGCCGGAGTTAAGGGATCCATGGATTAGGGTTTGATATGATACTAAGTGTTTAACAGATTCAAAAAGTAGTAAAACATCTTCAGATTCCGTTGTTTTAATGTCACGACCCGAACCAAGGCCTGGCCGTGACGAGCATTTTGAACCATGGAGGCCCGAAACACCCCTATCTGTCTGGTAATCATGCACCTAATTCATATGATCAAAGTAATGCGGAAGAAACACAATAATTCGGAAACATGGTCATAAATATGAAAAGAAACAATAACGGGGAAATAAAGTTCCCCCAATATCAATCAACCTCTAAACAACTGTCTGCGAAAATCTCTAACAAATGACTGAGTCAAGTAACTGTATATAAACTGGGACAAGGCCCCCAGTAGACCCCAAAACTAAATATAAGATAAAGGACTGCAGGACATAAGACGTTCTGAAACATAGAAGGCTCACCACTTGTCTCTGCGATTCTCTCTGAATGATCTACTGATTCTCTTGACCCCTAGACTGGGCCTCTGAACCTGAGAGGTTGGAGAGGGGAGGGGGTCAGCACAAAAGTACTGGCACGCAGAGATATCAAAACAAAACATAATATTTTTACAAAATATAATTAAGAGCCATTATAAAGAAATTTCATATCAAATCATTTGAAAACACATGGGCATAATGCAATAGTTTCTCAACAGCAATGAAATGCAACTGAGCTAGGTGGAATACCCTACATAATTTACACCAACTGTCAAATCTCGGTTGCCGCCGAGATTAGAGTATAAGTGAGGGAGAGACACACAAGACCACGAAGCATGGTGTCTCGACCCAATGGTAGTGCCCAAGATCACTTAGCTCGGGCTCCTACCTATAGTCCCAATTTGGGAATGATATAATGTCAAGTACACAAGATCACTTAGCCTGGTACCAAATTCCCGTGTCGGCAAACACGGTTTCCAGCGATGAGCCCTTACACTCAAACGCCTTCTTCGGGCATCCACCTATCTCATGTAAAATCAATGCATTCAAACTTCATTTAATTCAATCACGTATCATATTCTGTAGGGTATCATCATACCCGACTTGTAAATCATCAATATCACATCCACATATGCATAATCATGTAAAAACCAAGGTGCTTCATCATTTACAAGTGGTGAACAATAATTATTTCAAATTCATGCTCTCTATTGTTGGTCACAATATGATATGGGGTATCAAGACATTATCATGGGAATTTGAAAGCAATTTATCATTCATATTTATCAAACTTCCATGGAAAATCTCAAATCACATATGCATGGTTTCAACCATTGAAGTATATAGGCAAACAATTCCCATGACATAAAGAAAAATGACTTAGAAATCATATTGAAAGCAAGTTATTAGCATTTGATTGAAAACCCCCATTTAAAAGCATGCATGTTCATAAAAACTACACCCATGAGATTTTAGGATAACCCCACGTACTGCTATTTCCGAAAATACTAGATGTTTCTTGAAGCTCGCGGATTTGTGATTCCGAATATGTAATTATCTTCAAAAACCTACGGTCAAATCTTGAACTATTTGGATTTTAATTTTGAAACCCTAAGGAGTATTCTTGTGCAATTTTGATGAATGAAGGTGTATTTTAGTGTTTGAGGGATTAAATCCCGTGTTGGTGGTATATATAGGGGTGAGGGATGACCAAAATACCCCTAAGGAACAATTAAGGTCAAATTTGTCCCTCAGTTGATAGTTTGATAGTCTGGAGTAAATCGATTATAACTTTTTACTCATATAATCAAATTGGATGAAACCATCTGCATTTTAAAGAGGACTCAAAGAGATTTCGTTTGATATATTATATCTCATACAGTTCATTATATATAGGTAGTTATGATTGTTTGAAGTTGACCCTGAAATGCTGAAAACTGGGCTATAGGCTATGCGTTTTGCTACTGTTTTGAAATCCAAACGCAGCCTAATGCGTTCCGAAAAATTCCAAAACTTATCCGATATGCACTATGAGATTTTTCAATTGTAACGCAACTTGAAAATCTAAAAACGGATGTCGGAAAAGTTGAAAAGTTGTATCCCGAAGATTGCCAGCTAAAATGACTAAGTCTCATTTTACACTTAGAAAATTTTAAGTCATTAAGTCTAAGAGCTCAATATTAAAGACTAATCTATGCACGCCTTTTACGGGGCGTTACATTATATCCCCCTTGGGATCATTCCTCCTCGAATGATGGGTAGGAACTTGTTGAAGCCTTAAAGCTATGGAATAATGCGGACATGACATGTCCTTTAATAAAGAATACACTGATCTGAAACATGACTATAAGACTGGAACTACTGATGTTCTGAATTCTTATACCGAAAATGCATATCTGATGCATGGGTCTGTGTCTGAGTTATCCTCATTAACGCAGGACTGAATACACTGATAAGCTGAACTTTTTCTATTGAACATGAATTTCTAATGCAGGCATATCTGACTGAACTGACACAAGAACGTATGACTGAATACACAATAACAACTGATGCGAAGCTTGTAATAAGAACCTATGCATGCAACCGAATAGGGTATCTCCCCCTTGGGACCCTATGTCCCTCTATGAGTGCTCAATTCACTAAGATACTCGGAAAACGGAGGCAATGCACAAGGCACCTACGATTTGATTCATAACTGAACCTCTGGAATTTGAATCTAATGCATGACGCATGAACTGAGCTATACTCGCAATTACTAGTATACTCTATCTTGGAATAGTATCATGTCTGAGATTTCGGGTAGCATAAATAAATGAAAAGATGAGAAAATAAGTCATGCGAATCTGACTGCTAAACTGACTTACTGGCTATACTGAATTATGTTGTACCCTCATACTTAACTAGAGTATCTGTTCAACGCTCTCTCTAAAGAAGTTCTAACAGTAATAGGGAGCCACAAATCTTGGGTATGGATTACACAAGACATCCCACTGAGGAAATCACAACATTGACACTACTCTGCAGTCTGGAATATAGACATATAACTCCTAAATTAGGATAGAATTACCAGACCTTTGGCAATACAACTTCTTACTTTCAAGCTTAGTACACTTCTCGAATATCCCTTAACTATACTATTCCCTATAAATATCATATTCATTCAATTCAGCTTAAAATTCTCATATGAGCATTGACAAATTTTTCTACTAATGTCTAAAATAGCTTAATCCTTACACCGCGATCAAGCCTAACTCTAAGTCACAAAAATACAACATGCTACACCACGCTATTATTCTAAACCATATGACGCCACTTTCATACCTCTTTTAAAGATCACATCCTAAGCATAACATGCCTTACCACTTTAATGACTACTCTGAACTCTTAATATGAAGTCGCTAATGCATATTGCGACCTCCCACTACAATCCCAAAACGTCATTCAAGCCTATTTTATAACCACATGTTTACTTCAAGGAAACCACCCATAAATACATACTTCACATAGATTCTAAACTATTGTCAATATAACTCTCACGCGCTACCCTAAAACATACACACAAACTTTTTCACTAACCATCACATGTATCAAAGATTGGCCCCAAATCTTACTTCATACTTATGGCCTTATCTAAACAAACTTACTATGATCTTCCATCAACAAGAACATTTACATCATCACCACTATCATTGCATAGGGAGGGTCACTAAAAGATTAAAACATAAGACCCTGAAGCATGAGAAGATTTTTATACGGGCTGAGCACACTATAAAGAGTGATGAGTACATGCATCATGAGTTGCATGACCTCAACTAGAGTTCCTAACATAAGGAATGTGATTCCGACTACTTGAATGAACTAGAACTTATTATCTTAGAACTGGAAGAGTACGTGACTCTCTATCATATACAGGAATCACGAACTATGATCACGGAACTGAAATGTAAAGCTTAAGTAGGCATTAGGATCACTGAAAAATACTAAGATAAGAATGGGTTGAGTCTCACCCTCACTTTCTAACATTCTATATCATCATGACATCACTACTAGAATATGAGAGCCTGACTTGGTTATTCATTCTATCATCTCCCCTTGGCTTTAAGCCATCATATTAAGTTCAAGAGATCCCTTATTATTAGACTCTAAGCTGAACTACACTCACCGCACTCTGGGGTCTGGAATACAACAATACACATAATTAAATAGAAATTTAACCTGAAAGACCACACATGAAAGTGGAAAGCCCACTGCTAATACTACCTTCTGAGATACACTCTATATTTCGATAGCCCCAATAGTCATAGTATGATGCTTGCACACTTATTTCTATCGGTTCAACCTTCAAAGCTCAAACTTAGATTTCTAACACTTAACATGGATATCACCGAGCCTTTGATGAACCATACCACTTTCATCATAGCCTACCAATATCGTGACTCCAAACTTATATCTCATTACTATGAGAATCAAGATCATATAAAAGAGCCCAACACTATCAATCTCATGCCACTATTCCGACATCCACATTCTACATTAAATTCAAACCAATAGTCTAGCATCAATCACCTACCATCAATGAAGAAGGCAACATAATATACTAGTCCGTCAAATCTGAACATTCTATCCAAATACCTCACAAATCTACTACATACCTTCTCACAAGTAGTACTAGTTTACAACTACCAACAAAAGAAGGTCAAGGGGAGGGGGGTAAAGTCACATAATAGGCATGGTTAACCTTAATCTGATATTATAACCCCATACAATCTTATCTACTTATACTGATCTCTCACCTCCTAATTACTTACTCAATCTCATGCAAATAGATTCAGCTATACAAATATTAAACCAACACAAGGACAACAAGTTGGACAACAAGCTGCTAGTGAATCGAAATAGGCCTCACACGGCTTCACTAGACTTTGATTTTTGTGTTTTGAACAAGAAATGAAATGAATAACAAAGAAACTATGCTAGTGAATCAAAAGAGCCCCACATGGCTTCACTAGACTTTGATTTTTTTCAAAAATACCATGATAATAAGATTACATATTACAAGAGATAGAAAATTGACACACAATATTCAATGATCTAAGGATACACATCTTACTCTGTATAAATAAAAATCTGAGTCAAACACTTTCCCCATAGACTACCATACAATCCACACATGCTACTAGATACCACATTAGTCTATCACCATAAGGGGGGTAAATCATTCTCGAACATCGGTTATTCAACTAAAATATTCATTTACTTAAAAGTCATCCTCACTCTGACTTCTAACTTTATGAATTCACATCCCCAACTTCTTGGTCAAATATCACTACCAATAGGTAATGACAACAACACTTTAACGCATACTACTATTCGGGTGGAAATACAGTTCCAACATTCTACTACACATCATCCCCCCTTAAGCAAGACATTTGTAACATAAATTTGAAGGGGAATAAATGCAACTAATACCTCAAGCTGAAAAGCACGATTCCATCAGGATCAATGTTTACATCGAAATCAATACACATTGAAGTACTAACGGACTCTTATCAAGTCCTTGCACAAATTTTAACTCTTATATGGTTCAATCAGAAAGGACAATACCATTTAGATTCTAAACTTCTATACTTGAATAACCTCAATAATGAGACATATCTGAGGACGTTAGAGTAAGGAAAAAATGTGGGATGACTTTTTACTTTCGTATGGGCGACACCATAGCACGAATTAGAGTATGAAAGAGGAACATTCTGACTCTATGACACGAACTAGAACATGAAGAAAGAGAGACATTCCTAAACGCCTAGTAGTCTCCTGCTTATAAGTGTGGCGTGCTACACACCCATAAATAAGACTCTACCCGATGCGGTTTCGTAGACACCCTGGGACCATGAACCGTGCTTTGATACAAGTTTGTCACGACCCAAACCAGGGCCTGGCCGTGACGAGCATTTCGAACCATGGAGGCCCGAAACACCCCAATCTGTCGGGTAATCATGCACCTAATTCATATGATCAAAGTAATGCAGAAGAAACACAATAATTCGGAAACATTGTCATAAATATGAAAAGAAACAATAACGGGGAAATAAAGTTCCCCCAACATCAATCAACCTCTAAACAACTGTCTGCGAAAATCTCTAACAAATGACTGAGTCAAGTAACTGTATATAAACTGGGACAAGGCCCCCAGTAGACCCCAAAACTAAATATAAGATAAAAGGACTGAAGGACATAAGACCTTCCGAAACAAAGAAGGCTCACCACTTGTCTCTGCAACTCTGTCTGAATGATCTACTGATTCTCTTGACCCCTAGACTGGGCCTCTGAACTTGAGAGGTTGGAGAGGGGAGGGGGTCAGCACAAAAGTACTGGCACGGAGAGATATCAAAACAAAACATAATATTTTTACAAAATATAGTTGAGAGCTATTATAAAGCAATTTCATATCAAATCATTTGAAAACACATGGGCATAATGCAATAGTTTCTCAACAACAATGAAATGCAACTGAGCTACGTGGAATACCCTACATAATTTACACCAACTGTCAATCCTCGGTTGCCGCCGAGATTAGAGTATAAGTGAGGGAGAGACACACAAGACCACGAAGCATGGTGTCTCGACCCAATGGTAGTGCCCAAGATCACTTAGCTCGGGCTCCTACCTATAGTCCCAATTTGGGAATGATATAAAGTCAAGTACACAAGATCACTTAGACTGATACCAAATTCCCGTGTCATTAAACACGGTTTCCAGCGATGAGCCCTTACACTCAAACGCCTTCTTCGGGCATCCACCTATCTCATGTAAAATTAATGCATTCAAACTTTATTTAATTCAATCATGTATCATATTCTGTAGGGTATCATCATACCCAACTTGCAAGTCATCAATATCACATCCACATATGCATAATCATGTAAAAACCAAGGTACTTCATCATTTACAAGTGGTGAACAATAATTATTTCAAATTCATGCTCTCTTTTGTTGGTCACAATATGATATGGGGTATCAAGACATTATCATGGGAATTTGAAAGCAATTTATCATTCATATTTATCAAACTTCCATGGAAAATCTCAAATCGCATATGCATGGTTTCAACCATTGAAGTATATAGGCAAACAATTCCCATGACATAAAGAAAAATGACTTAGAAATCATATTGAAAACAAGTTATTAGCATTTGATTGAAAACCCCCATTTAAAAGCATGCATGTTCATAAAAACTACACCCATGAGATTTTAGGATAACCCCACGTACCGCTATTTCCGAAAATACTAGATGTTTCTTGAAGCTCGCGGATTTGTGATTCCAAATATGTAATTATCTTCGAAAACCTACGGTCGAATCTTGAACTATTTAGGTTTTTATTTTGAAACCCTAAGGAGTGTTCTTGAGCAATTTTGATGAATGAAGGTGTATTTTAGTATTTGAGGGATTAAATCCCGTGTTGGAGGTACATATAGGGATGAAGGATGACCAAAATACCCCTAAGGAACAATTAAGGTCAAATCTGTCCCTCAGTTGACAATTTGATAGTCTGGAGTAAATCGATTATTACTTTTTACTCATATAATAAATTTGGATTAAACCAACTGCATTTGAAATAGGATTCACAGATATTTTGTTTGATATATTATAGCTCATACAGTTCATTATATACAGGAAGCTATGATTGTTTGAAGTTGACCTTGAAATGCTGAAAACTGGGCAATAGGCTATGTGTTTTGCTACTGTTTTGAAATCCAAACACAGCCTTATGCCTTTCCGAAAAATTCTGAAACTTATCCTAGATGTACTATGAGATTTTTCGATCGTAACGCAACTTGAAAATCTAAAAACAGATGTCAGGAAGGTTGAAAAGTTTTATCCCGAAGATTGCCAGCTAAAATGACTAAGTCTCATTTTACACTTAGAAAATTTTAAGTCATTAAGTCTAAGAGCTCAATATTAAAGACTAATCTATGCACGCCTTTTACGGGACATTACATTTAACTAAAATCTAGTGGTTTCAAACATTAGGTTATGCCTTAGGTTTTATTTGCTTCTAACGGAGAAATAAACTAGAGGACGTGAATTATCAATAGGGACTCGCTAGCTACCAACCTTCTGTTTAATGATTAATGTTGTAACTGAATTAATCTACCTGAGATAACATCCTATTGGAAATAGATAAGTTATCTAAGTTCGACAGAATTAGATAATAAATTTTCTGGTGAGGTCGAGAGATAAGTCATATAGTATAATCGTCAGGGATATTCTATTGTTCTACTCATTCCGAGAATGTCTAGCATTACCTAGTATCTGTCAATTTCCGAAACCCTTGGTGAACATAGCTCTGGTTTCCCATTTAGGCTGATTTTAAATACTAAAATATTGAAAGTGACAATTAACTCTCTATGAACCTTAAACCCCCATTTTATATTTTTATATCGATTGTTTGAACTAACTTGTAGCTATAATTTCAAACTAGTTTAATCGCCACTCACATTGTTCCCTGTGGATTTGACCCCGACCCCAAATTTGGGTAAATATATTGACGACGACTGCCTTGCACTTATTTGAGGTGTAAGTTGAGCGTTATCAAAAATGGCGCCGTTGCCGGGGAATAATTTGGCGTATTGAGTTAGTTTGGAATTTTAGCTTACTTGCTTGAATTCAAACTTTTAAATATTTGTTGTGATTTCCTTTGTTTCTTGTATTAGGTAGATTTTCTTTATTTTTGTTTATTTCTTACTATGGAATCATAGAATGAATGTAAGTTTGATGGTTGGAAATCTTATCTGGATGATCCATGTCCATATTGTGATGGACCCCACTTTTGGCAAGATTGTAGATATGTTCCCCGGAGAGAGATGTGTTCACCATATCCATCCTAACGGGAGTATAATTGTTCTTTATGTGGTGGTCAAGATGGACATTGGAGTGATTTCTCAAATTCCCCCTCCCCCTATTGCGCTAACCCAAGTTCTAGTTCTTCTTATGAGTATGACAGGTCTTATGGTCAAGAAAAGGAAGAACGAAGCACTGGAAAGAGTGACATTGAAGCTATGCTTCAACTAATGTTGGATTGTACAGACACAACGAATGATACCATATGTGACATACGTCAAGACATTAGGGCATTTAACGAGGGAAGAGAAAGGATAGAAGAGATGGATATCGAGGTCAATCATCCAAAACACTTTTCTACATTATGTTTAGATGATTTATTGTCTGTGGAATCATTTAAAATAATGGAAGAGTGTGACGATGAAGAGAAAGATACCTATACTGATGATGAGCTTGATGTTGATCAACCCTTGGAGATTTCCCAACCAACTGAGCCAACCATGAGGGATGATGCCAAGATTGAGAAAATGGTGATAGAGGCAAAAGAAGAAGCCACGCCAATCTCTTATGAAGATTCTAGCCTAATTCAAAGTAAAAATGTTGAGAAGATGAATAAAAGTGAGTGTGTAGAGGATAGTGTAAATTTTGACGTAAGATTTATTGGGCCACACTCGAAGCATTTTTCCACATTATATTTAGATGATATCTTGTCTTTAGAATCATCAAAACTAGTGGAAGACTATGAAGATGAGGAACAAGAATCCTATATTCTTTATTTTACACTTGATAAACAACATAAAAACACACCTCACTTTAAGGTTGAGTTGTTTACCATGCATCATTCATTACTCGACTTCTTAATCTTTGTACCACCTCCCTATGAGCGAGGCAAGAAGATGGACTCTAAGTTGGGGGTGAAATTCATATCCTCAAGGTGGAGGAAAAAGCTGAGTTGGGTCATGCCGCGACGTTAAACTAGGCGCTTCTTGGGAGGCAACCCAAGGTATTTTGTTGTTTGTATTTGTATTGTATGATTGACATCAGATCTTTGCACCCATGGTGCCACAGGTATGTTTCTAACTCTCTTGTTTTGGATTAATGCGTTGGGAATACTGTATGATATTAATTTGAGTGTGGGGCTACTTGTGGGTGTGATGTCCTCCTGGGGTTTTTGTTGTCGTGCCTCTTTTCCCCGGAGTCTTGTTCCTTGTAGAGCCGGTATGTTTAGGCGTATTATTTTTTCTTTGTGATGTGTTGTGGTTAACTGGGAGAAAAATAAGTATCTACGGCAGTTGACATATTTTTTGTTAATTTTTATTAGAATGGTAACTACCTCTTCAATTGTGTATGTGGTAGCTATGTGAATTGCATTTATGTGTAACCACTGTGCATCTTGTTATGGCATTAAGTTTTAGTTTCTTGATAATCACTGCTAACAATTGCACGAACTGGATGAGTAGTAGTTGGTAATACACTTGTGTGCCATGTGTGTGTGTGAGATCTTACTTAGTTCCATTTGTACTGCCGAATCTAGAACTTGCCTAGTTTGTCTTACCTTAGTTGAAAGATAGGGGTTAGGAAAGGATCATAGGCCGTTTTGAATTTTAGCCACTTTCAGCCTAAATAATCTTCGCTATTATGTATACTGTCACTT
Organism: Capsicum pubescens; assembly: GCA_030864215.1. Taxonomy (NCBI): domain Eukaryota; kingdom Viridiplantae; phylum Streptophyta; class Magnoliopsida; order Solanales; family Solanaceae; genus Capsicum; species Capsicum pubescens. The sequence goes on along the minus strand of CM061542.1, from coordinate 223,004,775 downwards.
AATCCCTGTTTTGAGCCAGAATTGACCATTTCTTTATATGACACCTATCACCTTCCCGTTTAGATCATAATGAACCTGTTTTGGCCCTGGTCCTCCTTGGACACTGTGCACCTTAACTTAGGCAAACAGCCTAAGTTGAGGGTGGCTATCATAGGGGTACGTGATGTAGACTGGGTATGAAGAGAGGTAGAATAAAACAAAAAGAATGAAAAAGAAAAATCACATCCATCCTGAATAATAGGTGATCAAGAAAAGAGAAAAAGAGGAATAGAAAAGAAAAGAAAAAGAGAGAAAAAGAGGTTAATAAGTAGACCCCACAAGTTAACGTAGTGCCAAGGAGGTTAGTCACTTTTAATGCCATTTAATATCATACCAGCCCTTAGCCTACGTTACAAGCCAAGAAAGACCTATAGTGATCCTAACTCACCTATCTGGCTACCTTGGTAATGAAGATAAGGGCAAGCATATGGTATTTGGCATACATTGGCTGGAACTTCATTCTGAGAGTGAGTATTTTTGTGCAAATCCTCATGTTTAAATTTTGACTTCTGAGATGAGAGAATATACACCAACCTCTTATCTTGTTATATGTTCGAAATTCATCCAACATTGGTGTAAGGTGGTCTACGGTTTGGGTGTTAAGGGTTGTCTCTGGTCCTTATTGGACTTGAGATATCCATTATGACCAGGCCCTGGTTCGGGTCGTGTCACAATGCATCCCTAAGTACTAAAAATGAAATAACCCCTAGTGGAGCCTAGGCTGGTTCTTGGCCCATCGGTCGCTAGGGTAAAAAAATCTCTTGCTCAGGAGCGAGAATAGGACCTGGGGAAGATATCATATCCTAGCCCCTATGTCATGACCCGAGATTACCCCCAAGTCCTAACACACTACTTAAGGCCAAAAGTGATCCCAAGCTAACCCATGAACTGGCATAACCTGTAAGATACCGAAAGTAAATAACAAAACAGTATGTGGAATCTTTTAAATAAACACTGAATATCAAATCAATAACAAAGAAGTCTAATATTTGTACTCAAAACATAGCTAACTGTCAAACTGTCTAAAAGACTAAAAACATGACGAGTTGTAAGGAAGGGTCCCCAACTAATTCCAACTACTTAAATAATCATGAACTAAAATACTGGAAAGCAGGACAAATAGTATAAATAGTCATCGACTAATGAGGACTCACCAAAAGCTACAGCGGGATGGCACACGGACTGTCTAAGTACGATCGAGAAACTAGGCTTCCGAACCTATGTTATAAGACAACAAAGTGTAAGAGAGAGTATGTGATCAATACTTTGAATGTATTGTTATATGAGATAGGGACAACTGAAATACTTATAAGTACTGAGCATCTATACATAAAGATGTAAAACAAATGCAAGACCAAGCGTAAAGTGTACTGAAATATCTGTAAAAGCTGAGTAACTGAATAACTGATAAACTGGACACCTGGTATGTGAATTTGGGTGGAATACACTTAATTGATCACATACCAAGCGTATTGATGAATACACTTGGTATGTGAATTAATCCTCTTTGATTTCTTTTAGGTGGAATATGCTTAAGTGATGAATTTGGGGCTTTTGGGTTCTTTTATACCACCTCTTGGGAAGCCAAAATGAAATAGGCTTGGCTTTTAAGAGAGTGGGAAAAGACATAAAAGTCCCTGGAAAATCGTGCAGTAAAACACATTCTGAGTCATTATGACTCATCTCACGACTCGTTATGACTGGTTACGATTCATTGTCTGAGTCACAACTTGGGATCTTGGGGATTCTGGATACATTCTAGTATGACTACGACTTACCACCTAACGACTCTTTATGACTGACTACAAGTCGTTGGGTGAAGTCGTAGTCTGAGGCTTGATTCCTAGATCTTTTAATGGTCATGCCACACAATGACTTGTATGATATGAATATGAGTAGTATGCTAGACTCGTAACCATTGGAAGGGATTCTTGGTTTAACACTGATGTTACTACGAGTCCCACCCAATGAGTCATTATGTATGATTACGAATCATTGAGTGGAGTTTTAGTCACTGGGCTTAAACTTGGGTCCATCACTTGAATGAATATGATTCACTCATGATGACTCATCACGAGAGGTTACGACTCGTTTCCTGAGTCTTAGACATGGCAGTGCCAGGTCCTTAGGGGAAACCTTACACAACTCTTTGTCATGACATCGGGTTGAGATGAGACTTGAAGCATTGGAAAGCTAACTTCGTCGCCTATCTCTTAAGAGGTCCAGATCTTAAAAATTTTGGGGTATTATAATATCTTCCCCTTGGGATCATTCATCCTCGAATGAAACTAGTTGAGCTGGAGTACTAAGAGGACTGAGACCATGCACTGAACACTTATAAGCTGGATAATAATTAAATATCTAAACCTGAAAACATGATGCATGGACTAAACTAAACTCATGAATGCTTATTACGATAATAGGATGGTTAGATATCTGAGATAGAATATGAGAGAATCAATCTGAAGAACCATTACCTTAAACTAAATCTAAATTTGTAAAGAAGAGATGGGGATACTTGGTTCGCATATCTGCTTCTGCTTACCAAGTAGCTCTCTTAATGGACTAATTTCTCCATAAAACCTTTACTAGGGCAACTTCTTTATTTCCCAACCTATGAATATGACGGTTAAGAATTTGAACTAGAATCTCCTCATAGGAGAGGTTATCTTCTACGTCCACAACATCTAAAGGAAAGACAGAAGTTGGATCACTAATATATTTCTTTAACAAAGAGATACAAAACATTGGATGCAATGAAGCTAACTCTGTAGGCAATCTTAACTCATAGGCTACCTTTACGTAATTGCTAAAACTTCTACATAGGCCGAAAAAATGGGAACTGTGCTTTCCTTTCTTACCGAATCTCTTTACCCCTTTCATGGTCAAATATTTAATTACATAAAATATCCAATATCAAATTCAAGTTCTCTTCTCCTCACATCTGCATAGGATTTTTGACAACTTTGGGTTAACTTCAACTTTCTTGTATCAACTGAACTTTCTCCATCGCCTCACATACCAAATCTGGCCCTATCAAAGTGGCCTCACCAATTTCAAATCAACCAATAGGATATGTACACCTCCTACCATGGAGATCCTCAAATGGAGCCTTCTGGATACTGGAGTGATAGCTATTATTGTAGGCAAACTCAATCAAAGGTAAGTGATCATCCTGAAATACCCCAAATTTTGGCCCTTGAAAATTTCTTGAGCTTTGAGCTCATTGCCTGAGTCGTAGGGTGTCCTGACGAGTCATTGGGATGATTTTTAACCAAACTAGTAAGTTTATGGCTTGATTCTACTCTGAGTACGAGTGGCTCACTAAGAGACATAATGAGATATTACGAATTATAAGGTGTAATCGTACGGTGTCCAGTGTATGTCCAAAATTAGGTTCTATATTGGCTATGACAGGACCCTACGAGTCGAAGGGTCCCATTATAATTAGTGCCATTGAGTTGTGAGGATAATAGTGTAGGGTGCCTTGATGGTATTGCCTTGGTTATGACTCATGGTGATGAGTCATAAGGAGTGGTTACGAGTCAAGGGGTTGACTCGTAATCAATTGAGGTACTTTTCATCTTTTAAGTTGAGGGCATTCTAAAAATTTCCTATCTTAACCAAATTGAACCCCAGACTTATGTTTCGATCTGTCTCACACGCAAGTGTATGGGATCGTACAAGTAATATAGTGACTCAAAGAATCAGATATCTTACCCACAAGGACTACTGTATCAGTAATTTACACAACTTTAGTTTTGACAATAATGTGTTTATGTTTTTTAGAGTATAAATATGGTTGTTATAATTCAGTGATAAATTTACTAATTAAATAAATAACAAAGTGAGACAATAGCAGTGTACGAGAGGTTGTGAACAATATGAGATAGAATTCCAGGGTTGAGGCACTCTTAACAGTCTTATAAATCTTTATCCTCATCGTGGTTGTGTTGATTGTCGCGTTATTAATTTGCAGGGTTTAGATTACGATCATGGTCTCTTGATCCTGCAATATTTTACCTAAATGGACATTACAACTACATCATTGAGTCGGGATGCAATAATCCATTTTGATGCATTAAGATATCATCTTGCAAGTGAACTAATCAAGGCTTCTAGGTATATCTCTATCCAAGCTGCTTATTCAAATCCATTATTCCTTAAACTCTTCGATCTATCCAAATGATTCTCATATTGGATTCACACTAGATTACAGATGTATTTTAATGGTGTCCATTCATCAAAATAGTACGTACAAGAGAATAAGAATAACCCATATGATAAATCAACATTAAACCACCCTAAGAATATCAAATTATAATTATGTTTTGGCCTCAACCCCAGAACAAGGGTGTTTAGCCACTCATGTTCGAAATCAACACCAAAGTAATATAATTAATCATACCCAAAATTAATGTTGGAAGATAAAATGTTCAAAAAACCCTAAGAAAAGCATCGTAATTGTTTTTTCCTCTGTTGTACGTCTGAAAAACTTATCCTCAATTGATTTGAAGTGTTTCTTTTATAGTTGGACAAGTTTGACCAAAAAATAGCCTTCACTATATCGCGGGGCTCAATGCAGGGACTAGGGTCCACGCTGTGGTGGTTATCGTAGGTACTAGGGTCCGTGCCATGAGGGTATCATGGACCCTCATTGGAATGTGACTTGAGAATTAATCTAGCCTCCGAGATGTATGGCTATTGCGGAGGCTTACTGGAATATGCCATCGATTCTAAATAACGCATCGCGTCGGTGGAGCTCAACAGAGGAACTGGGGTTTGCGCTGTAGATCTTAATATTTTTATTCCTTCCTATCTTGTTTCCTATTTGCTTGGTCCCGTATTCCGTTCCATGCTTTCTAAGCCCAACTCCATCATCCCCATGCCCAGCAAATCATTCCCAATGCTTTCATCATTATAAGTTTCACGTTAATGCATCAAATTGCGTACAATTTCATCACAATTCAGCCCTGCATTAACTAATCATGTCCATTAGATAAAGGCTGCAATTATAGCTCAAACACAATAAGAATAACACATTTTAGCTCATGGAACAAGTCCAAATATGGGTAAATATTAGCGCTTGGACATATAAATACGCCCAAGATCACCACCCCACACTTAGAATCTTGTTCGTCCTCAAACAACCTCAGGCAGACACTATACCCATTCGGGTTTCACATCACAATCTAGGGAAGATACTTGTGTTGGGCACACATAAGCCAAATATGAATTTTTAGTTAAAATATGTCAATTCAATTCTAAAAACACGGGATTACTCCTTTCAAACATCCTTGCCTCAAAAGTGAACTTCTAACTTATTGCCAAACTAATTCAAGTTGATTAACCTTTCATACTATAAGTCACCTAACTATCATCCACATGCACCCTCACAACAAGAAAATTACTCATATTCACTCACAATCATGCAATATATGATCAGAATGGGTGTATCAAAAACAAATTCATTCACTCTCATAAAGAATTCATACATGATAAATGATGAACCATAAGATTTCCCTTAGTGTACTACTCCACTAATAGGTTAATGTTAGGACTGAGGATCAACTAGGTCTTTTATTGTTGTAATGTAAGCTAAGGGATGAGTAGGAACTATTTGGGGGAAATAGTGGCTAATCTCTCTAAGCGCTTCAAAACATACAATTAACAATCGATTCTCTTCCTCAACTATCTTCCCTTTTTTCTATTTCTTTAGCCCTATCTTCTTCAGCTCATTCACACATGCTATGGTGGAAGTATCTTCTATTCATATCTTATTCAATTTTTGAACTCTCTCAATTCTTTTTATTCCATACTCTCAACCACTACACATGTCAATATCCAAACCCAGTAGCTATTACCTAAGGGCTTTAATTTCACCTTTTTCCTTACTTGAATTTCTAATCCCTTGACTGGATTAAATTTTGACTTAATCGTGTAAGAGCTTTGGATCAAATTAAGGTCACTCAAAGAAGGGGTACAGGCTACATGTAAAGCTTCCAAAGAAAATTGTCTATAGGCTCAATGGGGCTAACTAAGAATATGCACAAGGGTAGGTAAAAGAGGTCTAAGATATGGCTATCAACAAAATGCCTACATCATCTCTTAAATCCAACATCCTATATTTCATTGTGTAAACACACCGAGCAAGTTCTAAACATCACTATGCATGTAAAATGTCTACGAGATCTCACTCATACTTGGTGCATGATAGACTCAAGTAGGATCCCTATAGATTCTTGATCTAGTAACTACACAAATTTAGAATTAAGCCAGTAGACCCAGAGTTACACAATTGGTCTTAGGTGTCTAAAACTAGAAATCCTTTTTTTAAATATTGAAATGCTTCTGTTTCAAGACAAGTATTTTCCATGTCATGTAACCACATTTCCTAAACAAGGTACCTTGATATAGAATTATGGTTGGGTTCTTTTCACTTGTTTATTTCCTACGACTAATTCCCCTTAAGACGGTCGTCATTCATCCATCATAGGGGAAGGCACCTAACTATGACAAGTTATTACTATTACCATTAAGGGCAAATATTTTCACCTTTAAAGACAAAGATTAAAAATTTACTCCTAATTTTAAACAAAAAGTAATGAACTAAGCACAATAAAGAAAATACTACTAACTTTGAACTACCAATAACTGTGAACTACCTATATCAAATATCATCAATACTAACTATTACAGATCGAATAGTTAGAATGTTATCAAGATCCACATCGAAGCCATAACAAAATCCAAATAAAAATATCCAAAAAGATAAAACAAACATAAATCAAATGAGGTCTAAGGAATGAGAACCACCACCCCACACATAAAATAAAGCACTGTCCCAGTACTTGTAAATAAGACCATGAAATGAGGTAGTGTAACAACTCCCTGGTCACACATCATCTATGTCATCATCGATCTCTAAACTAAGGGACTCTGCACCCAAATCTAGATTATCTTCCTGGTAACGGATCATCCATGTCATAATCATGACTCCTCAACTCCTTATTCATAGAAAGATCATCATCTACAAGATTTATAAATACTAGACCAATCTACAACATAGTCCTAGCATGGTGACGAAGAGGATAATTTAGCTCAACAGCTTAAATCTCCTCATGTGTAGCTGGGTGGCCCCTGATCCTTAATTACAGCATTTATAGCCTATACATCCAGGATGTGATCTCGTCATTTTGATCCTGATGCTTAGGCATAGTCAGAACTGGCCTATGAGCCACAGTTAGCCCCTTAGTCCGGGACACATCCACCGAGTGATTGTCTACCACTGGCCTGAAGTCAAGTGTCTCCTCCTCAACTACCTGATTCCTCAAAAACCTAGTCAGGAAGCCACCAAATCCATACCTGCGCCCCTGATGGTAGTCCACCTTCTTCATCACAAAAAAGATCATAGCCCCTACATTGATATCAACGTCATTATGTATCAAAGTATAAATAAGGCATACCTTATCACGCATCACATCTATCATGTGCTTGACCTGAATGAGGCAATGGTAGATAATCTTTGCCCACATGCAGGCCTCTCTATTTATCTGGGTATAGGGGAATGTGAGGTAAAGGCCGCTATCTTTGTGATGAGTCCATCGAATGGCAGAATTATTTCCATATAGCAAATGTCTAATATCCTCATAGGGTGGTGTGATGTTGAGCTGCTTCAGTGGTTCTGTATCTACCTTCGGTGCACCTAAAAAGGAATTCAAATCATGAGTCGTAAAAATTACCACCTGGCCTCAAATTTTTACTTCTCGCTCACTGGGGTCCCAGTTAGCATAGAATTCCCTAAAGAGGTACAGGTTGCACTCCATTGGCTGCTCAAACAAAAAAGTCATGTGCATCTCTTTGATTCTTCGCATCATGCTTGGATACTCTCTTAGCAAGCTTGCCTGGTTGATGAATTAATCTTAAGCATATTTGGTCTCATTATTCTTGGCGTACTATTTCTTTCCTGCCTCTACAACCTATCTATCCCCGTATCTCCTATGTTTCCCTTGTGGGATTGCAAGAGATCTAGGCACTCAACCAGTTGGTTTTCTCCTCTTTTATGAGGGACCATATGGCCCAGCAATATCCTCTCCCATTTATTGATGGATAGACATAGCACTTGTTATTCAAAACATTCAGCAAACAAGTCAAATAGGGTACCTAGTTGGACTAGTAAACACTGAGTGTGAAAGAGTGTCGAGGATATCCCACACTTAGTTGCTAGCATTGGTGCATAAATATGGGAACTTAGGCACTCAAACTTCCTCTATTCAACATTAACGTCTTTCTTGTTACCGGACCTCAACAACCACATTAGACCATAGGAATGTTGCTTTACTCAGACTTCAAGAACACATCAATTTTAACTAAGCATACTTATATTTTATTTAAATGTCATTTCATATCCCCTTACAAACCAAATTAGGTACAACAATGTTGATTCACAAATCAAGTTCATAATTACACCACAATGCACTTCTTGTCACAACCTAAATCATATCTCTCTTTAGGTGAACTACTTTGTATAGCATTATATGCCACACCCATTTTAAAAGGTTTAGACATGATAAGAATCATGATAGACCCAGAATCACACATACAAAGGAAAGTCAGGAGTCACTAAGTATAAACAGCATTAGGGACTACCCCACACTTAGTCGTTGACTAGGGTGTATATCACATCCAACAAAGGTACTCAAACTTCCCTTCCTTCCAACTCGCATCCCTTACACTATGGCAGTTCTAACATTGCAAACAAAGCTTTCACCATAAATTGATTAAACTTACAATTTCATGTACAGTCATTAGGCTAGTTCAATAAATTCTAAATGAGTAAAGAACATACGTCGAGCAATGTATATTTACGCATAAAATACACAACATACTAGACATCATCACACTAAATATCAGTCCGTTCAAATTTGAAACCCATTAATAAATCACAATAATTTCACTTTTTCACCCAAAGAAGTAAAAGGTATAGTAGCATGAGAACTTACCTTAGTTGTCTTAGGGGAGAGAAGAGAAAGAGCTTCTTTTTTTGCTATGACAAAATTTAAAAAATAAAGGAGTCTAGGGGAAATTGGAGAAGGGGGCGGTGCGCTTAGGTTAGAATAAGAGAAAAGAAGAGGGAAATAAGGTATTATTTAAAGGGTATGGACAGGTCTAGGGGATTTGTTCATTCAAAACCCAAGCGTGTAGTCCCTCCATTGCATGGGGCTTGGCCCACGCGATCACCATTGCGGCACGGGCGCATCGCGAATGCTCTCTGGAAATTACATATTTGCTTATTCTTGGTGGAGTGAAGCGGTGTTTGGTACATGTGATTGCCTCCACGATGCAGGGCTATCGCGGATGCATACTGGAATTCGTACTTTGGGGGAAATTTTTGCCCCCTTTTTTCACCTTTCTTGGGCATCACTTTAATGCACCTTTTACATACCTGAGATCTTCCCAAAATGCAAAATTTAACTTCCTTCTTGTTCTCCCTTATGTTATAGAGTTTCTCAATTCTGCACTCTCAACAAAAACAATAAAATTATGTAAGAGACAGTGGGTTGCCTCCCACCAGCGCCTTAGTTTTGGTCGTGGCTCGACACATATTTTTGTATTTTTTTATTTATTTTCTATTTTTTTGTTTTCTTTTTCAAATAATAAGAAATAAACTAAACTATTACATTACATTAGATGCCTCCCACGCAGAGTCCTTATTTAACATCATAGCATGACCCAACTCAACTTTATTCATCTTCAAAGGTGATGGATGACTTGTGTTGATCCCCATGATCTGCCCAATAATGCATTACTCTTTGTCCATTCACCATGAATGTTTTGCTATTGTCCTTTCTCCATAGTTCAATAGCTCCATGAGAGGTCATTCTCACCACTTCAAATGGTCTAGACCACTTAGACCTCAGCTTGCCTGGAAACAACTTCAATCTAGAATTGAACAACAACACCTGTTAGCCAAGCTCAAAGATTCAATTCATAATCTGCTTATCATTCCATATTTTTGTTTTATCCTTATATAACTTTGTATTCTCATATGTATGTAAGCGAAACTCATCAGGCTTATCCAATTGTAACGTTCTCTTATTACCTAAAATATCTGGATCAAGATTTAACTTTCACATAGACTAATATGCCAGATGCTCAAGCACAACTGGTCGGTGACAATCTTTGCCATAGACCAAGCGATACGGAGAGGTCCCAATGGTCATTTTAAAGGCTTTCCTATACGCCCATAATGCATCATCCAGCTTAGCCGACCAATCCTTGCACTATCTATTGACAGTATTCTGCAAGATCTACTTAATCTCTCAATAAGACAACTCAACTTAACCACTAGTCTGTGGGTGATATATTGTGACTACCTTGTGTCTAATCCCATATTTAGCTAACAAATTCTTGAATAAATTATTTATGAAGTGTGCTCCCCCATCACTAATTATCACTTGAGGTATGCTAAAGCGAGAGAAGATATGTTTCTTGACGAATTTCATCACAACTCTTGCATCATTCATGGGTAGAGCTTCAGCTTCTACCCACTTTAACATGTAATCAGCAACCACTAAATAATTCAACTTACCCTCAGATAGGGGAAATGTACCCATAAAGTCTATATGTTATACGTCAAATATCTTCACTTCAGAATATTATTCAAGGGTTTCTCATACTGCCTTGATATCGTGCCCGTTCTCTAGAATTGGTCACAACCTCTAACATAATCCACAATATCTTTAAATAGTGTTGGATGAAAAAAAATAGATTGTAGAACATTCTGATCTGTCCTTTGTCCACCATGATGACCACCATAAGGCGCTGAATGACAACTTCTTAGTACCTTTTTAGATTCGAATTCTACAACATATTTTCTCATTATTCTATCTGCTCCCTGCTTGAAGAGAAAGGGCTCATCCTATACATACGCAGAAGAATCATGGTAGATCTTTTTCTTTTATTGACTTGTGGCCTTGGGAGGATAAATACCATCTACTAGCAAATTTACTATATCAGCATACCAAGGAACTTCAGCTACGTCCAGTGCCAATAATTGTTCATCCAGAAACACCTCTCAAATACATAGTGTATCATCAATAACATGTGTATGACTCTCAAGCCTCGACAGATGATTCTCTACTTGATTTTCAGCTCTGTTTCTATCACGAACTTCTAAATCAAATTTTTGGAGAAGAAGGATCCACCTTATCAACCATATCTTTGCATCTTATTCATTGAATAGATATCGGATGGCAGCATAATCCATATGAACAATTACCTTTGAACCCACCAAGTATGCTCTAGATTTATCAAATGCATACACAAGTGCTAGTATTTCCTTCTCTATGACTATATAATTGACCTAGGCTATATCCAAGATTTTAGTCACATAATAGATAGAGTGAAATACCTTATCTTTGTATTGCCACAAGACTCACTAGAATAGCACATCAACTCAAATAGTAATGCCTAATCAGGAGGAATTAGGATGTGTACCTCTGTCAGTTTTTTCTTTAGACAATCAAATGCTTTATGACATTCAGACCCAAAGTCGAACTTGACTTCTTTCTCTAACAACTTGCATATTGGACCTGCTATCTTTGAAAATTCTATGATAAAATATATGTAAAACCCTGTGTGCCCAAGAAAGCTTCTAAAACCTTTCACTGACACCAAATATGAGAGTTTTTCAATGACCTCTACCTTAGCTTTGTCTACCTCAAGTCCTTTGTGTGACACCTTATGATCAAGGATGATACCTTCCTTGACCAAAAAGTGGCACTTCTTCTAGTTTAATACAAGGTTGGTTTCTTCATAACGTGCCAAGACCCTGCCAAAGTTGTAAAAGCACATATCAAATGAATTATCGAAAATGGAAAAGTCATCCATAAATACCTCGACAAAATATTCCACTATATCATAGAATATAGCTATCATGCATCTCTAGAAATTCATTAATGCATTGCAAAAACTAAAGGGCATGCATCTGAATGCATAAGTACCATAAAGACAGGTGAAGGTGGTCTTCTCCTGATCTTCAGGTGCAATGGTTATTTGTTTATATCTTGAATACCCATTTAGAAATCAGTAATATTCTCGTCCCGCCAATTAGTCCAGCATCTAATCAATAAATGGAATGGGATAGTGATCTTTCCTCGTGGCATCATTCAACTTTCTATAATCTATGCAGATCCTCCACCCAGTCACTATGTGAGTTGGAAATAGCCCATTATCTTTATTTGTCGCAACAGACATCTCTCCTTTCTTTGGAACACAATGCACTGGGCTGACCCATTTACTATCATATATAGGATAGACTATTCTAGTATCAAGCCACGTAATGATTTCTCTTCTGACTATTTTTTTCATCACAGGATTCAATCTTCGCTAGTGTTGCATACTTGCTTTGGATCCCTCTTTCATATATATTTTGTGCATATAAAAAGTAGGATTGATACTGTCAAAGCCTCTCTCACTAGTATATTAGACAAACCTGCAAACAAAATCACAAACAAAGTATAGTCCTCACCGAGGAAAGCATATTTTAAATGAGAAGAAAGAGACTTAAGCTCTAGCTTCGGTGCTTCATCAATTAAAGCCTTTAGAGAGGGTCCAATCATTCTATTCAACAGCTTAAATTTAGTGACTCTAGTGTCAATCCCTGCCAAATCCATAATTTGCACTATTTCAAGTGCCTCAACATCACCATAAGGATCATACCCCATCAACGCTCACTCAAGTGGGTCATTAGACAGTAGACGGTGGAGCTCGGACTCAAGGTCTATAACTGTAATAGCAGACAATTCTTCATATAAAGCAGACAGTTTCATTGCCTTATACATGTTGAAAACCTCGACCTTATCATGAGCCCTCATGGTCATCTGCCCGACAGCTACATCAATCAGTAATCACCCAGTTGCTAATAATGGGCGTCCCAAAATAAATAAAATGGCTGGATCAACATAAAAATCAAGAATAATAAATTCCACTAGGAAAATAAGTGATCCCACTTGCAACAATACACCTTCAATAATCCTGCCAGGCCTAGCAAGGGACCCATCAGCTAACTGTAAAATAATTGTAGTGGGTTTGGGATGCCTAAACCCATCTTTCTGAACCAAAATGTGGGAATGAGATTTATGCTTTCCCCTAAATCACATAAGCCCCGATCACTAATGGATTATCCGATAGTGATCTGCAAAGTGAAACTTCTTGGATCTTTCAACTTTGTGGGAAATTTATTCTGAATCCTAGATGTGCATCCTTAGTAAGTGCTACTGTAGCATATTCAGTCAATCGGTTCTTGTTTGCTATAATATCCTTCACATACTTTGCATACTTTGGAATGCTCTGCAAAATATGAAGTAGAGGCAGATTAACATGAACCTATTTCAAAATCTTAATAAACTTCTTGTATCAAGTCTTATCTTAGTGTTTTCAAAGCCTTTGTGCAAATGATGGAGGTAGCGTCACATTTTCTGCTTTGATTTACTTGTTTTTAGTTTTCTCTTCAACCATTTTCTCTTCATCCCTTTTATTATCATCATCAGTAGCCTTGTAATTCATATGTTTTAGTTCTAGCTCCTTTAGTTGCAGATTGCTTTTAGTAGTGACCGCATTTACCTATTTTGGATTAGGCTCTATATTACTAGGTAGACCTCTCTAAGGTCTAGTGTTTTAATCTCTTGCAATCTGAACCATCTTCATTTCTAAGATATTTGTAATCATCTGTTGACTTTTCACATCTGCTACCAACTATGCTTGAGTAGCCATAATCAGCTTTAATATTTTTTCAATATTGCTAGCTTGAGTCATGGCCTGATTACCCTGAACATACTGTTGTTGTTCTGTTGTACTGGCCCCATGTATTGATTGTTACTCTGTGCTAGATTTTCACCCCATGAGAAACTTGGATGGTTCCACCAGTTAGGATTATAAGTGTTACCAAATTTTTGGTTTCCTGGACGATAAGCATTTCCCACATAATTAACAGACTTTGGATTTGCTGAGCAAGCATCAATTTTATGTTGACCTCTCCCAAAAACCTCACACCATAAATAAGCCTTATGAATAGCATTAGCTTTTGCTAACATGGAATGTGTGATTCCCAAATTCATATTACTGAGTTGAGTAGTTAACTGGTGTTGTAATGCAGCAATCTGGGCTAATATAGTTGTGAACTGATCAACCTCTAACACACATGCAATATTCTTTAGAGCACTCCTTGCGTCAGTATGCCACTCAAGATTCCCCTGTGAAATCCAATTCAGCAACGTATATAATTTATCATATGTCTTTTCAAGTGCTTGCCCTCCTACCACGGGATTCAGGAGAATCTTGGTGTTAGGCTCAAGACCCTCAATGAAAGTGTGTACCAACACATCATTAGTCTGATGATGATGAGAGAAATTCATGAGCATACCCTTGAATCTTTCCCAAGCTTGGTAAAGATTTTTTCCATCCTTCTACCTGAAAATCAAAATCTCACTTCTCAAACGTGTTGTTTACCCAGATGGAAAAAATGGAATAAGGAACTTCCAAGACAGATCATCCCAAGAGGTGATGGAGGTAGGTGGTTTATCAAATAACCACTTTTTTGCTTCCCATAATAGATAAAGGGGGAAGAAAGTCAGTCTGACATAATCAGTAGATACCCCAGCAGGAATATAGGTATCACTAATCTCAAAAAAACTCTGGATATATTGTTATGGGTCCTCATGAGATAAACCTGTGAATTGCCCACTCGTGTGCAAAAGTTGCACCATATTCTTCTTTAGTTCAAACCAGCAACCTGCCTCTAGCTTGTGGATGCAATTCGTAGCATTATTCATAAGTGGGATTACCACTTCATGAATAGGTCTAGCTTTTACTCAAGCAGGAGAAGCTGGAACTACTCTAGCTGGAGCACGTAGAGCATTAGGATCAATTGGATCATTAAGATTAGGATCTCTTTGATCTCTCAATTAAACTTTCTGAATTGGGTAGTGAAGTGTTGTTGCTCTTCGTCTCTGATGAAATGCATGTTCTGATTCCAAATAAGAATCTACTAATTCTTTCGCTCTTGCCATTTTAATACTTCTCTAGTCTTGACTCCCCAGAAATGGCGCCAAAAACTTATTGTGGTCTATCTCATACACAAGTGCATATGATCGTACAAGTAATATAGTGACACAAAGAATTAAATATCGCACCCATGAGGACTACCGTATCAGTAATTTACTCAACTTCAGTTTTGATAATAATGTGTTTAAGTGTTTTAGAGTATCAATATAGTTGTGCTAATTTAAAGATAAATCTACTAAAAAAATAAATAACAAAGTGAGACAATAGCAGTGTATGAGAGGTTTTCAACAATATGAGATAGAATTCCAGGGTGGAGGCACTCTTAACAGTTTTATAAATCTCTATCCTTATCATGGTTATGTTGATTATCGGGTTATTGATTCACAGGGTTTCTTGATCCTCTAATTTTATACCTAAATGGACATTACAACTACATAGTTGAGCGGGGATGCAATAATCCATTTAGATATATTAAGACATCATCCTGCAAGTGAACCAAGCAAGGCTTTTAGGTATATCTCTATCCTAACCGTTTATTCAAATCCTTTATTCCAAAAAAGAATAAGAACTTGCTCTATAATCTCTTTGATCTATCCTAATAATTCTCCTCTCGGATTCACACTGGATTATAGATGTATTTTAATGGTGGCCATTCATCAAAGTAAGTACAAGATAATAAGAATAACCCATCTGATAAATCAACATTAAACCACTCTAAGAACATTAAAGTATAATTATGTCTTTGGCCTCAACCCCAGAACAAGGGTCTTTATCTACTCATGTTCGAAATCAACATCAAAGTAATATAATTAATCATACCCAAAATTTATGTTGGAAAATGAAGTGTTCAAAGAACCCTAAGAAAATTATCATAATTGTTTTTGCCTCTGCTGTACATCTACAAAAAGTATCATTAATTGATTTGAAGTGTTTTTTTAAAGTAGGACAAGTTTGATCAAAAAATAGCCTTCACCGTAGCGCGGGGTTCAATGCAGGGACTAGGGTCCACATCGCGGGGGTACACAGATAGTCACTAGAATATGACATGAGAATTAATCCAGCCTTTATGATGCGACGCTATTGCAGGGGCTTGCTAGAATATTCCATCGATTCTAAATCACTCATCACGTTGCGGAGCTCAACACAGAGACTGAGGTCCACGCTATGGATATTAATATTCTCATTCCTTCCAAGCTCGTTGTCTATTTTCTTGCTCTCATCTTCCGTTCCATGCTTTTTTATCCTAATTCTAGCATCTTCATGCCCAACAAATCATTCCCAATGCTTTCATAATTATAAGCATCACATTAATACATCAAATTACGTACAATTTCATCGCAATTCATCACTACATCAAATAATAATGTCCATTATATAAAGGCTACAATTATAGCTTAAACATAATAAGAATAACATATTTTAGCTCATGGAACAAGTCCAAATATGGGTAAATATTGGTGCTTGGACATATAAATACGCCCAAGATCAATATATACCCTGTTTTAGAGTGTCATTATCTCTCAGCAATATCTAAGTAACTCCTCATATACTCCTAAATCCTTAAGGTCAAGAACACATAGGGTTTTCAAAAGGTTGATCATTTAGAGCTCTCAAAGGTGATTTCTATCCGTACATCTTATTATTACAGGCATATTACTCTTTCCTCATTGTTAATTTTGTAAAAGAATGTGTTTTAAAGTATTATCCATATGATGTTTATTTTGGTTCTGAAATAAAGATTGGGGTTTTTTGAATGTTTATAAGTTGAACGATGTTTCTCAGGGTTTATACATGATTTTCATGCTTTGAATATGGTTTTGAACTTATGGGTACATGGAGATGGTGAACGAACTAGGGGAATTTTTATTTTTCCAAACTTTTGGCTTTTGAAATGGTTATAACCCCAACCCCATAATGTGAAATTGTTTTTAGTTATGAGAATTGTGGGAATTTGTATAATTGAACTAGTCTTGAACTATTACATGATATAAAAAGGTATTTGAAATACAATGGTATGATTTAATGAACAAAGGGAGTCAGTGTTCCCCAATATGTATTAATGAACAAAGGGAGTTGTTCTCCCCGAGTTAATGGAAATTTTTTTGGCATGACATTTTACCTTGCAAGTGTAGTTGGTATGACGATACCAACATTGTATGCCTTAATGTGGAATGTGATTAAATGAATAGGAATGTATGATATTTGTTTTTAATTGGGCTATAATAAGAGTTGTGTAGCTGAGTCGTGAAAGAGAAGGTCTGAGTGTTCAACACTGCATACCGCATTTACCAACGTGGGGGTCAAATTGACTTGGGAGGTTTTAGTCCCCCTTATTATTATTATTTCATAATTATGGAGGTTTAAGTCCCCCATAAATCATTATACGATCAAGTCACCTTGGTATATGTTGGAGGGTTCGAGTCCCCCATGTGATGAATATGAGAGTTGGGGCCCATATATCCCATGGGTGCTATTATAAGATGGTTAAGCTACACAATTCAAGTTAAGGTTTTGAAAAGCATGTTAAGCCTTGTTCCCTACCCCAACATATGATATATATTTATATATATATATGTTTATGTATTTGATTATGTGCATTTTAGGGATGATTTTAAACTATTGATCATGAGGTTTTAAAAAGCATGTTAAGCCTTATTCTCTACCCTGATTTATGATATATATATATGTTTATGTATTTGATTAAGTGCATTTTGGGGATGATTTTTAAACTATTGATCATGTCATTATGTTATCCTTATCCCCGAGTTACATGCTAGAATTTACCCCGCTAACCATCTTCAGACGTTGTATCCCCACGCGATACAGGATCTGGTCATACTTCTACTTCTTCTACCAAGTGTCTTGAATCCTGGATCAGCTAGCGAGTCAGATTTAAGTGGTGAGCTTTCATTCTTTGGAAGACCCTATTTTATGATTATGGTTTCCTTTATATTTTGACTATTCCTTTGGATTTTGTTTTTGGCAATTATCTGGGGCATGTCTGGATACTTTATTGATATTCAATTTTTTATCATAGTTTAGAAAGCTTTGTTTGGACTACTGTGGCAATTGAATGGCATCAGTAGGTTTATAAGCCAGTCGTCAATGTATTGTTATGAACTTGTATTTAAACTTTCTTGGACTATTGAATATTATCTTGTTATATGTTCAAAATTCAATAGACCATGGGATGTGGCATATTTGGTTTGGTTAGGTATAGGGGGTGATCTCTGGTCCATAAGGGACTTGAGATAGCCTGGTCCACAAGGGACTTGAGATAGCCATCACTGCCAGGCCCCGATTTGGGTTGTGACTAAGGTGGTATCAGAGCCTAGGTTTGGTGTCATTGGGTGTCCAACAATGTCATGTCTAGTAGAGTCTCATTTATAGGTGTGTAGCATGCCACACTTATAAGGGAGAGGCTATGAGACATTTAGGAATGTTTCCCTTTATTGTTGTTCTGTTTCAAGCTATAGAGTCTAAGGTCTTGAGGGTCTCTAATTCCTGTTTGTTCACTTTTCAGATCATGCCTCCTAGATGATCTGAAGCTTATGTAAACTCCTCTTTCCCACTTGAGGAAAAAGCTTATGGGACATTCCCTGTTTTTAGGGTACTAACCCAGACTAGGGGTCCAGTTTTTTATTGCTCTGCTAGAGTTCTACCGGTCCCCTCTAGTCCTCCTCGAGACCCTTAAGATGATGTGTTGAATTCATAATTTTAAAAGTTTATTCACATGTTGTCTCAATTGGTAGCTTCTCAGTTTGAGTGTGTAGCTTCTATTACTCCATCTCCTGAGGCTACTAAGGTTAGCCAGTTTATAAGGTTGAGCTCTACTGTGTTCTCTGGTGTGTTAAGATAGAGGAGGATCCTCAAGGTTTTATCGATGAGATGGAGAAGATCTTTTAGGTTATGCATGTTTCTCTTGTGTCGGGTGTAGAATTTATAGCCTATCAATTGAAGGATGTAGCATACCAATGGTATGAGAAATGGGAACAGTCTAGTGGAGATGATGCCAAATTCTCACTGTGGGGTGATTTCTCTAGTGCTTTCCTCGACTGCTTCTTTTCTCAGGAGTTGAGGGAGGCGAAAGAGGAAAAAATTATTAATATGAAACAAGGAAGGATAAAGGTCAAGGAGTATGCCTTGAAATTCCATCAGTTGTCCCAATATGCTACTGAGTTAATGTCTAGCATGAGGGCTAAAATAAGGAAATTCGCTTCTGGGTTGTCCCATAATTTGATTCTAGAGAGTAAGGTTGTCTTGTTAAATAAGGATATGGACATCTCCAAATTAGTTGTGTATATGCAGTAAGTTGAGAAAGAGAAGAAGAAGAAGGCGGAGATAGGGGAAACGCAGAATAAGAAAATTAGATTTTTTATCAGAGTGGAGGTCAATAGCAGAGTGGTAGATATAGTGGAAAGTATTCTAAGAAGAATAGGGGGATTTATAGCTCCTACTCTATGGCTAGTGCTCGTTATCTAAAGTCGTTGGGTGATCATTGTTCCCAGCATAATAGTGGGTTTAGGGGACAAGGTGCCTAATCTTAGGATGGTGGGCTCAGTGCGCTCCATTATATCCTCCTTGTAGATTCTGTGGGCAGGTGCACCATGGGTTTTGTGAAGGAGGGAGTAACAGGAGTTTTTAATATGGTCAGATTGGTCATCTGTAGAGGAATTATCCTTCTAAGGTTTTTTCGGGGGCAAAAAAAATTCGTGTTGCCGCTTCATCAACTCCTACACCAAAGGGTGTTACATATACTTCTAGTACCGGCACTGGCCAAAATTAATTGTATGCTCTTACTACCCGCCAGGACTCTAAGGCATCTCCCCATGTTGTTACTGGTATGTTACGACTCTTTTCTCGTAATGTCTATTGCTTTCTTGATCCAGGTTCTACTCTTTCTTATGTGACCCCATTTGTGGTTGTGCATTTTGATTTTGGTCTCGAGTGTATTCCCGATCCCTTTTAAGTTTCAACCCTGGTGGATGATTGTATGATTGCTAAAAAGTCTATAAGGGTTGTGTGGTATTTGTTAGTGGTAAGAAAAACTCTAGTAGATCTGATAGAGTTATACTTGGTTGATTTTGATGTCATATTAGGGATAGACTGGTTGCATTCATTCTATGCCTCCTTAGATCATCAAACCCATAAGTTCATGTTTAAATTCCCTTATGAGTCGGTCATTTAGTGGGAAGGGGGTTCTATAGTGCCTAAGGAAAGGGTAATATCATATCTTAGAGCTCGTGAGTTTATTTCCAAGGGATGTCTCTAACTGTAATGACCCGGAAGTACCCCATGGGCATCACACGGTGCTCAAGACTACAAATAGTCCCAAGCTAACCCATTAAGCCTACTTAACTTGAAACTCATAAGAAAAGTGAACTAAGATAAATAGAACTTGAAGGTAAACAAAGACATATTTTAATAAAAGTCTTTAGCTGGGAATCTTTAAAACAACTCTTTGAACTTAAAACTTACATAGTCTGACAATACTCTAATACCGAATAGAGAGCTACTGGGACAGATCCCAGCTGACCCAATTATAAATTAAAGTTAAATAACTAAATACTTTTATCTATGAATAGATGCATTATAAACTGGGTCCCCAGAAAATGAGGACTTACCAAATGTCAGGATGTAGGTGATGATGCTCGTAGTCAATCGTGCTGCTAGAAATGAGCATCAAAATGTACATCATAAGATAATGTAGCACATAGACATATATGTGGGTCGATACCTCTAGAATGTACTGAGTATGTGGGGGTGAATGCATAAGTAAAAAAATAACTTAATATAAATAGAAGCTTTCAATTAATGCATTCTAAGTATAAGTGACTCACCTTGAGCTTGAAAAACACAAAAGACCGCAAAATCATGAATATGAATAATGAAGCATAAGGATAAACTTTATGAGCCATAACACCTAGTTTCTAAAAGCTTTACTTTTATTCTTTATTGTGGGAGATTCTTCTAACCGACAAAAACCATGTAAGCTACCACGGAGTCCAACATCTTACCCACATTGGGGAAAGTTGTTCTACCCTTACCATCACAATAGAACCTTAATCTTAGTGATCACTTTACTTCATCCATAAGGGAAAAAACGTAACCTATGGTGGATCTTAGTTTCTAGGAATTTAGGATACGCTCATCTGCATCCACTTTTTGGTGCTAAATACTACTCCCAGAATACTTATATGCTCATACTTTAGGAAATCCACATTAAAATTGAGTTATTGATTTGCAGGATTTAAATTACGATTATGGTCTCTCGATTCTCTAATTTTCTACCTAAATAGACATTACAACTACATAGTTAAGCGGGGATGCAATAATCCATTTAGATGTATTAAGATATCATCCTGCAAGTGGACCAAGCAAGGCTTCCAGGTATATCTCTATTCTAGCAGCTTATTCAAATCCTTTATTCCTTAAAAGAATAAGAACTTTCTCCTTAAACTCTTCGATCTATCCTAATGATTCTCCTCTCGGATTCACAATGGATTATAGATGTATTTTAATGGTAGCCATTTATCAAAGTAAGTACAAGAGAATAAGAATAACCCATATGATAAATCAACATTAAACCACTCTAAGAATATCAAAGTATAATTATATCTTTGGCCTCAACCCTAGAATAAGGTTGTTTATCCACTCATGTTCGAAATAATCATCAAAGTAGTATAATTAATCATACCTAAAATTTATGTTGGAAAATGAAGTATTCAAAGAACCCTAAGAAAATTATCATAATTATTTTTGCCTTTGTTGTACATCTGCAAAAAGTATCGTTAATTGATTTTAAGTGTTTCTTTTATAGTAGGACAAGTTTGATTGAAAAATAGCCTTCACCGCGGCGCGGGGCTCAATGCAGAGACTAGGGTCCGTGTCATGGGGGTACACAGACCCTCACTAAAATGTGACTTGAGAATTAATCCAGCCTCTGTGATGCGATGCTATCGTGGAGACTTACTAGAATATTCAATCGATTCTAAATCACTCATCACATTGTGGAGCTCAACACAGGGACTGAGGTCCATGCTATAGAGATTAATATTCTCATTCCTTCCCAGCTCATTTCCTAGTTTCTTGCTCCCGTCTTCCATTCCATGTTTTCTGATCCCAATTCCAGTATCCTCATGCCTAGCAAATCATTCCCAATTCTTTCATATTTGCCAATGCTTTCATCATTATAAGCTTCACATTAATGCATTAAATTACATAGAATTTCATCACAATTCATCCCTACATTAACTAATTATGTCCATTAGATAAAGGCTGCAATTATAGCTTAAACACAATAAGAATAACATATTTTAACTCATGGAACAAGTCCAAATGTGGGTAAATATTGACTCTTGGACATATAAATACACCCAATATCAACTTATACCCTCTTTTAGAATGTCATTATCTCTCAGCAAAATCTAAGTAACTCCTCATATACTCCCAAATCCTTAAGGTCAAGAACACTTAGGGTTTTCAAAAGGTTGATCAATTAGATCTCTCAAGGGTAATTTCTCTCCATACATCTTATTATTACAGGCATGTTACTCTTCTCTCATTGTTAATTTTTTAAAAATATGTATTTTAAAGTATTTCCATGTGATGTTTATTTTGGTTCTGAAACAAAGGTTGGGGATTTTTGAATGTTTATGAGTAAAATGATGTTTCTCAAGGTTTATATATGATTTTCATGCTTTAAATATAGTTTTGAACTTGTGGGTGCATTGAGATGGTGAATGAACTAGGGAATTTTTATTTTCCTAAATTTTTGGCTTTTGAAGTGGTTATAACCCCAACCCCATAATGTGAAATTGTTTTCAGTTATGAGAATTATTGGAATTTGTATAATTGAACTAGTCTTGAACTATTGCCTGATATAAAAAGGTATTTGAAATACAATGGTATGACTTAATGAACAAAGGGAGTTGGTGTCCCCCAATATGTATTAATGAACAAAGAGAGTTGTTCTCCCCGAGTTAATGAAAATTATTTTGACATGACATTTTACCTTATAAGTGTAGTTGGTATGATGATACCAACATTGTATGCCTTAATCAGAATGTATTTAAATGAATGGGAATATATGATTTTTATTTTTAATTGGGCTCTAATAAGGGTTGTGTAGCTGAGTAGTGAAAGTGAAGGTCTGAGTGATCAGCACTGGAAATTTCATTTACCAATGCGGGGGTCAAATTGACTTGGGGGGTTTGAGTCCCCCATATTATTATTATGTCATGATTAGGGAGGTTTAAGTCCCCCATAAATCATTATATGATCGGGTGCTTAAGTCACCTTGGTATATGTTGGAGGGTGCGAGTCCGACATGTGATGAATATGAGAGTTGAGGACCATATAGCCCTTGGTGCTATTATATGATGGTTGAGCTACACAATCCAAGTTAAGATTTTGAAAAGCATGTTAAGCCTTGTTTCCTACCCCGACATATGATATATATATATATATTTATGTATTTGATTATGTGCATTTTGGGGATGATTTTTAAACTATTGATCATGAGATTTTGAAAAGCATGTTAAGCCTTGTTCTATACGCCGACATATGATATATATATATATATGTTTATGTATTTTATTATGTGCATTTAGGGTATGATTTTTAAACTATTGATCATGTCATTATGTTATCCTTATCCCCAAGTTACATGCTAGAATTCACCCCGCTAACCATCTTAAGATGTTGTATCCCCATGTGATACAGGAATTGGTCATACTTCTACTTCTCCTACTAAGTAGTTTGGATCCAAGATCAGCTAGCAAGTCAGATTTAAGTGGTGAGCTTTCATTCTTTGGAAGACCCCATTTCATGATTATGGTTTCCTTTATATTTTGACTCTTTCTTTGGATTTGGTTTTTGGATATTGTCTGGGGCATGTTCGGATGCTTTATTAATATTCAATTTTGGATCATAGTTTAGAAGGCTTTGTTTGGACTACTGTGGCTATTGAACGGCATCAGTTTGTGTGTTAGCCAGTTATTGATGTATTGTTATGAACATGTATTTAAACTTTCTGGGACTATTGAATATTATCTGGTTATATGTTCAATATTCAACTGAACATGGGGTGTGGCGTGTTTGATTTGGTTAGGTACAGGGGGTGATCTCCAGTCCACAAGGGACTTGAGATACCCGTCATGGCCAAGCCCCAATTTGGGTTATGACAGAGGTGGTATCAGAGCCTAGGTTTGGTGCCATTGGGTGTCCAACAATGTCGTATCGAGTAGAGTTTCATTTATTGGTGTGTAGCATGCCACACTTATAAGGGAGAGGCTACGATATGTTTAGAAATGTTTCCCTTTATTGTTCTTTAGTTTCAAGCTATAGATTCTAAGGTCTTGAGGGTCTCTAATTCCTATTTGTTCGCTTTTCAGATCATACCTCCTATATGATCTGATGCTTATGTAAACTCCTCTGTCCCACTTGAGGACAATGCTTATGGGACATGCCCTGCTTTTGGGGTACTGACCCAGACTAGGGGTCCAATTTTTGATTGCTCTGCCAGAGTTCTACCGGTCCCCTCTAGTCCTCCTCGAGACCCTCAGGATGATGTACCGAATTCAAAATTTTAAAAGTCCATTCACAAGTTTTCTCAATTGGTAGCTTCTCAAATTGAGAGTGCAGCTTTTGTTACTCCATCCTCTGAGGAGACTAGGGTTAGCCAATTTATGAGGTTGAGCCCTACTGTGTTCACTGGTGTTAAGATTGACGAGGATCCTTAATATTTTATCAATGAGATGAAGAAGATCTTTTGGGATATGTATGTTTCTCTTGTGGCAGGTGTAGAATTTGCAGCCTATCAATTAAAGGATATAGCATACCAATGTCAAGAGATGTGAGAACAGTGTAGGGGAGATAATGCCAAATTTGCACTGTGGGGTGATTTCTTTAGTATTTTTCTATACCACTTCTTTCCTTAGGATTTGAGGGAGGTAAAAGAGGAAAAGTTTATTAGTCTGAAATAATGAAAGATAAAGGTCAACGAGTATGCCTTGAAATTCCATCAATTATCCCGATATGCTCCTGAGTTAATGTCTAGCATGAGGGCTAAAGTAAGGAAATTTGCTTCTGGGTTGTCCCATAATTTGATTTTAGAGAGTAAGGTTGTCTTGTTAAATAAGGATATAGACATCTCCATATTGGTTGTGTATATGCAGCAGGTTGAGAAAGAGAAGAAGAAGAAGAAGAAGTAGGCAGAGATAGTAGAAAGGCAGAATAAGAAGTTTACATTTTTTTATCAGGGTGGAGATCAATAGCAGAGTGGTAGAGATGGTGGAAAGTATTCTAAGAAGAAGTGGGAGATTTCTGGCTCCTACTCTACTGCTAGTGCTCATTATCTAAAGTCATTGGGTGATCGTTGTTCCCAGCATAATAGTGGGTTTAGGGGACAGGGTGCCTAATCTTAGGATGGTGGGCTCAGTCCGCTCCATTATATCCTCCTTGTAGATTCTGCAGGAAGGTGCACCATGGGTTTTGTGAAGGAGGGAGTAACAGGTGTTTTAAATATAGTCAGATTGGTCATCTACAATGGGATTGTCTTTCTAAGGTTTCTTTGTGGGAAAACAAGATGCTTGTTTCCGCTTCATCAGCTCCTACACCAAAGGGTGTTGCATCTACTTCTGGTACCGGTACTGGCCAAAATTACTTGTATGCTCTTACTACCCACCAGGACTCTGAGACATCTCCTCATGTCATTACTGGTATGTTACGACTCTTTACTCTCTATGTGTATTTCTTGCTTGATCCAGGGTCTACTCTTTCTTATGTGACCCCATTTGTGGTTATGCATTTTGATTTTGGTCTCAAGTGTATTCTCGATCCCTTTTAAGTTTCAACCCTGGTGGATGATTCTATAGTTGCTAGAAGAGTCTATAAGGGTTGTGTGGTATCTATTAGTGGTAGAGAAACTTTGGTAGATCTGATAGAGTTAGACTTGGTTGATTCTGTGTCATATTGGGGATAGATTGGTTGCACTAGTGTTATGCCTCCTTAGATCGTCAAACCCGTAAGGTCATGTTTAAATTTCCTTATGAGTTGGTCATTGAGTTTGAAGGGGGTTCTATAGTGCCTATAGAAAAGGTAATATCATATCTTAGAGCTCGAGAGTTTATTTCCAAGGGATGTCTCTATCTGTAATGACCCGAAAGTACCCTATGGGCGTCACACGGTGCTCAAGACTATAAATAGTCCCAAGCTAACCCATTAAGCCTACTTAACTTGAAACTCATAAGAAAACTGAACTAACATAAATAGAACTTAAAGGTAAACAAATATATATCTTAATAAAAGTCTTTATTTAACTTAGGAATCTTTAAAAAAACTCTTTGAACTTAAAACTTAAATAGTCTGACAATCCTCTAATACTGACTAGTGAGTTACTGGGATAGACCCCAGCTAACCCAATTATAAACTAAAGTTAAATAACTAAATACTTTCATCTACGAATAGATGTATTATAAACTGGGTCCCTGGATAATGAGGACTCACCAAATATCAGGATGTAGGTGATGATGCTTATAGTTAATCGTGCTGCTGGAAACGAGCATCAAAACCTACATCATAAGACAATGTAGAACATAGACATACATGTGGGTCGATACCTCTAGAATATGCTGAGTATGTTGGGGTGAATGCATAAGTAAAACTATAACTTAATATACATATAAGCTTTCAATCAATGCATGCTAAGTGTAAGTGACTCACCTTTAGCTTGAAACACACAAAAGACTGCAAAATCATGAATATGAATACTGAAGCATAAGGATAAACTTTATGAACCATAACACCTAGTTTCTAAAAGCTTTACTTTTATTCTTCATTATGGGAGATTCTTCTAACCGACATAAACCATGTGAGCTACCACAGAGTCCAACATCTTACCCACGTTAGGGAGATTTGTTCTACCCTTGCCATCGAAATAGAATCTTAATCTTAGTGATCACTTTACTCCATTCATATTGGGAAAAAGCGTAACCTATGGTGGCTCATAGTTTATAGGAATTTAGGATACACTCATCTGCATTCCCTTTTTGGTGCTAAATACTACTCTCAGAATACTTATATGCTCATATTTTAGGAAATCCACCTTAAAATAGCATAAGGATTTATAAACTGAAAACCAGTTATGCTTCTTTTTCTTTAAATCATAATAAAGATGAACAAATTTGGATTTCATACCTTATCTTATGATCAAAATATCAATCTTTTCTTTAAATCATATCATAAAACTTATCAATGAAGCTTAAAAGCATAATCTTCTTTTAAACTCAATACTTATACTTAGGACTTAGAAATTGATGCTTTAAATTCATGGAAATTCATAACAAAACTTCATGCTCAATAATCACATTGAAATCTCTCAACAATCCTCGTCAAGATAATGAAATAAAAATCACAATATGAATCTTATAAGTCAAAACATGAATATAAGCAATTCTTGATGCACTTAAAGCTTTTAACCTCATGGTAGTATCATAATTCAAGAATATGGCTATTTGGGTATAAACCCTAATTCAGAATAATGAAATTCAATCTTAAAACCATGTATTTTGGGCACAGGGATGAGAAAATAACCTTGTTCATAGACCCCACATACCTTAATTTTCGTGACTTGTGAAGAAAGATTGGATCTGGGGACTTAAAGGATGAACTTGTGAGAGAATCTCTAATCTTAATGTTCTTAAAGATGAGAGAATGTAAGTGTTGTTATTTGGTTAGAGTGAGCAGGAAAATAATGCCTCTTTGAGGGTTATAGGTCATGGATGGGAAGTTAGAACGGAGAAAAAGACCAAAAATCCCTTAGCTAAACTTTACAGAAAATGCTCGTCGGTCTTTACTAGTCTACCATACGACTCGAATGGTAGGGTACGACTTAAATCCCCAACTCGTAAGCTTAGCAGACTCAAGAGGATACACACTGGTCAATATATGAGTTCCACTGATGACTAGTATCATCTTCATATGACTCCTAACCCTCTACTCGTACCTTGGACAAAAACTTTGGAAGACTACACTGATGAACTTACGACTTAACACCATACCACTCGTACCATATCTGACGACTTCTAGGGGTCAAGCTGTATCCACAATATAAAGTTCACCCCACCATACTATCTTGCATACGACTACAACATACTACTTATATGGTGTAGGTACGACTCAAGAGAGAATTTGCATGATGCACAAAAATTACCAAACACGAGGTATTACACTATTATTTGGTCCGGTTTAAAGATTCTAACTCGGAGGTTCCTTTATTGTAATTTGTTCCTGTGGTTATGAATTTCCCAATGTTTTTCCTAATGATATTCTTGGTATGCCTCCCGATAGAGAGATTGATTTTGGGATTGACCTTATTCTGATCACTCGTCCAATATTTATCCCTCCCTATAGAATGGCTCCAGCTGAGTTGAAAGAGCTTAAAGAGTAGTTGAAAGACCTCCTCAACAAGGGTTTTATCTATCCTAGTATGTATTCATAGGGTGATCTTATTTTTTTCATGTTTAAAATGGATGGTTCCCTTCGAATTTGTATTGATTACCATTAGTTGAATAAGTTTATGGTGAAGAATAAGTATCCTCTTCCTTGAATTAATGATTTGTTTGACCAGCTTCAGGGTGCGAGATGTTTATCGAAGATTTATCTTAGATTTGGTTATCATCAGCTAAAAATTAGGGAGGTGGATATCCCTAAGACCGCCTTTTAAACCCGGTATGGTCATTATGAGTTCTCAGTCATGTCTTTTGGTTTGACTAATACCCTGGAGGAATTCATAGACTTAATTAATTGGGTCTTCCATCAATTTCTGGATTTATTTGTCATTGTGTTTATAGATGATATTATGGTGTATTCCAAAAGTGTGGTGGATTATGCCGATCACCTCCATATCGTGTTATAAATCGTGAAAGATCATCATTTGTATGCTAAGTTTTCAAAGTATGAATTTTGGTTAAAGGTTGTTACTTTTCTAGGTCATGTCATTTCTAGTGAAAGGATCATGGTGGATCTGAAAAAGTTGCAGTGGTTAAAAAGTAGCCTAGGCCCACAACTCCAACCAATATTCAAGGATTCTTGGGTTTAGCCGGTAACTATAGGATATTTATGGAGAGTTTCTCAACTATAGATGACCCATTGACTAATTGACTCAAAAAAGGTGAAGTTTTTGTGGTCTAATGCTTATGAGTAGAGTTTTGAGAAGCTGAAAGATAAGTTGACTTCAGCTTTGGTTTTGACTTTGCCCGAGGGTACTGATGGTTTTGTTGTCTATTGTGATATGTCCCTTATGGGACTTGGTTGTGTGTTGATACAACACGTCAGGGTGGTGGCCCATGCTTCTAAGCAGTTAAAAGTTCATGAAAAGAAATATTCGACCCATGACCTGGAGTTATTGGTTGTGGTGTTAGCATTGAAAATATGGTATCACTATTTGTATGGAGTCCATGTAGATATCTTTTCTAATCATAAGAGCATGTAATATGTGTTCACCAAGAAGGAGTTGAATCTCAGGCAAAAGAGGTAGCTTGAGTTGTGGAAATAATACGACATGAGTCTCCACTATCACCCAGGTAAAGCTAATAGGGTTGATAATGCTTTTAGCAGGTTATCCATAGGGAGTCTAGCTTATGTGGATGAGGATAAGCGGGAATTGGTGAAACAGATTCACCATTTGGCTAACCTTGGAGTTCGTCCCTTGGACTCAAAGTATGGTGGTGTGTTCATGCAAGAGGTGCTAAAGTTATCCCTTATTGCTAAAATAAAGGAGAAGCAGGTACTGGATCAAATCTTAATAAAGATTAAGGAAGATGTGGGTCAGCAAAAGGTTATAGCTTTTGAGATCGATGGCGATGGTATCTTGAAGTACTAAGGTTGATTATGTGTTCCCAATATAGATGGGTTGAAAGAGAGGATCTTGGTTTAGGCTGATTAATCATGTTACATCATTCATCCTGGTTCAACGAAGATGTATCGTGATCTTAAAGAGATTTATTGGTGAAAAATATGAAGCGAGATGTGGCTATTTTTATGTCTAAATACATGGTGTATCAAGAAGTGAAAGTTGAGCACTTGAGGCCTGGTGGGTTGACTCAAGAGTTGAGTTGCATGTGTGGAAGTAGGATGTAATTAATGTGGATTTTGTTACTAGTCTTTCTCGGTCTTGGAATCAGTTTGATTCAATTTGGGTCATCGTGGATAGGATGACCAAGTTTATTCACTTCTTGCCAGTGAGGACTAATTATTCGAAAGAGGATTATGCGAAGTTACTCCTCTAAGAGATTGTAAAGTTGCATGGGCGCCTATCTCTATCATGTCAGATTGTGGTACTTAGTTCTCATTGCATTTTTGGCATTCATTTCAGAGAGGTTTGGGAACTAAGGTGAGCCTTAGTACTACTTTCCATCCGCAGTCGGATAGGCATATAGAAAGGACTATTTAGGCTTTGGATGATATGCTTTGGGCTTGCGTGATTGACAATGGTGGAAGTTGGGTTGATCATTAGCCTCTTATAGAGTTTACATATATATTAATAGATACCACTCTAGTATTGGGATGGCTCCATTTGAGGCATTGTATGGTCACAGGTGTAAGTCTTCCATTAGGTGGTTTGAGGTTGCCAAAATGGAGATTTTTGGCCCAAATTTGGTTCATCAAGCGATAGAGAAGGTGAAGGTGCTTCAGGATAAACTTAACGCTGCCCAAAGTCGCCAAAAGTCCTATGAAGATGTGAGGCATAGGGAGTTAGAATTTGAGGTTGATGATTGAGTGTTCTTGAAGGTATCTCCCATGAAGAGAGTAATGAGGTTTAGGAAGAAGGAGAAACTCATTCCCTGGTATGTCTACTCGTACTTGGTCTTGAAGAGGGTTGGTAATGTTACGTATGAGTTGGAGTTGCCTCCTAGTTTGAGCTTCATTCATCCGATGTTCCATGTGTTAATGTTGAGAAAGTGTGTGGGTGATCTGTCGCTAATTGTACCTATTATGGATATAGGTATTTCAGATTCCTTATCGTTTAAGGAAATCCTAGTTGAAATTTTATATCAGCAAGTTCATTAGTTGCGTATGAAGGACGTAGCTTCGATAAAGGTTCTATGGCGGAACCACAAGGTTGAGGAGGCTACTTGGGAAACCGAAGGGTACATGAATTACAAGTATCCATTCTTTTTTTCCACTCCAGATAATCATGCATAAGCTATGTTTTATTCTTAACATCTCTATTTTCTGACTTTGTTAAAGGAGAGATTGATTTCCTTGGCATCTTTATTTTCTGAGTTTGATAAGGTAAGAATAGAGGTACATGTAGTCAAATCATGCTAGTAATTAGCTTGTCCCTCGCCATTCGAGGACGAATGATCCAAGTGGGAAAGAATTGAAACACCTTGAATTTTGGCCCTTGAAAATTTCCTGAGCTTTGAGCTCACTGCACTGGTTACGACTGGACCCCTTGAGTTGTAGGGTGTCCTGACAAGTCTTTGGGATGAGTCATAACCAAACCAGTAAGTTTATGGATTGATTCCTCTCTGAGTACGAGTGTCTCAGTAAGAGATGTAATGAGATATTATGAGTCGTAAGGTGTAATCGTAGGGTGTCCAGTGTATGTCCCAAATTGGGTTCTGTGTTGGCTACGACTGGACCCTACGAGTCATAGGGTCCCATTACGATCGGTGCCATTGATCCGTAAGGTTAAAGTGTAGGGTTTATTGATGGTATTGCCTTGGTTATGACTCGTGGTGATGCGTCGTAAGGAGTGGTTACGAGTCAAGGGGTTGACTCACAATCAAAGGCGGTACTTTTTAGTTTTTAAGTTGAGGGCATTCTAGATATTTCCCTTCTTATGACTCATACCTCTTTTTAGAGTGTCATTATCTCTCAAAAACATCTAAGTAACTCCTCAAATACTCCCAAATCCTCAAGGTCAAGAACACTTAGGGTTTTTAAAAGGTTGATCAATTAGGACTCTCAAGGGTGATTTCTCTATGTACATCTTACTAGTATAGGCATGTTACTCTTTCCTCATTGTTAATTTTGTGAAATCATGTGTTTTAAAGTATTATCCATGTGATGTTTACGTTGGTTCTGAAATAAAGGTTGGGGGATTTTGAATGTTTATGAATTGAACGATGTTTCTCACGGTTCATATATGATTTTCATGCGTTAAATATGGTTTTGAACTTATGGGTGCATGGGGATGGTGAATGAACTAGGGAATTGTGATTTTCCCAAACTTATGACTTTTGAAGTGGGTATAACCCCAACCCCATAATGTGATAACCCCAACCCCATAATGTGAAATTGATTTTAGTTATAAGAATTGTGGTAATTTGTAAAATTGAACTAGTTTTGAACTATTGCATGATATAAAAAGGTATTTGAAATACAATGGTATGATTTAATGAACAAAGAGAGCCGGTGTTCCCCAATTTTTATTAATGAATAAAGGGATTTGTTCTCCCTGAGTTAATGGAAATTTTTTTGGCATGACGTGTTACCTTGCTAGTGTAGTTGGTATGACGATATCAACATCATATGCCTTAATGTTGAATATGGTTAAATGAATGGGAATGTTTGATACTTATATTTAATTAGGCTATAATAAGGATTGTGTAGCTGAGTTGTGAAAGTGGAGGTCTGAGTGATCAATACTAGAAATCGTATTTGTCGATGCGGGGGTCAAAATGACCAGGGAGGTTCGAGTCCCCCTATTATTATTATTTCATGATTAGGGAGATTCGAGTTCCCCGTAAATCATTATATGATCGGGTGCTAAAGTCACCTTGGTATATGTTGGAGGGTTCGAGTCCCCCATATACATATATATGAGATTATTCCCTGGTTCATGCGGCTACATGCACTGGGGACAAACCAGGGGATGAGAGTTGGGACCCATATAGCTCGTGGGTATTAGTATATGACGATTAAGCTGCACAATCCAGGTTAAGGTTTTGAAAAGCATGTTAAGCCTTGTTACCTACCCCAACATGTGTTATATATATATCTTTATGTATTTGATTATGTGCATTGGTTTTTGGGGATGATTTTTTAACTATTGATCATGTCATTATGTTATCCTTTTCCCCGAGTTACATGCTAGTGTTCACCCTGCTAATTGTCTTTGAAAAATGTATCCCCACGTGATGCAGGAATTGGTCATACGTCTACTTCTCGTACTTAGTGAATTGGATCTGAGATCAGCTAGCGAGTCAGATTAAAGTGGTGAGCTTCCATTCTTCGGAAGACCCCATTTCATGATTATGGTTTCCGTTATATTTTGACTATTCCTTTGGATTTGGTTTTTGTCTATTATTAGAGGCATGTCCCGATGCTTTATTGATATTCAGTTTTGGATCAAAGTTTAGAAGGCTTTGTTTGGACTACTGTGTCTATTAGGCGGCATCGGTAGGTTGTCCGGTCGTCGGTGTTTGGTTATGGTTTAAATTTTCTTAGAGTAGTGAATGCTATCTTGTTATATGTTTGAAATTTAGGAAACGATGGGGTATGGTGTGTTTGGTTTTGTTAGGTACAAGGGGTGATCTCCGGTCCATGAGGGACTTGAGATACCCATCACGGCCAGGCCCCGGTACAGGTTGTGACACATTTCAACTACTCTTGAAGTCAATAACATAAGCTCTCAACATATCCTCTAAGGTCTGAATGGTCCTCTCTGCCAACCATCCGTCTGTGGGTAAAAAGCTATACTGAGATGAACTTGGGTACTAAGACCCTTCTGAAAAGCCTTATAAAAATGGGAGGTAAACTGGGTACCTCTATCTAAAATGATGGTCAAATAAACCCCATCTAAATTTACCAACTCTGCGGAGGTAGAGTCTAGCATAGTCCTCAACTAAATATGAAGTATGAACTGGCAAGAAATGGGTTGTCTTGGTCATTCTATCCAAATGACCCAAATAGAGTCATGCTGACGACACGTATGAGGCAACCCTATGACAAAGTCCATATTCACCATCTCCTACTTTCAAGTGGGGATTCTGAACTCCTGAAGCACAACGCTAGGTCTTTGGTGCTCAACCTTAACCTGCTGAAAATTAGAGCATTTATCCACGAATTCTGCAATATCCTCTTTATACTATTCCTCTAATAGACTTCCCGCAAATCATGGTATATCTTAGTGGCTCCTGGATGAATAGAATATCATGAACCATGTGTGTCTGCTAATATTTGCTGCCTCAATCCATCCACATTTGGTACAAATAATCTACCTTGACAGTGAATCACACTATCTCCTCCTTAGGAGAAAACCTCCACCTTTTGATCCGAACTCCCTTCTTTAATTTAGCCAAAATAGGATCCCTGTCTAGCTTTTTGCTTTACCTCAGAGACCAAAGAAGACTTTGAACCATTCTGAACCCATCCATTACCTTCGGCTGAAACAACCAACCGAATACTTAATCTACCAAGCTGATGAATATCATGGACTAACTCCTTCGTATCCTCCTTAACATGAAAAACACTGCCCATAGACAATCTACTAAGGGCATCAACCACCATACTGGACTTACCTAGGTAATATAACATACTCATATCATAGTCATTCAGTAATTCAAGCCACCTTCTCTAACGAAGATTCAGGTCTTTCTACGTGAACACATATTGTATGATCTTATGGTCCATAAACATATCAATATGAACCCCATAAAGATAATGTCTCCAAATATTTAAGGCAAACACAACTGCAGACAACTCAAGATCATGAGTCAGATAGTTTTTCTCATGGGGTTTAGGCTGTCTAGAGGCGTAGGCTATGCCTTTACTTTTTTGCATCAACACATAACTAAGACGAACTATGGAAGCATCACAATAAACTATCAACCCATCTGAACCCTCTGGTCGAGTCAATACTGGAGCGAAAGTAAGTTGAGTCTTCCACTCCTAAAAACTCTTATTTCAGGAATCTGACCACTGAAACTTGACTTTCTTCTAAGTTAGTCTGCACATGGGAGAAGCAATAGAAGAAAATCCCTCAACAAACGGTCTATAGTAATTAGCTAAACCCAAGAAACTCTCGATGTCTGATGGAGAGATGGTCCTAGGCCAGTGTCTCATTTCTTTGGTGTTTTGAGGATCAACCTTAATGCCATCACCAGAAATAATGTGACCAAGAAAAGCTACTAATCTCAACCAGAATTTGCAGTTACTGAACTTAGCAAATAATTATTAATCCTTAAGGGTCTGCAAAACAATCCCCAGGTGGTCTGCATGGTCATTTTCACTAAGGGAATAGACAAGATGTCATCCATGAAAACAATGACAAACATGTCTAAGTACTGGTTGAACACCCTATTCATTAAATCCATAAAATCTACAGGATTATTCGTTAGTCCAAAAGACATAACTACATTTTTAAAGTGACCATATCGAGTTTTTAAGACGGTGTTTGGAATGCTATATTCTTTGACTCTAAGCTTATGATAGCCAGATCGGAGGTCTATCTTAAAGGAATAATTGGTACACCAAAGTTGATCAAAAAAGTCATCAATTCTGGAGAGAGGATACTTATTCTTAATTGTGACATTGTTCAACTGACGGTAGTCGATGCATATTCTGAGAAAGTCATCTTTATTGCGTATGAAAAGGACTAAAGCACCCCACGAAGAAATACTAGGCCTGATGAAACCCTTATTTAGGAGGTCTTTCAACTATTCTTTCAGTTCCTTAAGCTCAGCTGGAGCCATTCTGTAAGGTGGAATTAAAATTGGCTGGGTAACTGGAAGGATATCTATTCTAAAGTCGATTTCCCTCTTGGGAGGAACTCCAGGCAGATCTTTACGAAATACTTTTGGAAAATCACTTACTACTGGAACTGACTCAATACTCAAAATTTTGGAACCTTAGTCCTTGACTCTAAGAAGATAATAGATACAACCCTTGGAAATCATTTCTTTTGTCTTAATGTAAGAAACAAATTGACCTTTAGGCACTGAGATACTACCCTTCCATTCTATGATTGGCTCATTAGAAGACCGAAACTGGAAGGATCTATAATCAAAATTGGAAGGATCTATTTCTACAATAAATTAAAGCATAGCAAAAGTGGATCCAATCCATACCGAGAATGACATCAAAATCAATCATCTCTAATTCTACAAGGTCTACAGAGGAGGCTTTTTGGGACACTATGACTGGGCAATTTATGTATACTCGTCTGGATATGATGGAACTACCTACTATGGTAGACAATCAGAAGGGTTCGGCTAATATGTCAGGACTGACGCTGAAGCCTACGGTTATGTAGGGAGTCACAAAAGAAAGTGAAGCTTTGGGTATAACAATGCATAAACATAAATATGAAAGACTTGTAATATGCTAGTAACCATATCAGGAGAACTTTCCTAATCATGTCGAGTCTGGAGGGCGTAGATTCGGTTCTGATGCTGCCGATAGGTGGCACTGGTGGTGGCACCCTACCGAGTAGGGCGACAAACTGGTGTTGCTGAAGGATTAGCCTAACCTTGTTGACAATCATTTCTGCCTTTCCACATACCCAATGGGAAATCCCTTAACCTATGGCCTGACTTGCCATACCTAAAGCATGCATCACTGCCCATCATGTGCTCACCCTTATGATTCTTACCACACCTCCTACAAACCAAATTTGTGCAACCACTATTCATGCTACCTTATGACTTAGAGCCTGGTGATCTATCCCAATTGTCCTACTTAAACTTAGGCATTGGAGCACTGGCCGAAGATGGGGTTGGGGATGAAGATTTCTAGAAAAATTAAAAGATATACATGTCATCTAACCTTTGTTGTAAGAAGTTGAATCTACCAGTTCTGGCCCTCTTATTCTCCCTTTCTTTTTCCTTGAGCTTCTCCTCCTCAATCTATTAAGCATAGATCATCAGCCTAGAAATGTTCATCTCCTTAATCAACATCATTGTTCTACACTTTTTAACTACATTAACTGACACACTAGACATAAACTTTCTCATTATGGCCCTAGAATTAGCTGTCGTAGTCAGAGCATACCTTGCCAGTTGGGTATACTTAAGTGAATACTCTTTCACACTCATGCTACCCTGCTTCAAATTAATGAATTCTTGAATGTTAGACTCTCTCAACTCAAGTGGGAAGAACCTGTCCAAGAAGGCAGTAGCAAATTCGACCCATTCTACAGGCTATGCATCGGCACCCCTATCATTTTTCCACTTCTTTACCCAACTATGAGCTACTTTTTGTAACTGGTAAGCAGCTAAGTCAACACTCTAGCTCTAAGTAACACCCATGATGTGTGTTATATTCTGCACATAATTTAAAAACTCTTGTGGATCCTCTTTAGACTTGGATCCAGAGAATACTGAAGGATTCATCTGAGTAAAGTCTCAAATCCTAGCAGCTACCGTGTTCACTACTGGATTGATTGGGGCATCAGCCTTTTGATTTTTCTGAGCGGCAATAGACAGTGCTAAAATTGCAAAAGTGATCTTAAATTCGGCACGGGTGACATGATTATTCAAAGGGTTTTTAGGGATAGGTGGTGGTGTGGGCTGGTGTTTTATCTGCTGAGGCCACAAGGGTTGGTCAATTTAAGAAAATGGGTCCTTCAAATTTTACTGGGTGACGGTGAAGGAGGATCCACATGGGCTTCTTGGATGAGATAAAAAAAATCTTTCAGGTGATATAGGTTACTAATGTTGACGAGGTTAACTTTACAGCTTATCAACTCAAAGATGTTGCTTAGCAGTGGTATGAGGAGTGGGACAAGGATAGAGGTGATATGGAAGAAAAAGGGTTATGGAAGGCCTTTTCTAACACCTTCTTGGATCGGTTCTTTCCTCAAGAGTTGAGGAAAGCTAAGATAGAGGAGTTTGTGAACCTCAGGCTGGGAAGGATGTCAGTAAAGTAATATGCTTTAAATTTCCGTCAGCTATCAAGGTATGCTCCTAATTTGGTGATTGATATAAGGTCGAGAATGAGGAATTTCATTTTTGGGTTAAATAGAGAGTTGATTCTGGAGAGTAAGACTGCCTTTCTAATTAAAGATATAGATATCTCAAGGCTAACTATTCATATACATCAGGTTAAGAATGAGAAGAAAAAATAGGCAGAGTGTGGGGATAGGCAGGGAAAAAGGAGCAGGTTTTTTTATCAGGGAGGTAATCACTCTCAAGGTGGTAGGGATGGTGAAAAGTGGCAGAAAAAAAGTGGGTGAGTTTTGGATCCTTTTCTCCTAGTGTTTCTTATCAGTTAGGAG
Organism: Capsicum pubescens; assembly: GCA_030864215.1. NCBI lineage: Eukaryota > Viridiplantae > Streptophyta > Magnoliopsida > Solanales > Solanaceae > Capsicum > Capsicum pubescens. The sequence continues at coordinate 222,966,443 of CM061542.1, read as the reverse complement.
ACAGACATCATCAAGGCGGTGACAATTCTCGGGTACAGCTTGCCCAATCTCAAGCGAGCGGAGGTTAGTCTATTTCTTTGTGTTTTTTATCAATTTTGTGGTCATCCTCATTGGGTATATTATGGGAAGGAAGGGGAAAATGCTTTATGTGTCGCCAGGTAGGCCATCGGCTCAGGGATTGTCTGGTCAATAAGGTTGCTACAGGGGCAAATAAGAATCTTGTGGCTTCATCTTCTGCTCCTACACCTGGTGGGGTGGAATCTTCTTTTGTTACTGTTCCTGATTCTAGTGTTGGTCAGAATATGTTGTATGCTTTGGCATCCCAATAGGAATTTGAGGCATCACCTGATATCGTTACTGGTATGTTACAGCTTTTCTTTTGTGACATATATTATTTGCTTGATCCGAGGTCCACTCTTTCATATATGACTCCATATGTGGTTGTGTCTTTTGGTTTTAATCCGGAAGGTGAATCAGATACTTTTTTTATTTCTACCTCGATAGGTGACTCGATTATTGCTAAGAGAATCTATAGGGGGTGTGGTATCTATTGGTAGCAAAACCTTGGTGGATCTATTTGAGTTGGATATGGTAGATTTTGATATAATTCTAGGTATGGATTGGTTGTATTTTTGTTATGCATCTGTGGATTATCATACCCGTAGGGTTATTTTTAAGTTTCCTAGTGAACCAGTTATAGAATGGGAAGGTAGGTCCTTAGCTCCTAGGGAGAGGTTTATTTCTTATTTTAGAGCTTAGAGGTTAATCTCTAAGGGTTGTCTTTATCACTTGGTCCGGGTTAAGGATTCTAACTCGGAAGGTCGTTCTTTGTCTTTGGTCCCTGTGGTTAATGAGTTTCCAGAAGTCTCTTCGGATGATCTTCCTGGTGTTCCTTCGGATAGGGAAATAAAGTATGGTATCGATTTGCTTTTGGACACTCGTTTAATTTTTATTTCTTCATATAGAATAGCTTCAACTGAGTTAAGAGAACTCAAGAAGCAACTTAAGAATCTTCTAGATAAGGGGTTTATATGATCTAGTATTTCTCCATAGGGTGCACCGGTGTTGTTTGTGTGCAAGAAGGATGATTTTCTTCGGATGTACATTGATAACGGGCAGTTAAACAAGGTGACTGTCAAGAACAAGTATCTTCTTTGTTAGATAGATGACTTGTTTGATCAGTTATAAGGTGCCAAGTTCTTCTCTAAGATAGATCTTCGGTCTGGGTACCATCAGTTTAAGATTAGGGAGGGAGATATCCCTAAGATGGCTTTTTGTACTCGGTATGGGCATTTTGAGTTCTTGGTGATGTCATTTGGGTTGACTAATGCTCCGACAACATTTATAAACTTGATGAACAGGGTGTTCAGGTAGTATTTGGATCTCTTCGTCATTGTGTTTATTAATGACATTCTGGTTTATTCGAAGAGTGAGGTGAATCATGCTAATCACCCCCATGTGGTGTTGTAGACCTTAAAGGAACGATAATTGTATGCCAAGTTCTTTAGGTATGAGTTCTGGTTAAACGTTGTGACTTTCTTGGGCCATATTATTTCTAGTAAGGGGATCATGGTAGATCCGCAGAAAGTTGTTGTGATGAAGAGGTGGCCTAGGCCTAAGACTCTATCCGATATTCAGAGCTTCTTGGGTTTAGCCAGGTATTATAGGCGGTTTGTGGGAAGCTTTTCTTCGATAGCTGCTTCTTTGACTAAGTTGACTCAGAAGAAGGTTAAGTTTTCTTGGTCGGATGCTTGTGAAAGAAGTTTTGAGAAGTTGGAGGATAAGTTGACTTAGGCTCCAATCCTGACTTTGCTAGATGGAAATGATGGGTTTATGGTTTATTGTGATGCATCTCGGGTAGGGCTTGGTTGTGTTTTGATGCAGCATGGGAAGGTGATTGCTTATGCTTCCAGGCAGTTAAAGGTACATAAGAGAAATTATCCTACTCATGATTGGGAGTTGTTGGCAGTTGTGTTCGCTTTGAAAATATCGCAGCATTATTTGTATGGTGTTCACATGAATATCTTTTTTTCTCACAAGAGTCTTCAGTACGTGTTCACTAAGAAAGAGCTTAATCTCAGGCAGAGGAGGTGGCTTGAGCTTCTCAAGGATTATGATATAAGTCTTCACTACCACCCAAGTAAGGCTAATATGGTTGTTGATTCTCTTAGCAGGTTATCCATGGGTAGTTTGGCTCATGTGGAGGAAGGCAAGCGGGAATTGGTGAAGGATATTCACCGCTTGGCTAATCTTGAAGTTCATTTCTTGGACTCTAAGAATGGTGGTGTGATGGTACAAGAAGTGGTTCGATCATCTCTTAGTGCAGAGATTAAAGCGAAGCAAGTGCTAGATCCAATCTTGATGAAAATCAAGGGTGATGTTGGTGGGAAAAAGGTAGTGGTGTTTGAGATCAATGGTGATGGTACTGTATGGTACCAAGGGAGGTTGTGTGTTCCTGATGTCGACGAGCTACGACAAAGGGTTTTTCTGAGCTGCATGAGTTGCTCTATGTTGTTCATCCCAGCTGGACTAAGATGTATCATGATATCAAGAAAATCTACTGGTGGAATGGCATAAAGAGGGATGTGGTTGATTTTACCGCAAAATATATGGTGTGTCAACAGGTTAAGGTTGAGCACATAAGGCCAAGAAGGTTGTATCAAGAAATTGATTTACCTGAATGGAAGTGGGAAGTGATCAATATGGACTTGATTACCGATCTTCGTCGATTTCGAAATTAGTATGATTTGATTTGGGTTTTTGTGGATAGGATGACCAAGTCTGCACATTTCTTGCTAGTGCGGACTACTTTTTAGTGGAGGATTATGTGCGGTTGTATCTACAGGAGATTGTGAAGATGCATGGGGTACCTGTTTCAATTATCTCTGATCATGGTACGCAGTTTACATCTTATTTTTGTGGGTTTTTTAGAGAGGGTTGGGGACTAAGGTTAGTCTGAGTACCATTTTTCATCCACGGTCAGATGAGCAAGTGAAAAGAACTATTTAGACATTTGAAGATATGTTTTGGCCCTGTGTGATTGACTATGGTGGCAATTGGATTGAGCATCTACCTTTGGTGGAGTTTGCTTACAACAATAGCTATTATTCGAGTATTGGTATGGCTCTTTTTGAGAAATTATATGATAGAAGGTGTAGATCTCCTATTGGTGGTTAATCTTAGAGAAACGGATATATTTGGCCTGAGTTTGGTTTATCAGAAGATAGAGAAGGTCAAGGTGATTCAGGAATTCGGGATAGGCTTAAAGCCACTCAAAGTCGCCAAAAACCCTATGCGATTGTTAGACGTAGAGACTTAGAGTTTGAGGTCGGGGATAAGGTATTCCTTAAGGTATCTACCATAAAGAGAGTGTTGCGGTTTAGTAAAAAGGGGAAACTCAGTCCTCGGTTTATTGGTCCGTATATGATTTTGCGGAGAGTTGGCAATGTTGCTTATGAGTTGGAGTTGCCATCTAGCTTAAGTTTGGTTCATCCGGTCTTTCATGTTTCTATGTTTATGAAGTGTCTTGGTGATCCTTCTTCAGTTGTTCCTTTGGAAGGATTGGGTATTTCCGATTCCCTGCCTTATGAAGAGGTCCCGATTGAGATATTTGATAGGCAAGTTTCGGTTACGGACCAAGGATGTGGCATCGATTAAGGTTCTATGGCGGAACCATAAGGTGGAAGAAGCTACTTGGGAAACGGAAGAGGACATGAAGTCCAAGTATCCGCATTTGTCTTCTATTCCTGGGATTTGTGTGGAAGTTATGTGTCTTGAACACATCTTTATTTTTTGAGTTTGTTAAAGAAAAGCTTAACATCTTTGCCTCTTTGTTTTCAAACTTTGTTGAAGGGATGTTTGATAATACAAATGACTCTGTGTGTGGTTACCCTTACCTTGTCCGTCATTCGGGAATGAATGTTCCTAGTGTAGAAGACTGAAATATCCTGGGCTTTGGGGCTTGTCTTGGTGATTTCCTTCCATCAATTCTTTTGTATAAGGCATGATTGTCTTCCCTCATTGTAATTTCAACTAAAGGCATGCTTTATATCATTGATATCATGGTTTAACTATTTCATAATTATGGTTTACAACTATTATTTGGGGGGTTTGATATTGAATGTTTGGTTATGGTTTCCTATAGTTTTACTTATGTTTTTATATGCATCAACGGTGGATTTGGACAATTGGATTACATGGTAATGGTTTAATGGTCTTTGGAATTGGTTTTGGTTATACTATGCCCCCAAGGTGTTTGATAAAAATGCTTATAAGGATATGTTCATTATATTGACTTCTTTTAATGGAACTCTTGCATGTTTTAAACTGGATAAAGGATTTATAGATGGTTTAAATGGTTTGAAAAGGCTAAAGGCTAAATGTTTATTCTTGTGGAGAATATGGAAGTCTCCCATGTGGATTTAATATGGTAATTGGAAGGGCACCTAAGGTCCCCTTAACCTAAATGATTTGGCTATGGATATTACTTGCAAGTAAGGGGTGATATGACGATACCACTAATATTGGCCTTGGTTAATAAATGGTAGATGGATTATTTGGACATGGTTTTAATTGGGCATCAATGGTGGGGTATGTAGCTATGTCGTGGAAGGTGGCGGTCCCGGGGGATCAAAACTGGAAACTCATAGTTGCCGATATGAGGGGTCTTGATAACCATGTGCGTGTGTCACATTTTATTTTGGGGGATGTACTAGTCATCCCATGGGATATTCCCTGGTCGTGTGGCTACACGCACTGGGGCCCTTTCAGTAGGGGAAGCTGAACCCATATGGCCCGTGGGTGGTTAGGATGGCAAAGCTACACATCCCAAGTATAAAAGTTTAAAATACATGCTAAACCTGGTTCCTTTTCCCACCACTTATATATGTATGGTTATATGTATCATGTATTGTTTCATTTGGTTTTATAACTGGCATTATTTTATCCTTATCCTAAGATTCATGCTAGCGGTCATTCGCTAACCCCGTCTACTAGTAGTTGTATACCCACGCAATGTAGGATTCGGCCATTTTACTCCTCCTGTTTAGCATGCAGATTTGGTATCAGTATTTGGACTGAAGTAGTGAGCTTTCATCCTTTCGGAAGGCATCATTTCATGTTATGGATTTATTTAGACATTTTTCTTTTATTTTAGATATTGGTTTTGGCCATGGTTGGGGGCATGTCCCAACCAGATTTATTTACACTTTTGGATAGAGTCTTTGTGGTACTTTTGGGGGTTGGTATGGGCGGGATCGATATTGGTGTCGGCCTTGGCATTGGAATAAGTTGGTAGGCTGACATCATTGGACGATATTATTGGTTGTTCCATCCTACTACATTTTAGGATTGATTTTCATATTATTTTTTGGCATTCCCTTTGTTTTATGGTCTATGGTTTGGTTTGGTATGGTTGGGCGGTTGGTGTGGTACGATTGGACTCAGTTGGGCCAGTCACGGTTGTGACCCTATCCTAGAGTATTAATGATAACAATAATGTTATCTTGTTATATGTTTGAATTTCAGCCCATCTAAGGCTGGATATAGGTGGTTGGGTTGGGTAACAGGGGGCGGTCCCCAGTCCTGGTTGGACTTGGGATGCCTATTACGACAAGACTCGGAGTCGGGTCATTTCACCGTAACACGGTGCTTAAGGCCATAAGTGATCCTAAGCTAACCCATGAACTGGCATAAGCTGTAAGGTACCAAAATTAAATAACAAAATACTATACGGAATCATTTAAATAAACAACTGATTATCAAATCAATAACAAAGGAGTCTAAAACTTTGTACTAAAAACATAACTAACTGTCGAACTATCTGAAAGTCTGTAAACATGACGAGTTGTAGGGATAGGTCCCAAACTAACTCTGACTACTGAAATAAACATGAACTGAAATACTGGAAAGCAGGATATATAGTATAACTAGTCCTCGACTAATGAGGACTCACAAAAGCTGCAGCAAGATAGCACACGAACTATCTAAGTACGATTGAGAAATTGAGCTTCCGAACCTATGTTATAAGACAACATAGTGAAAAAGAGAGTATACTATCAGTACTTTGAATATACTGGAATGTGAGATAGGGACAACTGAAATACATATAAGTACTGAGTATGAATACATGAACATGCAAAATGAATGCAAGACCAAGCATAAACGTGTACTGAAATAATCTGTAAAAGCTGAGTAACTGAATAATTGATAAACTGGACACTTAGTCATGCAAACCTGAACTGGTATAGCCTGAATACTAAACTGAGACTGTGGGAGCTAACTATAATCGATATGCCCCAATCTAAGTAAATTGGGGTCTAACCTGTAACCCCAGTTGGAAGGGTGTTGGTACCTTACCAGGGGTACCAATACTGGTTGGCGTGGATCCACTAATCCAATGTCCCAAAGGACAAGGGTGTCATGCCTCTACCGAATAGGTACCCCTCATAATCTACTGTGGCACCGTATGTCTGGAACTTAGGGACTACTACTAACGACTCATGCCTAACTGGCGGGGGAGCCGTCATCCCTGCATTCGCTCGATGCTAAGTGTTACTCCCAACTGAATGGCACTGTTATTTTTATTTACTTAACATAATTTGGTATTGATAGTGCTTATTATGAAAAAATTTCTGAAAGTAATGATTCAAGCATAAATCTGAATGACTTGTAACATAAAAACTGTAACATGAATGAATTTCCTAGGTATTGGGTGTTCACAACTCACCAACACTATCTAATGCAGATTTTAACAATTCATGGTAGAGGAAAATCATATTTAATACTCATTAATTCAATAATAAAGCATGGAGTAGACATCTGCATTATCAAACATATGGAAACACCATTATTATGTGGGAATGTATTTTTATGGTTTAGAATCAAAGAAATTAAGGGAAAATTCACAAAATCATTGTCTTCATTAAATTTCACCAAGTTAGGGAAAAGGGTTTATACTTGTGGAAATAGGAATATCTTGGGACTCAGTGAGCAGAAGGGACCCATTGATGAATATCCCATATACCTGGTAGTGAGAGCCTTGGGAAATCACTTGGAACGGATCTTGCTCTTGAGAAACCCTAGTCTTCTTGAGGAAGATGGGAAAATTGTCTCTTTGATTTCTTTTGGGTGGAATACGGTTAACTGATCAATTTGGAGTTTTTGGGTCCTTTTATACCACCACTTGGGAAGACAAAACGACATGGATTTGGCTTTTAAGGGAGCAGGAAAAGACATAAAGGTCCCTGGAAAATCATGCAGGAAAACACATTCACAATCGTTACAACTCGCCTCACGACCCATTATGACTAGTTACGAGTCGTGGTCTGAGTTGTAACCTATGATCTTGGGGTTCTGGATACATTCTGGTATGCCTAAGACTTACCACCTAATGACTCGTTATGACTGACCACTAGTCATTAGGTGAAGTCGTAGTCTGAGGCTTGATTCTTGGATCTTTTACTGGTCAGGACACGGGTCCACACAACGACTCATAAGGACTGAATACGAGTTATGTGCTGGACTCTTAACCACTGGAAGGGATTATTGGTTGAACACTGATGTGACAACGAGTCGTAATGTCTGATTACGAATTGTGGAGTGGAGTCGTGGTCACTGAGCTGAAACTTGGGGCCTTCACTGGAATGACTACGACTCACTTGTGATGACTCATCACGAGTGGTTATGACTCATTTCCGGAGTCTTATCCATGGCAGTGTACCAGGTCTTTAAGGGAAACCTTCCATAACTCTTTGCCAAGACATTGGGTTGAGACGAGACTTGAAGCATTAGAAAGCTAACTTTGTAGCCTATCTCTTAAGAGGTCTAGAGCTTGAAAAATTTGAGGTATTACACCCTAGCTGGGGATATATCACACTGTTATCCACAGCCTTTGGATCGTCCACGAACAAGAGTAGGATCCCTAGGCTCAGTCTCGGGGCCCCCATCTCGTGTAGCGGTAGCACGTGTCCTGTCCATCAGCGAAAGAGTAAAGTAAAGAAAATACTTCTACAAACCAACTCAGACTCTTAGCACAATATGAGTGAAAGAAGTGAAGAACTCCTAACTATGTCCCATAGCCTCCCAAAGATAGAAAATAGAGGTCATCGTTCTAATCCGCAAGATTCTACTAGATACTGCTCTTGCACCAATAATACCAATGAAACCTAGGCTCTATTACCAATTTGTCACATTCGATTTACGTGTCATGGTGGAAATTACTAAACTCCACCAAAAGGTAAGCCAAACAATAACCCAGAGCTAACGCGATGGGTTAATTCGGTAGGAAATGCCCAAAAATAGGCGAAATTCAAGAACACAATATATAAATAAGTAAGGTGTCCTAGATAGATAAAACAATCAATACAAGATACCATCCCATAATCTGATAGAGTAAGTACAAAAGCATCTAATAACAATAATACTACTTTAAATGTTCAAAGATAGTCATTACATCTTCTCGACTTGAAAGACTGAATATAATAGATAGAGGAAAATAGGCGACTCGAACCCCAAGAGATCACCCAATCTTCGGAAATCAATCACCACACGAATGTCTATCAACGACGGCAACTAGTACTAAGATCTGCACTAAAAAGGTATAGAAGTGTAGTATGAGTACTAAATCAATGGGTACTCAATAGGCATCATCGGCTGACTGAGCTAAATCATGATATAAGAATGATAAAATACAAGATAACATAACTAAGTCAAGGTACAAAAATGAACCTGAATCATCTCCAACACGTTGTACATAAAAAATAATTAAATCGAAATAAAAATATAACATAAGGCATCAACACATACCAATCATTACGCGAACATAAGGAATAAATAATTCAAAATAATGATGTATCACAAAACATCAACACAAGCAAACATAACTACAAAATTGGCTCTCATATGCCAATGGGTGCAGAAAAGTAAAGAACTCGTCACAGCCTCCCATACGACTGGAGAGTACACTCAAAAATAAAGCAACCAACCGACATTATAACTTACCTTCATCGTTACTTAACCATCATTCCACAATTATCATTAATTGGTCATTTACCAATATTTAACAATTTATCAATATGAAGCAACAGTGTCATCAATACTCATTAGCCGTCACTTATTAGCTAACCCACCCCTTATTAACTAGTTCATTTGATTACTAGTCATCATATAACCTCTAGTCATCATTTAACAACTATTCACCACATAGTCTCTAACCATTAGTTATCAACTAGCCAATGTTTATTAACTAATCATTCTTTACCAATTAAACCTCGTTTATCAACTAGTCATGATTAGCCACTCAAATAATATCAACCGCTAAATCTTATTCATCACTAAGCATCAACTATACCACTTTATCATTAACAACAATTATCACTAATCCTCAAAAGTCCACTAACCATCATAATTACCACATTCGGATTATATCCGACATTCTTAATATCAACATCATACCCAAACTAAATATAAGTATATATACATGTGTATAATTTCCACATATAGGACATAGCCGAACTCAAAGCGGTAGATGTATACATAGGCACATTAATATAATCATCATCCGGTCTTACCGAATATCAATATCATCAATCATCTTTCGGCCTTGCCGGGTATCAATGTCATCATAATATCCTCCGGCCTTGCCGGATATCAATATATCATCATAATCATCCTCTGGCCTTGCCAGGTATCAACATCATCATAATATCTTCCGGCCTTGTCGGGTATTAATATATCATCTTTTAAAATTTAATCGGATATATAATCAATGACATAAGTGTCAATATAGACAAGCATCAAAATTTCTAGCATAATTCTCATATAATCAATAATCATAACTTCTATCACAAATAATAACACAATTGCTACCGTCGTTAATAAGGATGTTTTATATATGATTACTAGCATAATTGTTTAGCATTATCATAATCATAAGCAATATCATAAGAAATGACTTATCAATAGTACATTCAACGGCTTATCATTAAAATAAAAGTTAGCTTATCAATACCTTGAGCAATAGTTAATCCATGGCATGATCTATAGCTTCATAGTCAATAACATAATTTATGACTTAGACAATATCACAATCAAGGGCTCATTCAAAGGCACATTCGAAAGTCCAATCAATAGCCAAGACAATAGCATAATCAATAGTTCGTCATAAGCTTAACCAATATTTCATACATATGGTATAATTGTTTAGGCAACATTACTTCCAACATCATTCATCATGACCAACAAGTACCAGGGTTCCTCAATATTGCCTCAAAAGGGCATTGTCTAGGTGTATAAGGGCTTCAAGAGAACTAATCATCAATCTTGACTTGAAGTGGGTCAAATAGCCCAGTTCTAAATTCTCGAAATACATTTTAAGTCAAATACTACCCCAGACTAGGCTATGGTATCTAAATCCACACTTAGATGTATACCAAGTCACCATTAGTTCTAAGGTAGAGATTCTTCTAAAGCACTTAAACTAATTCAAATGGGAACTAAGGCAACCTCCATTAGTGTAAGCAACTAAGGTCAATTTACCTTAAGCATGAGTGTCTAAAGCATTCTTACCTAACTTGAGTATTCTAAGGCATTCTCATGCTAAACATGAGTAATGAAGTCCAATTCACCTAAGACATAAGGAAAACAAGCTAAGTGTTTCAACTTTATGATTTCAAAATAGCCTAAATGGTCCAACTAACCCAAGTTTTGTATTTCATCCATCCAATACCTAAAATTCATCCTAAATCTGACACAATATCATAGGAATACTATGAGATAGCTCAATCTAACAAGGGATAAATCTAGCCAACTTCAACTCCGAAGAAAGCTCAATGAACCGTTAAACTGCCATTTTTTCCTTTCAAGAAGCCTCCTCAAGATCCCAAACTATCAAAAATATATTCTACTCATCAATACAAAAATATCGATACTCATATTGCATCATTTTTCTTAGGGTCCAAAAATCACCTCAAAAAACCCATATGGGTCCTACTTATGGAAATCGTATTTCGAAAATCAACCCAACATTCATAAAAATCTCAAGGAATCATTGCCCTTAAAAATGGGTGAAAATCAAGCTAAATTGGAGATAAAATCAAGTCCTAAAGGTTTTGGGGTTTTGAGTAGGGGTGTGCATCGGTCGGTTCGGTTTGGTTTGACATATTATCGGTTCGATTTATCAGTTTTTGGTTTTTAAATATGCTAAATTAATAACCAAACCAATAAGATATTTTTTATCGGTTTTCAGTTTATCGATTTTTAGTCCTTAAAAGTTTGGTTTTGGGTTTAACCGATAAGAAAATACTCATAAAATAGAAATAGTAGTAACTAACATGAAAAAAATCGAATCTTAGTTGTAAATAAAAATCCTATATAAAGCGTTTTAATTTACAAGAATCTTCAAGTTTGAACTAAATGTTGTTAGGAGAAATTAAGAATTTGTATAATTGAAATAATAAGTTTGTTAATTTGTAGAGATTAAAGAGAAATTAAGAGAAATATGTAATAAGTCATATGTATATATATAGATATATATTCTTATTGGGTTATCGGTTTGCCCAATAACCCAATAAGAAAAAAACAAATCGAACCAATACCCAATAATTTTTTTTATAAAACCATTAAAAATCGTTAACCCAATAACAATAAACCAATAACATTTTTATCGGTTCGGTTTATCGGTCGGTTCGGTTTTTGCACACCCCTAAGATATGCTTAGCCATGAAAATTATTCACTTCTTTTCGGAATTTCTTTTTACTTTATTTTAAAATTAGTGTTTGACCATGAAAATTCTAAATACAACTTGAAATGTACTTCAAATTTGAAAAACAGCCAAAAAACAAAAAATTACTTTCTTTTAATTCTTTTTCAACAGAAACTAAAATTTTATTTCCACAATTAATCCTATTTAAAACTTCATATTTAATCACATTTCATATTGTTTTTTAAAAAATTAAATTTAAATTATAACTAGTTATTACAAAAAATGTGTCAAACTAACTCCAAGGTAAAAAATTACAAACAAAGCCATTCTTTTTATTTTCGTGGCCTTCTTTTTCATACATGGCTCCTTTTACTTTACATCCCATTCATCACCCCCTCTTCCTCCCACCCTGCTTTTGCTTCAGTTTTCTTATTTCTTTTGTACTAACTAATAATATCTCATTTCTAATACAATTAAGCATTGATATATTTAATAAAAAAAATGCTGATGAATGAATTTTTTTGTTAAAATAACTGAAAAATGTTCTTGGAATTGAATATTAAAAATAAGCTTATTATTCTACATTTTTAATAGTATTAAATTAATTCAAAAAATTTCATTTCTAGCTTTTTTGAATAGTAGCAATTTAACTCAAACTTATTCTTTCAATATTTTGTCAATTTCTTATTAAATCATGAGAGTTTTTGTTCTGGTATCGTTTATATATCTACAGTTACCTTTTTAATGGTGATTATCCGCTATTATATTTTTGATTGATTAATTGCAATTTATTTATGTACCTACTGCAGAAACATTATACTAATAAATAAGATATTGTAAGTATATATGAATATTGGTTGATATATAGAGTAATAAATTTTAGTAATTAATAATAATAATAATACAGTGTAAGACCAATTGATATAATAATATCGTTATTATTGCAGTGAGCAATTAGTTTAAAATTTCTATTGGACCAATTGATTCTTGAAGATTGAATTAGGAATTTTAATTTTTTAATTCAAAAGATTTAAATATATCTAGCGATTCATATCTTTTGGCCTATTTTGTTTAAAAGAAAAAAATGAATCTATCGTACCTTGCTTCGTTGTTATTCCTATTTCAAAATAGAGATTTTTAAGGTTTATAGAGCTAATGTAAAATCATTTGACTCTAAGCATGTTAAAATTTGTTGTCTTTGTTTTTTGTTTTTTTTGTAAAAGGTAACAGTCTAAACTAGGAGACAAGACTTCTTGTTAGGCTTGTTCGTGTTACCTTAATGCCCTCACTTGAGTTACAAGCTTGAGTTACGAAGTTCGGCTTGTTGTCATTCACATAATCACCACTAATAAAATGTCGCGATCCAAAAATGAGGTTCATGATGGCACTTATTGCGGTGCACCTTAACAAATAAGTCTATCACCTAAATTGATACGAAAAGAGAAAAAGACAAAAATATCCCAAGATAAGGCTTCTAGAATGAAGACGAACCATATAAGTAATTATAACAATGCGGAAAGAACTTATCCAAAATACCAATCATGCCCAAAACTATGTGTCAATAGTGTAAGAACTACTAATACAATTCAAGAGTCAAATACATCGGAAAAATAACCACAAAGGAATAATATTTGTTTCCAAATACTAATAAAGACATAACTATTGTAGAAATATAGAGTTGAACTTCGAACGCATGAATGTCCAACCGCTACCTTGGAAGATCCAACAATCGCCCGAGTCAATCAAGCTGAGGCGCACTCGACCTAAGACCTGCACCGAAAGGGCACAGTAGGCATGAGCACGGTCTACTTGTACTCAGTAGGTATCATAGGCCGACCAAGTAAAGTAGTAAATAAAGCATACAAAATATACACTAAGGGCACGTCACCTGCAATTAAAAAATATCTCACAACGGTAGCCCAGACCGTTTGCACTAACTGTTCTAATATATCTCACATATATTGCAATATCACACCAAGATAGATCAAAAGTACGTATTATATCACATATAAGAAGAATAAGGGGGAACATGCATAAACAAGATTATCAAATACAAGTAAAAGAAGATATAATAAATACATAGATGACAAGTCAATATGGCAATACAACACAACATAACACAATAAAGTAAGTGCAATGTCTATGATGATGAAGATGATGATGATGATGATGATGCACGAGGTCGTCGTACAACCTCCGGGATCGTCGCATAATCCTCATATAATCCTACGGAGGCAAGCCTCCCAACGCAGGACCCATGGGGGTTCATCAATCCATATACAATTCACATATCTCATATCTTCTTTCCGGCACATCCCTCGGGGAGGGTTTCAAAAAGGTATTGTCAGTGTTTCTCAAATGTTGCCACGGTGGTACCAATATTTCATGAATAAGTATGATATGAGGATGTAATGCTAACAAGCGATCATAATAAGTATTTTCACAACCAACCACAATGATATATTTCCAAAACCATGTGAGTCAATAGCCACTCATTATTTCAGTTTCATCCACGAATTTTCACATGTCTCATATGCCAAATAAAGTATGAATATAATCACAATACACCAATGGTACCATATGAAGCATCTTAAGAACATAATACAATTATTCACATGTATTCAAGGCTATTAATATCACATAGGACCCCACACGGTCACACATGTCACATAATAACTCAATTTTGATAATTAATCATATATTGGCCCGCACACGGGCATAACATATTAATAGACATTTTTCATGATTAGTTTTCACCCTTAATATGCATTTTGTATCATCATTTACTACCCAATCCAGTCTAAAAGAGTTAAGCAAAAACCTACCTCAAAAGTCGAAATTGATCTGCTATACTTCGAACCCACGACCTTACTTTTCACGAACAATCTCAAACTTTACTAAAAACATCAAATATAAAATCTACGCATCAAAATAAAACCAACGACACCCATATTGACTACTTTTGGTTCGTGGTCAAAACGAACCTCCGAAATAAATTTTTGAAAAAAAGGGCAAAATTGGAACTTTACTTCAAAAACATGTTCCCCATATTTTTAGGAACTTACAGATGAAAATTCAAGTTAAATCGAGTTAAAAACGAGGTTCAAATCGAAGAAAAACTATTTTTGAGCTTTATCGGGTAAAATCTTTGAAATCCGGGTTAAAATCAGGAATCGAAGTTGTTTTAAGGGTTAAATTGATGAAAGACTAGTAATTATAAGATAAAAATATTATTCAAGTAAAAAAGAAGTGAAATTGAAGTTTAAAGTCAAGCCCTAAGATTTTTGGGGTTTTGAGAAATTTATCAAGAAATTACTAAGAAAATGATGAATTTTTACCTTAAATCCATAATAAAATTAAGAATTAGGTGTTAATCTAGCTTTCCAAGCTCTCACAAGCTTCACTTTTAAATTCTCATACTATTTTAGGGTTTAACTATCAAGAGACAAGATAAAAAATGAGCAAAATGGGCAAAAAGAAGAGAGAAAATCAGCAATATATAGCTGAAAATCTGCTATGACAGCAATTTTTTTCTTTTTAAAGTCCAACTCAGACTTCGACGGGGTGCCCGAGATTCATTTGGAGTCCGATATATGCAAACGAACTATGCAAGCATACTAAATTTGATGTTTCGAACGCGTTGGAGAAGTCATATTTTTTGAAAAAACATCATTTTCACAAAATTGACCTCTGAACCCGAAATCATAATTTTTCTAATCGAGGTCGAAATGAGATTTAAAACTCATAAAATCATACCAAATATGCTAACACCCTAAAATCGGCATTCTGGATCTGCTGGCGAAGTTGGATTTTCCATCCGAGGTCGTTTCGATCAAATGTGAGTCTCACACCCATATCTTCAATTTTCCAACTTTTTGATCAATAGGTCGAAATGAGCTCGGGTGCATCGAGACCCGAACCAAAGGTTTACCCAGCCTAAAATCGATATTTCGAAGCTGCTTGCACAATCCGTTGGGCCATCCATCGTATGGATCAAAAGATATACTCATAAGGCTCTCGAAGCCATCAAAAAACACAATATCGCATAAATGATACCAAAATGCATCGAAAAGCATGCCAATCACTCTCATACCCCAGAAACTCCATAATGCAACTACGGAGAAGGATAAAATAGTCAAATCACATAAAATCACAAATTTCACATATTTCAGCAAATTTTTAGGTTATTACATCAAATTTATAATATGTTTAAAAATGTATAATATCATTTAAATTTCAAAGTGTGGGGGGGGGGGATATAAAATTAATTTGTCAATACAGAAAAAAAAAAAAAAAAAAAAGATGTTAGAATAGGAAAGAAATATTTCCTATTTTTTAAGCTCTTTCTATACATTTTTAGAAATTAGTTTGAAAAAAAATGAAGGTTCATTTTGGATAAATTATTTATGGAAGGAGGTTTGCATATTTTTTTAGGAAGGATACACACATTTTAAAATTAATTTTCACTTATATCTAATATCCAATCCAAATGTGTTTTAATTATTTAAATAATAAAAAAGTTCATCAATATTTATTTTGCAAATATATCAACACTTAATTATATTTGAGAGTTAAATATTAGTTATGAATATAAAAAGAATAAGAAAATAATTTTAAAAGGGTGGGTGGAAAATAAAATGGTGAATTACATTTTATATTTATATATATACTATATATAAGTAAGGATAAATTTTTTGGTAGTCCCCACAATCAAGATCTTTGTTTCTTTAACAAATCATATTGCTAACGTGGCTACTTCATTGGCTTTTGTCATCTTTCACTTTTACACTCATGTCTTTCATTAAATTCATCCAAAGTGGGCATCTATAATTATTGTTTTTGACATCGTAATAATAGTAGTATCATTATATTAAAAATAAATATCTCATAATATTTATTTTATTTTAAAATTTAATTAATAGTTTATTATTTTGATCAATTTATTCTTGTTATTAAGTATTACTCATTACTCAATGCTTTTTTTTAAATATTAAATTTATTATATCCATAAATTTTTTGGTGTAATTAGATTGCCACACATGTCTATTACTTTTTTCATATATATTATTACATTTATCCTCATTTATTAATTTATGATATTTTTATTTGAACCCTTGTAATTAAATAATACATAGTAGTAATATTTTTAAAAACCTCTACTTATTCCTTTTTTACTTATTTCTTGTATTGAAATTAATTACGTTTTACTTATTTACTTTAGCAAATTACAAAAGATTTATAATTTTTTTTTATATCATTCTTATTATTAAGTAACTACATAAAGTATTAATAGTCAAATGTTGAAATGAAAAAATTTACTAAATATAGACAGAGATTCTCCTTTTTAGGATAGACTAACAAAGAAATAAGACACTTAAACTGGATGGAGGAGTAACAAATTTTGGTAGTCCTCACAATGGTATTTTAGGTATTTCACTTTTTTTTGTTAAGTAAGATTATGAGACATGACAATTAGTGGTGGATTTTTCTAATATATTTTTATTTATACCCTTATTATTTTTGTTAAGACCATTCCCACTTGGACTTTTATTATTGATCTCTTTTTGTCACTTTTTTAAATTACTTTTTAGTTAAAACTCCATTTATTTTTAATTAATCATCACTTTAGCTCAAAAAAATCAATCCAAAGAATTTTTAATACAAAACTAAAGTTTACATTGATTTTCAACTACACTCTTACAGTTCTTATTGATATCGTACAATTCTCAATAGATATATAATAAATAGGGTAACTTAATCAATAATACCTTGTACATATTATTTTATTATCAGGCATGAAAAAAATATAAAATAATTAAAATGAGATGGATAAAATATTCTTTTAGTGGATGTGTAAAACATAAACACAACAAGTATATGAACTGAATGGAGTAATCTATTAATGCAGTTTAATTATTATTCATTATCCTTAAAGATTATTATGAAGTTAATTTGTGTAAAAGCTCTAAATTAAGGTTATAATGTATAATATATACTTGAGGTCATTGAAATATTTTGTTGTATTAGTTGATTTTATAAGATGAAAAAAATAAATTATGCAAAAACACTTACTACATGAAATAAAGAATAAAATAAAACTGTATAAATATCAAAAGAAATTATTTCTGTATGTAAGTAAACAATTAGATACTCACAAAATCATAAAAATATTAATACTTTTTATTTAATCATCAAATTATAATTATTTAATTATTTTAAATCATGTTATTTACAAAACATTTAATTGCTTGTGACCCTTTGATATATATTAATTCTCTGGTAATACTTTCTTACTCACAAATATTTTTTTTCTTAAAAATTATCTACTTATGTATTTTAAAACTTTAATAGTTAGAAAAACTTATTAACAAGACATATTTGACATATTATTAGATTATATTATTTATAATTTAATAAAAATATATAATAAATTATATTTTAAAATAAAATTAGTTATTTTATATCTTGAGTTTGGGCTCGGGCTTAGCACGGGCCTCGTGAAACTAGTTATATATATTATATATAAGAGAGAATAAAAGTTTTGGTAGTCCTCACATTTAAATTTATGGTATGAAAATATTACATGTGGCATTTCTTTGCCATAATTCTCCTTTCAAGAATTTTCACAGGAACCTTTGTAATTGGTTGAATTTCTTTTTGATTTATTAAATTATTTTCTTCTTCATCTTAAAATATTTGTTACATTTCACTTTCGAGAATCAAATTTTAAGAACTTTAATCAATGTTTTTAAGAAAAAAATTATTATGTTGATATTGTTGACACCCAATTTTGGCTCTCCAAACTTAAAATTAACGTATTTAGGCTCCTTGATCGCTAAAGTGTATAAAATGCGATTTTTCATACATTTTTATAATTTTTAATAAATTATTGATAATCATTATTATTTTAAGATATTTTGTCAATTTATTGTCATATTTTAACTGTACATAATTTATTAATAATTGTCCTTAATTTTGTAAATTTTAAAATTTTTATCAGTTTATTATCATTTTAAATTTTTGCATAGTTATTTGCATCCGTACATAGCATAGCACTGCAATTTTTTTATCGCACATTATAATTTTAATTATTTATAGTATAATATATTTTTTAGATAATTTTATCATATTTATTATTTGTATTTTTCTATAATGTTATATCGATATTCATATTTTTATGTGTTATTTAATATAGCCTGCAAACGATAATGACTGCCTAATTATTTTAATATACAAAGCAATAAATAAGCCAACTTAAAATCTCATCACTTTTAAAAAAATGACAATTGAGATGACTGATTGCATCTTTTATCATTTGGTTAATAAATATTATTTAATGATTAAAGGAATAGCTTATTATTTTGGATAGAAAAGGAGTTCCTTTTTTTATTATAAATAAAGAAGGGTGCATTAATATTTTCAGCATACACTACGCATACACGTAAAAAATAGTTGCACCTTCTTTTCTCTCTCATTTCTCTCTCTTCTCTTTTTTTTCTCTCTCTAAAATATCACCTCCCTAAGCCGCTGCTCTGCCGTCCCAGCCACCGGAGTGCCACCGACGCCGGCAGCCTCCAACCCACCGCCTCTCTTTTTCTTTCTTTTTCTCCAGCGACCACCAAGACACCACATCCACCGCACCCTACTCTCTCCCTTTGTCTGTCGTCTCCCGCCGCTGTCTCGCCGGAGGTAGTGACCGACGAGGTTCAAGCCTCCAGCCGTACCACCAAACCCCCCATCTCTTCTTTCTCTCACCACTCATCACCGCCGCTAACCCTACTACTGCTACTGTCCGCCGGAAAATAAGGTAGATTTGGCCGATTTTGTGATTCCGGCGAAAGTCGTTGAAGCAACTCCACCAACAATATTTGTTGTCTTCGATTTCATGATTTATTTGGTTACTATGCTTTATTTTCTTAAAATAGATCTATGCATTTCTTGTGCTCTAACGATGCTTGACTGATTTTGGGTTGCCTTTCAACATTTTGGTGGCTTTGAATTTTTCTCTAGGTGAAGCTGCTACTAAGCTTGCTCATTTTTGGTAGTTCTGTTATTGTTTAGCCACTGTTTTGCTGCTTGTGGACTGATTTTTATCTCACTTTTGCTTTTTTACTATATTTTACTTTTTTATTAAATTTATAACGAACAAATGCTATATTATTGGCCGACGAAGAAATTCTTCATCGATTTTCGAGGACTCCACAAATAAAAAGACTGACATTTCGTAAACAAATACGTAATAAAATAAATAAATTTGGGTGATGACGAAATTTTTTATAACAACGCAAAAGTTTTATGATTTGTATCTTGGCAAAACGATTTAAGACGGCTAATAAATCAGCAATCACTTCGTAGCCATGCTGTATTTAAAATCTAATTTAAGCCCACTCTTATAACAAAAAAATATATTTTATATGTATATATATAAATATATGCACATATATCTTTTAATTTTTATTTTGATAATTATTTATTTGTTACTAACATTTAATTTACAAATGTTTATACGCGTTATTGGAAATGCTCATCGGAAATGACATTCAAAGAAGACTTTAATTTTTATGTTTGTATTTTTTTACTTTTACACTTGGACAAATATTATCAGAATGAAAACTTTATTTTTTGGGCGTTGGGCGGGAATGTTTTAACTTATACAATCTTTATCGCGCGTTTAGGCAAATTTAGGTCGTTAATATTTATAAAATAAATAAATTAATTTAGATATTTAATCAATTAATTCATACTTATACATTAAAAGATATTGCGTAATCTTTTTCTTTAAAATAAATTTTTCTTTATTCAATTCTTCTTTTCTTTCCATACATATTCTTATATACTTTTGATCATCTTCACACATTTTTTATATAAAGTAATTTATATAATTTATGCATTCTTTATATGTAAATTGTTTATATTATTTTAATGTATATTTTAGATTTGTATTTTTAAATATTGATTTTTCCTTCGTTTTGTAAAAAATCTAAGTCTGATCGGGAACCACATTTGTGGATTCTGAAGGGTGCCTAATCCCTTTCCTTCGGAATAATCTGAAACCTTACCTAGAATTTAAATTGGTTCACAGATTGAAATAAAAATCATACTTTTTAATAAATAAGTAGGTTTCCTATTTTTTCTTAAAAATTAGGTGGCGACTCTGTACAAATTAATTCTTTTTGAATCCATAATGTCGTACTCGTTTTGACCTTAGATAAAAATTGGGTATGACAGTTTGACAACTTTCCTGGGGATTCAAGGTTCTAACCATTACAGTCTTACATAACCATTTATGTTTTTTATACACTGTTATTTATTTTTTTCTAATTGTTTTGATTTATCTTATTTGTATGACATAAATTGTTTATTTGTTATTATTTTGTATAGATTGTTTATTTGCTTATCGCTTTATATAAATTGACATCCCGTTCATATTTATTTCATTTGGGAAACCTGACACAATTACATATACAAGTGAGGTGTGTTTTGTGCACTCGCAAATTTCTTTTAAAATCTTAAATTTTAGGAGAGTTGGCGTATGCATGGGGTGTCCGGATCTTTTTCTGTGTGCCCGCGTAGCCTTCTCACTCGAGTAGTCCGCTCGAGAATCACAGGTCTAGCAAACCCACTCTTAGTCGAACATAGGATAGAGCTAAAACAACACTTTTTTAGGCGCATGCATCATTAGTCAACTTTATGTTAGAAGGGTTGACAATCTACGTGACACATTATTATAGTCTTTGTACATATTTGAAGGATTATTATGTCAGTACATATTTATTTGTTCTAAATTATTTATTCTTTTGTGGGAAGGTGTAATCTAATCTTTGTTTTGCATGGTTGATTAGTTAAAAAATACACCTTACCAACATCGCCATTAGCTGTGTATAGATTTGAACTACGTTTTGACCTAATTCTTGTCCTGACAAGATACGTAGACAACCTTGCATTACGGTTCGGTCTCTTCACTGTTTCAGAATGATCTCTCCGATATTCAAAACTGGGACAAATTTTCTAGAACAGTTCAAAGACGCTCTCCAAAAGTCTTCAAGAGCGCAAATCAATAGCTCCTCAAATCCAAATCTCAATTACATTAGTGCATAGCTGGCCTACCTCCAAGTCCTCACCTAATTTTTATCCAAGAATACATAGCTTCTTCTTTCGAACATCATAAATCATTAAATTTATGGCATATCGATCCTCACTTTCAAAAGCAAGGGTTCAATATTTTTTGCAGTTATAATAATCCTACCAACTACGGTAAAATAATGTCATAATTCCTTTAATGTCTGACTTTTTCAATCTTGTCAGCATACTGAAGTTGTGTCAAAGCTCTCCCATGCTTGACATCCATTCCCTTGATCATTTGATCAGAATAATTTTGATATTTAAAATAGTTCATTATTGATCGTCTTTCATATTATTTTCAACGATGACCATCATTTTTTTTACAATCATACATTGCACATACAAATTTGCAAATTTGCCTGAACTACGCAGACGTGATTCTTGTTTTCACAAGATACGTAGGCAACCCTTATTTGAGTTCGGTCCCATTCTTTTTTAAATAAAAATAAAATTTACTTGGTTGGTACCAATACAGTTATGAGTACGCATGAGAAAGAGCAAATTGGTATGATGAAAAGGACTGATTTCATGATAAATCATAGATTCTTTTGGTACCTTTTATCACACCTAAGTAACACTTGAAAATTCTCTTGCATACATTTAAGACAAAAACGAAGTCAACCTCATTGTTTCATGTGCATTGTGTGGCGAACTTTAGTTTAATTCATTGCATTGCATTGTTGATCTAGAACTTGGCCTTAATATCTGTTGAGGCAAAATTCTGAGTTGCACTTGATTTAGAAAAGGACTGTAGTCCTTCTTTGACCCGATTATGCCTTTCACAGCCCACCAAATGACATTAATCTCTAGCATTCCCTCTTTGAGCCTAAAGCCTTTCTTTGGAAAACCGTATTTGAGCCTATACCTCTTTGAGTGCTTACATGCACCAGTCCTCTCTTGGCCTACCTCCTTGAACGCACTAAATATGTGCAAATTGTAGACGAAGATTCAAAGTCATAGATGCAAAATGCAAAGGATATGTTGTCCAGATGAACAAAAAATTAAAAAGCGACTTCAAAGAAGCAAAAACCCACCAAAAAAAAGAAAAAAAAGATATATAGTTTGTTGATAAAATGGGGTAAAAACTCCAAGACAAGGTTCAAAAGAAGTCGAAGCAAGAAGATCACGCGTGTTAGAGTACGTGCCCTACTGACTAGTGACGTTAATGTAAGAGTTACCTATGGATGGAACGGGTTGTCTGACGTGTTCCAAGGAAGCAGTAAAACAGGAAGTAAAGAACACAATGATTTTTACGTGGAAAACCCCCGGCTCAAAAAGGTGTAAAAGACCACGACCTGTACTTCTACAGAATTTAACCCCAACTTTACTAAATAACTCTGAGCCTCAACAACGACTGATTACTAAACTCTTGTAACCAACAACTAGGAATTATAAACTTTAATTCCTATACCTCAATAACTAGGAATCATAAATTCTAATTCCAATAACTCAACAACTAGGAATCATAAACTCTAATTCCTATAACTCAATAATTACCCTTGACTGTTGAACCCACTTTGAGTTATCCCAAACTTGAAGTTAACTCAGTTCAGTATTATTCCTAAAAAATCAATCTAGGAAAGCAATAAATTACAACTCAATAAGAACAATACATTAAAACTTACTCATGAACTGTAAAGTTATGTCCTGTGAAACAGGTTCGTCAATCTGTTTCTTTGTACTGGAAGCACTCGAATCTTCAGTCAGAATTCTCTCAATTATGAACTTTCTCAATTTGCTCGTGTTTAGCCTTTTATCTCTCTATAAGTGCGTAGTTTATTCTGACTGATGTATCTTCTATTTAAGCACAACTCTTCAAAGAGTCATTCTTTATTTCAAACTCCCCCTTCAATCAGAACTCTCATTGCATGTAGTTCTATTTTAAGTAAGACTCCTTCTTTGATTCCAACTCTTGTCTCCTTAGTGTTGTAGTTAAACTCCAACTCTCCAAAGAGTCCTTCAAATTGTACGTTTTGCAGACTTCTTCAATTTTCAGAATCTTTCTCCTTCTACACATAGGACTCTTAAGGATATGCTCAGAAGTGAAACTCCTTCTTCACATAGGACTCTTTTTCCAACTCAACTTGTTTTTCCTTATCATCAAGTATTTGAATTAAATTCAACTTGTTCTATTCCCCACGTGATTAGTAAGTTGAAGTTTCCAGTTGCACTGAATTAACACATTCTGATTTTTAATTATTTATACCATAGACTGCACTCTTGAACTTGTCATATCAGTGGAACACATATATCAACTTGTTTCATTTATATTGTCATTCATCAAAACTTCAAGGTTCCAACAAATTCCATTTTTTTATGATGACAAACCTCTTGTCTTTGTGCATTCAAAAATATCTTCACCTGTAGGCACTAAAGTATAAAACACTAGAATGAAACAAGTTAGTCAATGGGTTATAAACATTGCACAACCCTCTTATCATTCCCATTTTGGAATCATCAAAAATTATTTCAATGCAATAATATACTAGCCAAAGTGATTGGTTATGCTATTCATAGCCACTGGGGCTATCACCAAAACAATCAGACAAAGACTTTAGCCAACATAGTAATGTATTAAAGAGAGCAAAAATATGAGTCAATTTAGCAAAGAAACCCATTCCATTTAACTGCCAGAGCATGTTCCACATTTAACCTAAGCTAGTACTGAATAAATCAAAACAACTGAGCATTAATAAAAAATATAGTATAAAAGTGGGACATGACTAAGGATACGAATAGTGAGAAGCTGATGAGGAAGGTGGAACAGGTGTTATCAACTGTTTCAATTGATGAATGACTTCAACATTTTCATCTCTCTATCAATCAAGGTCAAGCTTCAAAGTCATGATCCTAGCTTTAAGGACCTCTTATTCCACTTCATGACTGTCTTGTGCAACTTCTAGTTCAGAAATTTTTTTCAGCTAAATCTTTTCTTTATTATGAATTTTTTTTTCAAATGAGTGTTAGCCCTCCTTACTAAAATAGGTATAGCAGCATGATTCATTTGCTCAAGAATATCCATTGTTGTTTTATAAGTCAAATCTGAACTAGGACTGAGACGTCCCCAAAAAAGTAGCCAATTAGGAACTAAAAGGGAGAGCATGTCCCTTTTCATTCTTTAGAAACATATGTTGCATGTGATTGATGATCAAGTTTGGCAAATTCATGATACAAAAATTGATATTTTGGTTGAGAGAGAAAAAGAAATTTCTGGTGTAGAATTAACACATTTGTGCACAACTATTTGGAGAGAGTCAAAGAAAATTTGGTCAACCAATTCGTCAGTATCATAGGACAAGGAGAGGATGAAGTGTGAGGAATGGAACAGGTGTGCTTAACTATTTCAACTTAGACAGTCTATGCTTATGTCAGTGTAGAGCATACCTGATAAAAAGAACTTTGTGGTCACAATTGCTTGCTTGTACCTATTTTCTGCACAATCTAATACAAAATTAGGTTAGAAAAGTCAAAAATCTGGAATTCGGACACACAACTAAATGTGCAAGACTGAATCGAATAATATTTTAGCTAGTAGGATTTTAAAAAAATGGTTATTCTAGTCAATCATTGAGGGGAGTTCATGCAATTTTAATCATCCCCAAATCTAACTTATTCCTTTCAAAATGCTCTCTACTTAGTGCCTTTGATGCTTCTTCAGTCATTTAAGTAACCCACATAGTCAACATTTGTATAGACCTCAAGAGTGAAATTACTCTCATTTGAATACCATAGTCTCAAGCCATTGATTCTCATGAGATATCTCAAGATTCTTGTGACAACACCAATTCTTATGAATTACCAACAAAATTATCATCAGTTTGTGTTGGTGTTATTGATGCATCAATTTCTTGATTTGTTGTTCCCCCTGTCAATATGCCCTCAGTTTGTACAACAGTTGAACCAAGGTGGTACAACATGTCCCTGTGCATGCTCATCAGTTTCACTGTCATCCTCTCTCTTTTTTGCCATCTCCAAAAGATCCATTCCCCCTTTAAATATAGTGAGTGAAAGAAACTTTATTTGCTTCCAGTCTTATACCTTGAGCAAGCTTAATCCATGTACAAATTTTGCTTGTCTCCTTTCACTCTCACCTGCAAAACAAATTAGGGGTTAACTTTAGGCACCCAGACAAGCTTGGGTCCTTTCTTATGAGAAAAATGATGTATGAGATTCCTTCTAGCCCATCGAGGTAACAGGTTATGTGACCTGTTTCTCTGACCAGATTTGCCTTTCTTGTTAGCTTGTGCTAACATGGAATCAGATATTTTTGCTAGGCTTATGCTTCTTGATTTGTTTTTTGCTGCAAATGGACATTCACTGATTGGATGCCCCTGGTTACCACAAATATAACACAGATCTTTAATAGCATTAGAGCTTTTATAAAAACCCAACCCAGCCTTTTCATTGTGAGTTCTTTGACCTAACTTATGAACAATTCTTGAAGAATGTGTCCATCTATTAGATCTTTCAAGATCAAGTTTCAGTTTAGAAATTTCTTGACTCAATTGACTAACCTTTTTTTTTTCACAAAAGTATTCATGTTTAATCTTAGTCAACTCTAACTCAATTTTTTCTTATTCCTCACTTTTGACCTTTTTTCCTTTTTCAGAAAGAGTCAGTTTCAAGATTTTAGATTTGAGGGTCAGGTTCGATGAATCAAGTCTGCTAACTTGTTTCTTAAGAGTGCAGTTTTCCTTTTTAACAGTGTTCTTACAAGTTTCTAGATCAATAAAATCAAACTTAAGACTTGCAAGATTGTTGAATAACTCATCCCTATCAGAGGTTAATTCTTGTAATTTCACTCATTAAGGAAATAGGTTTTGTTTTAGAAAACAAATGCAACTTTTCTTTAAAAAGTTGTAATTGTCCCAGGCAGGACAATCCCTGATCTGATGATTAGTCTTACCACACTTGTAGCATCCATTTGGATTGTCATTTGACCATTTCTTGCTACCTGTTCCCTTCTTGTTTTTGAAGAATTTGTTGAAGTTCTTAGCTATAAAGGTAACTTATTTTTCATCAAGTTCAATTTCTTCATCACTGTCAGATGCCTTCAGAGCTAAGGTATCCTCAGGGGCTGCTAGCTCTTTAGTTCCATCAATTTCCATTTCATAAGTTCTCAGATTCCCTACTAGTTCATCTAGTGTCATACCTGTGAGATCCTTATTTGCCTCCCTAATAGCAGTCACTTTAACATTCCATTTTGATTTTGGTAGCACCCTCAACACCTTTTCAATAGAGATGACTTTTCCCAAAGAAGTCAACTCATTTGTCAAGGCAGTAAGCCTTGTCATCATTTTATGCAAGGTTTCATTCTTCTTCATCTCAAAAGCTTCGTATTCAGTAAACAGAAGAGCAATCCTGAATTTTCTTACCTGAGAGGTACCCTCATGTGCATTGACCAGTGCATACCAGATTTGTTTAGCAGTGATACAGTTTGACACTCTATTGTATTCAGCCGATCCTAGTCCACAGACTAAGATGTTCTTAGCCTTAGCATTTTTCTTTAATGCCACTAAGCCACTCACTTCTTACCTTCTTGACATATTTATCATTTTCTAACTTCATTGGAATAGTAGGACCATCAGTGATCCTGTCCCTTAACTCGTAGTCATCTGTTTGAATAAATGTTTCCATCCTAGCTTTCCACCAAATGAAGTGAGAACCATCAAAGAGTGAAGGTCTAATAGTGGATTGACCTTCACTGTGACCAGTAGGTAGTGCGAAATTCATCATATTGATCTTTGTCTTAGGTGCGAGCCCTTTAAAGACAACCTCACTTTGATACCTCTTGTTAGAGTATGTGCCCTACTGACTAGTGACTTTAACGTAACAGTTTCCTATGGATGGAACGGGTTGCCTGACGTGTTCCAAGAAAGTAGTAAAATAGGAAGTAAAGAACACAATGATTTTTATGTGGAAAACACCCGGCTTAAAAAGGTGTAAAAAACCACGACCTGTACCTCTACAGGATTTAACCCCAACTTCACTAAATAACTCTGAGCCTCAACAACGACTGATTATAAAACTCTTATAACCAATAACTAGGAATTATAAACTCTATTTCCTATACCTCAATAACTAGGAATCTGTAACACCCCATACTTAATTACGTGCATTAGTCATGGTTATATGTGTTGGAGTATAAGTATTGATCCTAAGGTATATATGAGTTTAAGTATGAGTATTGATTATTTTGAGATGGTTTCAAGTGTATAGTTTGATTATATGTGTATAGGAATCGACTGTATGTATATCGGAATTTGCCCGTCGATGTTTTCATACGAAGTTTATTGAATAAGCTTTCCAACGATATAAAGATTTCCAAAAACGGATAAGTTTCGGATATAATTAAGCACGTTCGAAACTATAAAACGGCGGCCGGGATAATTGTGAACAGTAAATGTGCAGGAAATTCAAACTACTGAGGCCTGCCAGTTTTTTGGGTCGACTTTGAACGATCGTAACTCTCTCAATATAATGAACTGGGAGGGCTGCGACCTATCAAAAGAAAGATATTTGAGTCTTATTTCCAATTCAATTGGTTTCATCCAAATCCAACATCTGAGTAAGGAGTTATACTCGTTTTACTTCAGCCTCTCAAAATAGTTTTTTAGGGTCAACTTCAAACGATCATAACTCCTTGTAAAGGATGAACTGGGTGGCCTACTTTATATTAAATGAAATCCCTTTGAATTATCTATCCAAAGATACCAATTTCACCCAAATCCGATATCGGAGCAAAGAGTTATGGCCGATTTACTTTAGCCTGTCAAAACAGTCCACCATGGACAGATTCGGATTTACTTAAATTTTTAAGGGTAATATGGTCATTTTCCATCATCTCTTGGACGAAAATTGGTCATTATATAGATATAATTGGTCTTATATCCATCAATTATCATCATATTATTGAGAATAAGGAAACCCTAGCCTAATTTCAACTCCAATTATCTTGTGATTCAACCGTGGAAAGTCCAAATTGATTCCGTAGTTGTGTTCATCATCTCGAGGGCTTCGAGAAGCATCCCTTATTTGTTCCAACAGGACTTCGAAATCAAAAGGGCCATTTTATGGTAAGAATGTAAATTATGTTGGTGTTATTTATATGAATATGTATATATATATATATATATATGTATGCATGTGAGCATAAGAAGTATGCTATTTGATTGTTGTTGAAAGATGATTGGGAAATGATGTTGGATTATGTTGAATTGTGAAGGGATGATGTGGTATTGAAATGATGATTATATATATATATATATACACATAAACCTATTGTTCAAGTTGGTTTTTGGAATGTTTTGCAAATAGTGGTTGTATGGAATTATGGAAGAGAATTGTGGTGTTGGGTTGCTAATACTAGATGCCAAATATTTCATTGTAGATAAGTGATTTGTAAAGGCGGGAAGTTGTATTGAATTGGTATCCGAATCTACAACGAGGTATGTAAAGCATACTCTAACAATGTTCTTTGGCATGAAAACACCAATGTTCCATCAAGTAAGATTCCAAGGTTGTCCAAAAACATGTATTGTTCTACATTACCAACGAAGTTGTTTCCATTCTATAAAGTGTAAAAATGTTTCATTGATATACCAAAAGGCTCCTATTTCATTGTTGTGATATTGATGATTCTGAAACACATTGTTGATGTACCAATGAGTCTTTATAACATCGTTATTGTATAGAAGGTCTATTACTTGATTCCTATTGATGTATCATTGTTCTAAAGGTACTATATTGGCATGAACACTAATGTAATAATCTCAAAAGCTTTTGAACTAAGTTGTTGGAAAGATCTCGTATGTGTGTTACTTGATATACGTGTGGGTGGTATCCCAGGGGCATAAGCCTAGCATGGGTCGATCCCTATTTATGTGTTTATGGGTGGTATCCCAGGGGCATAAGCCTAGCATGGGTCGATCCCAGTTGATATGTACTGGAGGCAGTCTAATGGTCACAGTACGGTACAATATTGATTATTGTTAGGTGGTTGGAGGTTCGGGAGGAGGAAGTAATGGCGAATGATAATTGTAAAGAATGAAATGAACGAATGTATACCGTTCCACAAATGTGTTCGAATTCACGAACCCAATTCAGATTAATGATAATGTACATGATCCTAAAAGTGTTTATGAAGTGTGGTTCACTTCTATTATGATTTATTCACTTGCGTCTGATTTTCCTGATCCCCTATATTACATATGATTATTTACAGCTTTACATACTCAGTACATATTTCGTACTGACGTCCCTCACGGGGGACCTGCATTTCATGCTGCAGGCACAGGTGCTTCAGGTCATTCGCAGCATAGATAGGAGCCAGATCATACAACTATTGTTGGTGAGCTCCAGTTTGCTTCGGAGCTTTCCGAGTCGGTTCCTTATGTTTTGTTATTGTACAGGAGTCATGTGTGGGCGGGGGTTTGTCCCGACCCTAGTTATGTCATTTTTTCATGTATATCCTAGAGGCTTTGTAGACATAAGGAAGGGTCAAGTCATGGGAGTTTATATAGTGATGGTATATTTGTACATGTGGTGGCCCCGACGGCCAAGTATTATATTATATATATATATTTGTGCGTGTTGTGCTGATACAGGGAATTAGACCCTTCTGTATGTAACGAAGTGCTGCCCAAATTTTTGGTGAATGTAAGGGAAAGTACAGGTATTTGCACGGGTTCTCCCGGGCCTTCTAGGCTTCGGGTGCCAGTCCGGCCCGATGGGATTTTGGGGCGTGACAAAAGTGGTATCAGAGAGGTTCGTCCTAGTGAGTCTACAAAGCCGTGTCTACGTAGAGTCTTGTTTATCGGTGTGTTGTGCACCACATCTATAAACAGGAGGCTATGGACATTTAAGAATTGTTTCTTTTCTTCATGTCTTAGATCGTGCGATAGAGCTTATATTGTATATGAAGTCATAGTTGACCACTGAATCAGTTTGTTCCACTTATTATAGTAATGATGCCGGTTACCAGAAGCAAAAATACCTGTAAGCAAGTAGATGTGGCTGCCGGAGAGGGGACTAGTAAGTCACCCACTATACCAGCTAATCAAAGTGAGGCTCCAGCTGAGCATGCATCAGAAACTTCCCCCAGTCCGGAAGAAATAAGGGGGAGGAGAACTATATCCCCAGAGCCACCTATTAATGCTGTTGATCAAGATCTTAGAAATGCAGTGCAACTTTTGACTCGTATAGTTGCTGGGCAAGTCCAAGGGCAAGCTATTCCTGCCGCGGGTTCTAGCGATACTGATAGGGCGGCTAGTCTTCGAACGCAAGATTTTCTTAAGATGGATCCGCCTACTTTTACCGGATCCGATCTTAACGAAGATCCGCAGGACTTTATTGATCAGATCCAAAGGGCCCTAGAGGTGATGCACGTATCGGGCAGAGAGACAGTGGAGTTAGCCGCGTATAGATTCAAAGGTGAGGCTATATATTGGTATGAAGACTGGAAACGGTCAAGGGGCATTGATGCACCCCCAGCTACTTGGAAAGAGTTCAAAGAGGCATTTATTGATCATTATCTTCCATATGAGACTCGTCAGGCCCGTGCGGATCAATTCTTAAATCTTCGGCAGGGTAATACAAGTGTGAGGGAGTATAGTCTTCGATTTAATTCCTTGTCCAGATATGCTCCTAATGTTATAGCTACTATGGATGACAGAGTTCATCGGTATGTGAATGGATTGGATTCGTATTTGGTTAGGGATTGTACTATTGCTGCACTGAATAAAGACATGGATATAGCTAGGATCCAAGCATTTGCACAGAAAATGGAAGATCAGAGGCAAAGAAGAAGAACACAGGAATTTGAAAGCGGATCTTCGAAGAGGGCCAGATCTACAGGGCAGTTTATGGCGCCACAGGGAGGTTTTAGACCTCAATTTTCTGCTAGACCACCTAGGCCATTATTTTCTTATTCTGCAGCTAGTGCTCTACCACAGCATCAGGGGTTCAGAGGCAGTCAATTTGGGCAAAGAAGTGAGGGTCATAGTTCGCGATCTGTGGGTTATCATGGGCAAGGGAATATGAGCCAATCGAGACCTGCTCGAGAGTCATGCAATAAATGTGGAAGGCATCATATGGGCGTATGTCAAATGGGAACAAATGTTTGTTATTGGTGCGGTATGATGGGGCATATGATGAGAGAATGCCCACGAAGGGGCGCAGGTGGCATAGCACGACCTTCAGGATCAGCTGTTGCATCATCGTCACCGGTATCTTATTCTGGTAGGGGTGCACGACCTGCGGGTCACGCTAGTAATGAAAAAAGAGTCGCCAGTTCCAGCGGGACTCAGAATCGTACTTATGCTTTAGCGGATCGACAGAATCTAGAGGCTTCCCCAGATGTGGTTGCGGGTACGTTGTCCATATTTTCATTTGATGTATATGCTCTAATTGATCCCGGTTCTACATTATCATATGTTACTCCTTTGGTTGCTGGAAAGTTCAAAAGGACCCCCGAATTGTTAGATAAACCGTTGGAAGTGTCTACCCCGGTTGGGGAATCTATTATTGCTAGAAGAGTTTATAAAGATTGTGTAGTAACTGTGTGTGGTCGAGACACGATGGCCAATCTTGTGGAACTAGAAATGGTAGATTTTGATGTTATAATGGGTATGGATTGGTTGGCGTCTTGTTATGCCAAAATTGACTGTTGTACGAAAAAGATGTATTTACATTTTCCTGATGAAACAGTTATTGAATGGCAAGGTAAGATTGGCGCACCAAGAGGTAGATTTATTTCTTATTTCAAAGCGAGAAAAATGATTTCCAAGGGCTACATATGTCATTTAGTTAGAGTAAAGGATACAGAATCGGAATCATCAGATCTTCACACGGTACCAGTGGTAAATGAATATCCTGATGTATTCCCTGAAGATCTTCCAGGTTTGCCTCCTGAACGAGAAGTAGAGTTTGGTATTGATGTAATACCAGGCACCCAACCAATCTCCATTCCTCCGTATAGAATGGCCCCAGCAGAATTACGAGAATTGAAAGAGCAATTGAAAGATTTGCTAGAGAAGGGATTCATAAGGCCTAGTATGTCCCCCTGGGGAGCACCAGTGTTATTTGTGCGCAAAAAGGATGGCTCGCTGAGGATGTGTATTGATTATCGGCAATTAAATAAGGTGACTATTAAGAATAAATATCCTCTCCCAAGAATTGATGATTTATTTGATCAGTTACAGGGCGCCAAGTGTTTTTCTAAGATTGATTTGAGGTCAGGTTACCACCAAGTGAGGGTCAAAGAAAAAGATATACCCAAAACAACTTTCCGAACAAGGTATGGTCATTATGAGTTTCTAGTTATGTCATTTGGGCTAACAAATGCACCTGCAGCTTTTATGGATTTGATGAATAGGGTGTTTAAGCCATTCCTGGATGTATTTGTGATAGTTTTTATAGATGATATTCTAGTTTATTCTAGATCAGAAGAGGACCATGCCAATCACTTACGACAGACATTGCAGACTCTTCGTGATTGTAAGCTTTATGCAAAGTTCTCTAAATGTGAGTTTTGGTTAAATTCGGTGGCATTTTTGGGTCATATTGTATCTAGTGAAGGGATAAAAGTTGATGCTCAAAAGATAGAAGCTGTGAAGAACTGGCCAAGGCCCACAACGCCTACGGAGATTCGTAGTTTTCTCGGGTTGGCCGGTTATTATAGGAGGTTTGTTAAAGACATTTCTTCCATTTCAGCACCCTTAACCAAGCTAACCCATAAAGCATCCAAATTCCAATGGAATGATGCGTGTGAGGAGAGTTTCCAAGAATTGAAGAATAAGTTGACTTCTACACCCGTATTGGTACTTCCAGAAGGTACAGAAGGGTATACAGTGTATTGTGATGCTTCCAGAATTGGTTTAGGATGTGTATTGATGCAGCATGGTAAGGTAATAGCATATGCTTCTAGACAATTGCGGCCACATGAGAAAAATTATCCTACACACGATCTTGAGCTGGCAGCAGTTATTTTTGCTTCAAAGATATGGCGCCACTACTTATATGGGGTTCATGTTGATATATATACTGACCATAAGAGCTTGCAGTATATTTTTAATCAGAAGGATCTAAATTTAAGGCAGCGGAGATGGCTTGAACTATTAAAGGACTATGATGTTGATATCTTGTATCATCCAGGGAAAGCAAATGTGGTAGCTGATGCGTTAAGTCATAAGGCTATGATGGCGCCTATAGAAAGGCAAGGGATGGTTAAAGATCTTCACCAATTATCTAGTTTGGGAGTTTGCCTTCTTGAAACTCCGAATAAAGAGCTTATCGTACATAATGCTGTGGAATCTTTATTAGTAGCTGAAGTGAAAGAGAAGCAATATGCAGATCCTATTTTATTACAGCTTAAGGAGAACGTTCAGAGTGGTGCGACCAAGGCATTTGAGCTTACGCGAGAAGGAGTACTTCAGTGCCAAAACCGATTGTGTGTGCCGGATGTAGACGGGCTAAGAAAGAAGATTATGACAGAGGCACATTTTTCAAGGTATTCCATTCATCCAGGATCAACCAAAATGTATCAAGATTTGAAAGATATGTATTGGTGGAATGACATGAAGAAGAGCATTGTAGAATTTGTAGCTGAATGTCCAAATTGCCAACGAGTTAAAGTGGAACATCAAAAGCCCGGAGGCTATATGCAATGCATAGATCTTCCAATTTGGAAGTGGGACATGATCAACATGGATTTTGTTACAGGTTTGCCTCATACAGCTCGGAAATTTGATTCTATATGGGTGATTGTGGATAGGCTTACTAAATCCGCACATTTCTTACCCGTTAAGACCACTTACACAGTTGAAGAATATTCGAAGCTGTATGTTAAAGAAATAGTCCGATTACATGGAGTGCCAACTTCTATTATATCGGATCGGGGAACTCAATTTACTGCAAACTTTTGGAAGTCTTTCCAACGGTGTTTGGGAACACAAGTGAATCTGAGTATAGCTTTTCACCCTCAGACGAATGGACAAGCAGAGCGCACCATTCAAACACTTGAAGATATGATACGAGCATGTGTTATAGATTTTAAAGGCAGCTGGGATGATCATTTACCTCTTATTGAGTTTGCCTACAATAATAGCTATCATTCAAGTATCAAAATGGCACCATATGAAGCTTTATATGGGAGAAAGTGTAGATCACCAATAGGATGGTTCGAAGCGGGTGAAACTCTTATGTTCGGACCGGACCTTGTGTATCAAGCCATAGAAAAAGTCAAGGTGATTCAGCAACGGTTGAAAACAGCCCAAAGTCGGCACAAGTCATATGCGGATAGTAGAAGAAGAGAGCTAGAATTTTCGTTAGGCGATTGGGTATTTTTGAAGGTATCGCCAATGAAAGGGGTGATGAGATTTGGCAAGAAAGGAAAGTTAAGTCCACGATATATAGGCCCGTATAAGATTATTCGAAGATGTGGGCAAGTTGCTTATGAATTAGAGCTACCTCAGGAACTCTCATCAGTGCATCCAGTATTTCATGTATCGATGCTTCGAAAGTGCATCGGAGATCCATCCCTTATTACTTCTACTGAAGATGTGAAAGTAACAGAAGATCTTACCTATGAGGAGATGCCTATTGCTATATTAGATCGTCAAGTTAAGAAGATGAGAAATAAAGAAGTAGCATCGGTGAAAGTACTTTGGAGAAATCAACAAAGGGAAGAGATTACATGGGAAGCGGAGGAAGCAATGAAATCGAAATACCCTTATTTGTTTAAAGGTGAAAAAGAAGTGCAAGGAGGGCAACTGGAACACTAACAAGTGAGTTTTTACATATGCATAATATCTATATGATGACGTGAATATCAATTATGAATTCGAACTTGTTTCGGCTAAATAACTACATTTACATTCGAGGACGAATGTCCTTAAGGGGGGAAGGATGTAACACCCCATACTTAATTACGTGCATTAGCCATGGTTATATGTGTTGGAGTATAAGTATTGATCCTAAGGTATATATGAGTTTAAGTATGAGTATTGATTATTTTGAGATGGTTTCAAGTGTATAGTTTGATTATATGTGTATAGGAATCGACTGTATGTATATCGGAATTTGCCCGTCGATGTTTTCATACGAATTTTATTGAATAAGCTTTCCAACGATATAAAGATTTCCAAAAACGGATAAGTTTCGGATATAATCGAGCACGTTCGAAACTATAAAACGGCGGCCGGGATAATTGTGAACAGTAAATGTGCAGGAAATTCAAACTACTGAGGCCTGCCAGTTTTTTGGGTCGACTTTGAACGATCGTAACTCTCTCAATATAATGAAATGGGAGGGATGCGACCTATCAAAAGAAAGATCTTTGAGTCTTCTTTACAATGCAATTGGTTTCATCCAAATCCAACATCTGAGTAAGGAGTTATACTCGTTTTACTTCAGCCTCTCAAAATAGTTTTTTAGGGTCAACTTCAAACGATCATAACTCCTTGTAAAGGATGAACTGGGTGGACTACTTTATATGAAATGAAATCCCTTTGAATTATCTATCCAAAGATACCAATTTCACCCAAATACGATATCGGAGCAAAGAGTTATGGCCGATTTACTTTAGCCTGTCAAAACAGTCCACCATGGACAGATTCGGATTTACTTAAATTTTTAAGGGCAATATGGTCATTTTCCATCATCTCTTGGACGAAAATTGCTCATTATATAGATATAATTGGTCTTATATCCATCAATTATCATCATATTATTGAGAATAAGGAAACCCTAGCCTAATTTCAACTCCAATTATCTTGTGATTCAACCGTGGAAAGTCCAAATTGATTCCGTAGTTGTGTTCATCATCTCGAGGGCTTCGAGAAGCATCCCTTATTTGTTCCAACAGGACTTCGAAATCAAAAGGGCCATTTTATGGTAAGAATGTAAATTATGTTGGTGTTATTTATATGAATATGTATATATATATATATATATGTATGCATGTGAGCATAAGAAGTATGCTATTTGATTGTTGTTGAAAGATGATTGGGAAATGATGTTGGATTATGTTGAATTGTGAAGGGATGATGTGGTATTGAAATGATGATTATATATATATATATATATACACATAAACCTATTGTTCAAGTTGGTTTTTGGAATGTTTTGCAAATAGTGGTTGTATGGAATTATGGAAGAGAATTGTGGTGTTGGGTTGCTAATACTAGATGCCAAATATTTCATTGTAGATAAGTGATTTGTAAAGGCGGGAAGTTGTATTGAATTGGTATCCGAATCTACAACGAGGTATGTAAAGCATACTCTAACAATGTTCTTTGGCATGAAAACACCAATGTTCCATCAAGTAAGATTCCAAGGTTGTCCAAAAACATGTAT
The DNA here is from genome assembly GCA_030864215.1 of Capsicum pubescens. NCBI lineage: Eukaryota > Viridiplantae > Streptophyta > Magnoliopsida > Solanales > Solanaceae > Capsicum > Capsicum pubescens. The sequence goes on along the minus strand of CM061542.1, from coordinate 222,929,265 downwards.
TGTTCTACATTACCAACGAAGTTGTTTCCATTCTATAAAGTGTAAAAATGTTTCATTGATATACCAAAAGGCTCCTATTTCATTGTTGTGATATTGATGATTCTGAAACACATTGTTGATGTACCAATGAGTCTTTATAACATCGTTATTGTATAGAAGGTCTATTACTTGATTCCTATTGATGTATCATTGTTCTAAAGGTACTATATTGGCATGAACACTAATGTAATAATCTCAAAAGCTTTTGAACTAAGTTGTTGGAAAGATCTCTTATGTGTGTTACTTGATATACGTGTGGGTGGTATCCCAGGGGCATAAGCCTAGCATGGGTCGATCCCTATTTATGTGTTTATGGGTGGTATCCCAGGGGCATAAGCCTAGCATGGGTCGATCCCAGTTGATATGTACTGGAGGCAGCCTAATGGTCACAGTACGGTACAATATTGATTATTGTTAGGTGGTTGGAGGTTCGGGAGGAGGAGGTAATGGCGAATGATAATTGTAAAGAATGAAATGAACGAATGTATACCGTTCCACAAATGTGTTCGAATTCACGAACTCAATTCAGATTAATGATAATGTACATGATCCTAAAAGTGTTTATGAAGTGTGGTTCACTTCTATTATGATTTATTCACTTGCGTCTGATTTTCCTGATCCCCTATATTACATATGATTATTTACAGCTTTACATACTCAGTACATATTTCGTACTGACGTCCCTCACGGGGGACCTGCATTTCATGTTGCAGGCACAGGTGCTTCAGGTCATTCGCAGCATAGATAGGAGCCAGATCATACAGCTATTGTTGGTGAGCTCCAGTTTGCTTCGGAGCTTTTCGAGTCGGTTCCTTATGTTTTGTTATTGTACAGGAGTCATGTGTGGGCGGGGGTTTGTCCCGACCCTAGTTATGTCATTTTGTCATGTATATCCTAGAGGCTTTGTAGACATAAGGAAGGGTCAAGTCATGGGAGTTTATATAGTGATGGTATATTTGTACATGTGGTGGCCCCGACGGCCAAGTATTATATTATATATATATATTTGTGCGTATTGTGCTGATACAGGGAATTAGACCCTTCTGTATGTAACGAAGTGCTGCCCAAATTTTTGGTGAATGTAAGGGAAAGTACAGGTATTTGCACGGGTTCTCCCGGGCCTTCTCGGCTTCGGGTGCCAGTCCGGCCCGATGGGATTTTGGGGCGTGACAGAATCATAAACTCTAATTCCTATAACTCAACAACTAGGAATCATAAACTCTAATTCCTATAACTAAACAATCACCCTTGACTATTGAACCCACTTCGAGTTATCCCAAACTTGAAGTTAACTCAGCTCAGTATTGTTCCTAAACAATCAATCTAGGAAAGCAATAAATTACAACTCAATAAGAACAATACATTTAAACTGACTCATGAACTGTAAAGTTCTGTCATGTGAAACAAGTTCGTCAATCTGTTCCTTTGTACTGGCAACACTCGAATCTTCAGTCAGAATTCTCTCAATTATGAACTTTCTCAATTTGCTCGTGTTTAACCTTTTCTCTCTGTATAAGTGCGTAGTTTATTCTGACTGATGCATCTTCTATTTAAGTACAACTCTCCAAAGAGTCATTCTTTATTTCAAACTCCCCCTTCAATCAGAACTCTCATTGCATAGAGTTCTATTTTAAGTGAGACCCCTTCTTCAATTCTAACTCTTGTCTCCTTAGTGTTGTAGTCAAACTCCAACTCTCCAAAGAGTCCTTCAAATTGTACGTTTTGCATAGACTTCTTCAATTTTCAGAATCTTTCTCCTTCTACACATATGACTTTTAAGGATATGCTCAGAAGTAAAACTCCTTCTTCACATAAGACTCATTTTTCAACTCAACTTGATTTCCTTTATCATCAAGTGTTTGAATTAAATTCAACTTGTTCTATTTCCCACATGATCAGTAAGTTGAAGTTTCCAGTTGCACTGAATTAACTCATTCTGATTTTTAATTATTTATACTGTAGACTGCACTCTTGAACTTGTCGGATCAGTGGAATACGTATATCAACTTGTTTCATTCATATTGTCATTCATCAAAACTTCAAGGTTCCAACAATGCATCAAAGCGCAACAAATATCTAAAGCACAAATACAGTGAAGTGCTTATTGAGGGATTAGTCCCTTTCATCCCAAATATTATCCTACCTGTCCTCAAACCTACATTACAAGCCAATAACAAGTCCAGCAAGATTCTATTTCAAGTGTTCTCACATTAGTGGTTACTTACATGAAGGTCAAGCCTATGGTATCGCAATTGCATGCATTGAATTTCGTTGAGTGTGAGTGTATTTCTTTAGACGTCCCTAAATTCAAAAGAAAATTACTCAAAAATATGTGAAATGGGACTTTCTTTCTGAAGAAGGCACCTGAAGCATGAGGATACGCATAACTCGAAACATTTATTTGAAGCAAGACAAAAAAAAATTTGTTGATACTTAGGCGTGTCTAAAGTACCACTTGAAACTATAGGAGTTACCTTGAAGTCGATCTCAGTTAAATGAGAAAGAGATAGGGGAATTCTTATTCACACTACTAATTATTGGTACCAACTGAAGTCAAGATACTATTGTGTCTTCTTCATCTTTTGGCACTTTTTACCAAGAAAACGCAAAATTCTTTCTTTTCTTTTTTCAAGAGGCTCACTTTTACATAGGGACATTTTTTACTTTTCATTCAAAGTGCCTACTTTCACATACATGTATTTTGATTTTTTATTAAAGGTGCCCAATTTTGAAATACGGGTGTTTGATTTTATCTTTTAAGCACATACCTTTAAATACTGACATTTTATTTATAGTTAAGAGCCCATTTTTGTGTATTTTTTCATATTTTTTATAGCTCTGCCAATTGAGAGGCTATTACATTTGTTCTGCTAATCTAGAGCCTTTTACATTTCAAAAGTCCCACCAGTTGAGAGGCTATTAGATTTCACTCACCTCACTAATTGAGGTCCTTAGTCTTTGTAGATAATCGAAGACATCATTCATTTTCAAGCCCTCATAAATAATCGGAGACGTCATCCATTTTTCTATAACGAGACATTTTCTAAAAGCTCCTTTCAAAGGAGACAATGTGAGCATAAATCATACACTGGGGAAAATTTTGAGAGCCGCCTCAAAATTTATTTTATTTTCTTATTTCGAACTACATTGACCTGATTCTCGCAATACTCGAGATATATAGGAAGCTCTATACTGAGTTCGGTCACCACAACCCCAATCATTCTTTCTCCCCAACAAGTACACAATCTTGCATCCCCCAGCACCTCACAGCTCGATACTGGGGCAATTTGAAAGCAACATCGGGAATATATGAATACTTTCAATTCCAAATATTTCTTTGCTCAATATTTATTTTTTTACGTGGGTTTTTCCACCCTAAAATAGGATAATTGGGCCAGTCTGTCCTCTAATAAGACAATTACGCATCTTTTTCTTCAATTTAAGTTTTATGCTTGTTTGCCTTTACTTGCACAAATTACACTGTATTTCTTTTTACACTGCATGCTATATTTACTTGCACGCATCGCAATGTATTTATTTTATCATTTGTTATTTAAGCATTGTATGTTATACTTGCCTTTATTTGTACATCTCGCAATGCATTTATTTTATTATTTAAGCACTACATTTTTTTGTCTTTGTCTGCATATACCGATATGCATTTATTTTATGATTTAAGCATTGCATTTTATCTTTGCCTTTATTTGCACGCATCGCACTGCATTTATTTTATCATTTAAGCACTGCATTTTGTCTTTGCCTTTATTTGCACATATTGCAATTGCATTCATTTTGTTATTTAAGCACCACCGTGCTATCTTTTTCTTTATCTGCACGCATCGCAATGCATTTATTTTATTATTTAAGCACTGCATGCTATTTTTGCTTTTATCTACACGCATCGCAATACATTTATTTTATTATTTAAGCATCGCATGTCATCTTTGTCTTTATTGGCGCATATTGCTATACATTTAAACACTGCACACACATATCGCAATGCATTCATTTTATCATTTAGGCACTGCACGCCTCGCAAATATCACAATGCATTTATTGTATCATTTAAGCACTGCACGCACATATCACAATGCATTTATTTCATCATTTAGGCATTGCACACCTTGCAATGCATTTATTTTATCATTTAAGCATCTCACGCACATATCGCAAAGCATTTATTTCATCATTTAGGCACTCACGCCTCGCAATCTATTTATTTTATCATTTAAGCACCGCACGCACATATCACAACACATTTATTTCACCATTTAGGCACTGCACACCTCACAAATATCGCAATGCATTTGTTTTTCCATTTAAGCACCGCATGCCATCTTGGCCTTTCCTTGCACATATCGTCATGCATTTATTTTATCATTTAAGCATCACATGTCATTTTTTCCTTTATCGGCGTATATTACTATCCATTTAAGCACTGCACGCACATATCGTAATGCATTCATTTTATCATTTAGGCACTGCATGCCTCACAAATATCGTAATGCATTTATTTAGTTTATCATTTAAGCACCGCATGTTATCCTTGCCTTTATTTGCACGCATCACAATGCATTTATTTTATTATTTAAGCATCGCATGTTATCTTTGCCTTTATCTGCACGCATCACAATGCATTTATTTTATCATTTAAGCATCGCATGTCATCTTTGCCTTTATCGACGCATATTGCTACGTATTTAAGCACTGCACACACATATCGCAATGCATTCATTTTATCATTTAGGCACTGCACTCCTCGCAAATATTGCAATGCATTTATTTTATCATTTAAGCACTGCAAGCCATCTTGGCCTTTACCGGCATATATTGCAATGCATTTGTTTTATCATTTAAGCAACACATGTTATCTTTGTCTTTACTTACACATAGCAATGCACTTACTTTGTTATTTAAGCACTGCATGCTTTGTCTTTACCTGCACATATTGCAATGCACTTATTTACCATTTAAGCACTGAATGTCATCTTTGCTTGTATCATTTTTTTCTTAATTAGTTAAGCACTGCATGCTATCTTTATTTTTCTCAAAAATAAAATCAAGCTTAATTTTTGTTCTTGTCTTATTGAGTAGTACTTCTTAGTTTGATGCATTTGCAAGCATATAATTTGTGGATAAATTGGGTACGTCCACTCTAAAATAGGACATTTTGGGTTAGTCTGCACTTTAATAAGACCCTTTTGTGTGTTTCTATCTTCAATTGAATATTTTATTTATCTTTGGTTAAAATCTTGCAATACCTTTATTTACTTATCTTTACATTAGTTACGCATTACATGCCATTTTTTACTTTCTTGAAAAAGCAAAAAATAAAAAATAAAAATTAAAAAATCAAGCTCCGTTACTTGTTTGTCTACTGCTTTTCAGTTTTATAAATTTTACAGAATTTAAGGACGCATTGAATTTATCCTACCCAAAATAGGGCATGTCGGGATAGATTTTGAACTATACCCTACCTGATCCTCATGCAACTGAAAATAAGTAGGCAACTCTAAATTAGAGTTCACGTGATTTTTTTATCAACAATAATTTTTTGTCAAGCGAAATTGGCTAAACATCAACGTTTTCGTTTGAAGACTTCTACATTATCTTCAAACAAAGAGGAACAAACTGTTGACACCCAATTTTGGCTCTCTGAACATAAAATTAACGTATTTAGGCTCCCTGATCGCTAAAGTGCATAAAATGTGATTTTTCATACATTTTTACAATTTTTAATAAATTATTGATAATCATTATTATTTTAGGATATTTTGTCAATTTATTGTCATATTTAATTGTACATAATTTATTAATAATTGTCCTTAATTTTGTAAATTTTAAAATTTTTAGCAGTTTATTATCATTTTAAATTTTTGTACAGTTATTTGCATCCGTACATAGCATAGAGCTGTAATTTTTTTTATCGTACATTATAATTTTAATTGTTTATAGTATAATATATTTTTTAGATAATTTTATTATATTTATTATTTGTATTTTTCTGTAATTATATATCAACATTCATATTTTTATACATTATTTAATATAATCTACAAACGATAATGACAGCCTAATTATTTTAATACACAGAGCAATAAATCAGTCGAGTCAAAATCTCATCACTTTTTTAAAAATAAAATGACAATTGAGATGACTGATTGCATCTTTTATCCGTTGGTTAATAAATATTATTTAATGATTAAAGAAATAGTTTATTACTTTTGATAGAAAAGGAGTTCCCCTTTTTATTATAAATAAAGAAGGGGTGTATTAATATTTTCAACATACACCACACATACACGTAAAAAACAATTGCACCTTCTTTTATCTCTCCTTTCTCTCTCTTCTTTCTTATTCCTCTCTCTAAAACGCCGCCTCCCTAAGCCGTTGCTTCACCGTCCCAGCCACCGGAATGCCGACAGCCTCCAACCCACCGCCTCTTTTTTCCTTTCTTTTTCACCAGCGACCACCAAGACACCACATCCACCCACTACTAAAAAAAATGAAAAACGACCACAAGTGGTCGGTTTTTTAATTTCTTTTAAAAAAATAAAAATAATTATTTCAATAATTTTTATTTAATTATAATTTATTTTACAAATAAAAATAAAAAAATAACAAAATCGACCACTAGTGGTCGGTTTATTTTTTTAAATAATTAAAAAATATTTTTAAAAACCAACCACTTGTGGTCGGTTTTTAAAATTTCTTTTTAATTTATTTTTAAAAAAACAGACCAATTAATTTTTTTTTAGTTCAGTTTTTTGAATTCAATTATTTAGCCATCGTACATTATATCTTAATCCAAACGTATCAACACTGAAATATTAATTGGTCGTAGGAATCGTTTATAACTGGAAACAAAATATGAGAGAAATTTTGTTTAAAAATGTGGAATAACAAATAAATTAATTATTTTGTGGGATTTTATTCAGTTTTTACCATTATTAGTTAGGTTAATTGCTATATTAAAGGAACTTCAATCGTTACAGCCCTTAAATTATGCAAATTAGTCAAATTATTAAATGTATCTGTAAGATGTATCTCACGTTAGTTATATGTATCTTTAACAGCAATTTGTTAAAAAATTAAGATGTACTTTATCATACAGAAAATTTTAACGAGAGATACATATATGTATTATTGTGCACAATATGTATCTTTAACACTACTAATATGTATCTTTGGTATGCTTATATCACTAAAACTAAAACATCAAAAGATACATATATATATACACAACTCGAACCAGAGATACAAGATGAAGAAAAAATGTATCTAGTTAGACCAAATATGTATCTCGGCCTACTAAAAATAATAAAAATAGAATTACGTAAAACAACAATCAATTTTACGTTAAATGTATAATTGAATAAATAAGAGACAAATAAATACTTTGAATCATTAGACAAGATATAATTTTTTTTTGTCAGATCTTTTCGCGTAGAAATTGAAGGAATGCTCATTGGTATATCATGTCATAACTGAAATAAGAGTACACTTGTCCTTGTAGATTTGTCCAACCTTAACTTCACTATTTTTGCAATCTGTAATGATCTTGTTCCCCTTCATATCGAACAACGGCAAAGGAGCAAAATAATTAGATTTATAACTAATTAATTCTGTAATGACGAAATCAGTTTATCGTAAGTTACATGTTCACTAACCACGATTCCATCTCTCTTATAGCTCTCGTACTTTATATCGTTAATCCAAACGCCGGAATGACGTAACAACACTGAAATATTCATTACAATTACTCAAAAAAAAAAAAAAAAAAAGAGGTCGTATGAATTTTTTTTGATGGAACGTGTAAACGTTTTGCAATCTGGAAATTGATTATGGAAAGATTCTTATTTTAAATGGTGGAATAACAAAATAATTATCATATTTTATGGGATATTATTTAGTTTTTACCATAATTAGTTAGGTTAGTTGCTATATTAATGCTAGTTTAGTTGTTACATCCCTTAAAACATGCTAATTAATTTATCTAATATATGTATTTGTAGGACATGTCTAACTTAGGTTATATGTATCTTCAAAGGATAAATGTTGGGATTTAATGAAATTTTGAACATAGTTGGGATTTTTAGTAAATACTAGTAAACATGTAGTTATATATGTAATTTTTACATATATATTATACTTATATATAAGAGAGAATAATAAATTTTGGTAGTCCTCACAAGGCTAGTTTAGTAATTTTAATTAATTTATTAATCCACTAAAATTATGGCATGTGGTTTATAAAGATAAAACTACTTTATTTCTTTGCTTGCCAAATGAGACTTTATATGTGGTGTGTCATGATATGAGAAATAATTGAGTTTTTTCTTGAATTTTAATTGTTAAATAATTTTTTTTTTTAAATAGAAAATATGGAGGAAATTACAAAGTGAAGACTCAAATTATTACTACTATATATAAGGGAGAATATTTCATTTTGGTAATCCTCACATGAAGATCTCATCCATTTTAGTAAATTTGAAAAATTACATGGGCTATTAAAATGTTATACAAAACATGATGAGTCATAAAGAAGTGATAGTGACACTGCAAAATATCTATTTATCCAACTAAATTTAAAATTAATTCAAAATTTGTTGTCTTCTTTTATGTGGGATAATTATAATTTAATAAAATATAACACTCATTTTCTTAAATCCTGACAAGAAACTTGTGAAACTTTAATAATCTTGTAAGGTTTCACCCATTGAAGAAACATTTACAAAAAATATTTTATTGAGTCAGACTTTTAATTATTTAATTTCTATACTATATTTATTCATAAATCATACAGTAGTTTGTAGCATTAAATATTTTTTTATTAATCAAATATTATACTATTTTTTTTAAAAGTAAGTTAGCCAATATAAAGTTTAATTAAGAAAAAATAATAAAATTAATTAAACATAAGGCAAAAATCAATTTAGATCGTTAAAGGCTTTCATTTAAAAAATTCCAGTAAAATAAAAAGAGAAAAATTTTAGTGTGTAAAGTTGTTTGAAAATTAAAATAAAACTAAAATATACAATAAGAAAAATGTTATTTTAACTTATAAAAACTCTTACTCCCCCCGTTTTAATTTTATTTATTTGATTTTGACTTAGCACAAAGTTAAAAAAAAAGTAACAAATATTTTTGAATTTTGTGATCTTATTAAAAATATGCAGAAAGGACCAAGATATCTGTTGATCTTGTTATCTTAAACATGTCACGTGGAAAGTTGAAATTAACCTAAGAAAGAAAAGATATATTGTTTTTAAATGAACTAAAAAAAATAGGACAAAAAAATAAAATAGATATATAATTTAATATTTTAAAAATATCGAAAAATAATTGAACTACACCATTAACTAATATGATGGTACAAAACAGACAAAAAACAAATATAACAAAAAACAAAAAAATTACAAATATAAATGTCAATGTAGTTTGGGCCCGGGCTTAGCACGGGCCAAGGACACTAGTATTATATTACATATAAGAGAGCATAAAAGTTTTGGTAGTCCTCACATTAAAATTTATGGTATGAAAGTCTTACATGTGACATTATTTTTTCATAATTCTCCTTTTAAGATGTGTCACGTGAGCCTTTGTAATTGGTTGAATTTTCTTTTGGTTTTATTAAATTATTTTCTTCTTCATCTTAAAATATTTGTCACATTTCACTTATGAAGATCAAATTATATGAACTTTAATCAACGTTTTAAGAAAAAATATTATTATGTTGATATAATCATTACAATTTATGGTATTTGTTTTTCTTATATAGTTTCGAATATCTAATTTCTAATTTCTAACTTTATTGAGTTAATATAACAAAGTTTAGCTCTAAAGTAAGTCAAATGGTCTTTTGAAAAATAAAACGATAAAATTTGAACAACTTTTGAAGACAATCTTTTAATAGGTTACTCCTGTAAGGGACGTGTAAAAGATAAATATAAAAAGTAAATAAACCGAATGGAGCAAGTTCTTAATGTGGTTTAATTATCATTTAATATCCTTATATATTCTTATTAAATTAATTTATATAAAGGCTCAATTATTATAATTATAATATAAACTTGAAAGCATTGACTTTTTTTCCAGATGATTTTATAAGATGAAAAAAGTGTAATTAGCAAAATCTATTGGCGCTAAAATTATGAGGAAAACTAAGACTCAATAAATATCAAAATAAATTTATTTTTAGCTATAACTAAGAAAATAAATACTTGCAATTTTATAAAAATATCAATATTTTTTTCTATTTATGATCTTCATCGAACCGTAATTATTAGATATTTTAAATTATGTCATTATATAAAATATCAAATTACTTGTAACTTTTGATATATTCTAATTCTCTGGTAATTTCTTCTTCGTCATGAATAATGTTTTTTATTTAAAATTATCCAATTATGTGATTAAAAACTCTAATAATTATGAAAACTTGTCAAGAAGACTTGTTTAGCAGATCATTAGTTATACTGATTATAAAGTAAAAAAAATATATGATATAAATTATTATTTTTATACTTTGAGTTTGGGTCCGAGCTTAGCACGGGCCTCATGAAACTAGTAAAGTAAATAAATGGACCCAATATCCATGTCAAAAGAAGAATGGAGGGGAACACAATTGTTGTGGATTGTGCCTCTCCCATTGTAAATTTTTTCATGGCAAAATAGTTTATTGGATCTTTGTACTTGTATGAGTTTGTATTTTGATCACTCCTACTTAACTCTTTGCCAACTGAACCCTTAAATTCAGTACAACATAATATTTCAAGTCCCTTTAATCATTGACCGAGCTTATGTGACATTAACGTTGCTGGGTTGAAAAATTATGTATTTACACGCATTAAAAAGCGAGTAAGAATAATATTTTACAAGCAAAATGGTTCGGTGGACCCCTTTACTATATCAGTTTTATAAGTTGGACACTTCTACTTACATGTTTGTCATCTGGACCCTTGAACTCATTAAAAACAACATTTTAAACACTTTTTTGGTGAGTGTAACACACTCTCCCCACGTTAGCTGTCATGTCAGCTGCCACGCCTGTCACGTCTGCCACGTCATCTGCCACATCATCTTCAAGTATTACATTACATTCCAAGTCATTTTTTAATTGTTACATAACAAATTAAATATTAAAATTAATTTAATTAAATAAAAAAAATTATAAATTGTAGAAAATTTTTAATAATCATGCTTTTATTTTTGCTCACAAATTAAACATCAAATTCATTCCAAATAATTAAAATTCTTCTCCAACTAATTTAAATTTGTAACTATAAATTCATATATACAAACATAATGAATTTTTTATTTTTAAATTTGAATATTTTTAACAATTTGTAAAAGTTACAAAATTAATCCTAAACAAAATGAAAATTTTAAATTGAGAAAGTGAATAAAAAAAATTAAAAAAGTAAAACAACAACAATTTTTTCTACAATGAACAACAACAATATCTACCACAGCAGACTTGACAAAAAGAAAAAGCAAAGACCTTTTTCAAGTGATAGTAATGGCCATGGCAGCCATGACTGTGGGGGTGGGAGGACGAAGAGAGATAAAGACAGTCATCACATCTTTGGTATTTGATGTGCAGAATTTTAGTGGCTTCTAAAATCTTACTGGATAACAGTAACAAGAAAGTTAGAAAACCAATTTTCTTGTCATTTTCAATTTTTGTGTAAATAACAGTTGACCACATTGTACAGCTCTGAGTTTGAATTGATATAATTGAATTGTGCTAGGGGCAATTGTTTTGCTATGTTCGCGTACAATTAGGGATCTGTTTGTTTTGTGAATAGTCATAAGCTTTGGGGGTAGGGGACGTTAATAGTGATGGTCATGGCAGCCATGGCTGGATGGAAGACGGGGAAACGGAGGGACGGGGGTGAAGGATGGGGTGGGGTGGGGATGGCTGGATGGGAAAGGGGGCTGGATGGGGGTGAGGGGGTGGGGTGGGGATGGATGGATGGTGGAGGGGAGCTGAGGAGTGGGGTGGGGTTGTGGCTGGACGGAGGAGGGGGTTGGGGAAGGAGGTTTTTTATTTTTATTTTTAAAATTTATTATTTTTAAATTTTAAAAAATATTTTTAAATTAAAAATGATGGAGGGAAAAAGGCTATTTTTATTTTTTAATTTCAATATTATTTTTAATTATTTTAATAATAAATTGATCAAAAATTGACCCCACTCGCAAGCACGCGCCTCGTCCTAGTCAGCCCTTTTAATGCCACATAGGCCTGGTCAATGGTCAAAGGATTTAAAATATTGCTTTTTAGTGGGTTCAGAGGTCCAAATGACAAACATGTAAGTAGAAGTGTCCAACTTACAAAACCGACATAGTACAAGGGTTCATCGAACCATTTTGCCTATTTTACATGAAAAAATATTATATTTTTTTAAAAAATAAAACCCTATTTCTTCTTCTCCCCCTACTTTTTTCTTCTTCTTCTTCTTCATTCCAACTTACTCATCTACTCTTCTTTTTCTTCAAATCAACTTCAACCTCCCTACCCTTAAATGCTCCTTTTTTGTTGTAAATCAATATCTCCATCACCCTAATCCCTGTATTCTGCCTAAATTCAATTTCATAAAGTTTAGATTTTCTTTTAAATTTTTAATTTTTTAGATTCTGAAAAAAATGAGAATATTTGTATTAGTTGGGTTCAAAGAGGAAATATGTGTATGACCAATATGGGTTGTGGTGCAGCAGATGAGGTTGTTCCACCCTTAACCAGAGGTCGAGGATTCGACCATGGACATGGAGAAAACTTTGTTGGGAGCGCTACCCCCCGAATGGGGCCCTACCCAGCGTGAATTTGGATTAGTCGGGCTCCAGTATGGGTATCGGACACCTGATGGAAAACCAAAAAAAAAAGTATGCGTATGAATTAATGTGAGGTGATAGTGAATATTGAAAAATTAAAAAATCTCCATTGATAAACTTAAGAAAACTTGAAGAATAACAAATGAGTCTTGTAAAATTGTACAATTAATTTAAAATTATGACTGAAATTCGGTGGAGTTTGTGTTCGTGAACATGTAGTTGAAATTTCAAGTCATATGAAAAAAGAATTTTACCTATTTGACATGAATTTAATGCTCAATTTGTGAGGAAATATAAAGAATAATGATAATTGAAAATATTTCTGAAACTTCAAAAATTAGAGCTTGGAAATTAAATCAGGGATTTTCAAATTTTCACAAAAGATAAGATTTGAAATCTATGAAAACTTACTAATTTGGTATGAATTCAAATAAAAATTAGAAGAAAATGATTGAATTAAAAGAATATTTTAAAAAAATTTATTTCGTACATAATTTGTGGTGTGGTTATTTGTAGATAGTGAAATCTGATAGATATTTTATCGGAAAAGATAAAGATAAACCTGTCATGTGGGTCGGGCTTACCCGTTTCGACCCGATTAGCCCGACCTCGTCTGACCCGGCCTGATGGGCCTCCGGGTTATTAGGTTGTCAGTCCCGGGCTGGGATGTCTGGGATGGGCAGTCCGGTGGACCGGCCTAGTAACAAAAGCGAACTTGGCCCACTGATGACCTGGCCCGGTATTTTTTTTTCTTTTTAATGTTGGAGCCATTGGATTTTGGTCCAAAATAGACCATTGGCCCAACGGCTATAATGTCATTTGGGTCCAACGGCCATTTGGCCAATTTTCTTTAAAAAAAAATAGTTCAAATTTTTTTCTATAAATACTCTAAAATTTCAAATCATTTTTCATACAATCTTATCTCTCAATCTCTCTCAAACATTATAATTATTTCCTAAAGTGCTCAATTTTATTTTTAAATTTTAGTGTTACAAATATCAAGTATAAGTTTTCTAAAGTCGCAACCTTTGGATACTTTCAAAATTTGGTATTGTTGTTTCATTTCTTACTTTTAATTTTTAATTAGTGTGTTAATTGTTGAATATTTATTTTATTATTTTTGTGTATTTTGAATATTTTTTAGTTTAATTTATAATATGGATAAATTAAGAAACCTCGGTAAAGTTGTCAAATTTTTTTGTCCCGAAAGTGGTAGTGGTAGTAAAAATGAATTGATGACGGTTCCGGTAGAGGTAGTTCAAGTACTAAATATACTCATGTGCCTCCGGTACCAATTAGTCAACTTTTTTAGAATGAAATAGGTGTAGGTGCTCACGATATGAATTATTTAGAAGCTTAGTAAAATTATGGTATAGAAAAAGAGAATGAAGTAGACACAATTAATTTAGATGTAGATGATGAAAATATTGGTGAGACATCCGAAGTCGGAAATGCTAATGTTAGATTCGAATCGGTTAATCTTCCTTCCTGTCCTCCCTATCGTGCCCCTGCAAGATCTCGTAGAAGAACTAGTATTGCATGAATTTTTTTTCGAAAATAGAAGGAAAAAGTAAGGTGCAATGCAATATTTGTGAACTTATATATGAGCATAAAATCGGAGGCAATAAAGAGGGTACGTGTTTGTTGATGAGACATTTAAGAGATAGACACACATGAGAGTTACGTATTGCACAAGGTGGTGAGGTTGTTGGTGGGTCAGCACAAACTAGATTGAACCCAATAACTGGTCAATTAGTTAAGAATTATAATAAAATGAAGGACCGGGAGGAAATAGAGAAAATGATAGCTGTGAGTTGTTTGCCTTTCACTTTTGCTTCTTCGGATGCTTTTATTCATTATATTCAAGCAATTTATAATCCTATGTTTACAGGTATTCCTAGAAGTATTTGTTGGGCCGATATTTTTAGACTCCATACACAATATATTTACTATTTATCTGCGTTATTAAAAAATGTTACATGTAGAATTGCTCTAACTGTTGATTTTGATCGTACTGTTAACAAAAATGATTATTCAATAATTACTTGTCACTGGATAGATAGTAATTTTGTTATGCAAAAACGTATTCTAGCATTATTGTATGATGAAGATCGTAGACACACTGAAAGATTTATTTCTGAATCTATTTCTAAAGTAGAAAAATATTATGGTATTGAAAGAAAAGTTTTATGTTTAGCTTTAGATAATGCATCTAACAACAAGGTTGTCGTTGAGTTGTTAAAGATTGTACTTTCTCCACCGTTACCCAAAATATTTCATGTTAAGTGTGCTTGTCATGTATATAATTTAATCGTAAGAGATGGTCTTGAATTTTTTGAACTTTATATTGAAAAGGTACGGCTTGTTGTTGGCTTTATTCAAGGAAATAATCGAAAAGCTAGAGTGAGAGAATTTAAAAACAAATGTGAACAAAATGGACTTGGACCGATATTTATGCCTGAAGAATGTGATACTAGATGGAATGCTACTTATACTTATTTAAAAACTTGTCTTGCTTATAAAGTTCCTATTACAATGACTTTTAATCTATTTTCTGGTTCTTTTCCTGACTGTATGCTACATGATTCTGATTGGGCTGCAATTGATGATCTTGTTAAATTTTAAAAAAAAAATTATATAGCTGCGGTTGAATTCTCTGGTGCTTATTATCCTACTGTTTGTAATATTTTAGCTTATTTAGTCGACATTTCTTGTTTGCTTAACGAATATAAGAATAAAGAAGGTTACAAAGAAGCTATTACTGCTATGATTGCTAAATTTTAAAAATATTTTTATTCGTTTTTCCCAATTTATTTGATTGGTGCTATATTCAATCCATGTACGAAATATAATAATATGGCCGAATTTAGTTCTATTATTTACAATGCTTTAGAGATACAACCTGAAGAAGAACCTTCTTTGTTTATGGCTATAAGTGATGCAAACAATTACATGGAAACATTATATAACCATTATGTCAATTTACTTGATGAAGTCTTACCAGCAAATATCACCCCAACTGTCGCTCCTTAAGCTCCCGAGGAGCCATCATCTTCTAAAAGGAAGGCACATAGTAGTTATCTTGATTACTTTTTTTGATTTAAATGTTTGGGATAGGGTGCAGCCTTCTCTCATAAAGAGCTTAAGTATTTTCTTCGACGGCCGATTGAGGATCGTAGAACAAGGATCTGCGTGCTGGATTGGTGAAAGAATAATGAAAGATAATATCCAGTGCTTTCAAGATTAGCTAGAGATATATTGAATATTCCAGTGTCAACCGTTGCATCGGAGAGCGCTTTTAGTTAGGGACGACAACATCTTGGAGACAACGGACACTCATTGGGAAACAATGCTATGAATGTTCTAGTTTGCCTTAAAAATTGGATTAGAGCGGAACGAAGAAATCAAGGAAATGAGAAGGATCCGAAAGACAAACAGAATCTTGAAGAAATTATGACTTCAAGAGAGAACTCAACACAATCAAGTCCAATGCATGGTTTAGCCTTTGCCCCCGTTGGTTTTGACTTTTCTGTAGCAGTTCCCGTTAATATTAACATGCATGAGTTGGAAAAAATGATGCAAAATTTGTAGTTTTTTCATTCATGTAAATTATAAGTTTTGGATCATTTTACAATCAATAAAATACAACATTCATTCACTCCTTACTTATTTTTTAATTTAAATTGAATGTCTAGTTTGAATTAATACTTTTTTTTGACACCCAATTTTGTCCCGCCTTTCTTTCAAGTCATCTCTTTGCGTTTTTGAATAATTTTGATAGCTCACATATACATATATATGTGTATATATATGTATGATATTCCTACAATTAGGAGTTTATGAAAGTCTTGCGACTATTTATATTTTAAAACTAAGAATCATCGATATTATTATTATTATTATTATTATTATTATTATTATTATCATCTACTACTATTTCGGTTACATTTTAAATTATTGTCGCATTTCCTAAACTTTCGCAAAAAAGACATTTATTTTTTATCGAATAAGTATTTTGCAACTTTCTTCTTTATAAACTTTATCGTATTATCGTGCAACTTTGTTTAAGTTATTTATATTTTTTAGCATCAAATGATTTTTGTCATTTATTCGGAAATTTATAATATGTTCTTGTTAAAAGTGTTATTTAAATTAATTTAGAAACCCAAATAATGTGAGATAGAAAAATATTTAAATCAGCCCATTCTTTTGAATATTTTTACAATCTTGGGCCAAATTAAGGCCTGATCCATCAAAGGCCACCTTTTCTCTTCTCTCTTCCACCTCAGCACCACATGGATGCCATGTTTGCACCACGTGAGGTGCCAAACGGTCATGGCATACACCAAACACACGCCTGCCACACTTTTTCACATCCTTGAACACACTCAACACCTCCTTTGCCACGTGCCATTCCCGGATTGGCCGGTCAACATCTACCTTAAAACCCGAAAATCTCATTTACCATGAAGAGCCTATTATGCCCTCACTTACCCACATAAAATACCCATAATACCCTAAAGAAGAGGCCTGAATCTTCTCTCACTTATTCAATACTTTGCCTCTCTTCCAAAGCACCAGAACGTGTTTTTTCCCTCTTCAAGCAAAATACAGGAAAAAATTCACCATAGATGAAGCCTGCTCCTCCATTCTAGTGTCATGGCTTTGTCAATCACGTGAAGGGCCAAGCCCATCCAAGTTCACAACCCAAAACGTTCGAATTTCAATGGTAACTTTTGACTAAGTTCAAAATTCAAAAATGATTTTCCCGCCTAAGGGAACCCCCAAGAACCCTAATTTTCATCTATAAATACCAAAGGTTTGGGAGGTTTCCAAGGGGATCTTTGGCATCCGCTGCTCCCACCTCTCTTGAAACCATTATTTCCCCTTCTTCTCTAAAAAAGAGCATTTGTTGTCTTATCTGTTCTATTTCTCAGGCGAGCAGAATTTCCTTTCTGTTTTGGCCATCTCTCCAATCTTGAACAAGCTTTTGATCTGTCGCATCCCTCCTCGCTGCAAAGCTTATTACTTGTTTCAGTTGTGATCCCAAAATCGAGTGTTTAAAACTCAGAATCATTCGTATTCGAGAGTAGAATCGTGACTGAAGTTCGCTGCTCTCGAAAAGGTAAGTCTATCAAAATTAAGATTTTTTTCTTATTATTTTTCTTTTTACTGTTGGAGCATGATACACATCATTTGATTGTGGGTATTATATGTTAATTGGCTCAAAAGTAATATTTTTGAGAAAATTATTAAGTTGGTGGAGCATTAATCGAACCAAGTTGCTTAAGTACTGGTTATCTAAATGTTCATATATGTTGCTCTGTTTATGCTGATATATATAAAAAGGATCAAATAATGGATTTGTTTTTTGTTTTTTTATGTTTTCTTAAAACTGTATCTCTATCAGTGTCATTGAAAGCCCTGTTATAAGCTCTTTTTTTTTTAAATTACAAAAATATCATGTTTAAGTGTTTTGATAGTTGTGTTGTGTTCATGTTTAGCGTTTTGGTCCATGCTTAGCACTATTTGCTAACTGTATTGATCTATGAATAGATAGAAATTGGAATTTTGTTACTATTTCAATCCTTATACTCAGTTATTTATTCTTTTATCTCCTTATGAGGTTTCTTATCTTTGTATGCACATTCTTATGTTAATGGCAATTTGTCAAAATTTTAACGTCATTAGCATAACTAAATTTCTTTATTTTTTTAGGATTTGGACGTGTATTAAACATATGTTCCGACTTGGACTTTAAATTTTCCGAAGTTTTTATCTCAATATTTTTCTCCAAAGATTATAGAACTTGTAGGCATCTCATATTTTAAAATTTTTCGAGATAAATTATGATGTTCTTTTACCTGGGAATAAATAGACGCTTGCCTCTTCGTCTTGACGTTGTTATGGTATAAATAATACTGATCACATTGTCACAAATATCTTACTTGCTCTCTTGTTTTTCTTTTAATAAAAAAACATGGCATATTATTCTGTTAGGCTCGGTTGTGACTACTTTTAATGATATGGATTGACTCCACATAGTAATACTATAAAATGTTGTGTTCCTTTTCCTCATTTGTGATAATTTGAAATGTCTTGCTATAAGGAGACAAATTATGAATGGGTGTGCGTCCCCGTTTCATTTCATATTTTTTATATATTTTATGTGTAGAGGCCTCATTCTAATTCTTTTTTTCTCCCTTTACATGTACGCTTAGGAGCAAATGGAATCTTAATTCAAGACTCTCGCTAATGATATCTCAAAAAATGAGACTCGACGTTATCCCTCATCCAAACAAGGGATCGCATTCTGTACACTCAATTCAAATTCGCTAGCAATCTAAAGCTGCTTCCTTTCCTTCAAGCTCTATTTCTTTTGTATACATGTCATATTATCTTTCATTACTTCACCTCTTTGCACACTGTTGTTTAGGATTGTTGTTTTGGTTGCTTATGTTTGAATCAGTATAGGCTTATTAAGATAGATGACAATTTATATATTATCCTCCCCACCCTTTAATTATACAGTAATTTTAAATTAATCACTTGGCTTAGGCGTATGACTAGCATAGTTAAAGATTAAAATTTGATAGGCAAAAGACATACTTTTTTGAATAATTGGTTGAATTGTTAGAACCCCTTAACGATTTAATATAGAATAACGACTTTATCTTTAGAATTAAAGTTAGTCTTAACTATTAGTAATTTTGATTTAATCAAATATAGGTTTTGGCCGTTGGAAGATTTATTACCGTTAGACTTGATAGTCGGCTTTACTTACTTTCGATATAGTAATTAATTTCGTTTAACATAAAGGATGGCAACTATGTCAATTTGATTTCATGAGGCATTCTTAGGATTTTTAAATCACAAAGATTTATTTTTTATAAAGTGTGATAAAAAATAAAATCTTAAGTCACTAGTAGATTTAAGTAATTATATATATTCCAAGCTAGCTTTCAATAATCTATTTTGTATGGTGTGGCTAATTTTGTACTCATTTCTTTTTATAAAATTGATAAAGGAAGGGGAAAAGATTTTTCTTAGAAATAAAAATGTGCAACTTTTATAACGTGACTAATTTGTTTAAACTATTAGTTAGGAACCTTTGTAAATCTTTTCTACAAATAATTTGAAATGACTTCCTTTTAACAATAATAAAGTTCTGAGTCATTTTTTAAAGACTATAAAAGTTATTTTTATTTATTTTTTGCAAACGAGTGGATTTTTAATATGTTAAATCTTTGTCTTATAGATGATTAACATAGATTATTTTAAAAGATATATAATGCCTCACTTATATCTTTTTTTAATTCAGTATCGATTGCTTTATCTAATCTAAGTTTGGCCTATTAACCATAGTTAGCAGATCCTTTAGGGTGCCTAATCCCTTCCTTTTAGGATAATTAGAATCCTTACCTAGAATTTTAAGTTGCGTAGACCTTAAAATGAAGTCTTTATTTTTTGAGATCGCTTAGTATATAATAGGTGTCCTAATTCACCGTAGAACCAATTAGGTGGTGACTTCCTTATTTAACTTAGAAGTTTGTCCAATATGTTGTACACTATTTTGACCTCGTGTTAAAATGGGGTATAACACTTTTAATATATTACTAATTTACTACCAAACTTTACACTACGTAATAAACATAACAAACACATATACATATAATGAAAAAATAAAAATAATGTTAGCAAATATTACTTAGACAACTAGTATTGACATATAAAAATACTATAAGTTTATCTTTTAAGTGTTGTATGTAAAGTTGTAAATTTTTGAATATATGTTCAAAAACTTCAAGTATTATTACATTAAGTATTATAGATTGTAATCTTGTATGTATATATGCGTGTATATTTTCTAAAGTACTATAACATGTAATGTATATATATATTTCAACTTTCAAGTGGTATTTTAAGTAATATATATTCTACATATATGTGTATATATTTTCTATAGACTCTAAAGTAGTATATATTTAATATATACATGTGCATATGTTTTCCAAATTAGCATATATATAGTGTATATATGCTGTATGTATATTATTTCAAGTAGTATTTTAGGTAGTATATATATATTATATTGTACGTATATATGTGTATATATCTTTTATGGACTCTAAAGTAGCATATATTTAATGTATACATGTGTATATGTTTTCTAAAGTACTGTATATATAATGTATATATATTGTATGTATATTGTTTCAAGTAGTATTTTAAGTAGTATACATATTATATTGTACGTATATATGTGTATATATCTTCTATAAACTCTATAGTATATATTTAATGTATACATGTGTATATATTTTCTAAAGTAGTATATAAATAGTGTATATATGTTGTATGTATATTATTTCAAGTAGTATTTTAAGTAGTATATATATATATTATATTGTACGTATATATGTGTATATATCTTTTGTAGACTCTAAAGTAGTATATATTTAATGTATACATATGTATATGTTTTCTAAAATCTAGAGTAGTATTATATGTAATGCACATATGTTATACGTTTATTGTTTAACATATTTAAAATGTATATAAGTGTGAATATAGAGTATATATTGGAAAAAACATGTAATTTTGATTTTTTTTTAACATTTTGATCGGTTTGAATCGGTTAAAACCTGTTAAAAGCTAAGTGGGTCGGTTCCGGGCTAGTTGGGCAGATTTACTGTTGGGCCCGGATTGGACCGACCCATTAAAACCTGACCCGAAACCAGCCCGGCCTAAAACCCAGCAAGCAAAAGTGGCCCGATGTTGATTTGAACCGGACTGACCTGGTTGACAGGCATGGATAAAGATGAATTGGAGATGATGTGGTTGGGGGAGGTGAATGAAAAGTGAGTGAAGGAGTAATAATTTTACTTTAGAAAATAAATTACAAAAATTTTATTTAATATTTACGGCTGCGGGTTGCATTAAGGAGTCGGCTAGAGAGGTTTTAGGTGTCTCGAGGGGCTGGTCTGGCCGACTTCGGGGGGATTGGTGGTGGAATGAAGAAGTTAAGAAAAAGGTGGAGTCGAAGAAGGAGGCTTACGTTAAGTTGGTTGAGAGTAAGGATAAGGAAGAGATACGGGTGAGCAGGGATAAGTACAAGCTAGCTAGGAAGGAGGATAAGTTAGCAGTCTCTGCGGCTAAGACTTCTGTGTTTGAGAGATTATATGCGGGTTTAGAGGAGAAAGGCGGGGAAAAGAGGTTGTATAGGCTTGCCAAAGCTAGGGAGCGTAAGGGTCGAGATTTGGACCAGGTTAAATGCATTAAGGGTGAAGATGAAAGAGTTTTGGTTGATGATGTTCATATTAAGAAAA
Source organism: Capsicum pubescens (assembly GCA_030864215.1). Lineage (NCBI taxonomy): Eukaryota > Viridiplantae > Streptophyta > Magnoliopsida > Solanales > Solanaceae > Capsicum > Capsicum pubescens. Next base: position 222,907,063 of record CM061542.1, on the reverse strand, counting down.
AATGGCAGTTGTATTTTCATAGGCTCCTGAATGATGATGGGGACAGAGACATTATTTTAGGAGAGTTGGAGCATACCGAGGATTTTCGCAATTTCAGCTACTTTTGGCGTTTCAAGGTGGAGAAGGTGTGAGAGGTTATTCGCAAGATATGAAGAGGCAGAGCGACGGGGCCCGATGAGATTCCAGTGGATTTTTGGCAATTTTCTAGCAGGACGGGGTTGAAGTGGTTGACCGACTTATTCAATAAGATTTTCAAGTCCGCTAAGATGCCTGAGGCATGAGATGGAGCACGATGATTCCTTTATATAAGAACAAGGGTGATATTCAGAGTTTCAACAACTACCGAAGTATTAAGTTGTTGAGTCACACGATGACGATTTGGGAGAGGGTGGTGGAGCAGAGGTTGAGGAAGATTGTGTCTATTTCGGAAAATCAATTTGGTTTTATGCCTGAAAGCTCGACGACCGAGGTGATTCATCTAGTGCGAAGACTGGTTGAGCAGTATAGAGAGAGGAAGAGGGACCTGGATATGGTGTTTATTGACTTAGAAAAGGCATATGGCAAAGTCCCTAGGGAGGTTCTTTGGAGATGCTTAGAGGCAAGAGGGGTTCCTGTGGCTTACATTCGTGCGATTAGGGACATGTACGAGGGGACGAAGACTCGAGTAAGGACTGTCGGAGGGGATTCCGAGCATTTTCCAGTCCTGACAGGGTTGCACCAGGGATCGAATCTTAGTCCATTTTTATTCGCTGCGGTTATGGATGTGTTGACACGGAGCATTCAAGGAGAGGTGTCATGGTGTATGCTTTTTGTGGATGATGTAGTCTTGATTGATGAGTCTCGGCAAGGTGTTAATGATAAGTTGGAGGTTTGGAGACAAACCCTTGAAACTAGAGGATTCAGGTTGAGTAGGACTAAGACGAAGTACTTGGAGTGCAAGTTTAGTGACACGAAGCATGAGGACGAGGTGGTAGTGCAATTGGATTCTCAGGTGGTGTGTAAGAGGGATAGTTTTAAGTATCTTGGGTCTATGATTCAGGGGAATAGAGAGATTGATGAGGATGTATCTCACCGTATTGGGGAGGGATAGTTGAAATGGCGACTCGCCTCGGGAATTCTATGCGATAGGAAGGTGCCTCTCACGCTTAAAGGCAAATTCAACAGAGTTGCAATCCGACCGGCTATGCTGTATGGCGCGAAGTGTTGGCCTGTTAAGAGTTCTCACGTTCAGAAGCTGAAGGTGGCTGAAATGAGGATGTTGTGTTGGATGTGTGGTTACACGAGGGCAGACAGGGTTAGGAATGAGATCATTCGGGAGAAGGTAGGAGTGACTCGGTGGAGGATAAGATTCGGGAAGGGAGGTTGAGATGGTTTGAGCATGTGATGAGAAGGGGCACAGATGCTCCAATTCATAGGTGTGAGAGGTTGGCCTTGGATGGTTTTAGGCGGGGTAGGGGTAGACCTAAGAAATACTGGAGAGAAGTGATTAGAAGTGACATGGAGCAATTACGACTCACTGAGGACATGGCCCTCGATAGGAACGTTTGGAGGAAGAGTATTAGGGTAGAGAGTTAAGGGGTGTGGTCAGGCAATAGGTGGGTGGTAGAAGAGTTTTGTGTAGCTTAGTTGGTAGTGCTAGGGTTGGGAGGGTGCCTTTGTTAGTTAATATCCTTTTTGTGGTTGTTGTAACATGTTTATTTTATCATGTTGTATGCTTTAGATGTTTGGACTTCGATCGCGGTCCCTTTCTTTAGTCGGGGGTCTATCGAAAACAACCTCTCTACTTCTTCGGAGGTAGTGGTATGGACTGCGTACATTCTACCCTCCCCAGACCCCACTATGTGGAATTATACTGGGTTTGTTGTTGTTGTTGTTGTGGTAATAATGTGGATGTCATATGTTATTTATGTAAGTGCAAGTTACAAACATGGTAGAAAAGGTTCAAAAATTTTAATAGTCGTTTGGTCATGAAAATTATTTACTTTTAAAAAAAAAATATATTTTACTTTAGTAAAAAAAGTGAAAATAATATGTGTGTGGTCATGAGAATTTCAAATACAATTTGAAATTATATTCTAAAAAAGCGAAAACAAGAAAAAAAAATTCAAATATAATTTCAAATGAGTTTGAATTAAAAGGAACAAACAAGTTTCTCAATTAAGTGAGAGTCCTTCAAGTTTTAAAATTTAGGTAAAAGGGACAATTTTTTTTTCATTTTTTTAAAACATTTTCGCTCCAACAATTAAAGAGGTTGTCTCAACAACTATAGAAGTTGTCTCAATAACTATCAAAGTTGTTCGACAACTTTGCTAAGTTGCTGAACAACTTTGATAGTTGTTGAGACAACTTATGCAGTCGTCGAACAACAGTCCTAGTTGTTTAAGCGACTTTATTTCTTTTAACTTAATAATACTGTGGGATCCACTTATCCCTTTTTTTAATTAAAGATTTGAGCGGATCTTTGAACTCATTTTTCTCATTTTAAATTACACTAGTTTAGAGATACGCATCTCACGTGTGTACCTCAATTTAGTGAGTTCAATTTTATAAAATCATTTAAATTATAAAAAAAAATATGACAGTCTTTCAAAATGTTTATTGTATTTTTTATTAGCATCTTAACATTAGGGCAACTTTTAGTTATTATCCAATTCTATGAAAAAATAGAAATTAGCCAACCAAAAAACATGTATGTTAGTTTAAACACTAGCATGTTTACAAAAAACAGTATATTCTCTTTAGTCCTTCTTTGAACCCTTCTCCTTCACCTATACTAAAGATTTAGAAAAAAAAAAAATGAGACAAATCTTTGATATTTTTGACCACTTTATTTGGTGGCAACATACTTATTTCTTTCAATTTTCGATAAAATTTTTTTTACGAAAAAAGAAGTAGATAGATTAAACTCGATTTATAACGAATAAAGTACTTGATCCGCTTGCAAACTTAATTAGTAATCCCAAAATTTAAAGATTCGACTATAATCCTAAATTTATATTTTCATCATTCAAACAAAAGTTATACATATCAAGACTTAACACTTATTATATCCTTATATTTAGAACTTAACTAACAAATTTAATTAAAGCTGTAACTATAACACTAACAAAATAGTTAAATAACATAATTAAAAAAAATCATAGTTGAACTAAAGAAGAAGAAAAAAGAATGAGACAAACCTTTGATATTTTTGACCATTTTATTCGGTGGCGACATGCTTATTTCTTTCAATTTTCGATCAAAAATTTCCTACGAAAAAAGAAACACGAGAAAAATATTAAAAAGGAGAATACATTGTCTTGTTAATTATTTAATCTTAATTTATATATAATATTTAAAGTTATTAACTAAAAGGAATAAAGAAAGATGAAGAAGATGATAATAATGAATACATACATAAAAAGACAACTTAAATTAATAACAAAATAAGAAGAAAAAGAAGAATTAAAGCTACGTTTTTTGTAAATTTTGATCCAAAAATATTAGTTAAAAAGAATTGTAATTTTTTTTATCTAATGTGAAATTTTAATTGATCTAAAAGTGCTAAATATTATGAATTCTTACTTAAATTAAATAATCAAACCAAAAAAGATTATAACTAAAATTAATTGTGAACAAAATCTTTATCCAAAAGGATACATATGTGAGTTAAGGAAAAAATGTCAAAATAGTACCACCAACTAATTAAAGTTTTTAAAGATTTATTTAAGATACAATTTTAGTTGATTTAAAATTCTTAAATTTTAGGTATATAATTCAAATAAGAAAAGGTTTAAGAATTAGGTTTTAATTAATTGTTTGGTGGTATAAGTTTGTTAATTGGAGTTTCACGCAGAACTCTTCTTCGCGTACGATTACTATTCCTTATTCCTTATATAATACCCTCTCCGTGTCAAATTATTATTCTAAATTTTTTAATTTAATTTTTTATTTTACTTGTCTTTTTTTTATTAATCAGATAATTTTTTTTCATGTTTTAACCTTTGCATTAATTACTTTTTCTTCAAAATAAATGTACTATTAATTATTTTTTTTAATTAATGGACCATCTTAATTTGAAATAGGTAATTTGAGACGGAGGGAGTAGTATAGTAGGGAACTTTTGTTCCAAAAATAATGTTAGTTTCTCACAGAGGAAGATATTATTATTTTACCAAAATATTAGTGTAAATAAACCAAAAACATATGGTACACTATAAAACAAATTTTTATGATAGTTTTTGTTTTTCCAAGAAATATAATATTTGTTTGTCAAAATTTAAATGGCTAAGATATTAATTAACTGACAGTTTTATCTAAAATAAATTTTTATATATTTAGGACTTTTATATTTTATATATTTAGGAGTCTTTCAGTAAAACAAAAATTTTCATATATAAAAATTTTCATTATAGTTAATATTTAATATTATAAAATAAGAAAAAAAAACGTGAAAAGATGATTTTGTGTATTGTAGGAGTTTTTAATAAAAGGAAAAAAATTTAAATTATTTTTCCAAGGTCTTCATACTTTTAATATATTATAGATATAGATATAGATTATAGATATAAATTATACATTATATATATAGATTATAGATATAGATTATAGGTATAGATTTGAAATTTTCATTGCCAAACATTGTGTTTTTAATTTTTTCTCACTAAAATAAAATAATTTTTCTAAGAAAAAGTGAAAAAAAAAACTAATGTTCAAAGGGCTACTGAGAATATCCATAGATTACTTTGCCAATTTTTCATATTTCTTCCCTTTCCAAAGGCAGCCAGTCTCCTCCTCGCTTTACTGATATATGGAGACCGCCGGAGAGACAACGCAGTCTCAGGATCGGGCACGGGAGAAATCATGGGGGGAGAAAGTATCAGAAGCAGTACTCTCAGTTTATGGTCGTCTACCGAAGAAAGGAAAACCTCAGGGCCGTGAAGTCACTGTTTTGGCTGCCTTTCTTGTCTCTTCACCTTCACAAGGTGCCATAAGGAAAACTCTTTTGCGAATTTTGATTTGATATTTTGCTGAAGAAATGGTGATTGTTTATTATTATTATTTTGCAGAACTGAAAGTAATTTCGCTGGGAACAGGGACAAAATGCATAGGGCGTTCACGACGGAGTTCGAAAGGCGATGTTGTGAATGATTCTCATGCTGAAATTACTGCAAGAAGAGCTCTACTAAGGTTTTTTTTTCTCTTTCTGAATTAGTGGAATCAATTTATGTGTCATAGTTGGGATTTCGTCAGTCAAAAAGTTTAATTTGACAGTGGATTTGGGCATGGAATCTTCTTCGTCTTTTTCGGAGTACTTTCTTTGTGTTTTTAAATAACCTGGTGCTTGATCAATTTCCACTTACCTCGACTAATTCCACGAGATACCTATCATCTCCCATTAGCAACAGGTACCATGCAATTATTTCCACCAAGGCTTGGACAAATGAGAAGAAATCACCTAGTGTTTTTGTCTCTGCTGGACTTTGGACGTGAGACCTCCAGATTTTAAACCCACTTCATTGACCACTAGGCTACACCCTGTATGCTTACTTTATTTGTCTTTAAAAATACTAATTATCAAAGCAGGAAGATCAAACCACCCAATTAAACTGGAATTTTCAAAAAAATTAAGTAAATCTACATATTTAAAATTATAAATTACAACTTTTTATTACTTTAGTATTTAAGAAAGAAAGACCAAACATACTTAATGGACACGGAGTATTATTCTCTGTCAAGGGTATACTATGATATTGTCCTGTTTGCATTTTTAAGATAACACTCCACAGCCTAGGAGGATGAGGAACATTTCTGTACTTTTGTGGATGATGTGGTTAGGGCTGTCGTAAGATCATGTAGGGAATATCAATTGGGATCTAGAGAAAAGGACACTTTTGACTGTTCTTTTTTTTTTTTTGGCAATTAAAAGTTTTATTAAACACGAAGTGAAAACATTACAAATCCAACGGGGAGAATCCTACTCCAATCCACCCTTCAACAGAACAACCAAAACCAAGCCTAACAAGTTTAATTACCAACAGAAACCAAAATAGTGCTAACTGGCAACCTTGTGTTAGTAAGCACTAATACATTCAAACAGTCGTTTATTGCACCTAACTCTAATACATAACCCAAACTTGATCTGGTGCATTATCTCAACTGCATTGCTGCATCGATGTTGAAAGATCCTAGTGTTTCTTTCTGACCAAATGGCATAAATTACAACTGCAAAACTTGCCTTTAAGATGATGGCTCGTGCATTTCTCCCTTTGGAGTTCTGCAGCTTCCATTTCCATTCCGTCTCCCATGTATAAATCCCCCTTTACCATTGCTGCCATAGTAGTATATTTTCCCAGATTGCTCGAGATTATACACAGTCGAAGAACAGGTGGTTTGCAGTCTCAGATTCAGACTTACATAGCACACACATATCAGATACCACAATGCCCCATTTCAGTAGAATATCATTTGTTCGAAGTCGTCCTAGCATTTGTAGCCACATAATAGATGGTTGTCTGGGAACCCAAGGGTGTGGCCTAGTGGTCAATGAAGTGGGTTGAGAACCTGAGGTCTCAGGTTCGAATCCCAGCAGAGGCAACAAACATTAGGTAATTCTTCCCATCTGTCCAGGTCTTGGTGGACCGAGTTACTTGGTATCTGTTGCTGGTGGGAGGTGGCAGGTGCCCTGTGGATTTAGTCGAGGTGCGCGAAAGCTGGCCTGGACACCACGGTTATCAAAAAAAAAAATATAGATGGTTGTCTGGGCTCAGCACAGTTATGGCATACAAGATGCTTCCACTCCACTCTAGGTACCACACCTCTCAATAGAGAATAAGCTTTGGAGATCAAGAATTTACCTTCATGCACCAGTCTCGTAGCGTCTCCAAGCCGTGGCCAGTATTTTCTCATGCCCAGTACCTTCCTAACCATCCACGAAGCCTGCGCAGGAATAGGCATACTCACAACTCTTGTTTCTTTACATAGTAATGGTGAGTCCAGGCAATCCACAAATTCTCCTTTTGAAAGCTTAATGCCCACAGTAACTTACACATAGCAGCCTGGTTCCACACTTGTAAATTCAGCAAGTTAGCCACCGGCTCCTCTAGGTAAGCAAACAGTATTCCAGGCAACAAGAGCCCTTTTATTAATAGTAGCCTTCCCCGTCCATAGGTAGCTTCTACACACAGCCTCAATCATCTTCATGACCTTCTTTGGGAGTAGGAAAAATTGAGCCCAATAGTAGCTCTCCTAACTCATATCCCAATATGTTCAAGATATTTTGTTGCGTAGTCAAATTTTTTCCATTATGGGACCTAGATAAGAAAGGCAGCCAAAATAGTGACTTCACGGCCCCGAGGTTTTCCTTTCTTCGGTAGACGGCGATAAACTGAGAGCACTGCTTCTGATACTTTCTCCCCCCATGATATCTCCGGTGCCGGAGCCTGAGACTGCGCCGTTTCTCTGGTGGTCTCCATATTTTCAGTAAAGTGAGAAGGAGACTTGCTGGCTTTGACTGTTCTCACAAGTAATAAGTTTGATTTATCGAGTAAACCTGCAAATATATTGCAGCTTCAACATGTTAAAATTGACTCATAAATTGTAGACGGTGTTCTCCTCTTGTTTAATTTGCATGTTGAATTTGTGTACAAACAAACTGTTTCAATCATGGATGAGGAATTGTGTGAGGTAGTATCAGTATTCTCGTTTTCACTTGAGATCATCACCAACTAATTATACTTTGGGAAACCATTATTGTGAAGTTGACAGATTATATACTGTCTTGTTTTAAGAACTGATACAGATTGGAATTTTACTGTCTTGTTCAAGAAAGATGGAACTAAAATCTTTCCCCTTATCTTGTCTGGTAGCGTTGGAAGGGGCTGAAAACCCAAAGGTGGTGGCATTCCAATTTTCCTTCTAAACAATTTCGAGAAATAAACCTTGACCCTCCTACCAGTCTACCCTTCACTTTCAGCAGAAACTGGTCTTTCATTCTGTTCATAGGAAGTGATAGACCTACCTATTAAACTCTAGGGTGTGATGGTGTGAAGAAAGACTACTCAAATTGGGCAATGGAAGTCCTTTTTCTAAATTTTTTCTACTCAAATTGCTGCAGTGTTACAGTCTCTTATTGGGTTGTTATATACTTAGTGTATCAGGGATATGTCTTTTTTTTTTTTAAACTTGTAGCTTTGTATATTATACATATGATCGAAAACAAAAGAGTACGTAGGTTGTCCTGTCCCCATATTTATAGCAAAACACCTCTACGAAACCGAAGCTATTCTACTCTCCTAGATTGAATCTATTGCTTCTAGAATATCAACAGTTTCTCCTGAGCAAGACTGTTTGACACCAAAAACTAAAGAGCAAAATACAATTCATTTTTATCTGCTGAGCAGAGTAGCTCCTATTTTTGAAACATGTGTAATTTCTTTCTTTCCATGTTGTCCACCGTATACAAGCTGGAACAATTCTCCAAGCTTCTCTGTCTCTAGCCTCCCATCCTGCTTTTTCCCAGGTTGCTAATCAACAACAACAAACCCAGTATATTTCCACATCGTGGGGTCTGGGTAGGGTAGAATGTACGCAGTCCATACCACTACCTCTAAAGAAGTAGAGAGGCTGTAATATTTCCAGGCATTATCCATGTGATTCCTCTGGGAGCCAATAACATTCTCTACAGTAGACCTGTTATCTTGTGATGAAGGAATAAGTGTTTTACTGTTTCGTCAGTATCCCCACATAGACACCATGTGGAGCTGATGGTCATCCCTCTTTTCAAAAGGATATCCTTTGTGAGGACTGCTTCTCTTGCCAGAAGCCAAAGAAAACATGAAACCTTTAATGGTATCTTAGACTTCCAGATCTGCTTCCATGGCCACTCTTCAATCTCATGGCTGGCTTGGTTTAGGTCTTTATAAGCTGAATGCACCTTATAAGCACCACTACTATGCCCATTCCACCAGTGTTTATCCACCTCTTCCAAAACACGCAAGTTCCCAGTAAATTGTAAAAAGAAAACCGACCTACCCAACTCCCAATCATTAGGCATCCTTCTGAGGACAATGTGCATCCCTGATTTACCAATTGCTCTGCTACTGTAATGCGTTGTAGTGCTAGGTTGTAAATGTTGGGAAATTTCTCTTGTAGGCTCTTAGTCCCAAGCCATGTATCCTTCCAAAAATTATTTCTTCTCCCATTTGCAATTCTAATGCAACATTTATTCTTCAACAATGGCCAAAGAGCTCTGATAGATTTCCATAGGCTGACCCCACAAGGGGTGTTGATCTCCTCTGTCATCCACCTATCCTCTTCATATTTTGCTTTGATGACCCTTCCCTCATAGCATATGGTCTTCTTTTGTGTATCTCTATAGCCATTTCATTTTTAAGGCCATATTTTGAAATTTCAAATCTCTGATTCTCACCCCCCCCTTCTTTTTGCTCAATGTAAGGGCCTTCCCTTTACTTAATAGTAACCTTTCTTCTCCATGTTACCTTGCCACAAAAAAGATTTTCTAATGTTGTCTAGTCTTTTGATGGCACTAGCAGGAATTGGAAATAAAGTTATCATGTATGAGGGTAGGGCATCTAGCACATATTTAATAAGTGTGACTCTACCTCTGGGAGCTAAGTATTGGGCCTTCCGCCTAGATAGTTTCTTTTCACACTTCTCTATGAACTCATTTCAAATTTTCTTGGACTTCAATTTTGCCCCTAAAGGCATGCCAAGATGTATACAGTTGGCAAAGTCCCAACTTCACTTCCCAGAATTGAAGCTAAGAACTCCATTCTACTGACTTCATTTATTGGGAACAATGATCTCTTCCTTCAATTGATATGAAGACCAGACACACATTCAAATAGAACCAAGATCACCCTCAGATAGTTCAATTGGTCCACATTTGCATCACAGAAAATAAGAGTGTCATCTGCGTACTGCAGATGTGTTATCTCCATGCTACTGTTATCCCTCCTATCTGTTTCAAAGCCCTTAACCCAGCCAATGTTCTTTGCATTCTCCACCATATTGTTTAGTCCTTCCATTGCCAAAGTGAATTAAAATGGGGACAAGGGGTCACCTTGTCTTAGCCCCTTTGATCTTTGAAGAAACCAGCAGTTGATCCATTAATGAGGACTGAAAAGCATACAGTAGAAATGCAATGTCTGATCCAGCTAATCCATTTGCATCCAAAACCCATCCTCTGCAATATATCCAAAAGGAACCCCCAATTGACATGGTCATATGCCTTTTCTCTATCTAGTTTGCATAGAATACCAGGTCTGTTCTGTTTGATTCTTGAGTCAACAACTTCATTTACCACCAAAACAGCATCCATAATTTGCCTCCCTTTAATAAAAGCCATTTGTTGCGAGTCCACTAGCTTTGCCATCACTTTTTTTAATCTCTCAGTCAGCACCTTCGAGAACAATTTATAGATACTACCTATCAAACTGATAGGTATGAAATCTCTCAATTCCTTAGTCCCCTTCTTTTTTGGAATTAGAGCTATAAATGTTGCTTTAATGCTCTCTTCAAAAATCTCCTGTTCATGAAAATAATGGAATGCAGCCATAATGTCTTGTTTCATTATTTCCAAACAGTTGAGAATGAAATCCATAGTAAAACCATCTGGACCTGGGGCTTTGTCTTTTGCACACGACTTCAGACATCTCAGAACCTCTTGTTCTTCAAAGCTAGAAACCAGAGTCTCTTTCTCTTGCTCTGTAATTGTTGGGCAATGTACAAAATTGTAGACAGATCTCCACTCCTCTGTTTCTGTATGCAATTTCTGATAATAGTTAATAATCTCCCCTCTAATACATGTTGGATCTTCAGTAATTACCCCTTGAACCATCAGCTGATCTATGTTGTTGTATGTCTTGTGAGCATTTGCCATTTTGTGAAAAAAACTTGGTATTGTTGTCTCCATCGTTTATCCACTGTGTCCTTGATCTTTGCTTCCAAGAGATTTCTTCCTTTTTGATGAACTCCTCATACTCCATATACAGTGCAGCTTTGCTCACTTTCTCCTCCTCGTTTAAAGGTCTGTTATTCAATATCTCTTCCCATTCTGCCATTTTCTCAAGCAAGTTTCTTTTTTGAGCACTAAGATTCCCTTGGTAACTTTTGCTCCACTCTTTAAGCTTTGCTTTGAAGGCTTCGAGTTTGCAAGCCAACATATAGCCTGGTTTCCCGGAAGGATGGAATGAGTTCCACCAGTTTCCAACTCTTTCAATAAATCCTTCTGTACCCAACCACCATCTTTCTATTTTGAAATATGATCTATTGTGAGTCCATATTCCACATTGTAGAGCTACTGGATTGTGATCTGAAAACACTCTCTGCATCAAAATTTGCTTAATGTTGCTGAATTTGTCATCCCATTCCTCTGAAATAAGGATTCTATCAATCCTAGAAGCTGTGAGCTGATTATCCCCTTTGGACCATGTGTATAATCCTCCTCCTATATTTAGATCTAACAACTTTATGTCTTCTATAAAATCTGAGAATTCCCCATGTATCTGTATCTTCTTTTGCAGTTTCTTTTCTCTGTTGGGTATCTAATTGTATTAAAATCCCCACAGACAGCCCAAGCCCCTTCCATCAATCCCCTAACTGCACTTATTTCATCCCAAACTAGCCTTCTTTCAGTGCCACAATTAGGAGCATATACTCCTGTTATATGACAGGAGAACTCCTGGAGTAAAGCTTCAAATTTGCAAGTGATGGTATAGGCTCCAATTTCTAAAGCCTTCCCTTTCCATACTCTACTGTCCCACAATAATACTATTCCCTCCTTGAACCACTAGCCTCTAGACAAGCAAACCTCACCCATCTACCTCCCCATATTTGACTGATCATGACCTTTATTTCCCCTACTGATTTGGTTTCTTGGAGGCAGATGATGTCTGCATTCCAATCCATAACTAAACTCTTCACTAATCTTCCTTTATCTCTGGCATTCAATCCCCTCACATTCCATGAGACTAGTTTGAAATTTATGGATCCTTTGGTGTCAAACTCCTTGAAGATTTTCTTTGATCACACCAGGTACTTGTATTCAGAGATTCTAGATGTTTACATTACTCATGCACATAGCAATGGAAGTATGTTATGTGATGATGTGGAAAAACAATACTCTATATCAAGGATATGTCTAGTTGTACGTAAATGAGAGACGTCCTATCATTGGTTACAGGAAAATGACTTTTACCAATATCCTTGAAGATTTTCTTTGATCACACCAGGTACTTGTATTCAGAGATTCGAGATGTTTACAATTCTCATGCACATAGCAATGGAGGGGTGTTATGTGATGATGTGGAAAAATTCATGTTCCATTTGGAGAGTGACGGTTTAGGACCAAAAAGATTGAAAATGCAGCATGGGTGGCAGTTACATTTGTACATATCACAATTACCCTGTAGGTAGTGGTAGTCTGTTGTACTTTTTTAAACCCTTTCTTTTTGAGAAGGACTTTTTAAACCCTTTCTTCAATTCATGTAAGAGTAGAGCTCTCTGATTTTTCAATGTACTTATTATACTAGCTTCTTTGCAGGTGGAGTTGTCTCACCTGGTTCAGAGCTAGCTTTATTGCATGATAGTCCTGCAAAGAAAGGGGACATGATGTGCTCATCTCTGCAATTTGTTTATACAAAAGGGGAGTCGTCGGGATATACTGCAATGACTGATGGTATGACCATATTGGTAACATTGAACATAAACAGTTCCTTAATACCTTTCTTGAACCCCTTATTGTTATGTAGGATCTTTCTTTTGTTACTCGAATTTGTTGGTGAAAGTTATGTTTAAAGTGATCCAAGGTGGGGGTAAAAATTTCATTTTTTTAAATCATTTCTGCTAGAGTGTTTAGTGCTAGCTTTGTTCACCGGGCAGGCTGAGTTGGTTTAGATAAGAGTACCAAGGTGGATTCCTAGTCCAAGTGTGGTCGCAAGCCTGTAACCCAATTCCAATCTGGCCAACTGCGAGCACTCAGTTTATTTTTTTGGGGCTTTTCATTTCTTCATCTTTTGGCGATTCAAGCTCAATTGATAGGGCTCAATATCTAGTCCAAGCCCATTCACTTAGCTCACTGTCTTGATGGGTTAGTGGGTCCTCGTGACCTTTGAACAATCCTATTGAGTGTGTATGCAAGTCAAGGTGGTAGTAAAGTTGCTAATGGCTCGGCTAGAAAGAAGATAAATTAAGCACTATTTAGGTAAAACGATCCAGTGTGGTTTCATCATCAAGATCTAGTGCATTACCTGAACTACAGAATGCAATTTTCTTTCCTGACCTAGTTTCATTGGGAACCAATGAGATCATCAAATCCTTATATTCCTTTTTACAAATATGAACTGTTATCAGTTTCAAAAATTAAAAAAAAAAAAAAGAATTGTATCACCCATCCTTTGAACTTGTCTTCTCGTGAGGTACTAAGTTTGAAATTACTTATTAAAAAAAGGAGAAAGAAGGTCATACGTGAGAATTTCTTTTTTTGAAAATAGAACTCCTTTCCCTATTTAAGTTCTTCTCTTCATTATGCTTAGGTATATTGATAGAGAAACTAACACATGTCACATCATCAGTTAACCGACTTGAGGACCGAATTATAGCCTTAAAAAGGGGACTGATCATGATGTCTATGCGGTGTATAATAATTTTTGAAGTTACCCAAGCGACAGTTCATTGTGTAAATGGCAGATCAAATCTTATGGATTTGGAATATTAGTTTGTAGTAGTCGTTATGAACAATTGCTTAGCATAACATAATTTACTAAAGTAGCAAAGTTGACAATTAGTTGTATGGAGGTTGCAAATTAGGGTAGATGGTTAGTAGGTAGTTGATCATTGTCGTGCTTTTCAGTGGGATTTGGCTTGGTAGTAGTCCAGAGCACTGTGTATGTCATAGTTAGCCTTATGCATGTAGTTTCTTGTTTTTTATATCTACTATATGTCGTTATTGTTCCTTTTATGTATGCTTTGTATTGCTTTCTGTATTAGTTTTCATGCTTTCTTCATTGCCGTATTTCCTTCTTCGTAACTATTTTGATTTGATGCACTTGAGCTGAGGGTCTTTCCTAAACAACTTCTCTACCTCCACGAGGTAGGGCAAGGTTTGTGTACTCTCTACCCTCCCCAGAAACCACTTGTGGGATTACACTGGGTAGGCTGTTGTTAATTTTCCAAAGTTGACAATTGATGTTAGCTCACTTTAAGGCTTTTTTCACCAAGTCCTAATTAGTGTTTGACGTGTTGTAAAAAAAATTGGTGTAGGAAGTCCGAAGTGCCATGTCCCTCTGATAATTTAAAGGAGGGATAATTTAGAAATAAAAAACTCCTGCTCGTGTATCTGTTTATTTTTTGCTTAAGAATAATTTCAGATTTTTATCTCTTCAGGTTGTGTTCCCATGCCCTTTGGGACAGTCATGCGTAAACCTGGACGCGGAAATTCAACTTTGTCAGTCAGCTGCTCTGACAAAATTGCCCGTTGGAATGTGGTTGGTGTACAAGGTTCCTTATATTTCTAGTTGTTGCATATGCTTTCAATTATATAATATCCAAAAGCAACGGAAGAAACCTTTAGAAATAACTAGGGACCAATATATATGAAGAGTGTAGAAACTTTTACCTTCCTCAAAATATATGAATAGTATAGAAGCTGTTGCAGCACGTGTTCTTTATCTTGTATTTACTTATCTTTTTTTTTTTTTTTTTTATATGGTACACTGTTTTAATAATGCATTTGTGATGGTCCACACAATTGAGCTATGTGGTGATAAGTAGTTTCTCTAGATCTACTAAAATAATATGTTAAACGATCTTTCATTTTTTTAATTAATTGAGATTTAGCTGGTATATGAAATCATCGGATGTTTTACCAGATTGTTTATCTTCTTCATTAAATGTCCATCTTTTGTGGAGTTTATATTCCTATCATGAATTCCCATTAAATGTCAGCATGTTAGTAAGACATCCACACAGTCTTTTCAATAAAACACATGGGTAAATCTGACTATTCATTATGCAGTGACATGGTCGGTCTGTTGTTTGGTTCATGGGATTGTGAAGTACTCCTTGTGTTCCCATTTATGTGTCATACTTTCCTTTCTAGTCTATTTTAAAAAGAACGGAAAAGGGCCTAATATACCCTTCAAGTAGTGGAAATGGTACACAAATACCCTCCTTCCACCTTTAGGCTCTAAAAAACCCTTCCATCCACCTATGTGGCTCTAAAATACCCTTCAACTTACACAAGTGATTAGGTTTCTAACTTAACACGCGGCAGTTCGTTATTGGTTGGAAGTTTAATTAATTAAAAACTAATTATTCCCTAAAACCGGGGTTCCACTTAATAACCCGATCCAATCCTAAAACCTAAAGGCCCAATTCCTAATATCTTCTTCTGTTTCTTCTCCATCACAATGAAGAAAAGCCAACGAAAATGACGAATGAGGCTTCCAGCGAGTTCCCTTGAACTTGTCGATGACCTGGATTCATTAGCTTTTCAATTCTATACCCCAAACAGTTCCTTGATGAACGTCTTCGATGCAGCTATCAAAGCGCTACTACAAAATTACCACTGTTCACTTTCCTTGTGGCACAGATTTCACAAGAGCATCACAAGGTGCTCGAAATCTACTACTACAATGTTTTGTGTGGCTGGGTTATTCTTCAAGCATTTCAAAAAGAAGTCATTATGTTCCTTATTTCAGATTAACTTCTCTTGCAAATCCTAGAGCATTGGCAAATATTCTCTTAGCGGCACCAATATGTTCGTTGCGAATACTATCTTTGTGAATCTTCCCGTTCTTTTTCACTGGTGTCGAGGAACCTGTCTCATCGGTGTTTTTAGGTGGCTTTTCTTCATATAAGGTGATTTACTGCCACTTGATTTGTCGCTTTTGGGCTTACCACCCGAACCTGTAAATCTTGTAGGTGGAGTTTTAACCTCAGTACACGTCTGCTTGCCCAAATTTGTCGGCCTTTCTTCCTTACGCGGGATATTTACATCCTTGGCTTGTTCTTCTTATTGCTCAGTATTTGGTGGCCTGGTTCTTTGCCCAGGTGCATGTTCAATCATATGACGGGCAACCATACGAGTTCGTCATGCTGCCACAGGAGATCACTGAGAATGGAAGGTCTGCAAATTGAGTTTCCAAAAAAGTGAAGATGCTGAATTAACAATGACAAAATTTATCACTTAAAGTTCAGAACGTCAAGCACTTCGTGTCACTTCAGAAGTACGGGCAATCAATCACTCCGCACTTACATGTACGGGACTCAACTTGTTGCGGAGAAGAAACAGAAGAAGATATTAGGATTTGGGTTTTAGAATTGGGTCGGGTAATTAAGTGGGAACCAGGTTGGGTCTGGTAATTTAGGTGGGAACTGCGTTGTGTTTTTGGGAATAATTAGTTTTTAATTAAGTAAACTTCCAACCAATAACAAGCTGCCACATGTTAAGTTAGAAGCCTAATTACTTGTCTGTTAAGTGGAAGGGTATTTTAGTGCCATGTAGGTGGACGGAAGGGTATTTTAGAGCCTAAAGGTGGAAGGGGAGGGTGTTTGTGTACCATTTCAAATACTTGAAGGGTATATTAGGCCCTTTTCCGTAAAAAGAATGCCACTTTCTATATTTGATAGCTCTTTAATTCAATCAGCCCTCCTAGCATGTTTAAGAGTTAAGACCACAAGATTCAAAGGGCATTTTGGTACATTCTACGCATCTTAAAACCATAAGATTCAGAACTCTTCCTTATTTTTTTTAACTCTGTGCTCGGTCAAACTAGGACACATAAAATGAAATGGAGGGAGTAGTTTGTGATGTATCATCATATGACTATGTAAGAAAAAAAAATATCCTGGTGCTTAGGACTTTTAAATTGCCCTGGAGATTGTCTCATGAAATGGAGAAACCTGTGAACACTGCTGTGGTAGGTATTGTGTTATCAACTTTGTGAAGACTTCCTCTATAACGTGCTTTCAAGATGTGCTGTGATGAAATTATGCAATGTAAGATATTTTCTGGTCGTTGTCATTGTTTTACTTGAAGCTAATCATTATTGTTAATATTGCAGGAGCTTTGCCTTTACTTATTGCTGTGATCTTTTAATCTTTACTAGAAGTTCTGTGTTGTTTCTAATTTCAGTCAGTACTGTTCTTATTTCAGGAGCTCTACTTTCTTATTTCTTCGAGCCAATTTATATTTCTTCCGTGAGCATTGGACAATCCCATATAGCTTCTAAAACCTCCATTACTGGAGATGAAATGATGAGAGCTATACACGAGCGTGTCTTACCTCTGTCCAACAAGTTAATGGATCCATTTCAAGTGAACAACGTTTCTGCACAATTTTATCCAGCCATGCTTCTTCATCTTATCTTCACAGTGTATATGTTACGTTTTTTTTTGCCTTTGATAGCCACTTGTCTTTGTTGCGCCAATTCCACCCGAGGAGTTTCAACATTCTGAAACTGCTCTGACCACTTTAACATGTGGGTAGGTGGCATGATATTCCTTATTTCGGATGAATAATCTGTTGGCACTGCTTTTAATTTACTTCAATGAGCGTATTCTGATGTCAAGGTACTCCATATGCTGGAACAAGTCTGGGTTGCATGAAGTCATTCTTGGAACCACTGGCAGGAAGCAGGGCACTTCTGCAAAGGGCGCAATGTCTCCTTCCACTGAGTCTTCTCTATGCAAGTAAGCTCTTCAGAAATAGATTTTAGAAAATTCTATAGCATTGTTAATGCCATGATTCTTCTTTTGAGTTAAGATTTTAGAAATTCAGTCTGATGCTTAGTGGGTCATCCCACAATTTTGTTATTTTAACTATTAATGTGCATACCACTGTCAACTTGTGGTCCAGCCCTTCCCGAACCCCGCGCATAGTGGGAGCTTTAGTGACCCTTTTTTAGATATGTAAAAGGGGCTGCCCTGTTTTCAATTATGTAAAAGTTTACATAGATTTATTCATGGTATGCCTATTATCATTTCAGGAAGCGGTTTTTGGAATCCTTCTTATCACTTCCACATAATTGCTTAGGTGAACATGCTTTTGTTGGAAATTCATATCGAGAACTAAAGGTGACATCTAGCTTTTTATGTACAAATATCTGCATATTTCACAAAAGATACTGATATTTACATTTCTATATGCATATATTTTAGTTTTAAAAAATATTTTTATTTGTTTATTTTTATTCTTATGTGATAATTTATACTCTCATCCTAAGTGAACTGAAGAGAGATTAATACTTTCATAGCAATAAAGGTAAATTTGTAGAAACAGACTGTTTCACCTCTTTCTATTATATTTTGCAGGATAAGTCACAAGAATATAATTTAGCTTCCAAAGTCTTTAAAGGCAGTTCAAATTTCAAGAACTGGTTTCTGAAACCTCAAGATTTTGAGGCTTTCTCGTTCATAGCTCCATGAGGTGAGTTGCTGCTGAAGATAGACTGCATGACTGAAAAATGACTATAATGTTGGCATTATGTAAATTACCTAAGTTTATTGCGGGTGATTCAGAAGATAATAGTGTGGAAACAAATTAAAAGGAGTGTGATGGTAGTGCCTTGCAGGGACGATGGTGGATCCGTGAATGTCTTTGATAGTTGAAAGTGCTGGACATTGTCCATGTGCTGTGGGTCATTTTGCGGCTGAGATTGATCATTCGAGCCCTTTAGTGGCTAACTTCATTGAATTGCCAGTGGAATTGCTCAAATTATGTGATTGAAGAATTAGCTTGTTATCTTTATTCCCCCCCCCCCCCAAAAAAAAAAAAGGAAAATCTTTGCCCTGTTGAGAATTTTTGCCATGATCCATCATGCACGTGAGGGTATCATCAGTTGGCACTGTTGCTGTATGACTTCTTTGCACAGTGCTTTGTTGAAGTCCCTCAAATGCTTTGTTTCCTTCTTGGGGTTCAGTCACATGTTACCATCCAGTTTCATGCTATTTACTTTTCTACTTTCCTACTTAAAAGATACAAAACACTAATATAATTTATTATACTATAGTATTCTTATTGGAGGATGACCTGACTATAGTGTGTTGCAATGCAGAATGTTGCAATGCAGAACGTCACAATAGCATCCACAAGATATTCATGGCCATTCAAGAAAATTAGATGATTAAAAGAGGCAACAATT
The DNA here is from genome assembly GCA_030864215.1 of Capsicum pubescens. Taxonomy (NCBI): domain Eukaryota; kingdom Viridiplantae; phylum Streptophyta; class Magnoliopsida; order Solanales; family Solanaceae; genus Capsicum; species Capsicum pubescens. The sequence continues at coordinate 222,887,918 of CM061542.1, read as the reverse complement.
GATTAAAAGTTAAATTAGACCAACAACTAATTAAAATTAGAACTTGACATTATAGTGTGTTGCCTCTTTCAACTCTTTTGGATGTTGGTCTCTTCGGTTAGTTAAGTGTAATTTGTGGGAGCGTTTAGCATATGAATGAAAAATTAGTCGATAATTTGCCATGAAAAGTTAGTCGATAATTTGCCGGTTTGGATAGGCTGAAAAAAAGTGACTTTTAAAAAGTTCTTTGAAAGTGCTTTTGAAAGTGTTGAACTTATTTTAAAAATAAGCATTTACGTGTTTGGATAAAGTGCTAAAACTGAAAAAAAGTTATTGATGTGCTTGGTAAACAAGTGCTTTTAAGTATTTTTTTTGGTCAAAATATCTGAAATATCTTTAAAGCTGTTAACAATACGTAGAGTTGATTATTATTAATTTTTATTTCTAAATTGATTCAAATTAAAATTAATATATATATATATATATATATAATATTTTCTTGAATGACTATTAATTTGTGTGCTAAAAAACTTTTTTCTTTTGTTAAAAGAGTTTAAATCATCAATCAAAATATATATGTTACTAATCATTATATATATTGTCAATTAATTATCTCAAATGAGATAAAATAAAATAAAATAAAATTCAACAATCTCTCATATATATATATATATATATATACTAGTTTAGGTGTACACGCCTCGAGCGTGTATCTCATTTTAATGAGTTCAAACATTACACTAAATAAAAAATTTATTTAAATAATAAAGATGAATACAATAATTAAATTTAATGTATTTTGAATATATAAAGATGGAGAATTTATTTAATTAAACCTAACCTTTACTGAAAATAATTCTCAAAGCCGATTGATATTCATCTACCACCTGTAAACTGCAATGAAACAATACGATAATAGTGACATTAAATGATACAATTAAATCTAACTTTTACACTAAAATTTCCTCAAAGCAGCTGATACTCATCTACCACCTGTTAACTATAACAAAATAATACGATAATAGAAATATCAAAATAATATAACTATACCTAATCTTTACACAAAAAAATTTCAAATCAGAGATATCAAAGCAATACAATTAAATTTAACCCTTACCTAAAAATATTCTTCAAAGTCGGTAAATTTATGGATTTATGTCAACTTTTCATTTACCGTCTCAAATATGTCCTAAAAAAAGGTTAAATCCTAAAAACTTTTTGCCAAAACCTTTTTCAATACGGTTTTAAAAAATAGGCAAACTTTTCCTTTGAAGAAAAAATTGGCCGACTTTTTTCCCCAAAATAATGTCCAACATATTACGCCCCAAAAAATAGCAAACAAACCTTTTCCAAAAATATAATCACTTGGTTAACTTTTCATAAAACGGGTGTTTTAACTAAGTAGGGAAAAAATGGGTGTTTTAATCTAGGGAAAAAAGCTAAATTTGGGAAGAATTTAATTGTAGGAAAAATTTAGTATATTTATTTTGAAGAATTTAATTGTAGGAAAAAGGGTAAAAGACGATTTTGTCTAAAACGGACTCATTTAACAAAGGGCAAAAAATTCAATTCACTTTTCTAAAGGCCTTCATACTTTTAATAGTATATATATATATATATACACACACACACTTGTGAACTTCAAAATGTGTATCAAATAATCATCTGATAGATATTAATATACACAAGCCTTGGCTAAAATTCAGATTGAAACAAATTATAACTGATTTATTTATCTCTATATATATCACTCAGTGGACAAGTCTTTAGATTTTTGGAGTAGGTTGATACTATATATATATATATATATATTTTTTTTTTTGAAAACTAAACGCATTTTTGAAAAGGAAAGATTAAAAAGAACAAAATGAAAAAGATGACCAAAAAAAGAGTAGAATTAACTTAAGTAAAATTAACCTAGCACACCACTTACCAGTTACCTCCAACTTTTTAATCATATGGATGGTTTTAAAAAAAATTAAATTTAATAATTTACATGTTTCTGCTTTATCTTTATAGCAAAATTTATTTTAGCAAAGACATTTTTTTTAAATGACAAGAAAACTCAATACTTATTCATGTAACACAAAAAATAATTTTCATTCAAAGTCAGATTAGAGAGAAGAGTAATTAAAATACAATAAAAAAAAAATTCACGGAGGATAGGTTGGGAGGGGGGAAGAGGGAGGGGGGGGGGATTGAACTGATTTTATTAATATAATGAAGTAATTAGATAATACATATATTACAATTTATAAATTTTGAACGAAAGAGATGAGAGGATAGTAAAATAAAATAAAATTTAAATTTATTTTTGATAATATGAAATCTTTAAATTGTAAATAATATAATAAAGAAAAATATGAACATAAAATCATTTTACAATTACATGATTGTTTTTACTCACAGATTTGGTTAGAGATAGGAGACCATGTAGGGTTGAGGGGGTGGGGGGGGGGGAGGGGGAGGGTGTGTGAAAATATCAACATAATATCTTTAAATAGTGAATAATATAATAAAGAAAATTTTTAGACATAAAATTCTTTTTACAATTACATGATTATTCTTTCGTATATGTTTGACTAGAGATTGAATGATTGTCGTAGGGGAGTGGATGGGGTGGGGTGGGGGTGGAGGCTTTGGGGGGGGATAGATTTAAAAAAATAATAATTAAAAGGGCGGACAGGTGTGGAGGTAGGAGGTGTGTGTGTGTGTATTGGGTTGGGTGGGGGGTAGAAACACATTTTTTTTTCATTTCATTGAGAAATAATATGAGTGTTCAACGTGATGCACAAATAGATAGAATAATACCTCATAAATAACACCTTTCTAACCTTTAAAGTAATGTGATTTAACATGCACATTCAAAAATAAAATAATTAAAATAATATTTTAATATTATCTGTGCATCGCACGGATACATATACTAGTGTATATATGATGTGACATGCTTCTAAGATCACCATTCTCATTTATTTTTTTTGTGATTTTTTGGGGGCTTTTTCATTCATTTTCCAAGCTAAAAAGAAAGTAGTTGTTCTTTACTTTTCAAAATATTAACCTAAAGTAATTGTTCATTACTCTATGTGCCCACGTTCCTTAGAAGCTCAAACATCATATTAACTGAGAAGTAACATTATCGGATAGTCCAAAAGTCACCAAACTATATAATGTTAAAAGTCAGTCTAACCGAACTCTTCCAGAAGTAGCTCTCCTCGCTAGACATCTTCCAATTATTTTTTTTTCAAGCCGTCAGTTATTTGTGCCTTATTTTTTATGTATACTGAATGTACCATGGAAGCACTTCTTTTTTTCAATCATTCTTCACATGTTCTTAGTGTTCTTGGATTTCATTTTGACATATAATTACACGGTTGTTGTACATTTCTCCATCTAAATATGTTAATGTATAGATGGTTATTTCAAATGATCACAACACTTCTCCCCAACTGTTATAAACATGTTACTAGAGGATTGGATTCAAGTGATGTTAAATTTTGAAGAAAAAAAATTACTTTTGATATCTCTAGAGTGTTCGATGTAATGGTCCATATGAAAATTTTGTGCACTGCTTATGAAAATATTAATCGGTGATGCTGCAAAAGTGTATCTTCAGAAGGTATATATTTGAAGGATGTCAAATTTGGATTCTTCTATCTCAAGAATCGAATGTGATGAACTTCGTTACGTTTTAATTTTATAATAAGTTTTGTTTTCTTTATTATGCCTCTTTCAGAAATGCAGAGTAAGATTGTGGTGCAATACATCCTTGTAATTCAATTCTTCCCTAGATCCTGCGCATAAGTGCAGTGGGTTGCCTTTTATAATTGATGAATTATAATTTTCATCGTTATTTTATTGGTAATATTACTCATAATTTGAAGAAGCATATGTGTTCTTAATTGACATAGTTTTCAAATTTCTTATTATGTATGTCATGTAATTTGATTGTGATAATCGTATTAGATGTTTGATTAGGAACATGAAAGGACGATGGGGCCAATTGTCTACTACAAGCATAAATGCATCAGATTATGATAAATATCTAGGTGACCTCATCACATGTTTTAGCAGGCCGTTTTATCGATGGTGTAGTTGCTATCTATTTGCGAATATATGGTTCACTTATTTGTTATTGTTTTTTTATTATATCATAAATTATTATCTGTGAATGGAATACGATAACTTATAGAAAAAGCAAAATGGTGGAAGAGATGTCTTTACATATTAACCTAAAGATATTCCTACGTCAAGTTTGTAACTAATTTGTGAGAGACATATTTATTATGTGAAGTATGGATTTTCCATTTAGAAAAAAAAAGATCTTAATACTATAAGAAAGAAAAAGGGCAAGAAGAGGATACAAGGGGCGGTGTTGAAACAATACTCACACACAAGTGAGCTTAAATTGTCTACCGTTTAAAAATATAATTACTAGATACCCGTGTCAGTGCAAGGCACGAGCATTTTGTCAACATTAATGTGCAAAGGAGATTCAACTTTGGGGAAGATTATTTCTTACTTGTTTTAATAGTGTAGTATTTGAGTAAAAGAAAAGAAATGTAGTAAAATGAACCGATGTTAACATTGTTAGGATTTTTGCCCTGATTTTCTTATCAAAATTAAGTTTTACTTTTCTTATAAGGAAAATAAAAGTAATACCATAATTACTTTTACTTTTTTTGAAGGAAAAATATAATTATTTTTCATATTTGGCTAACCTCTTTCTTGGAGGAAAGATTTTGGACCTCTATAAATAGAAGATCCTCTTCTCATACAATAACACAAAAGCATCCATAATGTAGTCTTTAAAGAGTCTTGTTTATGCGGAGATTTTCACTCGTACTTTTTATGATATTTTCATATTAGTTTTCTTATATGAAACTATAAGCTCGTGGTGATATTAGTTTTTCATATGTAGGTCGCTTGACCAAATTATATCAATAATATATTTTTTAGTATGTTTTTTCTTTGTCGTCTGAATTATCACCATGGTGGTTTGCAACTATATGCTTCCGCATGACACCCTCTCAATTTCGAACCCAACAAGTGGTATCAGAGCTTATGGTTCTATTGAGGATAATTTAAGATCAAAGTTGCAATCAACTTGGCGATGATGAAGTTTTTTCCCCAAAAAAATTCAAAAAAACTACATGTGAAGAAAAAGTTTCAAAGAAAATTTCAACAATCCTGCTGCTAATCCATCTTTAAAATCAAAATCAATTTTCAACCAATGTTCATGGGTTTCAACTGTCAACCCCTGCTTACTTTTATGCTAGGGCTTCTTTCAACTCATGCATATACTTTTAATGCATGAGCTCCACTTTTAACCTGTGCTCACTTTCAATGCATAAGGCTCCACTTTCAACCCTGTTACTTGTAACACGGGGCTCCAATAATATTAACTCCTGCTTTTATTTTCAATGCATATGGCTCCAATTGTCAATCTATATCAACTTTTAATCATGGTAAGCAACAGTGATATATGAAGATCATTGATATATGAAGATTGTGTGAAAAAGGAAGATCAAGTCAAGAAAATCAAGCCAAAAGGGGGAGATTTGTTAGGGTTTTTACCCTGATTTTATTACCAAAATTATGTTTTACTTTTCTTATAAGGAAAATAAAGAAAATAAAGTAATATCATAATTACTTTTACTTTTCCTGAAAGAAAAATTATTTTTCATATTTAGCTAACCTCTTTCTTAGAGGAAAGATTTTGGACCTCTATAAATAAAAGACCATCTTCTCATACAATAACACAATAGCATCCACAATGTAGTATTTAAAGAATCCTTTATATGGGGAGATTTTCTCATAATTTTTATGATATTTTCATATTAGTTTTTTGTCACGACTAAAAAATAAGGGTCATGATGACACTTGTCGCGACGTACCTTGACAAGTAAGCCTATCACCCAAACTGATACGAAAAGAGAAAAAGATAGAAATCTCCCAAGGTAAGGCTTCTAGAACGAAGCCGAATCATATAAGTATCAGAACAATGCAGAAAGAACTTATCCAAAATATCAATCATGCCTACAACCAGGTGTCAATTGTGTAACTAATAATACAATCTGAGAGTCAAACACATTATAAAAATAACCACAAAAGAATAATATGTGTCTCCGAATACTAATAAAAATATAACTACTATAGAAATATAGAAGTGAACTTCGGACACATGAATGCCCAACCGCTACTTTGGAAGCTCTAACAATCGCCCGAGTCAAGCAAGCTGAGATTCACTTGAGCTAGGACCTGCACCGAAAGAGAGCAGTACTCATGAGTACGGTCCACTTGTACTCAGTAGGTATCATAGGCCGACCAAGCAAAGTAGTAAATAAAACATACAAAATATACACTAAAGGAACGCCACCTGCAATCAGAAAATTTCCCACAATGGTAGCCCACACTGCTTGCACTACCAATTTTATAATGTCCATATATAATACAATAACACACAAGATAGGGATACAAATATACACAATATCCCATACAGAGGGACATATATAATCAAGATCATCAAGTGCAATTAAAGGAAGATAGAACAATTAGACATTAATAAGTTAAGATATAGAACAAATAAGTAGATGGCAAGTCAATATGGCAATTCAAACACAACATAAACAAAATAAAACGGGTGCAATGTATATGATGATGATGATACTAATGCATGGTATTGGCACACAACCTCAAGTTTGGCACACAGCCTCAAGTTTGGCACACAACCTTAAATTTGGCACACAACCTCAAGTTTGGCACACAGCCTCAAGATCACCAATATCCGCAACTCTTCTCCGGCATGATCCTTCAGAGATGGTCCATAAAATCCATATTCGATACCAATATTCAGTATTCCAGTATTTCCAGTATTTTTAAAGCTCATAGATAACATAAGACATAAATTAAGTATACATACATGACAACAAGTATATATAAAGCAGTAAAATGAACAAGTAAAGTGATGCGTATGATGACAAGAGAATGATGATGCAATGTTCACAACCAACCACAATGATACATTTCCACAGTCATATGAGCAAATATCCACTCATTATTTTCATTTCATCCATGAATTTCCACATGTCTCATATGCTAATAAAGTATGAATATAATCACAATACACCAGTGGTACCACATTAAGCATTTTAACAACACAATACAATTATTCACATGTATTCAAGGCTATCAATATCACATAGGACTCCATACGATCACACATATCATATAATATCTGAATTTTGACAATCATATCACATATAGGCCCCACACGGGCACAATACATAGATAGCCATTTTTATGATTAGTTTTCACCCTTAACATGCATTTTGTATCATCATTTACTACCTAGCCCAGTCTGAAATAGTTGAGCCATAACCTACCTCAAATGCCGAAACCGGTCCACTACACTTTGAACCTACGACCTTACTTTTAACGAACGATCTCAAAATTCACTAAAAATATCGAATATGAAATCTACTCGTCAAAATAAAACCAACGACACCCATCTTGACTACTTTTAGTTTGAGATCAAAATGGACCTCCGAAATGGGTTTCTGAAAAAGAATCAAAACTTTACTTCAAAAACATGTTTTTCATATTTTTAGAAATCTACAGCTGAAAATTCAAGTCAAATTGAATAAAAAACGAGGTTCAAATTGAAAAAAAACTATTTTTGAGCTTTATCGGGTAAAATCTTTAAAATCTGGGTTAAAATCAAGAATCGAGATTGTTTTGAAGGTTAAATTGATGAAAAACTAGTAATTAAAAGATAAAAATATTATTCAAGTGAAAATGGGTGAAATTGGAGTTTAAAATTAAGCCCTAAAGTTTTTGGGATTTTGAGAAATTTATCAATAAATTACTAAGAAAATGGTCGATTCTTACCTTAAATCCGTAATAAAACCAAGAAATAGATGTTAATCTAGCTTCCCAAACTCTCACAAACTTTACTTTTAAGCTCCCACACTATTTTAGGGTTTAACTATCAAGAGAAAAGATGAAAATGAGTAAAATAGGCCCAAAAATTGGTGTAAATAGTGCAGATTTTTCTGCACAGCTTTTGCAAAAAAGTTATTTTTTTGTCTAATCCGGACTTCGATGGGTGTTTGAATTTTTTTTGAAATCCGATACATGCAAACGAACTATGCAACCATACTAAATTCGACGTTCCGAATGTGGTGGCGATATTAGATTTTTGAAAAAAATATCGTTTTCACAAAGTTGACCCCCTAAACTCAAAATCACAATTTTTCGAATCGAGGGTCGAAATGAGATTTAAAAGACGTAAAATCACACCAAACATGCTAACACCCTAAAATCGACATTCCGGATCTGCTGGTGAAGTCGTATTTTCCATCTGAGGTCGTTTCGATTAAATGTGGGTCCCATACCTATATTTTCAACTTTTCGATCAATAGATCGAAATGAGCTCGGGCGCACCGGGACCCGAACCAAAGGTCTATCTAGCCTAAAATTGATATTCCGGAGCTGCTGGCACAGTTCGTTTGGCCATCCATCATACGAATCAAAGAATATCCCCATAAGTCTAAGATAAGACTCTCGAAGCCATAAAAAACCATAATATCGCATAAATGATACCAAAATGCATCCAAAATCATTGCAATCACTCCCACACCCCAGAAATATCATAATGCAACTACGGGGAGGGGTAAAATGATCAAATCATTTAAAATTACAAATTTCACATGTTTCATCAACTTTTAGGTCGTTACATCATCCATCACTAAAAATCTAGTTTATCCTCGAACTAAGGCAAAGAAATACGTGAATCAATGAAGAGCTGAGGATAAGAACAACACATATCAGACTCGACCTCCCAAGTAGCCTCATCTACAGGTCGATGTCACCACTGAACCTTAACAACAGGAATAACTCTAGAGTGCAACCGCCTAACATCCTTAAAATGGAGATCGGCTCCTCAACAAAGGACAACCGTTCATCTGACTGAATCAACTCCCAAAGAATGACATGATACTCATCAGAAATATAGAGGTGAAGCGTAAAAACATGGAAAACTGGTTGAACAACTGATAAATAAGGGGGCAAAGCCAACTCAGAAGCCAAATCACCAACAGTCAGAATAATCTCAAATGGACCAATATACTTGGGGCTAAGCTTGCCCCTCTTCCCAAACCTCATCACACCCTTCATGGGTGAAACTCGAAGGAAAACACGATCACCAACATCAAATCTCAAGGCATGAAGTCTACGATCAACATAACACTTCTGCCTACTCTGAGCCGCTCTAAGTCTATCCTGAATGACCCGGATTCTATCCAAAGACTCACGAAGTAAGTTCGTACCCCGAGATCTCATCTCTAAAATATCAAACCAACCCATCGGGGAGCGACAACGTCTACCATACAATGCCTCAAAAGGAGCCATGGCGATACTGGAATAGTAACTATTATTATAAGCAAACTCTACTAAAACCAAATGCTTCTCTCACTAGCCACTAAAATCCATTACACAAGCGCAGAGCATATCCTCTAAAACCTGAATAGTATGCTATGACTGACCATCAGTCTGGGGTGAAACGTCATGCTAAGATCAACCCGAGTACCCAACTCATCCTGAAAAGTCTTCCAAAAGTGAGGTATGAGCACAAAACCTCGATCTGAAATAATGGATACTTGCACACCAAGAAGATGCACAATCTCACGAATGCAGATATAGGCCAACCTCTCAGCACTAAATGAGACCTGAACCAGAATAAAATAAACTAACTTGGTTAATTGATCCACGATGACCCAAATACTGTCAGAACCATGAGATGTACAAGGCAAACTAGTCACAAAGTTCACGGTGATCCGTTTCCACTTTCACTGAAGAATGAGTAACCTCTAAACCAAACCACCAGGTCTCATATGCTCGGCCTGCACCTGCTGACAACATTGGCAACGAGCCACAAAATATGTTATGCTCGCCTCATACCACCCCACCAATATTGCTATCTCAAATCACGATACATCTTAGTCACACCTGGATGGATAGAACATCTAGAACAATGGCCTCCTCCAAGGTCAACCTAATCCAATCACCCGTTCTCGGAACACAAACTCGACCCCCAATCCTCGAAAATTCATCTGAATCAAGTGAGGCTTCTTTATCCTCCCCACTTAACACCTTATCTAGAATCAACCTCAATCCGATATCATCAAACTGATAAGCTCTAATCTACTCCATCAAAGAAAATCTAGCCTCCACAAATTGCAAAACACGTCCAGGTGTTGAAATATCTGGTCTAACCATCTGATTAGCTAAAGACTGAACCTCTAAGGACAAAGTCTTCTCCTGGGTCAAAAGATACGCCAAGCTACCCATGCTAGTCGACTTTTGACTCGAGGCATCCGCAACCATATTAGCCTTGCCCAAATGGTAGAGAATAGTCAAGTCATAATCCTTAAGCAACTCAAGCCAACGATGCTACCTCATATTAAGATCTCACTGGGTGAAGAAGTACTGAAAGCTACGATGATCTTAGAAGATCTCACAACGGACTCCATACAAGTAATGCCTTCACAACTTCAAAGCAAACACAACTGCGCATAACTCTAAATCATGTGTAGGATAATTCTTCTCATGAAGCTTTAATTAACAAGATGCATACGTAATCACCTTGCCCTCCTGCATTAACACAATACCTAACCCAACACCTGAAGTATCACAAAAGATGATAAAAACCATGCCCTCTTTGGGAAAAGTCAAGATAAGAGCTAAAATCAACAAATTCTTGAGCTTTTGAAAGCTCTCCTTACAAGAATTGAACCACTGAAAAGAAATCTTCTTCTGGGTCAACTTGGTCAATGGAGCTTCGATGGATGAAAAACCTCAATAAAACGCTGATAATAACTTGAAAAGCTAACAAAACTCCAAATCTCGATGGGGAAATAGATCTAGCCCAATCACGAACCACTACAACCTTGGTTGGATCAACTATAATACCTTCCTTAGTCACCACATAATCCAAGAAAAAAATAAACTCCAACCAAAACTCGCACTTAGAGAACTTAGCATACAACTTCTCATCCCTCAATATCTAAAGCACCATCCACAAATACTCCTCATGCTCAACCTCACTCTTGGAATACACCAAGAAGTCATCTATAAACACAATAACAAAGGAGTCAAGATATGATCAAAACACCTTGTTCATCAACTCCATGAACTCAACAGGGGCATTGGTCAACCTAAAAGACATGACCAAGAACTCATAATGACCATATCAAGTTTGAAAAGCTATCTTCAGAATATCCGAAGCTCTAATCCTCAACTGGTGATAATCGGACCTCAAATTAATCTTTGAAAATACCACAACACCCTGAAGCTGATCAAATAAATCTTTAATGTGAGGAAGAGGATACTTGTTCTTAACTGCCACCTTATTAAACTGTCGATAATTAATTCGCATCTGCATAGACCCATCCTTTTTCTTTACAAACAAGACAAGCGCACCCCAAGGTGAAACATTAGGTCGGATAAATCCCTTATCCAACAACTCCTGCAACTGATCCTTCAGTTTCTTTAACTCTATTGTGGACATCCTATAATGAGGAATAGAAATGGGCTTGGTGCCTGGCTCAACATCAATAGCAAATCAATATATCAATACGGAGGCATATCAGGCAAGTCCGTAGGAAATGCATCCATAAGCTCACGGATAACACAAACAGAATCCAAAGAAGGAGGCTATACAATACTGGTGTCACGAATATGATCCAAGTAAGATAAACATCCCCAAGCGCACCCCAAGGTGAAACATTAGGTCGGATAAATCCCTTATCCAACAACTCCTGCAACTGATCCTTCAGTTTCTTTAACTCTATTGTGGACATCCTATAATGAGGAATAGAAATGGGCTTGGTGCCTGGCTCAACATCAATAGCAAATCAATATATCAATACGGAGGCATATCAGGCAAGTCCGTAGGAAACGCATCCATAAGCTCACGGATAACACAAACAGAATCCAAAGAAGGAGGCTATACAATACTGGTGTCACGAATATGATCCAAGTAAGATAAACATCCCCTCTCAACCAATTTACGAGCTTGAACAAAAGATATAATCCTCTTAAGACCCGAATTAAGTACACCCTTCCAAAATATCCTTGGCACACTCGACGAAGCCTAAGTCACAGTCTTGGCATAACAATCTAGGACAACATGATAAGGAGCCAACCAATTCATACCCAAAATAACATCAAAATCGACCATGTCTAACACAAGCAAGTCTATAAAGTCTCATGCCCAGAAAAAAGTCACAACACAAGATCGATGCGCCCGATCCACCATTAAAGAATCACCTACCAGGTAGATAACAAATAGGTATGGCAAGAGCCTCACTAACAGAATCAAAACATGAAAAAAACATACAAACACATAGGAGAAATTCGATCTAGGATCAAATAATACAAATGCAGGTCTAAAATAAATGGGGATGATACCTATAATCACAACATCAAAGGTCTCTATCTTAGATCTGGCTGGTAGAGCATAACACTGATCATGACCACCAACTGCCTGGGTGGACCCACGACCACCCCACGAGCTTTACCACCTCTGCCTTTCATACCTCTGGTAGCATCTCTACCCCTCATAAATGAAATAAGAGTAGCCCGAATCACCCGGCGGGGAAAGTCCTTAGCCACATGGGCAATCTCATCACATACATAGCAATATCTACGACCAGTCTCAATAGGAAAAGGTACAACTGGGCTCGAACGACCACCCTAAAATGCTGAACTAGAAGATACACCACCTGAACTTTGTAAAGCTTCCACTGGCCTACCATGGTATCCACGAGAACATCTAAAATCTCTGTTTCAAGAGGTCTAACTCCTGAACTCACCAAAACGTCGCGCCTTCCTGATGCCTCCTCGAGATGCACCAAGAATACCCTCTGTCATCTTAGCATGATCCACTATACTTTGGAAGAAAACCCAAACATAACCATCTGAGATGTAGCCAACTAAAGAGAAACATCCAAACCCTTCACGAACTTTCAAATCTTTATAGACTTAGTGGAAATTCTATCATATAATTATCTGGACAGGGCATGGAAGTGTGCCTTATACTCAACAACTGTCATGGAGCCCTGCTCCAAATGATCAAACTCGTCCCACATCAGATCTCTCAAACTGAAAGGCACAAATCTCTCTAGGAAACCCTCGGCGAATTGATCCCAAGTCATCACAAGAGAATCATGAGGTCTACAACTCAATGCGACCTCCTCCAAACTCTAGCAATAACTCTTAACTAATTGGCCAAATAAGTAACACCATCCGCGCAGAAAGAGTGAAACACAACTCAGAACATAAGGTATGAAAGAACTTCGCACGATAAGGAATAAAATGAGAAAAGTTTCCTAAAGACATCTTATATTCTCTCAAAAATAGATACGAACGTCTACGTATCGATTCACGAAACTCTATTAGACATACCGTTCTTACACCATTGAGACCAATGAAACCTAGCTGCTCTGATACCAATTTGTCACCACCCAAAAATGAGGGTCATGATGACACTTGTCGCAGTGTACCTTGACAAATAAGCCTATCACCCAAACTGATATAAAAAAAAGAAAGAAATATGCCAAGGTAAGGCTTCTAGAATGAAGCCGAACCATATAAGTAATCATAACAATGCAGAAAGAACTTATCCAAAATACCAATCATGCCCAAAGCCAGGTGTCAATAGTGTAAAACTACTAATACAATCCGAGAGTCACATACATTAGAAAAATAACCACAAAGGAATAATATCTGTCTCTGAATACTAATAAAGACATAACTACTATAGAAAGATAGAGGTGAAATTCAGATACATGAATATCCAACCGCTACCTTGGAAGCTCTAATAACCACCCAAGTCAAACAAGTTGAGAGCCACTCGAGCTAGGACTTGCACCAAAAGGGAACAATATGCATGAGTACGGTCCACTTGTACTCAATAGGTATCATAGGCCGACCAAGCAAAGTAGTAAATAAAGCATACAAAATATACACTAAGGAAACGTCACCTGCAATCAGAAAATATCCCATAACGGTATCCCACATCGCTTGCACTAACAATTCTATAATGTCCATATATAATACAACAACACACAAGATAGGGATACAAATATACACAATATCACATATAGAACAACATGTATAATCAAGATCATCAAGTACAATTAAAGGAAGATAGAATAATTAGACGTTAACAAGTCAAGATACAGAAGAAATAGGTAGATGACAAGTCAATATGGCAATTCAAACACAACATAAACACAATAAAACGGGTGCAATGTATATGATGATGATGATTATAATGCATGGTATTAGCACACAACCTCAAGTTTGGCACACAGCCTCAAGTTTGACACACAACCTTAAGTTTGTCACACAGCCTCAAGATCACTAATATCTGCAACTCTTCTCCGGTATGATCCTTCGGAGATGGTCCATAAAATCCAATATCTGATACCAATATCCAGTATTTTAGTATTTTTAAAGTACATAGGTAGCATAAGACATAAAACAAGTACACATACATGATAACAAATATATATAAAGCAGTAAAACGAACAAGTAAAATAATGCGTATAATGACATGAGAATGACAATGAAATGTTCACAGCCATTCAAAATAAGTATTTACATAACCAATCCACGTGATGTATTTTCACAACCAACCATAATGATATATTTCCACAACCATATGAGCTACTATTCACTCATTATTTTCGTTTCATCCAAGAATTTTCACATGTCTCATATGCCAATAAAGTATGAATATAATCACAATACACCAATGGTACCATATTAAGAATTTTAACAACACAATATAATTATTCACATGTATTCAAGGCTATCAATATCACATAGGACTCCACACGGTCACACATATCACATAATATCTCAATTTCGAAAATTATATCACATATAGGCCCCCACACGAGCACAACACATAGATAGATATTTTTTATGATTATTTCCCACCTTTAAAATGCATTTTGTATCATCATTTACTACCCAGCCTAGTTTGAAAGAGTTGAGCCATAACCTACCTCAAATGCCGAAACCGATCCGCTACACTTTGAATCCATGACCTTACTTTTCACGAATGATTTCAAACTCCACTGAAAACACCAAATATGAAATCTACACATCAAAATAAACCAACGACACCCATATTGACTAATTTTGGTTCGAGGTCAAAACAGACATTTGGAACGGATTTTCGAAAAAAAGGGCAAAATCAAAACTTTACTTCAAAACCATGTTTCCCATATTTTTAGAAATCTACAGCTGAAAATCCAAGTCAAATCGAGTAACAAACAAGGTTCAAATTGAATAAAAACCATTTTTGAGCTTTATCGGGTAAAATCTTTGAAATCTGGGTTAAAATCAAGAACCGAGGTTGTTTTGAAGGTTAAATTGATGAAAAGCTAGTAATTTTAAGATAAAAATATTATTCAAGTGAAAATGAGTGAAATTGGAATTTAAAATCAAGCCCTAAGATTTTTGGAGTTTTGAAAAATTTATCAATAAATTAGAAAAAATACCTGAACTTTGACCGAATTTGTAGTTGAGCATACTGAATTTTGCGGGGGGCCTATTACCCCCCTCGACTTTTTTAAAGTGGATTTAATTCCCCCTCCCCCCGAAATGCTATACCCAGTTTTGGCGGCAGACGGTGTAATACACGCGCCAATCTCATTTTTACACGTGTTTTTTTTAAAATAATTTTTATTTAATTTCTTCTCTATTCTTATTTTTGTATCACTTTTCATCATTTTTTTACCAAAATCTTGATTCTTAATTTTTGAAATTTGGTTGCCCCATTCCTCATTTTACTCCATTTTCTTCTTCAGCAGCAACCACTTTTGTAAGTCGAATCTGAGCTTGACATTTCATCAAACGTGTGGTGGGCAGTAATAGGACAATGATTTTCTTCTCCATTTTCAATGGCAATGGCTCTTTCAGGTTCCATGGTGAATTACCATGAGAAGAAAATAAAAAATTGAAAATGGGGTTGTGTTGAAGATGACCCATTCGGAAACTTTCTTAAAAAAAGATTGCATACGCATCGACTGACATTGAGTTTGGTCGATTTCGACACCAAAAAGTTCACCATCGGAGTTCTGCGACGTCGTGGCAGTGTTGCCGGAGTGTGAGCCATTCGATTTTTTATTTTGAGTTGTGCCGGAATCAAATTGCAATTCATCAATTATGCGACTGGAGTATTAAAATCCTTGGAATTTTGAGAAAAATCAGTTTTTTTCAACTCGCCTCACGATTCAAAATTATTCCAGCAGGCCCAGAATCATTTAAAATTTCACTAAAATGTTGTATTAACATAACCAAGTTATTTTTTTGCACAAGAAATTAACATGTGAAAACAAAAAATTAACACATTTTTAAAAATAAAATATCATCATCTTTACTGTTTCCAATTGAATCAAATGCAAAATTTTTCTTGCTACCAATATTCAAACTTTCCTATGGAATTGAAACATTTTAGTTTTCCTCCGGAATTGAAAAATTCAAAAGGTCCTAAAAATGCATCGCGTATTGAATCAAACGTAAGGTGCTATGAGCCGACAAATTTCCTTCTGATGGTAGTGGTGGGTTGGTTGGTGGTGGCAATGGTGGAATAATTTTACTATTTTGATGAAATTAAAGATGACCCATTTGATGTGTGTGTGTGTGTTGAAATTGAGTCAAATTGATGGAAATGAATTGGGTGTGTTGAAGATGACTAATTTGGGGTTGCGTGTGTGTGTGATGAAATTGGGTTCAATTCAATTCAATTCAATTTTAATTCAACAATGGAACACCAATGGAGCAAAGTTCAGTATGCTCAACTGCAAATTCAGGCAAAGTTCAGGTATTTTTTTGAGTATTTTCTCAATAAATTACTAAGAAAATGATGGATTCTTACCTTAAATCCGTAATAAAACCAAGAAATAAATGTTAATTTAGCTTCCCAAGCTCTTACAAACTTTACTTTTAAGCTCCCACGCTATTTTAGGGTTTAACTCTCAAGAGAAAAGATGAAAAATGAGCAAAATAAGCCAAAAAAATGATATAAATAGTACAGATTTTTCTGCACAACTTTTACAAAAAAGCTATTTTTTTTGTCTAATCCGAACTTCGACGGAGTGTTTGGAATTCGTTCGGAGTCCGATACATGTAAACGAACTATGCAGCCAAACTAAATTCAATGTTACGGACACGATGACGATATCAATTTTTCAAAAAAAATATCATTTTCACAAAGTTGACCCCTGAAATGCAAAATCATAATTTTCCAAATCGAGGGTCGAAATGAGATTTAAAAGCCGTAAAATCACACCAAATATGCTAACACCCTAAAATCATCATTTAGGATCTGCTGGATAAGTCAAATTTTTCATCCGAGGTCATTTTGATCAAATGTGAGTCCCACACCCATATTTCCAACTTTTTGATCAATAGGTCGAAATGAGCTCGGGTTCCCCGGGACCCGATCCAAAGGTCTACCTGGCCTAAAATCAATATTTTGAAGCTGATGGCACAGTCCGTTCATCCATCTATCGTACGAATCAAAAGATATATCCATAAGTCTAAGATAAGGCCCTCGAAGCCATCAAAAACCATAATATCGCATAAATGATACCAAAATGTATAAAAAATCATGTCAATTACTCCCATACCCCAGAAATATCATAATACAACTACGGGGAGGGGTAAAACAATTAAATCATAAAAAATCACAAATTTCACATATTTCATCAAATTTTAGGTCGTTACATTTTTTTATATGAAACTATAAGCTCGTGGTGATATTAGTTTTTCATATGTAGGTCGCTTGACCAAATCATATTAATAATATATTTTTTAGTATATTTTTTCTTTGTCGTCTGAATTATCACCATGGTGGTTTGCAACTATAAGCTTCCGTATGACGCTCTCTCAATTTTGAACCCAACAAACATAATATATACATTCAACGTAGTCATTTAATAAGGAACAAAAAGATATTTATAAAAAATACTACCATGTATAATTCAATTACAAAAGTCTAAATAAGAATATTATTAAAATAATACATGAGGACAAAACTAATAAATATAAGAAAAAAATAATATGTATGTGTAACCATTTTATTGCACCATAAAAATGATGATAAAACTAATAAATATAAGGAAAAAAGCATATGCATGTGTAACTATTTTATTTCCTACTATATATAAGTGAAGGTTGAGGTGACTAAAATTACCGAAATACCCATGGCAGTCACCCCAACCTCCACTTATATATACTAGTAAAAAGCAATATGCATGTGTAATCATTTTATTTACTGCTATATATAAGTGAAGGTTGGGGTGACTGAAATTACTAAAATACCTTTGGTAGTCACCCACTCTTCACTTATATATAGTAGTAATAGTAATGGTAATTTATTAGATTTTTCCTCAGTTTTATTGTGCAATAAAATGGTTACACATGCATATTGCTTTTTTCTTATATTTATTAGTTTTGTCCCCATGTATTATTTCAATAATATTTTATATTTAGACCTTTGTAATTGAAATATACATGGTAGTATTTTTTTATAAATATCTTTTTGTTCCTTATTAAATTATTACCAAGGGTATTTCAGTAATTTTATGGTGCAATAAAATAGTTACATATGCATATTTTTTTCCTTATTTTTATTAGTTTTGTCCTCATTTTTATAGTGCAATAAAATGGTTACACATGCATATTATTTTTTCCTTATATTTATTAGTTTTGTCCTCATGTATTATTTTAATAATATTTTTATTTAGACCTTTGTAATTGAAAGGTTGGGGTGACTAAAATTATTGAATTACCCTTGGTAGTCACCCCAACCTTCACGTATATATAGTAGTAAAAGGCAATATGCATGTGCAACCATTTTATTCCACCATAAAAATGAGGACAAAACTAATAAATATAAGGGAAAAAGCATATGCATGTGTAACCATTTTATTTACTACTATATATAAGTGAAGGTTGGGGTGACTAAAATTACCAAAATACCCTTGTTAGTCACCCCAACCTTGACTTATATATAGTAGTAATTTAGTAGTTTTATCCTCATTTTTATGGTGCAATAAAATGATTACTGATAACGCTCAATCTACAGCTCTCGTAGGAGTGTAAAGCGGTCGTTAGCAAATATAGAACCCAACTGGGTTGGGTATCGATCCCACAGGGAATAGCTTGGTCAACAAGTAAGTAAAGATTACTAGACTTTTAGTGCAAGTCTCGTAAAAAAAGGGGGGAGTCTTGTCTTGCAAGTAATGTAACCAAAATAAGATCTAAAAACGGCAATAGCAAAGTAAAAAGAGAGAGATTGTTACGTTGGTGAGATGTAAACAATGAGAATTGAGAAGTTGGGGTTATGTCCACCTTCTGAGGTATACGTCTCTATTGGCTATGAGTGTGTAGAATTCTGACATGCAATTGCTTATAGAGGATTGTAGTCGATGGTAAATCCAAGCGTCTCTCGACCTAAACAAGGACTATTTCACTTTAACTCTCTCGAGCTTAAAGCGTATCTAACGGTACGAATTCTCCAAGAGGTTAGTCCAGTTACGGCACTAGCGTTTTAATAGGAAAGGGTGTCCTACTACCTTGACATTATCTCTTTTCCAGACAAATAACTTTTCTCTCGAACAAGTTAAATGTTAGACTGGCGTATTCTTGCGTTTGCAACCGCAAAGAATGTAGATTAAGATGAAGAGAATAATGATATAAGCAATATACGTGCCTTGAACTCACAAACTCACAGCAATAGATAGTAACTCATTCGGCTTCCATAACCCCAACAGAGAAGTTTAGTTACCCATGAATGCGAAGGAGATCACGCTTGACATTGTTGTTATACCACAAGATTGATTAATTTCGTGTAGCGTAAGTGGTAGGCGTGAGGCGTGAATTCCTTAGCAAAGTAACGATTCTCTTGTTGCGGAAATTAAGAATAGATGAATGGAAGAAGAAAACTAGAATTAATAGAAAGATTAGAAGAGTTGTAGAATTGTTTGTAGTGTAGAATAATAGAGGAATAGAAGATGTGAGAAGATGAGAGGGATGGAAGGAAGTATTGTGTTCTCCCTCCTTCCTCCCTCCTCATTCTCTAAAATCTCTAGCATGATAGGGTATTTATAATACCCATATCCTACTCCTACTAAGCTAATGAAATAAATAACCAAATCCTACTAGACTAATGAAATCCTTAACCCAAATGTACTAGGTTAAGGTAACATTATCATAATCCACATAAAATAATGAAATACATAACTTAATTGTACTAGGTTAATGTATCATTGTCAAAATCCAGCTTTGTGTCTGTAAGTCCCCAAAGTCTTCAGAATTGCTGTTTTAGCCCGGGACAGATTTTCCATGCAGCAGTTTTGGTCCCCCAAAGTCTTCAGAAATGCTGTTTTAGCCCGGGACAGATTTTCCATGCAGCAGTTTTGGTCCTTAGGCGAGTAAACTCCCTTCCCTTCCTTCGTGAGCTTTCTTTAGCGTCAAGTAAGCCATAAAATGCTGAATTATGCATCATTTATACCTGAAACTTTACTAATCATGTTCGTTAGCTCATTTACAGGAAAAAGGACTAAAAGTGCATGAAATATATAATTTGTTCTCAAAACTAGGCTAAAATATGGGCAAAATATATTGATATAGGTGCGTAAATTCGCCTATCATCAACACCCCACACTTAGAGCTTTGTTCGTCCTCGAACAAACTACCATGTCCTTCTAAACGTCAACTTAGGGTTTTACAGCAACAACACAAAATATTCGTCAAGACAAGCACAACAATTATCAACAAAGAGTATCTTTTCGATTATAAGTAGAAATAGTTTAACCTCTAGCATAGACTCGGGATGGCGATCAACTCGCATACAAACGTTAAGGTACAAGGAATCATATATAACTACCCAAAACTCATCAACCATGTGTGTCTCACAATATATTACCCATAATCACTCACAAGTATAGCATATTTTTCAAACATGGGTATCAAAATATCCTTGCTCTCGCTCTCACAAAGAATTCATATGAAGCAACTGATGACCATAGGCTTGCCCTTAATGTAATACTCTACTAAATGTCAGAATGCTAAGCTTAGGATCAAGTAGGTCTTTTGATGGTTGTAATGTAGGCTAAGGGACGGGTAGGACTATTTTGGCCAGGAATAGTGACTAAGTTCCTAAGCGCTTTAATACATCACTTTGTATCATTGACACTTTTTTTTTTCTTTTAACATTTTTTTCTTTCAACCTTTCTTCTTTCTTTTGTTATACCACCCTTGTTCTCCTCTTTTGTTTTTCAATTTTAAACATAACTCACTTTTCAGCTTTCTTTTCCTTTTTCTTTTCATAACATACCTCTTATGATAGCACTTTCTTTTTCATAACACATTCAAGCACCCTTACAATTTAAAGCATCATACTTACCCAATTTCCTCTTATGTTGTCACATGACTTTTTCACTTTAAAGCACTTAGGAATTTGGATCAAATTACGGTCTTGAACAAAATGGATTAGGCTTAGATACAAGGTTGTCAAAGAAATAGGCTAAAGGCTCAAAAGGGGTTAACTAGGATGATGTCCATGGGTAGGTAAAACTGAAGGTAAATAAATATAAGTTGTCAAAGAAATGCCTAAATCACCTCCTAAACTTACACTCCTTATTTTCGCTTTGCATACATACCAGGCAAGTTCTAGCATCAGCCACAATCATAGAATATACGATTATCTCACCCACACAAGGCACATGGTCGACTTGCTTGGAAGTAATATAGACTCTCGACCCAACAAGTGAAGGAATTGAATCACACAATATCACATATTGAGTCACAACTAGAGCCTAAACGTCTCAATGGTCACAATTGTAGCACATACTCTTGTTATAATCTCATGCTGCCTATCAAAATAATTTCATGCGAAGCTAGAAAAAATTTACTACTAAAAAAATGAAACAAAAACAAAGCAAACAAACATAGATGCGAGTAGAGAAGTATAGCATGCAATACCACCACCCCACACTTAGTCGGGACACTGTCCTCAGTGGAGAATAAATACGAAGAACCTGGTCAGTCGGATTCGTTCTCAATGTCGGGGGTCATACCCTTTGCATCGGAATCATCATCAGAGTCGTCATTCTCAGAAGTTCCTCATAAGTATCCCACTTAATTCCAAGAGTGAGTCGAGGTATTTGCAGCGAGGAGGGTTCTCCTTGCTCTTTTCAGCCTCTTTTCTTGCCTTTTTGTGAAGTGGTCTTGCTTTGGGTGCCATTGTACCTGAGACTTAAAAAAAATGTTCATGTTAGCATCATCTCGATGGATACAATCTATAAACAAGCAGTAGTGGCACCACCCCACACTTAGTTTGTTGGTACAGACTAGTGAAGTGAAAGTGGTCGATTACTCAGACTTCATCGACATACGTTTTAGGGGCTATATTCCAACAAGAAATTCAGATATGTAACACTTCTTGCAATCTTTGCAATACTTTCATGTTAGGTATATCAAGATTTCTTCATAGGGATTACATCATGGTATAGTTTCTATCACAATCTCCTATGTCGGTAGGCAACTATAAGTCTTATTCCGATGAGCGAGACATCCCAACATGTAAGTATTCAAGTGACAAGAGTATGCAATGTTCATGACTATAGCAATTCCGCAAGTAGTATAACAATGCATCAAAATCAATTTCTAGTTGGAAACAAGTTAAGAGTATCCTAACGTTCATGTTCACTTACTTGGTTTTGTATCAACAATTCAAACACATTAACATCACCAATATTTCTTCAAGATGTAGCAATTCATAATAGACATAGCAACGTAGCACTTACGAAAAATAGATGAAGAACAAAAGAGTACTTACGTGATTGAAGCCTTTGGAGATGTTCTTGTGAAGTGGGAGAGCAAAAAGAAAAGTTTTGAGATGATTTGGAGAGTATATGCGGCGCCTAGGTCAAGTTTTCAATGTGTTTGTGTTTCAAGACTAAGTCTCCTTTATATAGGAAGAGAATGGGTCGGGTTTTGACCCATTTACAATCGGTTTTGGAGACAAAAATGCTACATATGTGGCACATAATGCTTGGCATAGTCATGGTATATGCGGCGCATTGTCTATGGCATAATGGGACATATGCGCCGCATAGTCTATGGCATTTGTAGACATATGTGCCGCATAGTCTATGGCATATGAGATACTGAGACCAAATGCCATAGCATAGGCGGCGCATAGTCAAAAGCATACCTAGGAATAGGCGGCGCATAGTGTATAGCACACTAGATTCCGAGACCTTAGGCTATAGGATAGGTTGTGCATCGTTCGTGGCCTAGTTTTACCTAGGCCTAGCCTTCCTCGATGCCTAGTTTGGCATGAGCAATGCTCAATACATAGCCTTATGCATCACTATTCCTAACTTACCAACTTTACCATACAATGCGTCCAAATCGTCAATTGAAATCAATCTCCTCGTTGAATACCTCTTGCACCTACATTTGCTCAAAAACAATAAAAACGATTAGAACGATGGGTTGCCTCCCATCAAGCGCCTTAGTTTTGGTCGTGGCACGACTCTTATTTTTGGATTTTTATTTATCAAAAGCAAAACACATACTAGAACGAAATGAAAAATGAAAAACGATAAACGATGGGTTGCCTCCCATCTAGCGCCTTATTTATTGTCGTAGCACGACATGGTTACCTCGAGTACTCAGACTTCGTCGAGGTAAATGGAGGATCGTTTTCTAAAAGGATTTAGACGACAATGAGGCTTACCTGTGGGCATGCGATCTTCTTCGAGATGGCTCATACATTTCCCCGGAGAGTCACCAATTATATCATCAATAGTCCAACCCATAGCTCTCTTGTATCTCTTCAGAGCAGAGATGAGAGCTTCTACGTGCTATTCACTTAAATCATCTGCACTCTCCGGAAGTATATTTCTACTTTCCAAGAACACATACCTTAGATAATCGGGGAGCTCTTGCGATTCTAGTGTTGGTGTCTCGTCAATGGGAGTCTTCGCTGTTGGTTGATTCTTGAGATCACAATCCGGTTGCTTAGGAGTATAAGACTCTATTTCTGTTAGAGCACCCATAAGTTCTTCATAATCTTCATTATCCTCATGCTCAACTTTCAGTGGCGCAGCAGACAATGGCTCAACAGTAGGCTGTTTCTCTATAGATAATGCTTTCATATCCTCATGATGAACATCAGCTACAGATAACTCATTCATATCGCTGGGCTGCTTCATGGCTTTGCATATATCAAAGCGGACCACTTCGTCATTAATTCGAAACAAAAGCTCATTATCTTTCATGTCAATAAGCACACTTCCAGTTGCGAGGAAGGGGCGTCCCAAGACTATGGGAACGTTAGAATCCACCTCACAATCCAGAATAACGAAGTCTGCAGGAAAGATAAATGAATATACCTTCACTAACACATCATTCAAGATATCCACAGGTCGTTTTACCGTCCTATCAGCCATCACGAGCCTCATATTGGTTGGTGTTGGATCTCCTAGCCCCAACTTCTTGTAGACGGATAGTGGCATCAAATTGATGCTAGCACCCAGATCGCACAATGCCTTAGCAAAATTCATAGATCCAACCGTGCAAGGAATAGTTAAAGCACCAGGGTCTGCCTTCTTCTGTACTAAGGACCTTGTGGCAATTGCACTGCAATGATGAATATTATCTGCCGGCTCATAGCTTACTTCCCTCTTCTTTGTCAACAGGTCCTTCATGAATTTAGCGTACCCAGGCATTTTTTCTAGCGCCTCTACCAACGGAACATTAATGGTCAGCTGCTTCAACATGGTCATGAATTTGCTGAACTTTGTATCACCCGCCCCCTTCTTCAATCTTTGAGGAAAAGGTGGTGGTGGGTATGGAATTGTTCTTTCCACGGCTTTCTTCTCATCTTGCTTCCGTTTTTTAGCTTTTTCAGGTTGCAAATCGTGAGGGGTGACGTTATGGGCGTCAGGATCAGCTGCTGCGGCATCTTCCCCTTTCGCCGTATCATCAATGTCCACTACTTCGTCAACCACTTGCTTTACCTTAGATGAGGTTTCCAGCACCTTACCACTTCGGGTAGTAATAGCCATGCATGACCCATCATTCCTTGGGTTTTGCACGGTGTTGCTAGGTAAAGTGCCAGCCTTTCTTTGATTGAGTGCTGCTGAGAGTTGGCTCAATTGCTGCTCTATTTGCTTGATTGAAGTGGAATGAGAATCAACTAGTTGCTTCATGGAGGACAAATCATTAATTACCTCAGTAACTCCCGCGCTCGTTGCTTCCACTCCTTTCAATAGTTTAGCCATCATGTCTTCCATACTTCCAGAATTAGATGTGGTGGTATCACGTCTACCAGGGGGAACGTACAAACCACTCTTTTCATTGTTTTTTCTCCAACTACCTTGGTCCTTGTTTCCAGAATTATCATAATAGTTCCGACCTTGGTTTCCTTGGGTATTCCCACGGAAACCCCCCTGATTGTTCAAGTAGTTGGCCTCCTCTTCCGAATTAGATTCGTCTCTTCCTTTTAGCGCCACAACTTTCACTTTTTCGGTCTTCCCTGATAATAAATGCTTTGTAAGAAGATCCATTTGTGTTTTCATGTGTGCCATATCTTGATCACGTTCTTCTTGTCTTCTTCTTTGGTCTGCAGTCATGCCTATAGATAAAGTAGGGCTTGCTACCTCAGAATCCCTGGTATGCCAAGCTCTACTTTGTTTCGTCATGCGATCTAGCATATTGCTTGTTTGACCAAAGGTGAGGTCCATAAAAGATCCTCCAGCTGCGTTATCCACCACTGGCTTAGTTATTGAATTCAAGGCTCTGTATAGTATCTCCATTAGGTGAACATTAGTCATATGATGGTTTGGACACCTCGCTAGCTTTGTCTTGAACCTCTCCCATGTTTCATGAAGAGCTTCAGTGGGAAGCTGACGAAAGTTGCTGATTTCATCTCTCAATTGTGTTCTTTTGGATGGCGGAAAGAATCTTTCTAGGAAAGCGTCTCTCAATTGCCTCCAATTTGTAATAGAATCAGGAGTCAGCCCATTCAACCATAGTGTTGCCTCCCCAGACAGAGACAATGGAAATAGACGTAATCGAATTGCATTCTGACCAACACCAGGATTGTCAAAAGACTTGCATGTGGAAATAAAGTTGATGAGATGCATATTCGGATCATCGCCTGCTAGTCCACCAAATAATCCCTTGAGTTGCAATAACTGAATCATGGTGCTTGTGATGTTGAACTTGGCTCCGGGCGCTAATGGTGGAGGAATAATGGCTCCTGTGGCTCCGGCTCCATCAAGATCATCATCATCGTCATCGAACAGTATTTCACGTTGTGCATCCATTGATGCACTGAACAAAAACCTGCAGTAAACAAAAACAAAAACTAAAAGTAAAAGTACGAGAGTCTTCGACCAAAGGGTCTAGTAATTATCACGAACTTAATTGACACTTGTATTCCCCGGCAACGGCGCCAATTTTTGATAACGCTCAATCTACAGCTCTCGTAGGAGTGTAAAGCGGTCGTTAGCAAATATAGAACCCAACTGGGTTGGGTATCGATCCCACAGGGAATAGCTTGGTCAACAAGTAAGTAAAGATTACTAGACTTTTAGTGCAAGTCTCGTAAAAAAAGGGGGGAGTCTTGTCTTGCAAGTAATGTAACCAAAATAAGATCTAAAAACGGCAATAGCAAAGTAAAAAGAGAGAGATTGTTACGTTGGTGAGATGTAAACAATGAGAATTGAGAAGTTGGGGTTATGTCCACCTTCTGAGGTATACGTCTCTATTGGCTATGAGTGTGTAGAATTCTGACATGCAATTGCTTATAGAGGATTGTAGTCGATGGTAAATCCAAGCGTCTCTCGACCTAAACAAGGACTATTTCACTTTAACTCTCTCGAGCTTAAAGCGTATCTAACGGTACGAATTCTCCAAGAGGTTAGTCCAGTTACGGCACTAGCGTTTTAATAGGAAAGGGTGTCCTACTACCTTGACATTATCTCTTTTCCAGACAAATAACTTTTCTCTCGAACAAGTTAAATGTTAGACTGGCGTATTCTTGCGTTTGCAACCGCAAAGAATGTAGATTAAGATGAAGAGAATAATGATATAAGCAATATACGTGCCTTGAACTCACAAACTCACAGCAATAGATAGTAACTCATTCGGCTTCCATAACCCCAACAGAGAAGTTTAGTTACCCATGAATGCGAAGGAGATCACGCTTGACATTGTTGTTATACCACAAGATTGATTAATTTCGTGTAGCGTAAGTGGTAGGCGTGAGGCGTGAATTCCTTAGCAAAGTAACGATTCTCTTGTTGCGGAAATTAAGAATAGATGAATGGAAGAAGAAAACTAGAATTAATAGAAAGATTAGAAGAGTTGTAGAATTGTTTGTAGTGTAGAATAATAGAGGAATAGAAGATGTGAGAAGATGAGAGGGATGGAAGGAAGTATTGTGTTCTCCCTCCTTCCTCCCTCCTCATTCTCTAAAATCTCTAGCATGATAGGGTATTTATAATACCCATATCCTACTCCTACTAAGCTAATGAAATAAATAACCAAATCCTACTAGACTAATGAAATCCTTAACCCAAATGTACTAGGTTAAGGTAACATTATCATAATCCACATAAAATAATGAAATACATAACTTAATTGTACTAGGTTAATGTATCATTGTCAAAATCCAGCTTTGTGTCTGTAAGTCCCCAAAGTCTTCAGAATTGCTGTTTTAGCCCGGGACAGATTTTCCATGCAGCAGTTTTGGTCCCCCAAAGTCTTCAGAAATGCTGTTTTAGCCCGGGATAGATTTTCCATGCAGCAGTTTTGGTCCTTAGGCGAGTAAACTCCCTTCCCTTCCTTCGTGAGCTTTCTTTAGCGTCAAGTAAGCCATAAAATGCTGAATTATGCATCATTTATACCTGAAACTTTACTAATCATGTTCGTTAGCTCATTTACAGGAAAAAGGACTAAAAGTGCATGATATATATAATTTGTTCTCAAAACTAGGCTAAAATATGGGCAAAATATATTGATATAGGTGCGTAAATTCGCCTATCATCAATTACATATGCATATTGCTTTTTTCTTATATTTATTAGTTTTGTCCTCATGTATTATTTTAATAATATTTTTATTTAGACCTTTGTAATTGAATTATACATGGTAGTATTTTTTTATAAATATCTTTTTGTTCCTTATTAAATGACTACCAAGGGTATTTCAATGATTTTATGGTGCAATAAATATTTCGGAATCGATGTATGTCCATATGCATGTGTGACCATTTTATTTACTACTATATATAAGGGAAGGTTGGGGTGACTAAAATTACCGAAATACCCTTGGTAGTCACCCCAACCTTCACTTATATATAGTAGTAATTTATTAGTTTTATCTTCATTGTTATGGTGCAATAAAATGGTTACATATGCATATTGCTTTTTTCTTATTTTTATTAGTTTTTTCCTCATGTATTATTTTAATAATATTTTTATTTAGACCTTTGTAATTAAATTATACATGGTAGTATTTTTTTATAAATATCTTTTTGTTCCTTATTAAATGACTACCAAGGGTATTTCAGTGATTTTATGGTGCAATAAATATTTTGAAATCGATGTATGTCCATATGCATGTGTGACCATTTTATTTACTACTATATATAAGTGAAGTAATCCACACATCCAACGTAACATCAACTTTTGGATATGAGAATTCTTAACCGGCCAACACTCCGCTCCATACAACATAGCAGGCCGAACTGCAACTCTAAAGAATTTGCCTTTCAGCTTGGGGGGCACCTTCCTATCGCATAAAATTCTCGAAGCGAGCCTCTATTTCATCCAACCTGCCCCAATACGGTGAGAGACATCCTCATTTATCTCTCCATTTCCCTGAATCGTAGACCCAAGATACTTAAAACTATCCCTCTTGCAAACCGCCTGAGAATCCAACTTCACTAAAACCTCCTCCTCTTGCCTCGAGTCACTAAACTTGTACTGCAAGTTCTCCATCTTGGTCCTACTCAACCTAAAACCTTTAGACTCCAGGGTTGTCTCCAAACCTCCAACTTATCATTAACCTCTTGTCGCGACTCATCAATCAGAACTAAATCATCCGTGAAAAGCATACACCAAGACACCTCGCCTTGTATATTTTGCGTCAACACATCCATCACCAAAGCGAATAAAAACGGACTAAGAATTGATCCCTGGTGCAACTCTGTCAAGACCGGGAAATGCTTAGAATCTCCTCCCACTATCCTTACCCGAGTCTTTTCTCCCTCATACATGTCCTTAATCGCTCTGATGTACGCCACCGAGACCCCCATCGTCTTCAAGCATCTCCAAAGAACCTCCCTAGGGATTTATCATATGCCTTTTCCAAGTCAATAAACACCATGTGAAGATCTCTCTTCCTCTCTCTATACTGCTTTACCAGTCTCTGCACAAGGTGAATTACCTCAGTCGTAGAGCGACCAGGCATAAAACCAAATTGATTCTCCAAAATAGACACAATCTTCCTCAACCTCCGCTCCACCACCTTCTCCCAAATCTTCATCGTGTGACTCAATAACTTGATACCCCGGTACTTGTTGCAACTCTGAATGTCACCCTTGTTCTTATATAAAGGATTCATCGTGCTCCATCTCCACACCTCATGCATCTTTGCTGACTTGAAAATATTCTTAAACAAGTTGGTCAGCCACCTTAACCCCGACCCGCCAGAGAACTTCCAAAAATCCACCGAAATCTCATCGGGCCCCATTGCCCTGCCCCCTCGCATCTTGCGAATAGCCTCACTAACCTCATCTACCTTAAAACGCCGATAAAATCCAAAGTCGCGACACTCCCCGGAATGCTCCAACTACCCTAAGACAATACCTTTATCCCTTTCATCATTCAAGAGCCTATGGAAATAGGACTGCTATCTTTTCTTAATGAGGTCGTCTTTCACCAAAACTCTACCATCCTCCCTCTTAATGCACTTCACCTGGTCCAGATCACGACCCTTCCGCTTTCTAACCTTGTAAAGCCTAAACATCCTCTTCTCCCCGCCTTTCTCCTCTAACCCCTTATATAAATTCTCAAAAGTTATTGTCTTAGTAGCCGTGACTGCTAACTTAGCCTCCTTTTTTGCCAACTTATACTTCTCCCTTCTCACCCACTTCTCTTCTTTATCCTTACTCTCAACCAACTTAGCGTACGCCGCTTTCTTCATCTTGACCTTCTTCTTAACATCTTCCACCACCAATCCCCCCGACCGGCCAGACCCGCCTCTCAAAATACCCAACACCTCTCTAGTAGACTCCCTGATACAACCAGCAGCCCTATCCTATATACTATCCACGTCCCCCTTGCACTCCCACACCCTCATCCCCTCCAACTTTACCCCTATATCTAAAGCACTAATCGGGGTCAGGCTACCCCACCTAACCCTAGGCCGACCCTTCCCACCCCACCTCATCTTGTCCCTCTTGATAACCAAGTCCATCACCAGAAGTCTATGCTGGGTCGCAAGATTCTCACTCGAGATTACCTTACAATCCTTACACAAAGCTTTATCCCCCTTCCTAAGCAGCAGAAAGTCAATCTGAGTCTTGGCTATCTTACTACGAAAAGTAACCAAGTGCTCTTCCTTCTTCGGAAATCTAGAATTCACTTCCACCAACCCAAAGGCCCTCGCAAAATCCAAAAGAACAGCTCCCTCATCATTCCTAACCCCGAACCCAAAGCCCCCATGCACATCATCGTACCCTAATGGCAAAGACCCGATGTGCCCAATGAAATCCCCACCTATGAAAATCTTCTTCGAACTAGGCACGCCTCTAAATACCTCGTCCAAAACCTCCCAAAAACTCTTCTTCTCTTCCTTGTCCAGGCCCACCTGAGGCGCATACGCACTATAGATGTTCCAAGTAAACCCCTTCAAGACCAACTTGATAGTCATAACCCTATCACTAACCCTTTTAACCTCCACTACCTGCTCTCTAAGCTCTTCGTCCACTAAGATACCTACGCCTATCACTACCTGAATACCACAACTTGTATCCATCTATATCCCTAGCCTTGGAACCTACCCACTTGGTTTCCTGGATACACGCAATATTAATCTTTCTCTTCCTAAGCATCTTAACCAGTTCTATCGACTTACTCTGCAGGGTCCCAATGTTTTACGACCCTACCCTCAAACTATCACCTCTCTTATCCCCTCCCTTAATACCTTGCACTCCGTATCTCGGGCCTAACCCAACACTAGCCCCCAATCCCACCCCCAACCCTTCATGACCCCCAGGACCCCTAGTACATGACCCTAATCCACCATGAGCCACCCAAGCCACTAGTCAACACAAATTCCAGCGAAGGATAAAAACAACAATAGGCTAATAACAATAAAAGGCACACGCAAAGCACAAAATGCAACCAATATTCAAGAATAACAGATGCTAGAAGAATAAGAAAATAAATAAATAAAGAATTTAAGTTTAAGGTGAGAATTCACCAGGGGAAATAAAAAGCAAACTAATGGCCTAGCACCAAGGACAACAAAACCAATAATAAAAAGCAGTGCAAGATACGACAACAGACAATCCCAACAAATTAAATGCAAGTCAAGATACAAGAGATAATACTAGACTAATACGAATAATGAAATAACAAAGGTTAGAAGTCACCGGATTACGCTTGTAGACCAAGTCCTCTTTTCCCGCGAGGTATGTTGGGTCCCAGTGAACTGATGCAGAAACTAGTCATTGGGATATTAGCGCCGGAGCTTCACCGGAGTGCCTTCGGAATTAAATACGGTACTGTCGGAATTCACTATAATCGAAACCAGCAAAACCTTCTAATGGACCCGCCGGAATCGATCGCTTGTGATCGGAGCTACGTGCTGCCTACGACGCTGTAGTCGAGTGGACTGTGCCTTGACCGCCGGCGAAAGTAATGGGTATTCCGACGATGGAGAGAGTTAGGGAAAGAGAGAAGAAGAGGGTAGAGAGAACTCGGGAGAGAGAAAGAGGGAGGGGGGTATGCTTGCCTGTTACCGACGCTCCGACGCCATCGCCGTCGTCAGCCGGTCAAGGGTCAGTGGTCGTTGAGTTTGTGAACGTTAGCTACAGTGAATGAGAGTTGTACGACTTTATTGTAAAACCAAAAAGAGAGAGAGAGAGAGAAAAGATAGTTACTATTCCCTGGTTCTATTTTAATCATAAATAACAATAACAAAATTTAAAAGCTAAGTTAAACATCAGAATACTTTGATAGTTATTCAAAGATAATTTTTAACATCAATAATGAAAATAATCTTGTGAATAAAATGATCATATAAATTTTTTCGAGATAAATACAATCTAATTATGAAAAATAATTGTATCTGACAAAAAAAAGAAGAAGAAAAGAAGAAAGCTTGATACTATATGTATTGAAGGGGATATATATAAGAGGTTACAAATATGGATATTTATGTCAACCAAAATTTCAGTCAAATTCAAAATTTAAATATATCACTTATCAATTTGTTAGAAAAGATAAGATTCTGACTTATCATTATCTAATAGTTTAGAATTTTAAAATTTTAAAAATACAAAATCATTTGAGAAGTTACATTCAAACTTGAAAAATACATAGTTAGCATTTTATTAGGAACTCAAACTCATTTAATTGATTTAAATAAAATAAAAAAAGACACTTGCTCAAACTTGTTCTTATATTTAATTATTTGTTTTGAAAATTCTTAATAGTTCCTCTATAGTGTTTTAACGTGTTTTTAATAGTGTTTTAATTATTATTATTATTATTATTGTTGTTGTTGTTGTTGTTGTTGTTGTTGTTGTTGTTGTTGTTGTTGTTGTTGTTATTAGTATTTCCACTTTCCAATTTGATTTAAATGTTTAACTTTCTTTTTATCTTTTGGACTGGTCACCTTAGACTCGATTTAGTAATAGGCTTGGATTTTTGAACTTTTTAAATAAAAGGTCCTGGATCCCATCTTTAATTTTAAATAATAATAATAATAATAATAATAATAATAATAATAATAATTATTATTATTATTATTATAATCCTACTTCTACATACTACGTACTAACACAACTGCACCTACCACTATACTACTAATTATTATTATTATTATTTTAATAATATTTTTATCTTACATTAATATGTAATTAAATTATATTTAAATATTTTTTTATGATTTATAGAATTTAAATTTTAAAAGAGATAAGTTTGAAATAGTAAAAGTCTATTAGAACTCTTTAAGCATGGATTTCTACTTTTAGTATAATAATTTTTTTTTAAAAAGAAGGATAATATTTTTTATAAAGAAGAATAATATATTTTAAATTCAATTTTAGAGCTTAGTTAGGACTCCTTTTTTCCCCTCTTTTATTTTCAAATTCAAATTTTTAATATTCTTTATTACAAAATTTGTATTACAATACTTAATAGTTTTATCCTAAGAATTGCCACGTGTCTTAACAATAGCTTGCTACGTGGCTTCCTCTTGTGCTTCGTCCTCTGCTTTATAATATATATAGAGACTTATCATTATCTAATAGTTTAGAATTTCAAAATTTTAAAAATAGAAAATCATTTGAGAAGTTACATTCAAACTTGAAAAATACATAGTTAGCATTTTATTAGGAACTCAAACTCATTTAATTGATTTAAATAAAATAAAAAATTAAAAAAAGACATATGCTCAAACTTGTTCTTATATTTAATTGTTTGTTTTGAAAATTCTTAATAGTGCTTCTACAGTGTTTTAACTTGTTTTTAATAGTTTTTTAATTATTATTATTATAATAATAATAATTATTATTATTGTTATTTTTGTTATTATTATTATTTACACTTTCCAATTTGATTTAATTGTTTAATTTTCTTTTTATCTTTTGGACTGGTCACCTTAGACTCGATTTAGTAATAGGTTTGGATTTTTGGACTTTTTAAATAAAAGGGCCTAGAGCCCATCTTTAATTTTAAATAATAATAATAATAATAATAATAATAATAATAATAATTATTATTATTATTATTATTATTATTATTATTATTATTATCCTACTTCTACATACTACATACTAACACAACTGCACCTACCACTATACTACTACTAATTATTATTATTATTATTTTAATAATATTTTTATCTTTCATTAATATGTAATTAAATTATATTTAAATATTTTCTTATAATTTATAGAATTTAAATTTAAAAGAGATAAGTTTGAAATAGTAAAAGTCTATTAGAACTCTTTAAGCATGGATTTCTATTTTTAATATAATATTCTTTTAAAAAAAGAAGGATAATATTTTTTATAAAGAAGAATAATATATTTTAAATTCAATTTTAGAGCTTAGTTAGGACTCTTTTTCCCCCCTCTTTTATTTTCAAATCCAAATTTTTAATATTCTTTATTACAACACTTAATAGTTTTGTCTTAAGAATTGCCACATGGCTTAACAATAGCTTGCCACGTGGCTTCCTCTTGTGCTTTGTCCTCTGCTTTATAATATATATAGAAGATACTAGCATGCATACCCGCGCGATGAGTGGATAATATTAAACTATTATTTTTAATCGTTTTATATTGGAATGTTCATTCAAACATGTTAAATCATATTACCTCAAAAAAAGAAGTTTAACTACCATATTATTTTTCAATGAAATGCGAAAAAATAATTCTACCCTTCACCCTTCCCCACCTCCCCCCCCCCCGACGCCTTCCCTCTCAAATTTTTTAAATAAAAAATAAAAATAAATTTTATCCCTCTTCTTATATTATTCACATTTTAGAGATATTAAATTGTTAATATTTCCTCCCTCATCCCGCCCATTCCCCGCCCCACCACCACCACCACCACTTTTAATCAAATCTAATATGAGAAAAATAATAATGTAATTGCAAAATATTAAAAATTAAAATTATGTATTGCCTTTTGCATGTTTCCTCATTTTCCTTTTGACCATGGACATAAAATGCATTCTTGACTGCTAGGGACATTTGTACATTAACTGACTGTTTTTTCCCATCCCTCACCAATTTCACCAACCCAGGCCACCAACCACACGAACTATGAAGAGGATTCTAGCTTTCCCTTTTTGCAGTTTATGTACTGGTGGTCATAGGAGGAGGAATATGAACCTGGTTTCTTTTCTTTCCACCCTCATCAGTCCTAGTTTGCCGCACATTTATATATTTCGTGTGCTTTTGAACATTGCTCATTCTATAATCTTCTTTGCTATGACCTTGCATCTACGATCACAACGACACTTGGGGACAGTCGAATTTGATAACCACCATATTAGATATCACTTCTCAAGTAGCTCATTCTTTATGTTCATTTGAACAACTTTAGAAAAATACTTTTTTAAGCTTTAGGAACAACTTTAACAAAATATTTGCAAAAATAATCAAACATCGAATTTGATTAGTATTTTGAATTTAGTACATTTTGTTGTTAATGCTGAAATATGTAATAAATCTCGCAACACCATATTAAATAATTAAATCATCACATAAAATAGAAAACGCAAAATAATAAGATTATTTATTTTTAAAATAATTATATAAAAATAATAACAAAAGTTAGTATTTAAAAAGCAACTTAACTTTTCAATTAAGGGTGTTTAATTTTCATTTGTGTAATTAATTTATTTTTATCAAAAATCAAACGAATTGAAAGATATTACTTACTTGTATTTAAGTTTGGATATAGTGAAAATGAATTTGCCTGTAATAGCACCATCAATCATCTACATAAAAAAAATGTTAAATTTCTAAAAAAAAATTAAAAATGTAATAAATAAATTCACGAATAAATTTAATGATCAATAACAAAGAAGGAGAAGAAAGTTTAATAGTATATTCATTGCAGGAGTGTGTGTATATATATAAGAGGTGTTAAGAAGTTAGAAATCTATTCCAACTCAAATTTC
The DNA here is from genome assembly GCA_030864215.1 of Capsicum pubescens. NCBI lineage: Eukaryota > Viridiplantae > Streptophyta > Magnoliopsida > Solanales > Solanaceae > Capsicum > Capsicum pubescens. The sequence continues at coordinate 222,851,906 of CM061542.1, read as the reverse complement.
ATTTAAATTCAAATTTAAATTTTTTCATATCAGTTTGTTATAAGAAGATCAGGATATTGATTGGATAAATATAAATATAAAAATAAAGCAAAAAAGAGAAAAAACTTTTAGTTGCTATTAAATAGGATGATATGCTATAAAAAAGGAACACTCATATCCAACCAAACAACTAATTTTCAATTCAAATTTTAAAGTAAATTTTATCATTGGGGATAATTGAGGATAAGGGACGTGTATTTTTTATTTATTATTATTATTAAACTTTATCCCTATCTTTCAATATATATTTGAGTTGAGATAAATATAGAAATCAATGAGACAATACTGATATTAATACTAATACTACTACTACTACAACTAATAATAATAATAAATTTTTAACTTTTTTTTAGTTTATCTCTACTATATTGTACTACTATTACTATTACTACTACTATTATTATTTGTTCATTGTTACTTGTGACACATTAAGATCAATCATGTAGCAAAAAGAATCGTGTGGCATGATTACTAATTAAGCACATCTAATAATTTTTTTTTAAAGTATAAATTATGTTTGAAATGATGTTTTATCTCCGATTCAAATTCAAGAAAATTGATAGGATAACCAATATATTAAAGGAGTGATTATATAACAATAAGAGTCCAATTAGCTGTTTAGTATGATAATTATCTACTTCTAATATGTAATTTTATATTTTTTTAATATTATTTTAAATTTAAAGTCAATAATTTATTACTTTTATTTATCTTTGCTATTTTATCTTTTTGCAATATAATGCAAATTTATCTTATAATGTCATAATTGTTATAAAACAAGAAAGAATAAAGAAGAAGAGTAAAAAGAATAGATAAAGTGATTCTTATTTCTTCTCTTGAGGGATAAGAGATCATAAGATTGTAAATACAATAAACAAAACCCCTCTATTTATAGGGAAAATTTACTCCTAGTCTGAGTAAAAGGCGGATGCTTCAAATCCTAATAGATATCAAAGTAGATCTTGATAGACATTCACTATAATGTAAATACATTTATAACACTCCCCCTTGAATGTTTAATTGGTAGATAATGTGCCTCGTTAAAACCTTACTAGAAAAAACCCAGTAGGAAAAAAATCTAGTGAAGAAAAAAGAGTACACATCTCTAATAATACGCATTTCGGCTGCCTCATTAAAAAACATACAAGGGAAACCTAGTGGGACAAAACTTCGTAAGGGAAAAAGAGTACAACGCGTATTAACTCCCCCTAATGAGAACATTCTTGACCTTTGTATCTCGATCTTCTGCAGCATCTTCTTGAAAGTTGCAATTGGAGAAGATTTGGTGAATAAATCAGTCACATTGTCAGTTGAACGAATCTGTTGCACATTAATATCATCATTCTTTTGTAGCTTATGTATGTAGAAAAGTTTTGGCAAAATGTGTTTCGTTCTATCTCCATTTATGAATCCTCCCTTAAGATGTGCTATGTATGCTGAATTATCTTTGTATAAAATTGTGGGTAGATTGTCATATTTCACACCACATTTTTCTCGAATGAGATGTATCATGGACCTCAACCATACACATTCTCAGCTTGCTTCATGAATAGCTATTATCTCAGCATGATTCGATGAAGTGGCTACAATAGACTGCTTTGTATATCTCCAAGATATGACAGTACCACCACATATGAACACATAGCCTATTTGAGATCGAGCTTTATGAGGGTCAGATAAGTACCTATCATCAGCATGATCAATAAGATCGGGACTGCAATCTTTAGAATAAAACAAGCTCATGTGTTTTATCCCATTTTGATGTCTCATAGTAGGAGCAGAAATATACCTTGCTAACAAATTGACTGAAAAGGCTATAGGCCTTGTAGTATTTGCAAGGTACATGAGTGCATCAATTACACTAAGATATGGTACTTCATAACCAATCCAATTCGATATATTTCGAATTTCAGCAAATAATCTATTGCTTTGAAAACTCTCCAAGAGTTCCAATGATGTTCAAGCAATAAGCTTATACAATATAAGGATTATAAATAAGTTTCCCAGAAACTTTTATATGCTTCAAGCAGTTTGAATCCTTAAAAGTTTTCACATAAGTTTTGTCAAGTGACAATATTCAACATTTCATGAGTGACATCTTCAAGTGCCTGGACTGCAAATCAAATAAGTTTTACGCTTACCAAAATGCATCCTTTCATGTCACTTGATAAATATTTCTACATCAGCATGCTTAAATAAACGTAGAATTCAGATCCTCGTAATCTTTCACAATATTGCGCCAATATTGTGTCAAAGATATTGATGATATATCATTTTGTATCGGTTCACAATGCGACATAACATTTTGAGATCTCATCGCTTCATTATTTTCAGGCACATGAACCTTACATAAGTTTTCATGAAGTGTTATGTCGTAGGATCTTCAAGAGTTCATTGCCTTCTTATTATGATTATTTGCTCCTTATTTTTCAAGGACTATTTCATTTGGAACCGATTAGTCTACCACGCTTCAAGCATGCATGGACTCTGTCCTTTAGGAACACAAAATAAGAGCACTTGCGCTTAATATGAGATGTTTTCGGCATTTGACTTGAATTATCTTTTGGATGAGGATCTGGTGATAATTCCTAACATATTTCATAGAGCTTATAATCTCCCCCTTATGTTAGGAAAACTAACATACATCCTCTACTTCTTTGAGGAATCCATCGTTGTGCATTATGGTATATTCATTAATCGTATACCGCACATCAAAATTATTAGATGGAATAATTAGTTCCCGACCTTGAACCAATTGAGAGGGAATAAATAATCATCATTTATTGGTCTAATGCATACAGGTACTATTGAAATATATCATATTTCAGACCAATACATTAATTTTTGTTCTCATTAACAATGGTTTAGATATTTATCGAAGACATTCAATGCTAAACCATCACCGTCAAGATGAATTATCTTGATTACACAATCGAAAAATTATGCTCACTCTATATTGAACAAGTAGCTTTATGAATGTCAAACGTAGGTTGACCATGAATTTACATGTGATCATCTTATTGATGCATCTTTTCAACATATCACATGATAGGTGAACGGGCCTTTATTCACCTTTTATAATTTTCAGATTTGAAGGGATCCAATCCCAATATTAGTTGGTCCAACCAACTTGTCATGAGAACAAATGACATAAACAATTCTTGAAGAATCTTCTAGTTCTTCAATACATGCACATCTTCGAGATGTCACAATTGTTCATATCAATTTATGAACTTTTATTCTAGTAAACTCCAAGTTTATCATGACATGTACTTTTTCTTTAGTAAATTTCAGATTTACTATTACATTAATAAATTTCAGATTTACTACTTCAGAAGTAAATTTCAAAATTATTCAACCTCTTTCGGAGGTGAGTTGTGATACAATCACAATCAAGTGCACGTTTGCATTAATAAGTTTCTCATTCCCCAGGAATGGAATATAATCGTGCCTTATGCCTATCAAATTATGATAGCTTATAACTTCTTTCAAGATTTTGCTACTTCAGAAGCAAATCGAGGCATACATATGATGTAGAGAATTTTTCTCTAGCATATCTTATAATCATAAAGCGTGTGAAAATATTCACTTTTGATGATCATTATTATATTTGTGCATTCAATCACTTGTCTTCTTTCAGACATATTATGCACTGCTACCACATACACCTCAAGAATGAAGTAAGTTGTCATATTTCAGACTTATCATATATTGCTACCACGTTCACTTCATGGAATGAAGCATATTCAATGGGTCGAATTTCATGACATTTCACCCAATATCCATTATTTTATCTTAGCCATCACAATATCATCAATATGGTGTATTGAGATTCAAACTCAATATTTTATCCATATAGAGGCATCTTAGGCATAAATCGATGGGACTTGAACCCAAATATTATCATTCCTTTTGATAATATTGTTCTTGAGGAATGAATTTAAAACATAAATGGTTCCAAACTAATTATTTTTCCTCAAATCCAACAATAATTATATCATTAATAGAAAAATACAAATAACATAAGAAATTACTAACCTTGACCTTTAGATTTATAATCTCACCTTATTTGGCAGAGTCTCGTGCTGATAACGTGTTATAAAACAAGAAAGAATAAAGAAGAAGAGTAAAGAGAATAGAGAGAGTGATTCTTATTTCTTCTCTTGAGGGATGAGAGATCATAAGTTTGTAAATACAATGAACAAAACCCCTCTATTTATAGGATAAATTTACTACTAGTCTGAGTAAAAGACAGATGCTTCAAATCCTAATAGATATCAAAGTAGATCTTGATAGATCTTGATAGACATTCACTATAATGTAAATAAATTTATAACAATAATTAAATTAAACAACCAAACCAAATATTTTTTAATAGTAAATATATTATTATGATTATTATTATTATACTATATTTTTAAAATTAAAAGTACTGATCGTGTACTACTATTACCAAAAAACCATTGTTATTATTATTATAACTTCCTGAAAGTTATGCCTCTTTTTATGTCTATCTTTTGGGATGAAAAGATTTATCAATTAATTTTTAGAGTTTAGTTAGGACTCTTTTTTTCCCTCCTTTATTTTTAAATTCAAATTTTTAATATGCTTTAATACAAAATTTTTAAAAGTTTTTATAACTTCTTGAAAGTGATTCATCAATTATTTTTAGAGTTTAGTTAGGACTCCTTTTTTTCCCTCTTTTATTTTCAAATTCAAATTTTTAATATTCTTTAATACAAAATTTTTATTACAACACTTAATAGTTTTGTCCTAAGAATTGCCACGAGGCTTAACAATAGCTTACCACGTGGCTTCTTCTTGTGCTTCGTCCTCTGCTTTATAATATACTAGTATAGTACCCGCGCATCAAAATATTATAGTTAATTATTTGATATTTCAATATCTCATTTGAACATTTCAAACATGACATTATTTTTGAATGAAAATACCCCCCCCCCCAATAGATATATTGTCGACGCACAAATAATAAAAAGATAATCACATTATTATTTATTTTTCAGTTTTAAAAATTAATTATCTATAATATTTTATGCTTGAGCTTATTTTGGATCAATCTTAATATATAATAACATTTTGTATGGTATAGAATATCATAGGGATCTGACCCTGCTTCTTGGGAAGATAAATAAATTTTTGCATTCATCGTTTACTTCCTAGGAACGGTGGTCTTTCTAATCGGAGCAAAAGAAGTGGTGCACACTCGACTGATCACCGTAGCTGATGCATTATGCAATGGGATTAACAAGAAACCTTGCACAGTCGTACCCATGATAGTGGCAGACATCTACCGGTCCCTTGGAAGTTGCAAAAATGGGGCCAAACATTTTGAGGGGTGCAACTTGTTCCTACAGTTATGGTTGATCGAACATCTCCAGAAAATTCATGGTCTACAAAACATGCCAAGGTCGTTTGGAATCAACAACATCTCTTCCCATGATACTCGAGTCACATTGGGAGTCACAAAGATTAAGCGGCCAAACGAGACAGAAAAATGGGGGCAAATGTTGGGCACTTTGACGGAAGACTCCGTGTAATGGATGTTTGAATGGTTTCCTAGCACGGACTTTGTAATGTACCATCAGCGCTACATTTACTTGGTTTTGATCAAACTTCACGGACTACAACCATATGCACCTGCTAGAGTAATGAGGCAAGCGGGGAGAAAATAAATAATCCCAAAGGTCGCCAACATGGACGCACACCAAATGGACTACGAAGACGATAAAATCCCAAATGCCAGCAAATTGACCAAAGCTTGGAGCGGAAAGACTCATCTCGACAAGGGAAGTATTGCGGTAGACAGATACAACGCATGCTAAGTGGTGGGATATATTGAGTGGTTGCATGCCGATTGGAAAAATAAGGTGACCCCAGGCATTAAAAGAGGTAGACATGTCAATGACAAGGAGGCCGAAGCACAAGTTCTCTATCGCAAATTCAAGAAGAGATCTTTAGCATCTGAGGCACGCTATCACCACACTATTGCGGAGAATGCCAAAGAAATTGCCAATATGGGGAGGCAACTGGATTCATGGAAACATTATGCTTTGACAATAGAAAGAAAGGTGATAGAACTACGAGATGAATTCTACAAGCAAGGATAAGAGTGCACCAATATGGAAAGCATGGAAGAAAAATTAGCATCATCCTATCTCTTGACAAGATGCCACCGCTTTGACAAGGTCCTAGAAGATGACAAGGAAGAGCAAGAAGAGGACATATTCAAAATCTAGCATTCATTTTAGGCATTCTTGTATTTACTTTATTATATTTTCCGCAATGTTGAAATAGTTCGAATGAAGTTAAGTTTTATTTTATCTTGGGGATTTATCTTTGAGCAAATGGCATTATTTTATGGCAAAGCATAATTATCTCTCAAACAACGATAGGCCTACCTCTGTATTAAAGAGGCTCCCATCGTAGGACACGTCAAACAATGTGCTATGTGTTAATCATGTTCATTCTTTTATAACTAACACACTAACTTTTTCACCTTTTGTTTTGTTTATCCCCTTCCCCATAGGTTGATTTGTGCATTCTGGCCTATTACACTAGATCAAAAGGGGCTCCTCCTTCTCCTCCTTCTCCTCTTCTTGCAAGAAAAGAAGTAATAGGTGACCGTCATGTTATTGGGGGAAAAATGTACTAGTTCAGAAGGGGTAAGCATCATGGGTCAGAATGAAGTGATAATGAAAATGGAACAGAGGATCCTGGAACTTCAAGCAGAGTTGGCGCAAGTACGCAACTTGGCTAAAATCTTTCTCAACCTTAATACTCCAGAACTGCAAGCCTATAGCTTTGCCGTCCCAAAATCCCAAGCTCCCCCAGACCATCCAATACCCCATCTCCAGCCCCAAAATCTTACCAATATCCAAAATATCCAAAATGCCACAGCTCCACTATATATGACTACCCAAGAACCAAAAAACTCCACTTATCCTTCTCCTCAAAAGCCTCTCCATCCAAACATATCCCACCATCATGCATCCAAAAACTATAATCTAAACCCCATCTATGTTGAAACACTTCCACTCAACCATCCTCAACCCACATCTGAGAACCTCGAAAGTGATATACCATGCAGGCTGTAGTCGAAAGATTGAGACATTTGGAAGGAAACAAGGCTATGAAGGGGCTCAATTATGAAGATTTGTACATTCACCCAGATGTAGAACTGTCGAAGGGGTACAAACCTCCCAAGTTTGAGTTATACAATGGGACTGGAGATCCTAAAACACATCTGCGTATATACTGTGACAAATTAGCGGGTGTAGGAAAGAATGAGAAAATTCGGATGAAGTTGTTCATGAGAAGCCTCATAGAAGAGACCCTCACATGGTACATTGAGCAGGATGTTAAAAGATGGGCAGGCTAGCTTGACCTAGCGTCTGGCTTCGTTGATCGGTTTGGGTACAATATCGACAATGCTCTGAGTTGGACTTACATGCAGGTAATGAGGAAGAAGCCTAATGAATCCTTCCGTAAATACGCCATGAGATGGAGGGTCGAGGCTTCAAGAGCTTGGCCTCCAGTTGAAGAGAAACAGATGAAGGAATATTTTGTCAAGGTACAAGAGCCACAGTACCTTGACAAGCTGATAACAATCATAGACAAGAGTTTCTCCGAAATCATACGAATAGAAAAAATGTTCAAGGAGTGTCTCAAAAATGGTAGTATCATCCACTTAAACACTCAATCTATAGGAGTAGCGGAAAACAAAAACAAAAAGGAGATAGGGTCAGTGATGGCGGCCCAACCTTCAGAAAATATCCCGAGCCATACAACCCCAACCCCGTCTCTCTTATCCTACCCACAAATGCCATATACGCCTCCCTACCCACCATAACCTCCAATCCTATATCAAGCCCTGCCATACCAAATGCCTCCACCTTGCCAAATGCCTTCACAATTCTCAAATCCCTCCTACCCCATATATAACGCCCAACATATCCAAGTCCAAACCACCCAACCTACTCAAATCCCTGCCACTAATCCTGCTGCCCCTAAGCCCAAGGGAAATATAGAAAGAAGACAGTACACCCCTTTAGTTGAACCAATGGCTCAACTCTATGAAAGGCTCAAAAAGGCAGGCCATATCATAACTATTCCGGCCGTATAAGTTGACGTGAAATCCCCACAGTACCGACATGATCAGACATGTGCCTACCACTCTAGCATGAGGGGACATCCTATAGAGATGTACTTTGCCTTAAAGAATAAAGTCCAACAACTGATTGATACCAAGGCGATTTAGTTGAAGGACCCGGAACCCAATGTCACCAATAATCCTCTCCCTGCTCATGAGGTGAATATGCTCGAGGCTGGTGATAAAGTAGACTTGGAGCACTATATTTGGGTTATTGAGGAAGGAAACAGAACTCTTATCACGGTGCGGAAGCAGGCTCCCTTTGAGGTTGAGGTTGCTACACCCAGAGCCCCATTTATGGTAGTGAGAGCTACTCCAGTTGTAACCAATCCTCATGCAGTTCCATGGGATTATGACCTCAATGTTCCAAGAAAAGCAAAGCTAGCCGAAACAGACATTGCGCAAGGTGTCACCAGATCAGGCAGAATATACACTCCTGAAAACCTATTTCAAGGAAGCTCTATCAAAGAAAAGAAACCTTCCACCGTGGTCGAAGATGGTATCTAGAAGAAGGTACAAGCAAATGAGTATTCCATGGCCGAACAACTGAGTAAGACTCTGGCCCAGATTTCAATAATAACATTGCTCCAGACTTCAGAGAACCACCAAAAGGCCTTGATGAGGGTCTTAGGTGAAGCTTCTGTGTCGGATACCACTACAGAGGGAGATATAGCCCACATAGTAGGGCAAATATTCGAGGCTTACAAGATTTTATTTCATGATGACGAATTGCCGCCCGAAGAAAGAGCACATAATCGGGCTCTATACGTCACACTGTAGTACGAGGGAAGGATGATATCCCGTGTTCTGATTGATCCAGGCTCGGGATTGCATATTTTCCCTTTGAACACCTTGACCATATTGGAGATTGATATGTCCAAGGTGCAAATGTGGAAAATGAACGTGAAAGGGTTCGATGGCTCTCAAAGGGGCACAATTGGAGAAATTACATTGGACATGATGATGGGTCCAGTCCTTTTCTCTATACCCTTCCAGCTGATGGGCATCCCCGCATCTTACAACTTGCTGCTCGGACGTCCTTGGCTTCATGCGGCTGGCGCCGTATCCTCTACTCTTCATCAGTGCCTCAAGGTTGAATACGATCATCAAGAGGTTGTGATACATGGAGAGAAATGACATCCAATATACACCGTCAAAGGAAAAGAAGACCTTGACGGAGAAATATTCCATACTCTTGAATTGGTAGGAAGCATTGAAGGAGGGCCGCACAACGACGCATTGTTTGTCACCGTACAATGTGAAGGAAGGGAAATTTCACGAGTACTGATAGATTCGGGCTTTAGGGTAAAAATTTCCCCCTGGCTACCTTGATGCATTTTAAAATTGATATGACCAAGATCTATCCCTGGGTAAGGGTTATAAGGGTATATGATGGCTCGCGGTGAAACACTATTGGGGAGATCATGTTGAATATCACACTGGGCCCCGCCACATTCCCTATACTCTTTCAGGTATTGGATATTCCCGCCTTATATAATTTGCTGCTCGCACATCCTTGGATCCATATGGCTGGTGTGGTCCCATCCACCTTACACAGATGCATCCGATTTGAGTACTTCCAACATGAGGTATTGATATGGGGTAAATGAGAGCAATGATGGTTAGATATTTTGCAATGGATCGGGAATATTAAAGAGGATACAATAAGCTACATGCATCTTGAGAAACCCTTGAACGCTTGGAGTTACATGCATTGGTTTGGGTATGAAGAGGACAAAGGTCTTGGCGCCAGATTGCAAGGAATAATTGATTCTCTAGTATTTGACGAGAAGGAATACGATTGCGGGCTGGGATATGTAGTTAATGAAGAAGCGGATGAAGGAAGTAACACACTTGACCTTGCATTATCATTATACCAAATCTTCATTTCTGTAGGATTTCATGAAAGTAATGACATTATTGAAATAACGGAGATGCTTAAAAGGCTCACCCTGACCGAGGACATCACCTTCTTTTACAAAGACTTAGATGATATTTAAATTGAGGAGGCATACATGATTGAGGATGATATCGTAGAGGTAGACATGACTTGGATGGATATAGATGGAAAGATGATGAAAGGGTATGAACCTGGCAAGGGTTTGGGAGCAAAACTGCAAGGAATCGTCGAGCCCATACAACCACAACTTAAGATGGATACCTTTAGCCTGGGATACGAATACACCATGAAAGAGTACTAGGATTCATCTCCGAAAGGCTGACACTACCCTCTACCAAATCCTCTGCTTGCACTACGTAAAACCTTCTGTTCTGCTGGTTTTCTGGACAATTGCGAAGAAGACATCTTGGAGAGCTTAAGGCTTCTTTTTCTGACGGAGGAAGACGGTTGACATTTCATTATTAGTGAGAAGGGAGTAGCCCCTAGCCCAATCAACGAACAAAAGGTCGCTGCCAGTAGCTGGACTGTCACTCCTTCCAGACCCCGCCGTGTACTTGGGTAGACATGATAAAGTTTAATGTTTTAGCATTTCTTTTCTTAATAAACTTGATTAGTCCAGATGCTTTGAAGTTTCTAGTTTCTTTATTTTCATTTCAACACTGTGTTTCACGACATTCACTTTATCAATAGAATTTCCCTTTTGATTATTAATGTTCTTTATTTACCTTTTCTTTCAGCAAACTCACGTTTAAAATCATTGAATCTGAGATTGTGACGTCTAATGAGACAAACTACATAATGTAAGCGAAGTTGATGATACAGAGGACTTTGAGACTCCCCAGGAATTTTTCACTAAGGTTGAAGATTTTGAAGACAAACCCAAGGCAAATCTCACAGAATCAGAAATAGTGAACATAAGGTCTTCTGAGCACATAAAAGAAACCCGCGTCAGCGTTCACTTATCTAAAGAAGAGAAAGAAGAGTACATCCAGTTTCTAGAAAAGCATACGGATGTCTTCTCTTGGTCTTATGCCGACATGACAGGATTGAGCACCTCAATAGTTGCTCACCGACTGCCCACTGACCCATCTTGTCCGCCTGTCAAACAGAAACTCAAAAACTACAAGCCCGACTTGAGTTTGAAAATCAAAGAGGAGATCTCAAAGCAGATTGAAGCTGGTATTCTTCGAGTAACAAAGTACCCAACTTGGTTGGCCAATGTTGTGACGGTCCCCAAGAAGGATGGAAAAGTCAGAGCGTGTGTAGACTACAGGGATCTCAACAAAGCCAGTCCCAAAGACGACTTTCCACTCCCGAATATTCATATTTTGATTGATAATTGTGCAAAGCATGAAACACAACCATTTGTGGATTACTTTGCCGGTTATCATCAAATCAAGATTCACGATGATGATGCTGAGAAAACCGCTTTCATTACTCCGTGGGGAGTGTACTGCTACAAATTCATGTCGTTTGGTCTAAAAAATGTTGGAGCTACCTATATGAGGGCCATGACCACTTTATTTCATGACATGATCCACAAGGAGATTGAAGTTTACGTGGACGACGTCATCATTAAATCAAGGAAAGGTACAATTCATTTGGCAGATTTAGAAAAATTCTTTGATAGATTGAGGAAGTATAATTTAAAGTTGAACCCGGCAAAGTATGTCTTTGGAGTCCCCGCGGGGAAATTATTGGGCTTCATCGTCAATCATAGGGGCATAGAACTGGACCCTGCCAAGATCAAGGCCATCAAAGATCTTCCCCCTCCGAAAAGCAAAAAAGATGTCATGAGCTTTTTGGGTCGCCTCAACTATATTAGCCGGTTCATATCCCAATCCGCGGTCTTTTGTGAATCAATTTTCAAGATGTTGAAGAAGGATGTTACTGTAGAACGGACAATGGAGTGCCAACAGGAATTCGACAAGATCAAGGATTATCTGTCAAATCCTTTCATTTTGGTTCCTCCCAAACCTGGTAGGCCACTGCTATTGTACCTATTTGTGACCAACAATGCCTTCGGATGCATTTTGGGATAGCATGATGAGATAGGCAAGAAAGAACAGACCATATACTACATGAGCAAGAAGTTCACTTCCTATGAGGCACGATATTCTCTTTTGGAGTGCACCTGCTGCGCTCTAACTTGGGTGGCTCAAAAGTTAAGGCACTATTTCTCAGCACATACTACTTACCTGATCTCCAGAATGGATCCACTGAAATACATCTTTCAGAAGCCGATGCCTACCGGAAAGTTGGCCAAATGTCAAATACTGTTGATTGAATTTGACATAGTCTATGTCACTCAAAATGCGGTAAAAACACAAGCGCTAGCGGATCATCATGCCAAAAATCCTGTGGACGATGAGTACCAACCATTGAAAACTTACTTCCCTGATGAGGAGGTGGCATTCGTAGGAGAGGACATCTTTGATGAATACGACGGTTGGAGACTATTCTTTGATGGAGCTGTAAATTTCAAAAGAGTTGGAATTGGAGCTGTTGTGATCTCTAAAATTGGTCAACACTATCATGTGTCGGTCAAGCTCAGGTTTCCTTGCACTAACAACATGGCCGAATATGAAGCCTGTATCTTAGGGCTCCACTTGGCTATTGACTTGAATGTCCAAGAGATATTGGTGATTGGAGATTCAGACTTATTGATACATCAGGTACGAGGTGAGTGGGCCGTCAAAAACACAAAGCTCCTACCCTATCTGGAGTGCATGCAAGAGATGTGCAAGAAGTTCCACAAAATAGAGTTCAAACACGTCCCAAGGATCCAGAATGAGTTTGCAGATGCTTTGGCCACTTTGTCTTCCATGATCCAACATCCAAACAAGAATTACATTGATCCTATTCCCATTCACGTGCATGAATGGCCCGCGTATTTCTTCCATGTTGAAGAGGAATTGGACGGAGAGCCATGGTATACATACATACAGAGGTATCCTGAGAATATGACAAGTGTTCAAAAATGTACCATTCGGAGGCTAGCCAACCAATAATCCTGTACAGAAGGACTCCTGATTTGGGTTTACTAAGATATGTCGAGGCCAAAAAGGCGTCCAGGCTGATTCAAGAAGTACATGCCGGAACATGCGGTCCACATATGAACGACTTCATGTTGGCAAAAAAGATACTAAGATCAGGCTACTTTTGGTTGACCATGGAAAATGACTGCATCCGCTACGTGAAGAAATGCCACTAGTGTTAAATTCATGCTGACATGATACGAGTTCCGCCCAATGAACTCCATGTCACCAGCTCCCCTTTGCTCTTTGCATCTTGGGGCATGGACATCATTGGCCCCATTGAGCTAGCCGCCTCCAATGGTCACAGGTTTATCCTTGTTGTATTTGACTACTTCACCAAGTGGGTATAAGCAACTTCTCACAAATCAGTCACAAAGAAGGTCGTAGACGACTTCGTTCGAAGCAATATCAATTGTCGATTCGGAATTCATCCATTATCACCGATAATGGTTCAAACCTCAACATCGACCTAATGAAAGCAACATGTAAGAAGTTCAAGATCAAGCATTGGAATTCCACAGCATACAAGCCACAAATGAACAGAGCAGTTGAGGCCGCAAACAAGAATATCAAGAGGATCCTGCGCAAGATAGTTGACAACAGTCGATAATGGCGTGAAAGGATACCTTTTGCATTGCTGGGGTACCGTACCACAATCAGGACATCCAAAGGCACTACACCTTATTTTTTAGTTTATGGCAATGAAGCAGTGATACCGGTTGAGGTGGAAATACCATCTTTGAGAGTCATCCAAGAAATAGAATTAAGTGATGCCGAATGGATACAAAGCAGATTCGGGTAACGGGCGCTCATTGATGGAAGACAAATAAATGCAGTTTGCCATGGTCAACTCTATCAGAACAGAATAACCAAAGCTTTCAACAAAAAGGTTAGGCCAAGACACTTCGTGCCCAGACAACTGGTTCTGAAGTGAATTTTTCCACATCAAGACGAGGCAAAGGACAAATTCTTGCCTAATTGGCAAGGCCCTTACGTGGTTCATCGAGTCCTGACAGGAGGAGCACTCATACTTGCAGAAATAAATGGCATGGTTTGGTCTAAGCCTATCAATTCAGACACTATTAAGAAACATTATGTTTAATTTTATCTTTACGCCCCTTGAATTGTAATTGGAACTACGTTTGACCTGATTCTCGTTTAAGAGAGATACGTAGGCGCTCCTTTGGAGTTCGGTCACTTCATAATAAAACATTTTATCCCCCTCTCTAGAAGTACTGTAACTGGGGCAAAATTTTTTAGAGGACCTCAAAAATTCCATGTGGGCATGATGTCGGCATAAATTACAAACTGGGGCAGAATTTTTTAGACGACCTCAAAAATTCTATAAGAAGGACGCTGGAATTCTCGCAACAAGATTAGTTCTATACTGGGGCAAAAAATTTTAAGCGTTTCTCAAGAATTTCTGGGCAAGAGAAAAAGGATCTACAAGGTGTTGTACCGTCTCAAAACAGGTCAAAATCAATGATTCAACAAAATTTTCATGTTTATTCTTACAAATTTTACTTACTACTCTCAAAAGACAAATTTTCTTTTCAAACATGATTTTTTTTTTCAAAAATGATTTTCCTTTTACTGTCTGTCTACCCAAGTGAAGGCACAGACGAAGTTCATCAGCAAGGCGATGCCATCATGAGGAGGATACTTTAGTAAAGGAAAAAGCACAAATCAACCTCCCCTTTTTACAAACTCACAATTTTTCTTTGGATACAGGATTAACAGGTACAGATAACAACAACAATTCCACCGCAAAGGAGGAATAGACAATCAAACATCATGGCAAGGAACTTCACAGTCGATCCGACAATAAGATAGCTGCGCTTTCTTATCTTCCATTATCTCTACTGTTACGTTTGTTTTCTATAATGTTCAATTCTCTATGCACACACATATATTCTTACTAATCATTTTTGTCGAGTCAAGCTACAAGTGATAGGTACGGGCCACGATTTCATGGTGGAGAAGCTCAAATATTGATCCCACGATGGAGAAGCTCAAATGTTGATCCCACGATGGAGAAGCCCAAATACTGATCCCACGATGGAGAAACTCAAATATTGATCCCACGATTTCATAATTTATGGAGAAACCCCAATGTTGATCCCACGATGGAGAAGCCCAAATGCTGATCCCACGACGGAGAAACTCAAATGTTGATCCCACAATTTTATAATGTATGGAGAAGCCCCAATGTTGATCCCACGATGGAGAAGCCAAATGCTGATCCCACGATGGAGAAACTCAAATGTTGATCCCATGATTTCATAATTATGGAGAAGCCTCAATGATGATACCATGATGGAGAAGCCCAAAAAGTTGATCCCATGATGGAGAATCCCCAATGATGATCCCATAATGAGAAGCCAAGTAGCTGATCACACGATTTCATAATGTATGGAGAAGCCTCAAAAGACGATCCCACGATGAGAAGCCAAGTGTCTGATCACACAATTCTATGATAAAACAGATACGCTTTCTTTATTTCCACAATTTCGTTACGTTTATTTCTCACACGCCTAACCTTATTATTTAGTGATATAGAGATGCAGGTAACGAAGAAGGAATAACAAACAGAGATAATTTTCGTTTTTGTTTTCGGAATATTAAACCATCTATTCATCCACCACATGAACTCACCTTGAAACTCAACTATCTCACATCCCCAAACTTCTCTATGCGTCATTATTTCAAATTCTATTCACTACCGCCTCACTGACCCACAATACTATTTTTTTTAAATGGCCCAACTTTTGTCATTAATATTCTTTAGGAATATTGTTCATTCCTAAATCTAGAACTACACACGACCTGATTCTCATAAAAACAGAGATATGTAGGCGACTTAAAGCCAAAGTCTCGGCCACACTATTTTTTAAACACCTCCCGTTGCTTTCTTCCTAGCAAACTGTCATCACGGTTGGACAAAATTGGCTACTACGTCAACTTTCGTTGCTTGACAATTCTTTTATCATTCTCAAACAATGAAGGGGCAGCTGTTGACACCCACTTTTGACCTCCCGATACTACATTTAGGCTGTTATTTTAGCAAAATTATTAATTTTAAAATATTAGTATTTTTGCACATTTTTCCTTGCATCAAACAGATTTCTACATATCGCATTCATATTTTAGAAAAATGCATAAATTCTTTTATTATCTTTTAGCATCATTTTTATAATTTTTTTAATCAAATACGACATTTTACATGATTTCATTAATTAAATTACCTTTTCACGTAATTGTGCACACTCACATTTTGCAAATGCATTTATCTAGTTTTCCATCATTCAGCATTATATATTTTGTTAATATTTCTCATTATTTAATTATTATTATTATTATTTATTATTATTTATTTATTATCTATTATTATTTATTATTATTATCATATATTATTATCCCTACTTTAATTTAAATAACAACCTAAAATTAAAATCCTTTTCTCAATTTTATTTTTCTTATAGCCCAATTCTATTCAATTTACTACAAATCTATCTAATTTTAATTCAGCTTATGTCGATTTTAGCCTAATCTATTAAGATCCTAGTCACATTTTTATTCAACCTGATCTTAAATATCAGTCGTTGATCAAGAATGATCTAACGGCTGAGATCAGATCTTCTTTATCTTTCTTTTTAAACAAACAACAAAACCTAACCCTAAAATACTTTCCAAAGGCTCCATCCCTCTCTCTCCCTCTAACTTCTCTCTCTTCTTCTCCCAACGACCCTCTCTCCTTAGCGTCGATCGGCCACCCCCCGCACCACTAACGACAATAATGACAGTGGTTACATGCGTCCAATAGTCACAGGTTCATCCTTGTTGTATTTGGCTACTTCACCAAGTGGGTATAAGCCACTTCTCACAAATCAGTCACAAAGAAGGTCGTAGACGACTTCGTTTGAAGCAATATCAATTGCCGATTCGGAATTCATCCATTATCATCGACAATGGTTCCAACCTCAAAAGAAACTAAATGAAAGCAACATGTGAGAAGTTTAAGATCAAGCATCAGAATTCCACAGCATACAGGCCACAAATGAATGGAGCAGTTGAGGCTGCAAACAAGAATATCAAAAGGATCCTACGGAAGATGGTTCACAACAGCCGACAATGGCGTGAAAAACTACCTTGTGCATTATTGGGGTACTGTACCACAATCAGGACATCCACAGGTGCTACGCCTTATTTTTTGGTTTATGGCAATGAAGCAGTGATACCGGCTGAGGTGGAAATACTATCTTAAAGAGTCATCCAGGAAGCAGAATTGAGTGATGCGTAATGGATACAAAGAAGATTCGAGCAACTAGCGCTCATTGATGGAAGAAGAATAAATGCAGTTTGCCATGGTCAACTCTATCAGAACAGAATGACCAAAGCTTTCAACAAAAAGGTTAGGCCAAGACACTTCGCGCCCGGACAACTGGTTCTGAAGTGAATTTTTCCACATCAAGACGAGGCAAAGGGAAATCTCTCGCCTAATTGGCAAGTCCCTTACGTGGTTCATCGAGTCCTGATAGGAGGAGCACTTATACTTGCAGAAATAGATGGCATGGTTTGGTCTAAGCCCATCTATTCAGACGCTGTTAAGATATATTATGTTTAATTTTATCTTTACACCCCTTGAATTATAATTGGAACTACGTTCGACCTGATTCCTGTTTAAGAGTGATACGTAGGCACTCCTATGGAGTTCGGTCACTTCATAATAAAACATTTTATTTCCCTCTCTAGGAGTACTGTAACTGGGGAAGAATTTTTTAGAGGACCTAAAAAATTCCACGTGGGCATGATGTCGGCATAAATTACAAATTGGGGCAGAATTTTTGAGATGACCTCAAAAATTCTATGAGCAAGACGCTGGAATTCTCGCAACAAGATTAGTTCTCTACTGGGGCAGAAATTTTTAAGCGTTTCTCAAAAATTTATGGGCAAGAGAACAAGGATCTGGAAGATGTTGTACCATCTCAAAACATGTCACAATCAACGATTCAATAAAATTTTCATGTTTATTCTAACAAATTTTACTTACTACTCTCAAAAGACAAATTTTCTTTTCAACTATGATTTTCTTTTCAAAAATGGTTTTCTGTTTGCTGTCTGTCTACCCAAGTGAAGGCACGGACGAAGTTCATCAATAAGGCTACGACATCATGAGGAGGATACTTCAGTCAAGGCAAAAGCACAAATCAACCTCCCCTTTTTACAAACTCACAATTTTTCTTTGGATACAGGATTAACAGGTACAGATAACAACAACCATTCCACCTCAAAGAAGCAATAGACAATCAAACATCATGGCAAGGAACTTTACAGTCGATCCGACAACAAGAAAGCTACGCTTTCTTATCTTCCATTATCTCTACCGTTACGTTTATTTGTTACAATGTTCAATTCTCTATGCATACACATATATTTTTACTAATCGTTTCTGTTGAGTCAAGCTACAAGTGGTAGGTACGGACCACGATTTCACGATGGAGAAGCTCAAATGTTGATCCCACGATGGAGAAGCTCAAATGTTGATCCCACGATGGAGAAGACCAAATGCTGATCCCACGATGGAGAAACTCAAATGTTGATCCCACAATTTCATAATGTATGGAGAAGCCCCAATGCCGATCCCACGATGGAGAAGCCCAAATGCTGATCCCACGATGGAGAAACTCAAATGTTGATCCCACGATTTTATAATGTATGGAGAAGCCCCAATGCTGAACCCACGATGGAGAAGCCCAAAAAATTGATCCCACGATGGAGAAGCCCCAATGCTGATCCCACAATGAAAAGCCAAGTAGTTGATCACACGATTTCATAATGTATGGAGAAGCCTCAAAAGTCGATCCCACGATGAGAAGCCAAGCGGCTGATCACACAATTCCATGATAAAATAGATACTCTTTCTTTATTTCCATAATTACGTTACATTTATTTCTTACACGCCTAACCCTGTTATTTAGTGATATAGAGATGCAGGTAACGGAGAAGGAATAACAAACGGAGACAATTTTCATTTCTGTTTTCAGAATATTACTCCTTCTATTCATCCACCACATGAACTCACCTTGAAACTCAACTATCTCACATCCCCAAACTTCTCTATGCGTTATTATTTCAAATTCTATTCACTACCGCCTCACTGACCCACTATACCAATTTTTTTAAAAACGGACCAACTTTTGTCATTAATATTCTTTAGGAATATGTTCATTCCTAAATCTAAAACTACACACGGCCTGATTCTCATAAAAACAGAGATATGTAGGCGACTTAAAGCCAAAGTCTCGGCCACACTATTTTTTAAAAACCTCCCGTTGCTTTCTTCCTAGCAAACTGTCATCTCGGTTGGACAAAATTGGCTACTACGTTAATTTTTGTTACTTGATAATTCTTTTATCATTCTCAAACAACGAATGGGCATCTGTTGACACTAAATTTTAACTCCCGATACTACATTTAGGCTGTTATTTTAACAAAATTATTAATTTTTAAATATTAGTATTTTTGCACATTTTTTCTTGCATCAAACAGATTTCTAACATATCGTATTCATATTTTAGAAAAATGCATAAATTCTTTTATTATCTTTTAGCAACATTTTTATAATTTTTTTAATCAAATACGATATTTTACATGATTTCATTAATTAAATTACCTTTTCACGTAATTGTGCACACTCACATTTTGCAAATGCATTTATCTAGTTTTCTATCATTCAACATTATTTATTTTGTTAATATTTCTCATGATTTAATTATTATTATTATTATTATTTATTATCTATTATTGTTTATTTATTATTATTATCATATATTATTATCCCTACTTTAATTTAACTAACAGCCTTAAATTGAAATCCTTTGCCCAATTTTATTTTTCTTATAGCCCAATTCTATTCAATTTATTACAAATCTAGCTAATTTTAATTCAGCTTATGTCGATTTTAGCCTAATCTATTAAGATCCTAGTCACATTTTTATTCTACCTGATCTTGAATATCAGTCGTTGATCAAGAATGATCTAACGACTGAGATCAAATTTTCTTTATCTTCCTTTTTAAACAAACAACAAAACCTAACCCTCAAATACTTTCCAAAGGATCCATCCCTCTCTCTCCCTCTAACTTCTCTCTCTCCCTCTCCCAACGACCATCTCTTCTCAGCGCCGATCGGCCACCCTCTCCCCCACACCACCAACGACAACAACGACAGTGGCCAGCCCCCTTCCGTCCACCGCTTCCTTCCCTTTCCTTCCTCCTCTCCGACAACCAAGCCGCCAACGTCAGCAACCTTCATCGGAGACAACAGCGTCGCCGGTAGCGCCTCTCCAATACCACTACGAGACTCCCCCTCCCGCCCTCCTTCTGCTCCATTCCAACGTCGCTCCCGCCACCACAACGATGACCAATCCCCTCCATCGAGATCACCATCCAGCACCTCCACCGTGCCATCTATGGACACCAATTTCCATCGCAGATCCGGCGACCAACGCCATCAGTGGCATCGTCCCTTCGTTCACCAGTACCTCCACCAGTTAACGCCCTCCCCGACGCCGCTACTGCTTTGGTCAAACAGCCTTCTTGCCACACTCAACAACCCCCACTCCTCCAAATGAGTCTAAAACAAATATTTCCGGGTTTCATGTCTCCTATGGTTTAATCTCCCTCGTTGTTCCCTGTTCTTTGTGTTTTTGCGTGGCTTTAAATTTGGAATTAGTAAAGCATGATTAGGAATTTCAACATAATGCCTTAAAATTTTATGTTAACATGTGTGAAAAGCCCCTTCTACTCTTCTTTAGAAAACAATCAGTGATTTGAAATTAGCAAAATTCATGAGACGTTTTGTTATTCTTCTCCTTTTCCCGAACCCTAATTGAGACAAATGTGCATGTGTTTTGTACTAATAGTTGTATTGTTTTGTTTTGGATAAGTTGTTCTGTTAATTATAGACTAACTGTTTTATTTTGATAAATTTGTGGACCCTCTATATTGATGACAATTCGTTAATTATGGACTAATTACGTGATTTTGATAAGATTCCGAATTATCTGTTTGGTGACGATATATTAATTATGGTAAGCACTTGTTTCTCCTAGTATGGACAGATGTCATATACATTTTATTCATTGTGTTATGGTAATTTTTGAAGGATGATTGAGCGAATTTTCTCGACTAAATTGAATTGAATATGTGTTTTCCTTAATTGATACAAGTGTTATGGTAAACTTATCATTAAATTGATTCCCCCTCTCCTAATTTAGTCCGGGTATATATATATATATATATATATATATATATATATATATATATATATATATATTCTTAATTTATGAAAGTGATTTGTGACATAATATATTCTTTCTTTTATACAACAATCCTCCCACTATATAACAACCCCTCTCTTTTTACTAACGGACAATTTTTGACATTACAATCACTACTCTCTAAAACGAAAAAGAATTACTGGCTTTTAATACGAGGCAAATATATATTTTCAAGAG
Organism: Capsicum pubescens; assembly: GCA_030864215.1. Classification (NCBI taxonomy): domain Eukaryota; kingdom Viridiplantae; phylum Streptophyta; class Magnoliopsida; order Solanales; family Solanaceae; genus Capsicum; species Capsicum pubescens. The sequence goes on along the minus strand of CM061542.1, from coordinate 222,830,242 downwards.
TTTTGGTTTTCGTTCAAAGATCACTGAAAACATATTGCATATTTTGTTGTTACAAGTGCCTGACTTTATTGTTCTTATTGCTATCTTTCTTTACTGCTGCCCACTGGTAAGTCCGCAAATCGATGCATTATTTTTAAATTATGTGTGTTTATTATATCTTGCCATAAAAAACTAGAAAAACATGTCTATAGGAAATAATGTGTCGTGCTTGTCTGCTATGTGTTGGGATATTCTATCAGTCTTTTGTGCGTAATACTATTTCATCGTGTTTAGCAGGGTTTGAAAACGAAAGAGTCGATAGGATGTTAAAAGATTATGTAGTGTAATTAGTCATTTTTTTTCTCTTATCTCTTTTCTTTTCTTTTTAGTATTTAGTTTGTAATATTTGTAAAGACATTTATTAATGTAATAATAAATTCGGGGACTGCTTTGGGGGGAGCGGATTTACGTGCTCTATGAATGGTATAATAGGCACGACTTAGGATTTTTATGTGCATTATGTGCTACATGAATCACTTAGGCACAAACTTAGAATTAATATGAGAATCATGTTCTACGGTTTATTATTTTAACTAAAAAATGACACAAAATTATTTGACATTAAGCATTAGCATATTGATAGCATATTAATACTTCCTTAGTGTATTGACTCATAAAATTGAGATATATGTACGTTAACATAGCATATTAGCATGTTATTTAATTTTCAACATGTCGAATTTAACACTCTTAATCTATCAAGCACTAGATTTAAGCACTTTACGTCATAAAACAATCAACTTTGGCATGATAAGTTTGTTTCGGCCTAAACTATTTTTAAATGT